>CM070627.1:57545136-58756179 GCA_036346255.1 Ampelocalamus luodianensis | reverse complement strand
ATTTGTGATAAAGAGTAGAGATAGTGCATCTGTGCATCTTTGCTATTAATGCTTGTTGAGTACATTCATTTGTACTCAACCTTGTTAGTATTCTCCTTTGTAGACCCTAGTCCAAAGAGGAAGTATCCTAGTAGGGCGAAGGCATTGCAGTGCAGATGAGCAACCACCGGGGCGAAGATCCTTACTAAGAGGACGCGAGGCGAGATGGACACTATATTCGACTGTGGGACGATAGGAGGCGGTACTGGAGTGTGGCAAGAGAAGGGGATTAGTCTCATTTTGGCTATGTAAATTAGTATGTATTGCAATACTTTAGTCTGCGTGGCTAAGCTGTTGAATAAAAGCGGTTTCTATCTTATTGTTACGATGCGCTAACTCTGGTAAGGCTTACTATTCGTTGGAGCGGTGTTCTCTGAGCAAGCGAATAGTAATCCGTATGCTTAAGTGTTATTACCCCTGGGGTAATAACACGGGGCGTCACAGATGGTATCAGAGCAATAGGTTCGGGCCACGCTAATAACATAGAAACTGTAGCAAGAACTTAGGTGTGCTTTTCTCGCCTGCTATATTGCAATAATTAGCTTATTAACCCTCATCTCCATATCAATTTCTATTTCCGTCCCGTTTCAAAATTAGTATGTTAAAAACCTCATCTTCTTTAAAGTGACAGCCTGCTAACATAAAACCATCCCTTCGTAGGATGTTTAGATTAACTCTTCCATCCGATAGAGTACGGGGGAAAAGCGTGTGCTTCGTCATTGGACTCGTGTTGTTGATTCTGCTAGATAATCATTAGGCTAGCAATTCGATCTAGGGTAGAAGGCTTGAGACTATAGGTGGTGAAGCATCAATATAAGATCATAAGTGCAAGCCGGGGTTAGAGGCTTGCAGTAGAACTCTGGTATGGACCTACTTTTCCAGCCTCTGGAATAAGTCTAGACCATACCCATTAGCTTCCTTATCTTTTCATTCTTGTAACCAAAGTGACATGTCAGCCTCCTCAGTAAATCAGTAACTACTTAAGGAAAAGAGAACTAATGGCTGACGGAGTAAAAAAGAGGTCTTATCCCTTTCTGCACTTCAATTTTCCCGGACGAGTGATCCGTGGCACTCCGAGCGTGTAGCTCTGGCGTACCCAGGAACGAAACCCTGGGCGTACTCAGGAATGAGCCCTGAGCGGTCCCAAACACGTGGTTTGGGCGGTCTTGAGAACGGGATCTCAAGCGTACCTGGGCACGTGGATCCAGGGTAGTGTAGGTCGCACTCAGAGGCAAGCTCTGAGCGGTCCCAAACACGTGGTTTGGGCGGTCTTGAGAACGGGATCTCAAGCGTGACTGAGCACGAGAGACTCAGGTAGAATAGGATTTGGATCTTTTTGTATCTCTACGTTTCTTGGTGTTATTTGATTATCTGTGTATGGCGTAATACAACTTACCCGCGGGTTAACTCTGTCAGATAAACATGATACCCTCTTATCTACTTCAAATCATTGCTGAAGAAGCAAGGAAGTTCGTGCAACCGCAGAAGATCTCGTCTAAGTAAAGTACTGCAAGTGCGACAGCCAACACCACCAGCTTCTTAATACTTTTCCTCAGGCGCGGATCGGTTATCAATAAGCGACATTATAAGGAAGATAAGTAGACTTCAAGAAAATCTTCTAGCATGCATGTGGTTGCAGCAGACAGGATATGTTGGACAATACCCACCTTTGCCAAGCGCCAATCCTATTACAATCAAGGACCACAGCCACTCAGCCGCTGACAACAAACAGACATATGACAAAAAATTAGTCTCTACAGGATGAACCACCGTCAGGAAACTAACCATCCCTCCCTGAGGCTTCGGGTGACCCATCATTATATGAGGTACCACCACGCTCATCATCGTATGTTGTCGCTATGGCTAATTCACTTGAAAATCCTCAATTCGGACGGAACAACTTAATTATAATTAAGATCAGTAAATACTCCTAAGAGACACCTGGAGCATCATAAAGGAAATTCTGAATATAAAGGTGGATTATGGCGGAACCCGAGTACCTAGCTGGTTCAGCAGCATTCTCACACAGAGGATAAAAGCGATGAGTCTAAGGTGGATGTATCGTCACCAAAAGCAAACCTCTAGGATCTAAGTTTACATAACGATGAGTTAATTGCCATCAAGTTAGCCGAGGATAACACAACAATTGTAATTCGACCATTTGCAAATTTCCGACACCCGATGGACTAAATTGAGCTTTGGCGGTTTTAAAATCCGGTGCATTTTCGGCTTCCCACTAAGGAGCACCGATAGCGGTGTGGAGTTTCTGTTGTTGATAAATCGGTAACTTTTGATCCAATACCTATGAGGGGTCAAGATTTCTCGACTGTAATGCGATGAATTCATCAACCACCGAGAAGCTGTGAGACCACCATGGGAACTTGTGTGGAGCGTCTTGAGGTACCTCATGTTTCACATCCTGACATTTTGAGACAGGGGGTACTCGACGATTCCTTGGGTTACAAGTATAGCTGCCATCGATCTTGAGTCATTCTTATTCAAACCAGTGTTAGCCAAGTGCAATGGAGGTCCCACCAGGAAACACCCCAAACACCCACTCCCTCCACCTGTCAAGCTCATTGCAAGCCATTCAATTACACAATGACCTAGTGGGTCAAATCTCGCATCTCTCCGGGACGTGGACTGCAATTTATTACCTTTTCTAGCAGTACGATCAAGAGCTTCAAAATATAACTCAGGCACACTAAGAAGTATTGGACCATCCATCTCCCTGCAGAAGGATGGAAGGATAAAGACACGGCGATCAAGATTTAGAAATAAGATTTGGACGATTGCCGCGGGACACATCAACGGAAAATCCACCAGCAGACCTCAACGAGACAGCGCCTGGCCAATCCAGAATAACCACAACACCAGCAGTCAGCCATCCTCATCCACCACCTACCTGTGGACTTTGTTCAAGCAGGCCACAACATCCACTACCTTGATATAGACCACTCGAGCCAAGAATTTTCAACCCATCCTTCCAGAGATCCATAATCCAGCAGCAGCCGGTCGCAATAGCTCCTAATCGTGCAACATATAGAGGTCGCCACCTGGCAGAGGATAGCTCGATTATGGAATAGCGAATTAAAGGATTACACGATTGCGGATATTGGATTATTAGAAACACATCGTGGTGGGATATTGATCATAGAAATAAATTATTATTGAATACTAGATAAATGAATTGCTGGATGTGGAATCATAGAAATAGATAATGATTGAATATTGGATGTTGGGTCATAACCATATATTATTATTGGATTATTGGATATTGGACTAATGACGTGGAATTAAATAGGTAAATGGTTGTGGAGCTTGGATCGATGGACATGGGATTAGTAATGATACATGATTATGGAATAATTGGATTATTGTTGATATATAAATAAACGCTAGCTATTGGATTATAGGAATGTATTTATTAAATTATTGAAGTTAGGAGTATTGGATGATGGGATAGACTATTGTGGAAGATTGGATTGTGGGATTTCAAAATTGTTGAAGTGGGATTATCGGATGTCATCATTATTGGATCATATGAATGAATTTGTTGGACTACTGGAGTTAGGGATATTGGAGTATGGGGTATATTATTGTTAAAAATTTGATTGCGGGATTACATAATCGTTGGAGTTGGCTTACTGGAATTCATTAATTATCGGATCATAGGATTATATCATGATTGGATTATTAGAAATATAATATCGCTGGATTATAGAAATACTCTTGTTGGATACTAGAATATGTAAGGCTGGATTATAGCAGTATATCTTTGTTGGAATATAGGAATAAATCTTGATCTGATTATGTAAACATATCTTGGCAGATTTAAATGGATTTTGGTAACTATTGGAGAGTTAGTACTGAGGAATGGATCCAGTACAGGCAGTGATTGAAAGGCGAAACGGTTGGATCTTCATACCAATACCTGAGGTTAGTTTTTGGGTGAATTAGGGTAATCTTAATATATGAGTAAAATCTATGAAATTAATTGGATAATTTGGGTAGGTCGGATTTGTTAGATTTAATTGGATAATGGAATGGGATTTAGATATATTGCTAGTGATCGTAGGAGGTCTAGTATTAATAATCTGATCGGGTTTAGAAAATGAATAAAGGAGGATTGAAAGAGTATAGTAAGTTGTGATTGGAATTTGGGTGCATATCTTGGATTATAAAGAGTTGAAGAAATCAGTAGAGTAAATTGAATAATAGTGCTTGATTGAGTCATAGTTAGCGGTGGACTAATGTAAGCAATGATGTGGTAGATAAATTGGCAGAATAGATTGACTTGGAAAGTATGATTCTAATATAGAAGCTTGGCCTACTGATCTTAGCAGTGACACCAATATTGAAATTGGGGAAGTTAGCCAAAGGTTCGATTACAATTTAAATGAGGCTATGGTATTGTTTTGACCATATAAACCGTAGCCATGATGTAACTCAGAAGACAAGTAAAAGTTGGTGTAGACTTGGGTTAAATGAATATGTGAATAATGAGGGTCGATACATACGATCAAATTGTTGCTATAATTAAGATCATGTTTTGTTGGAAGCAGCACAAGTCAATTGAAAAGCGGGCTTCAGCGACATCCCGCTTTGAGCGACCACAAACACCCAAGGTGGCATGGGCCATGCCATAAATGCGCTACTAAGCAACACTCTAGTTTCTGATTAGCCTCCTAATAAGTTAGTGACTTACCTCCAAATAATCCTTATACCATTACCCATCTATTGCCACTATGGTATTCCATTCCAACCTCGAAATTATCAAATCCAGAAACACCAACCCCAAACCCTTTCGTCATCGAAGAAATCCAACGAATCAAGTCAGGTCAACCCTCAGAATTTCAGATAGACGACTCCTGAGCCTTATGGCGACAAGCTAAAATCTGCGTTCCCGACCAACCCCAGATTAAGGAGACCATCCTGCGTAAAGTTCATGATATTCAGTACAATATCCATCCAGGCATGTGCGAAAATGTATCGAGACTTGAAGGAAACTTTTGGTGGACAAGCATGAAGCGAGCCATAGCAGAATATGTAGGCCAATGCGACACCTGCCAAAAGATCAAAGCTGAATACTAACATCCAGCAGGACTACTAAAAACACTGAAAATACCTGAATGGAAATGGGAGGATATTTGTATGGACCTCATAACAAATTTTCCTCTCACTATCCAAAAAGAAGAATGCCATTTGGGGTTATCGTGGATCGTCTTACAAAATCAGCTCACTTCATTGCCACAAATCAGAAATACACCAATAACTTGCTGAGATTTATATCGAACGAAAAATTACTTTACCCGGAGCACCGAAGACCCTCACATCAGATAGAGGATCAGTGTTTGTATCAGGTTGATGGAAAAAGCTTACATACTGCTTTGGGCACCACCGTCAATTTCAGCACGACCTATCATCCACAAACTGATGGGCAGACTAAACGTGTGAATCAAATCCGAGAATGTATGCTAAGAGCATGTGTGCTAAACTTTAGAGAATCATGGGAAAAATGTCTAACCCTAACGGAGTTCGCATACAATAACAGCTATCAGTCTAGCCTTCAATGGCCCCGTACGAAGCTCCCTACAGCAGAAAGTATAGATCACCAATCTGTTGGTATAAAGTCAGAGAAAGACTGCTACTAGGACCTGAACTGGTACAGGAGAACGACGAGAAGATTCAACTAATTTGAGAACGCCTAGAGATTTCCCAGAGCAGGCAAAAGAACTATGCTGATAAGCATAGGAAAGACCTCTAGTTCGAAGTTGGAGATTATGTATACATAAAGATATCATCTATGCGTGGAGTACGCCGATTCGGCTAAAAAGGAAACTAATTCCGCGTTACGTGGGACCCTTCCGGATTTTGGAGTATAAAGGCACCCTAACATATAAACTGGAGTTACCAACCCAGCTGTCCCTGATTCATGACAAATTTCATGTATCTCAACTTCAAAGATATCTAAAAGAACCCTCGCAGCGTGTTACCAGTCTCGACATAACCCTACAAGAAGATTTGACCTACGAAGGGCGCTTAGTGAAAACTCCAGCGACAGAAGACCGACAGTTAAGGAACAAAATGATCCGCTTCTGCAGGGTAGTATCGAAGAATCGCTCTATGCGAGAAGCTACAGGGGAGAAGAAGGAAGAATTGCGCGAAATCCACCCCCAACCTGTTCAAGCGAGCTTCTAAACTTCGGGGGCGAAGTTTGTTTTCAAGTGTGGTAGGATGTGAGGACCCGTGTTTTTAGCCTTAATCTCTTAGCAATAATCGGTGCTTAGCAGCGGTTAATCTCATCTTAGTGGTGAGTTGACGATAGTATTAGATCGTTGTTAAGCAATTTGTTTCGTTGTTAGTGCGTTAGTTTCGTTAGGTTTCGTTCATGAGCATTGCATAACTAATTAGCTCAATCATAACGCATCATTCATACATTCGCATCATCCATGCACTCGTCATTCAACACAACGATTTGATCAATAAATAAATAGAATGCATCGTCATTGGCATTAGATAACAATCAACAAGTGCATTCGTTACATCGATAGTTCATTTTACATCCACAGAATCTAGAATCATTGACATCATTTACATTCGTACATTCTACATCATGCAGCCCTAAAGCAATTGGTAGCACAAGTGCCTAAAACCACTTCCATTGCTCACAAGCATTACGTTGTATCACAAGTGCGGTGCATTCTCATCCATTCACCCCGCATTCCCAAAGAGAGCATCCTCTATTTCCCAGCCACCCCAACATCTGTCCACGTTTTCCTCGACCGCCAACCAAAACACACAAGACCGGTGTTAGACCAAAATCAATAAAGAGGAGTTAGAGAAGGCGAAGATTGCCGTCGATTATTTACTGAAGGTCATGGAGGCTTCCCAACCACCCTAGGGTAGTGGCACCATCTCGCCTACGTGGGCCTCATCACCGGCAATATTAGAATCGGTGCCCACATTTTACCGACTTACCTCCATTAGCGAATATCCAAAATAGCCTCAAAGCATTCTTGGACCAAAAGGTCCTTAGCCCAAATAGTATCACAAGAGAGCATTGAGGATAAGGGCAAGGGGCATAGTGGTCTTTGGCCAGCCACAAGAGAAGCCAGCCGAAATGCATCCCCCTGATCAGCCATGCTCATCCACCACCCTCATTCTTCAAGCACCTCAAGCCAAAGAAGCAAGCAAGGCCATAGCCATCTTTCACAGCCTCACAAGGCAAGCACAAGCCATCTCCCCATTTCACAAAGCCATACCATTTCCTTCTCAAGCCTCACTTCACAAAGCACCCATCAGAGCAAGGAGGAAGGGAAGCAAGGAAGCCAGAGAAGCCGAGCCGAAGAGAGGCGAAGATTGGGAGCAAGGCAATGCAGGACCACAAAGCGAGGAGAGCACCGGCGAGGCCAGATCGCCATCCTCTTCCCACTCAAATCCGCACAAAAGGTAACACTAGTGACACCTCAAGAGGCTTGCACACATACATCTCAATCACACTTAGCTCCAGATCTTAGTGGCATTCCCTTGCAGCTCTCAGTACCATCTCATATGCATCACAGAGCATAAGGGGGCAGGGACCAGAGAGGGGTTAGGGGGAGGGTTACCTCAATAAGAGCCGCAAGCAATAACCTAATAGCACACCTCCATCATTTCCTTTTCACCATGTTCATGCATATATACCATCGAACTGAAAATGAACTTAAGCATCACATCATCACAACCTCAAAAGCTAGATTGCTCGGTGAGTAGCGAGAAAGGGAAGTAATAGAAGGATGGGAGGAAGGAGTAGAGGAGGAAGGAGCAGTCGGTGGGGTCCAGTCAGAGCGGCCGGCCACGGAGGCCGAAGCCGGCCAAGGCCGTGGCGCACAAGGCCGGGCCGGGCGAGGAGGCCGAGCATGGCGGCGCGCTTGGACTCGGGCCGAGCAGCGGTCGAGCGAGGAGAGAGTGCGGTGGCGATGGGAGCGGCGCTGCGGGCCGAGCTCGAGGCGGCGCGCCGGAGAGCAGCGAGGAGAGCCTGTGGCGTGGCGCGCTAGGGTCGAAGGAAGGAGGGGAATCGGAAGAGTGGCGAGAGGAGATGAGGGTGAGGTCTGTGTGTGCGTGTGTGTTGGCGCAGAGGTGCGTGTGTGTAGGCGGTGTGCGTGGGTGTGTTAGTGTGTTGCGTGCGTGGTGTTTGGGCTGTGTGGGCTTAGTGCGTGTGTTGGGCCGTGTTTTGTGTGTGTGTTAGTGAGCCAGCCGAGAGAGAGAGAGAGAGAGAGATTAGGGAGAAGGTTAGGAAGAAGATTAGGTTTAGGTTAGAATTTTGGATTTAGGATTAGATAATCTCAGTAATTGCAGATTCTTGTTGATCGGTGATTTGACTGCTATATTAAGTTGTGTATCTATTGCTTCGGTTGTTATTAATCTAACTGGTGGGTTTAGACAAGCGGACGACTATTGGAGAGTGCTAACTTCGATTAGACCGCAAAAGCAATTTAGTAATTAATAATGTGCTAACTTGTAGTCGTCGCTAACTTATGTATTCATATTATCACCCAAATCAATACGTATTTACTTATACTATTATTATTCGTTGTCGACCGCTCTGTAGGCGAAGCAGCGGCATGTGAGCAAATGACGGTGACGAAGCGCGTGGCGCCAACTTTTCATACATCCACGAAGGCAAGCGATCCTCTTGAACATTAATATAGTTACTTTAAAAATATACCCTATCTTGTACTATTATATGTATTGCATCAAAATGGTTTTCCAAAACCTAAAGAAAATGATTGAGATAAGATAAGATGATTAAGAAAGAATGAGATCTATTAGGAGGGTAAAAGGGGGTCCTGGCTGGGGAAGCGCGACGATGATGATGAGGTAAGAGGTGGGCCCCTTTTTACATATGGTTATAATATAAGGACCAACCAACTCTTGCTCGGTCAGATGTCGTGGTCAGTGCCAACCATTTTCCGTTTAGTGATGCGAAAATGCTACCTAGTTACGTGACTATGCTCTCCACATCGGGTAAGTAATAGGTGTGTGTGAGTGATATGGAGGAACCCAGGACCGGTGGGGGATAGTCCGGAAGTGGGGGATCCAAGGCGCTATATGCGCTAAGGTGGAGTGTTGAGTGCAGGATGGAAGCTGCCTCAACCAACCTCACCGTAAACTTCGGTGAAAGATGAGGTCAGCAGCGTGATCTAATCTGCACCGGCGGAAGGTGATGGGTGGAGAAATTAATCACGTAACCTGGAAAACGTTCTGTATTCTGATCTCGAACCCGCATCTAAGGCAATGCGGTGGACCCTGTTCACAGAGAGTTCAGAATAGCTATGGGTAAAGTGGTACAAAGCCTGCGCAATGCTAAACAAATCATGAATTCATGCCAGTCTCCAGGATTGGAGTCTACGGGAACCACAGGGGGTCTTTCGTCTCTCCGAGTGACTAGTAGAGTTTTTCAGTATTAAAAATTGCCACATTTTTGTCGAGATTTATTTTCTAAAGTGAGATGATTTAGAATTTGTGATAAAGAGTAGAGATAGTGCATCCTGTGCATCTTTGCTATTAATGCTTGCTGAGTACATTCATTTGTACTCAACCTTGTTAGTATTCTCCTTTGTAGACCCTAGTCCAGCAGGGAAGTATCCCTAGTGGGGCGAAGGCATTGCAGGTACAGATGAGCCCACCGGAGGTGAAGATCCTTACTACGAGGCGCAGGGCGAGATGGACACCGTATTCGACTCCTGGGACGATAGGAGGCCAGTGGAGTGTGGCAGGCAAGAAGGGGGATTAGTCTCATTTTGGCTATGTAAATTAGTATGTGTACTGCAATACTTTAGTCCTGCGTGGCTAACTGTTGAATAAAAGACAGTTTCTATCTTATTGTTCTGATGCGCTAACTCTGGTAAGGCTTACTATTCGTTGGAGCGGTGTTCTACCGGGCAAACGAATAGTAATCTGTATGCTTAAGTGTTATTACCCCTGGGGTAATAACACGGGGCGTCACACACATATCCAACTACAAAGTGATGAAATTGATATGATCCGTTACTTACGAACTATAGTTTCATAGTTTAACACCAAAAGTCGATAACATAAGAAAATAATTCTATGAAGTTCCAGACAACAAGAGAACACAAGGTCAAACAAAGAAAGCCATAGATATGTTTGCATCTTGATCTTTGCTTAGTCCTAGTCTCCTAGATCAGCACATTCATGTTTGTAACTCCGAACACCCATCCAAAAAATCCTGGATCCGCCACTGTGAACAAATCTACGCATCGATGGTATTGCTAGCTTCTTATGGTGTAACAAACGAAAGTTTATTCCTATGCCGGCCTGACAGTTAATTCTTGCTATGATTTCATGTTTTAGGTTAGCTGATGGGTTCCTCGCCTTGTTTGTATAATCCTCCTTGCTTTCTATTGCTCCAACGAAGAGATGACAACTCCGAGGAGTGTGGCACCACGAACCGACCGCAGGAGAAGCGGAGACACCGGATCCTAAGCTCGGCCACCACCACACCGTACTTGACCACTCACCGAGCGCCACTCCTCACAGTTGTCTGTGTGTACAAAAAAATCTATGGACGGGCACGGAGCGTAACTGTAAATCGACTCCACTGGCATGTGGGGTCGGTACGGATGGGGCCCAAGAGTCAGGATTGTAAGTTAATTTCCCTGAATAACGTGTAGTACCGAGCCTTTGTCAGATGTCAACGGTGGTTGGGGTGCAGTAAATGATCACGGCCGTCGGCTGTGAATGCCACGTGATTCAGACGGACGCGATGGGGCTGAGTCGGTAGAGATCGGTGCATCACCTTTTTGAAATCGAGAGAATTATGAATCCGTTAGCTTTGGCCTTTGGGCCGTTGACCTGCCACATGTGACTTTCCTATCGCAATTTATTCTGTCTCGTTTATTTCCTACAGTTATATTTTTGTTTGGCCATTGAACTCCCTAGGTCATGCTTACGTCATACTGCCATAGATCAGGTTCTAAACTTCCAACCGAATTCCATGGAGTTCTTCTATGCACATATCACCAGAGCAACTTATGGTAAAGAAAAGCGTTCGAAAGGGTATTTACGGAGTACATGAATTTCGAGCTTTACATATAATTCCCACAGGAGCACTGCAAAAATCCGGCGTAAGATAAATTGGCCGCTCTAGCTTGTGTTGGTGACAACTATTTTCTCGGCAACTTGAGCACTAGCCGGCCTAGGGCTTTGTTGGATCGATCCTACTCTAATGCCACCGGTTGATTTGGGGGGGAAATCGTGCTCACCTGGCCTATATGGTAGGTGGCTACAGTTGTGATATTTGTCTTCGTAGCTATGGCCTATGATATCAGAAATCTTGATACGGTGGACATAGCTTCTGGTAAAAACAGGGAGAAGAGGACTGAGTCTAGCTTAGTTGGCTACGGCAGCACTTCAGGTTCAACGTGCGTGCTCATTGAAATAAAACGGACACACATGTATGCGTTTAGTGGTGTGAGTGGAAGGCGAGTTGAGTGTTAACTGGTCCATCTTTCGAGCTTGGAGGTCATGGGAAAAGACGGGCTGTTGCATGAAATGACCTCAAAGGCATATCAGTCTAGGCTTCCAGGGCCGAGTAGCATTGAAAGACGCAGGTAGCCCAAGTGAATCGCGTTGTTCTTTTGCTACAACGCTAGTACAGTCACTACCAATTGCGAAAGCCCTGCCTCTATGTGCTTACGCTAGCTTCTTGCCCGTGTTCGTAATGGGCTGAATTTAGCCCGGTTCTTCCCAGCCCAACGCTTCGAGCTTTGGTTGCGTGCACGTGATGAGCAAGTCTTTTTTTTTTTGGGTTTGGGGGGGGCACAGGCACAGTACTGCTTTATCCCTAAAAGAGAAGATGCGTTAGAAATCAATCGAATAATTTCTCACTGTGCGTGGATATCCTGGTCACTGTGCGTGGCAGTAAAGGCTCGTAAAAGAGAAGCGAATCAGCGTAGCAAACATAACATTAGGATAAGCTCAGCTATCCTATCGAAGAAGAACGGATTAAATCAACTGATACATTATAGATTGAACGGGTTAAATCGACTGATACATTATTTGAAATGTAGGGCTTTGCACGAAAAAAAAGTTGTATCGCGAATGAAATGACAGACAAGACGTGCCTCTGTCACGGCGGACATAAGGCCCACCCACCAGCCACTACCAGTGTACCTTTCATGAAAGATCGGTCCTTTATACACATGGGCCATGGCTCGTGGAATCAATCGGCACCGTTCACGCCTCGCGCGTGTTAACAGAACCGGTGGTGTGATCCAACCGTCCAAAAAGGGCAAAAGGCAGGCCGGATTCCCGTCGCTTGCTCCTATGGCCATTCCTCTTTCTGCTCCCACACGTCATTCCACACCTCCACTCCGCCACCCGCACAACCACTCCCCTCTCTCTCTCTCTCTCGCTCCCCCTTCTCTCTAGACGAATCCAGAACCTTCTCCGACCGCCATGGCCGACGCGTACTGGAGGTACGCCGACGCGCGCCAGCAGCTGCCTCCCCGCCGCCGCCGGGGCGCCCGCCCCCATGGCGGTCCCGCCGGCCGCCTCGCATGTGGCGGCGGCGGGCGCGGCCGCCGGGCAGCCCCTCAAGCGCCCCCGTCCCGCCGACTTCTTCGGTTCGTCTCCCACTCTCGCGCCTCCCTTAATTGATTCGATGCCCGCTCGTCGTTTGCGTTGCTCCGCTCGTTCGACTTCGATCTGTGCGTGGGCGTGGGCGTGGTCTTCGGTTCCGAAGCGGGTGCGGCTGTTTAGGGTTTTAGCTTGCGCTGTCGCAATGCGCGCATGGTTTGCTTCCGCCTGGATTACGCCGAAGATGAATCGCGCGAGCATAGGTGTATGTTTCGTTGCTTTCGTTCGAGCTGATTTCTGTAACATCGAAGTGGACTCACATGGTAAATTGCATCGATCTCCTAGTTTAGTAGTGTGAGATTTTGCATGTCGATTTTGGATGGCATCAATTGATAGTTCTGTTTTCCCTATATCTGTTGACATGTCTAATTTAGTTGTTAAATGATCTAGGATGCAGTGTGCAAAGTTTAGATTCGATTGCTTGGTGCTAGTTGTGACAGCAAGCTGTACCCTGAGTGTGCAATAGGATGCATCACAGCATCAGAGCTCTCTATGTCTCACTGGTTTTAGTATATCTCTGCAACTAATATCTGAGCCCAGTACACAAAACACACAGCTTGAGACAGCATTCTCTGTAATTCCTTGTACTGCGAAAAGCTGTGCAGCAATATGCCTTAGGGCCCATATTGACTGCTTGTTTCTTTTCCTTGCATAGATGTGCCTGGTGCTCCTGAGATGGCTGGCTATTACCCTCGTGATGAAGAAAGGGCAGGATATCGTGCTGCCAGAGATACCGAGGCTCTTAATGCTTCCTATGAACGCTTTCTACGTACTGGGGTATCAACCATTCGTTGCTCGCATAATCATTTTTTAAACAACAATCCCAACTAACATTTTTGTTGAACTTCAGCAAATTCAATCCTATGGTGCTGGACCTGCTGGTGAATCTATTAGGCCTGCTGCGGGAGGCAATGCTGTCTACCCAGTTGATGATCGTCCAATGATGGCTATGGGGGGTATGGATGGCAGAAATACTGGTTTTGGTGGTGGAATGCCAGAACCTCCCCTTCCCCCAGATGCCTCAAACACGTTATTCATTGAAGGCATTCCTACTGATTGTGCACGCCGAGAAGTTTCTCGTATCCTTAAATCCTATACCTTTTATGTCACTCTCTCTTGTCAAACCTTCATTTTCTTAAACTGCATGTGTGGCCACTCATAATATGCCTTCATATTTTTGCCGTTGGTCCTTCACCTCCCCCTCCCCACCAGATATCTTCCGACCATTTGTTGGTTTTCGTGAGGTGAGGCTTGTAAACAAAGAACCAAGACATGTAAGTGAACTATTTGATGTTTGTCAGACCTTACCTCTCATTTGTTTTCCATTCATCCGTCTAACTCCTTCGCTTCTGACAGCCTGGTGGCGATCCAATTCTCCTATGTTTTGTTGATTTTGCTAATGCTGCTCAAGCTGCTATTGCCATGGATGCTTTGCAAGGTGAAATCGATGAACTTGACATGTATAGATACTTTCCGAACTATATTCTGTTGACACTAAATCACTTATCAGTTTTAGTTCCGAAACGACTTTTGGTTGCATTGAGTCATGTATCAATTTTCCTGTTCCTCAAGTTGACAACTGTGACTGCACCACGTGCTGGTGTTGGTCTTATCAGCATCCATTTTCCATGAATGTCTCATGTTATATCTTCTATTGTTCTGAACTGGTGTGTTTTCTTTTCTTTTCCCTGCATATCTAGTTATCTTGTAGTTCTACATGCAGAAATTTGGATCCTTTGGTGTTTGAAGATCTGCATTAGTGTTTGTGAGGAATGGTGTGGACATTTACCATCTATCGTTACGACAAGATTGTGGCTCACTGGTACTCCTGGATAGTAATTTGCCCTTCATTTGACCACCATTTTAGCAAGCTATATCATGCCTTGATATGAGTATGGTCCATAAGTGCTTGGCACCCTAGTCTGATGGCCCTTATTCTAGAGATGTGCCTGACAGGCAGCCATTTAGGTCTTGTAAAAGGGAACAATGTCCATGATCTTGTCCAGCATTCATTACCAATTTCTGTAGCATGATAGAAGTAATCCAGTCAATCTACATGTCAAATATGTCAAGGTAATGTATGAAATGTACGCCTGCGAGGAGTTTTCTGTTGCATCTTGCAGAGACAAATTAAAATTACATGGTAGTTCTGAAGATATCTTTCAAGAAGATGGTGAACAAACTATTTTTGGGGTATGCTATTCTGCATTATCTAGTGGCCATTCTGAGACAAGGTGTTGCTATCTTGCGGTCACATGTTTGGAATTACTTAGACACATCTAGACACATCTTCAACAGAGTGTTGTTCCTACGTGTATCGAGCTGTTCGTTAATTTGTTTATTGTGTAGGCACTACCGTTTGCACGCAGTGTTGTCACACTATACATCATAAAAATCCACGGTTGATTTTGCAGGCTATAAGTTTGATGAACATGATCGCAATTCGCCCCATTTGCGGCTCCAGTTTGCTCGTTTTACGGGTCCGAGGGGGGCTTCAGGACCAGGTGGTGGTCGTATTAGGCGTTAAGTTATTGGTGTTCTGTTGCCAGGTGATTCACGAATCTGCTCGCTATACACGTTCGTTGGATTCGCTTGACCACAAGTTCTTGGGCTATGATAACGTTGATTAATTGATTTTTATCACCTTCTTGTAGGCCAGATCGCATCAAATGTCCAAGTGAGATGATGTTAGTTTGATTGTCGTTCCAGATATATTTCCCCACAGTACTAGAATCGATAGCTTGTGCTTTCTGCTGTTCCAACTTTGGTACCTTGGTCTTGCAAGATGTTTTTCTGACTGAATGAACTGGCTAAACATGAAAGCTTTGTGGCATCCTGCAGACGTGATGCCTATGGCAGGTTATGTTTGAAACATAGTGAATTGTATGCCGAGACAGTTTTGCCGATTAATGCCTAGTTTTTATTTCGAAATACAGTAATATACTTGTTTTTTTTTACAGAAATAATCATCTGTCGCTCAACCGTTGGGCGACTAGCTTAAGTCAGTCAACGGTTGAGCGACTTGAACACTTGTCGCTCAACGGTTGGTCCTAGTATACAGGTCGCTCAGCTAGCAGGGCATGCATTGTACACTGTTGAACGACAAGTGTTCAAGTCGCTCAACCGTTGAGCGACTTGAGCTAGTCTCTAACGGTTGAGTGACAGATAATTATTTCTATAAAATAAAAAAGCAGATATATTACTATATTTCGAAATTAAAACTAGGTTATTTAAAAAAATCGAGTTGAGGAATTTTGATCCGCATCATACATTTATAACTTGCATATTCCCCCCATTGCGTGATGGTTTCTATACTTTATAAGTGCGCATTTGATGCATATTTAGCGTGCAAACGTGGTTCTGCATGTACGTTAATTAGCAAGCTGCTTTACAGGCTCAGTTGCTCACTTGTTTCTATTTTGCATGGATTAACATGCTTATATTGTTTAGCTGTCATAATCCTTTGGAAATGCTGAGTGGTTTCTTGCAACTACTGGCAGTATATCTTAGGTTTTCATGATTAGAAGGGGAAAAAAGTAACACCATGCAAATGCGAAGGATTGCCGTAGAACATGAGATTATTGAAGCAAGAGACCATCGCAGTCCAAGAAACCACATCCTCTCCGGCATTTCCTCGAACAGATTCTCCGGCGCGTCGACGAGACCACCCTTGGTGTGCGCCGAGAGCAGCACGTTGTACGTACACAGCCGTGTTCCTGCGCAGCATTCCACTCAGCGAACACCCGTCGGGCGTCGTCGAGGAAGGGGTCGCCGGATGCGAAGTGGCCGGACTTGATCAGTAGGGCGTCGGAGTGGGGGCTTTGGAGGGAGGCGAGCGCGTGGCGGATGTGGCTGTGGAGCGGAGCGGAGGGAGCCGATGGGTAGGAGGCGATGAGGAGAGCGGCGTAGCAGTGGTCTCCGGCGTCGAGGACGCGTAGGAGCAGCGGCTGCAGGCGGCCCACGCCGCGGCGGAGGGCGCACGCGTGCAGCCGGTTCGCTTCCTCCACGGGAAAAGAACGCGTGCGGGATCGCACCTATTCTGCACGATCGAATTTCGTAACCACATAGACCGTTCATTCGTAGATGCACGGTTGGGATATACGTGGATGGTTTAAGGAGTTTTCCCAGGAACCCAGCATTAAGGATCTAACCGCTTATTGAAAATTGTACGGTCAGGGTCGGATCGCGATCTCTCTGCGCGATCCAATTTGGCTACGTCGGTGACTTTCAAATCGGCACTCGTGTCCTCACTCGGCAAATACATACTCCGCAGGTGGTTAGAAGTGGATAGTTTCTTAAAAGTTTGTCAAAAAAATCTGGAGTGCCCCTTGCAAGAGTGATTCTGCTATAGAGACTTGGCAATTTAAAGTCAGGCTTTTTAGAGAGAAACTAAGAGGTTGGTGTGCTAATATAGAATCTGAGATTATAATACACAAAAATGAGTTGGTACAAGAATATGATTGCTTAGATGTGATGTCTGAAACACAGTAACTTAACTGATGAAGATAGGAATAGAATGAAGCGTATAGCTAATTGGATAAGATTTGGCATACGGAGGAAATTAAGGCCAGGCAAAGGGCTAGAGACAGGGACCTTTTACTGAAGATGAAGTGGAAAAAAAGGCAGTCTTTGAATCTTGTCGTAGCTACAAAATTAGACAATAGAGAAATAGGACTCCAGGTTACAAATAGATGCAAAGGGGAAACCCCGAGGATCCTCAACGGAAGGGAACAATATAAAGTACGTTAGTTTGACTTTATTGCCTTGAAAAAATCTCTTTATTACATGGGTAAGAGCCTATTTATAGTGTCCTAAACAGGGTACATAAGATTACAGTTCTACTCCTAAAAAGCCCCCTACTAGTAGGGGCTGCAGGGTTCCCTCTCGTGTACAGTGGGCCTTCCTAGGTTTGGTCTACTGTGCCTGTACTCCCGGTCATAAGCGGTTTTGTACCCCTTCGCTCTATGTGGGGCGACCTTGGAGCCGGACCCTCGGGAGCGCTCCCCGCTCCATGCGAGGTGGTCCACGGCAGGGACCCTCAGGGCTCCCTTCGCTCTGGGGTGCAGTATTCCTCGCCTCGGCACCTTCAGTTGCCTTCGCGCACGGGCTGGTGGTACCCCTAGTCTAGACCAAGGCGCACCACCGGCTTGGCGCCCTCGATGGCCTTCGCGCACCCTCACCCTGTGCGAGGGGGAGGGTAGTGGTGGCCCTCGTCCTGGTCGAGGTCCACCACTGGCTTGACGTCTTCAGTGGCCTTCACGCACCCTTCGTCCTGTGCGAGGGGGACAGTGGTGGGCCTCGTCCTGGCCGAGGAACGCCTCTGGCTTGGTGCCTTTGGCCTTCCTAGCCTTCCTATGACCAAATTTTTCAATTTAGCCCTTTTTCGTAAAAAACACACATTTATCCTGGTCGCTTTGGCGGGAGGTCGGCGCCCCTATGACAAATCTTATGTTGAAGGTGCTCCGGACCCTGCGCCATGACTCACCACGCCACCTCCTGGTGGGCCTAATGGGCTCCTGTTCTCTTATACCAGAAATTCTGGGAAATAATAAAGAATGGTCTAATGGCTTTGTTTCGTGATTTTAATAATGATACTTTGGACATTTAAAACTTTGCTATGATTACTCTTATCCCTAAGGAGCAGAATGCTAGAACTATTAAAAAATAGGAATAATTGGGTTGGTACCATCAAGAAAATTGTAGTTTAGGAAAATACAACCACATTCTTCAGGTCTAGTTTAATACCACCGCCCCTTCGCTCTGTTCCACGAAATACCACACCCATCACATCTCTGTTATCTGCACTATCTAACCCGCCTCTCTCCCTCATTCCCTTTTGTTCTCATTTGTCACCCGCAATCCCCAAATAGAAACCCTAGTAGGATTCGGCGCATGGTGCGTGCGGAGTCGTCGACTGGGGCGATTGGGGAAAGATTTGGGGATCCTCCTCTTGTGCTATGCTGGCGATGTGGGCTGCAGGTGGTCGGCAACATCTCGTACAACGAGCACAACCCCGACCGAGCCTACTACAAGTGCTCAAATAATCAGGGGGTAGGTGATTTGTATGTTATTATTGACGATTTGGTCAATTTTTTAGCCGATTCGTTTAATTTTGGTCCCGATCTGGTCATTTTTGGATCTACTTTGTTCCATTCTGGTCTCGTGTCCTTTAAAATTTGAATTTGCAACTCTTGTTTTGTTAAGAAACTGATTTCTTATGCTTGATGTATGTGCAACGGTTCTCTACGTGTAAGTTTTACATATGGGAGAACCAATATATAGAATATTTGAAGGAGATTGGAGTTCTTGATGCCCCAAGTGCTCGGCAAGGACATGAAGAGGACAACTTCTAGTGCAAATGCAACCAACAAGCCGTGTTGGAATGGAAGCACACACCAGAAGTGATGATGCCATTTTAGGTGACATAGTACAAGGAATTGCTCAGCTGGATGAAAGAATGAGCAAGATTCTTGGTGCCTTGGAGAGAATGAACACGATGCTTAGTCTGTTTTTGTGTGTGTGCATTGGGCTGATAGCAGCCAATGTAGGCAAGTAATTGAATGAGCAAGATATGGAGCAAGTTAGTTGTAATGTGGAGCATGCATGAAGTCGATTTAATGTAATCCGAATTTAGTTGCTCCCATATTTTGTTATTTGTAATCTCAAGATTTTAGTGAGACCATAATAGTATTTGACTGTAATCTGAAGCATCTTTGTGAATTCATTTTCTGATAATGCAGTTGAAAAGCCACAATGCAACTGAGAGTAAAAGTCACAATGGGACACCTGATTTTTTACTGTAATTTTGTACACACCTGATAAAAGCCACAATGCAAGCATCTCAGGATGCAAACAAGCTCTGCATTTCATTTACTAGATTTGTTGTCATTGCATCCCTTTGCTGGGCATATTTGCATCCATCATTGCAATAGGACTTGAGATTTGGCAATAAGACCAAGCAATACGACTTGAGATCGGCAATAAGACTATATGCAATTTGAATCACAAACCACAACTATATGATATATACAAGCATTGTTCATATTATGCAACCTTTGAGGTCCAAAAATGACACTGACATGTGCATTGAGATAGACACTGACAATAGATATATTCCATAGATATAGGTTCACAAATCTGACTTATACAAGTCCAGAGCACAAAAATCACAGCAATCTGAGATAAACACTGACAAGCATTGAGATAAATATGTTCTAGTCCATACAAACCACAGTAATCCGATTTATACAAGTTTAGAACACATGACACATAACATGCAAGTTCAGAGCTTTCTCTTTTTGATTCCCGGGGAGGATGCCTGTGTAGTAGCCCTTGCTTCAGCTATTCTTTCTGCAGTAGACCTTCTTGGTGTGGTTCTTCTTGCTGGAGTTGATGCTTCAGCTGCCATCCTCGACTTGTTGTAACTCCAGGGCTGTTTTGAGTGCCTGGCTGAATGCAGTTTATAGGCAATGTAACTCTAGGGTTGTCTTGCTAGAGTAGACTGCTATCTTGAGTGCATGTAGTTCCTTTCTTCTTGCCCCTACAGTCAGAAAGGAAATACTTCAAACTCACATGCATATCAAGAAGGATGAGAAGGAAAAAACAAGAGAAGACAGATTACCTTTTTGTTCTCTTAGGGGGAGGTGTAACTTCAGAAGGATCATCTAGTGGTGTTAAACTACAACCCTTTTCTATGTGCCCCCACTGAAAGCACCTCTTACACTAATAGGTCTTTTTGCCGTCGGGCTCATCCCTTGGTTTGATCCTTTTCTTCCTTGGCCTTCATGCAGCCCTAGTTAGCTTGGGAGGTAGCATGAAGAAACCCTTGGACTTCCTTGGCCACCGTGACTTATCACCAATTGGATCAATGTCAAACTCATATGCATCTTTGAACCTATCCACTGAGTAGTGCTCATGCACGTATGTCTCCAGCTCCATCCTCTTTGAACATATGAGAGCTATGGCATGAGTGCATGGTTTTCCAGAAAGTTTCCATTGCCCACAAGTACACTCCTTTTTCACTAGATCGACAACATATCTCCAAGTCTTTTGGAACCTATCAAGCGCAGACACCTCAGCCTTCATGTGTCCACTTGGAGATAAATCGTACTTTAACTCAAGGATGACACTAGGCAGTATGTTGTCTTATAGTTTAGCGGCCACCCTCTTTCTTGCTGAGAATTTTTCCATTATCATCTGTCTCACACTATCCATGTGATCAACCACTGGAAAATCCTTAGTGTGTTTTATCCAATTATTGAAAGTTTCAACAATGTTATTGTTTATGTAGTCAACCTTGCAGTGTGCCACGAATTTACCTCTTGTCCACAAGTTTTTGTGCTCCTTTATAAGATATTCAAAACCAGCTAGACATTTCTCGGCAATTTTGTCCAAAAATAGCTAGTGCTTTTCAGGAGTATAAGCCCAGGCTGCAGGCCACATGTACTTCAGTACATCGCCCTTGAACTTTCTTCTAAAATTGCTGAGTAGATGTCTAAAGCATTCTATATGCTCTGCACTAATAAATACTTTGTGTACAGCTGCTTCGAGGCCCTTACATGCATCCGTGTGTATAGGAACCATTCCCAATTATCTAAAGTCTTCTTATCAAATATTGCATAGGAAACATGATACATCCAGTTGTGTCCATCTATTCCTGTGGTTGTCACAAATTGCCCATTGTACTTCCCTGTAAGATGGGTTGAGTCAACCCCTAAGTAGGGCCTGCATCCTAGCAAAAATCCATCTATGCATGATCTGAGGGCAACAAACATCATTTTGAAGTATACTTTGCCACCAACCCTCTTGCAGTCTATCTCAACAATATTACCTGGGTTCACCTTCTCCAACTCTAGCTTGAACCTCCACAACATGTCGAAACTTTTCCTAAACTGAACCTGAAGAATGCGGTGGTATTTTCCTAAACTGCAATTTTCTTGATGGTACCCAGGGACTAAAATCCTGGCCGGTAACCGTTGGTTACCGACCGGGGTCCGGGATCCAAAATCCCGGCTGGTTTTTCCGGATTTTGCAAGTTCAAATTCTATTTTTCAAATTTTGGATGGTTTTTAATCAAATTCGAGTGAATTTCATATGAAAAAACAGGAAAACTGGTAACCGGCCGGTTACCATTCCCGGCCAGTGAACGAGATCCTTGCCGGTACCGATTATGTGATCCCTGATGGTACCAACCCAATTATTCCTAAAAAAAATATAGACCCATCAGTTTGACCAACTGTTGCTTTAATTTATTTTTTTACCAAATCAATGACTAATAGACTTCTATCTGTTGCTGATAGATTGATTTCTCCTAATCAAACTGCATTTCTTAAAGGCAGATTTATTTAGAAAGTGTGGTGTCGGCCCATGAGATTATTCATAGTGGCCAAAAGTGGTAGTAGTGGTGTTGTGTTGAAACTATATTATGAAAAAGCGTATGGTAAAGTTAGTTGTAATTTCTTGTTGGATGTTTTACATATTAGAGGTTTTGGGCCAAAATGGATTCTCTGGATTAAAAGTATTCTTTATTAAGGTTTTATTGGGATTAGGATCAATGATACTCATAGGAAGTATTTTATTGCTGCCAAGGGTTTGAGACAATGAGATCCTTTCTCGCATGTATTTACTAAGATGCTTGCTAAAGCTGCAGGTAAAAGTTTGATTAGAGGGGCTAATGCATGATTTTTGTGATTGTGGAGTGATCAGCTTACAATATGCTGATGTGTTGTGGTTGTTGGTTGGGTACGGGTCTGAGGACTGAGGGTAGAGCACTCGCCCTCATCTAACCACCGGTAGAGCTCTTTCCTGTCGAGGTAGCGAGTGTTTGAGACTTAGTTGAACTTTCAATTTCTCATTGCTTGATTGATAGTGGATACATGCTATCCCTTTTATAGGAATAGTCCGACTTGACGCCTAAAAATAATTTATAAGGAAATCTATCAATCCAATCCAATCTTTTCAACTATTAAAAATAACATTCCTAATAAATGAGATCTTATTCCTAACAATAGCTGGATAGATAAGGAATCCCAAAATACCACCTAACCAATTATTCTTCATTCTAGGAAACCAATCGGCACGCATAGAAAGCAATGTGCGACTAGTAAATAAACTTCAAAAATTAAAAAAAAATTTGGAGCATCCTGATAGCATTTTCTTGCTTGTATAATTTTCATAATTTTATCCATTATAAATTTGTCTCATTCATTTAAGTATACTATTTGTAGAATTTTTAAATATACCAGATGAGGTCCAAAATTACGAATTTTTTGTGAACTCTCCTTACATAGTTTAATTATTTATGTAATTTTTTTGTCTGCGTGCGTAAACCTAAATTGCATT
The DNA here is from genome assembly GCA_036346255.1 of Ampelocalamus luodianensis. Lineage (NCBI taxonomy): Eukaryota > Viridiplantae > Streptophyta > Magnoliopsida > Poales > Poaceae > Ampelocalamus > Ampelocalamus luodianensis. The sequence goes on along the minus strand of CM070627.1, from coordinate 58,733,154 downwards.
TTAGAGACAATTTCAGAGCATATAAAATTCCTCTATGGTACTTTTCACACGCCTACTAAGAACACTCTATCGTCCGTGTCGCAAATGCCTCGTGCCTTTCTCCATAACATTACACCCCTCGCGGCAAGGTAGCTCGTCCTCGAGCCACGGTGGTGGCCACGGTTGAAGTCTTTGGTGGCCGCATGCTAAGAAGAATACCCGGTACTAGCGTCGATTCGCTTGATAGCAGATCAGCGACACTCTAACATATGGCGCCCAAGAAAGAAACACCTTAGCATAACGTGGCATCGAAGAAGATGCCAGCGACATGGGCATCCGACATAGGGAAGGAGTGACGCCCGTATTACCACTGAGCGTGATGATGGCGAGGAGAACACGACGGTGGCGTTGGCCCTCAGCCGTTGCGCTCCGCATCGCCTAGGGCACGGTTTCGGCCGATCGCACGAAAAATACCACTGCTGGACAGCGTCAACCCTCCTTGGCGAATGCACCAGGGATGCAGCCAAGGGCAGCATTGCCCGTTGAGGAGGTGTTGGTGACGATGACGGGAATGGCATTGTTGGCGGTGCTAGTTCTTGAGGTGATGGAAGTGGCGGCGTAGCCATGTTGGCGACGACAGCGTCATCTCCTTCTGCTCCATCTTGACCAAGGTCGCAGTCGGCGAGGTTGCCGTCAAGGCCAGCGGATTGGTGGAACATTCCTTGCTCTTGGCGTAGCTTCTCTCCTCCGGAATACTAAGCATATTTTCAAGCATCTCAATCAAGTGACCCAGCATGTCGCTAATTGTCATGGAGTCGAAACTCTCGCTACCTGACATGGTGCAAGGGACAACAATTGGCTTTGATACCAAATGTTGTGGTCGTTGATTGGGTACGGGTCCGAGGGCCAAGGGTAGAGCATTCGCCCTCATCTAACCGCCGGCAGGGCTCTTTCCTGTCGAGGTAGCGAGGCTCTAAGGCTTAATTGAACTTTTGATTTCTTATTGCTTGATTGATAATGGATACATGCTATCCCTTTTATAGGAATAGTCCGACTTGACGCCTAAGAAATAATCTATAAGGAAATATATCGATCCAATCCAATCTTTCAAATTATTAAAAATAACTTTCCTAATAAATAGGAACTTATTCCTAACAATAGCCAGATAGATAAGGAATTCCAAAATACTACATAACCAATTATTCTTTACTCTAAGAAACCAATCGACACGTATGGAAAGTAATGTGCTACAGTACCACCGGGGGTACTGTTCATGTGTGCTATAGTACCTCTGTGGTACTGTTCACACGCCCGCTGAGCCGTCCCGCGTCTTTCTCTATAACATGATGACATTTTACTTTTCCTAGACAAATCTGTCAATTATGCTAAAAAACTTAAGTGTGTGTTAACATGTTTTGAGCAGATTTCAGGGATGAGGATAAACTTCCATAAAAGTGACTTAATTCCCATTAATATGCCTGTAGATGAGGTTGACTTGATTGGGCAAGCAATGGGGTGCAATATCAGTCATTTTCCTACTAAATATCTGTGAGTACCTTTGCATTATAACAAACTTAGAAGGGAAGATTTACAGCCTGTGGTGGACAAAGTTTTGAAAAGAGCAGCTGGGTGGAAAGGGAAACTTTTGTCCCCTAAAGGCAGACTAATTATGGTTCAATCCTGCTTACCTAGCATGCCGGTTCTCTGTCATAAAATTCTCTAATTGGGCCATAGAAGCTATAAATTCTCATATGGCTGCTTGCTTATGGAATAGTGCAGGGAGTCAGGGACCATCACCATTACCATATTGCTAACTGGCAATGTGTTTGCATGAAAAAAGAATATGGGGGCTTGGGTGTTCCTAATTTGAAAGATCTTAATATTTGTCTCTGAGCATGTTGGATTAAAAGGTATCACATTGATGAAAAAAATTGGAAACAAACTGTTGATTTTAAGTATAATACTAGGGAGCCAAATATTTTTACTTGTCCTAATGTGAATACCTCCCCCTTTGGGAAAGTGGTCCTTTGGGCCTGTCAGGCTGCGAAGATGGGGTATAGATGGAAAGTTGGTAAGGGTAATATGGTGATATTTTGGGAAGACAATTGGTTTGGCAATTCAAGTCTAGCTATTCAATTTTGGGAGCTCTAGCCTCTGTGTGCTGGTCAATGAAAAAGGTCAAACGGTGGATAGGGCTCGGGATGGTATGCTTTTGAAGTTCACTTTTAGGCGCTGTGTAGATGAAAGATTAATGAATCTTTGACTAGATGTGGTTAGTATAGCTCAATCTATCCTGTTTACTAATGATGAGGATGCCATTATTTGGGAATATCATGCTTCAAGGCTGTATAATGTGGAATCCTTATATGCCGTTGTTAATTTCAGAGGAGTTTGTCCTGTCTATACTCCTGTGGTTTGGAAGCTGAATGGTCCTCCTCGAATTGATATTTTCTTGTGGCTTTTGACTAATAACAAGATTTTAACCAGAGACAACTTGGCCAAAAGACAACTTGTTAAGAGATAAATCCGGCTTGTTCTGTGGTGAAAATGAAAATGTAACCCATTTATTTATTTTTTTGATTGTGTGGTGGCTCAGAATATTTGGGATGGTGTCTCTGATTTTCTTAACATGAATATAGGTCAAAACTTTGAATCAGTAGCTAAGTTATGGATTTGTAACAAAAGACAAAGTCCTGAGCATACTTTCCTCTGCTGTGATTTGGTGTTTGTGGAGACAAAGGGATATCATTTGTTTTCAGAATAAGATTTGTATTGGCATGCAGGTAATATGGAAGAAGATAGCTGCTACCCCAAGGAACTGGAGGATTTTGTCAGGATTCACAATGGCGCCAGATGGATCTTTTCATTGCAAGCTTGGAGAACAAGTGTGTGGAGATGCAGTGACTGAAATGGAGATGAAGATGTGGAATGACGAAAATGAAGGCACAAGGATTTGGCGGGCAAGATGCGTGGAGAAAGAAGAGATGGAGATGAAGACTACAGAGGACACCTTTGGTGGGAGGATGGTGGACTCAGAAGATACGGCAATGGAATGAACAAATGGAAAATGTAATAGGATGGTAGTAGTAGATTGCTGAATTCAAACTGGAACTAAAAATGGTTGTCTGAGCTGTTAACGCTGTGAAAACTTTGGTTTCATTAATAAAATGGAGCCGAGGGGTTAACACCCTGTGTTTCTAACAAAAACCGATCGCTACAGGTGCAGCTTCCCAAACCTGCACAACTCCAACCTGTGTTACATTGATCGTTCGTATGTAACAGTAATGTACACAACAACCTCCATGGTAGGCAGGCAATAATTAAATTACGTCTAGAATTCTACGTATCAGGGTACAATACTGACTACACTTGCACACGTCGCTTCTTTCATGTCAGATAAATAGGAAAAACTTGCAGATATTCCCCATCAAAAAGGAGCAAATGGAAACAAGCTAGGTAGAGAACCAAGAAGACGAGGCACAACATCCCCCAACATCTTCCAACTCCCAACCATGGCGTCCTCCCGCCAAGAACTACAAGAACAAGGCCGAGAAGAGGAGGAGCGGGACGACCACCAACATGGCGACCAAATCACCTCTCCACTTTGTAAGCCCAGCAAAGCCTCATCTCAATTGTTTTCTTGCTGTGGAGCAGTGCAGCGATCGCTGTTCCCGTGTTCCGTTGCTTAATTTCTTCTCATGAATGCAGTGCAGCCATCAATGTCTTGCAGCTCGCCGGAGGAAGGAGAAGAGGAGGCGACGGTGGAGGAGAACTCGCCGGTCGAGCAGGTGGCGATCACGGTGCCGGCGGGGGACGACCCGACGACGCCGGTGCTGACGTTCCGGATGTGGGTGCTCGGCACGACCTCCTGCGTCGTGCTGTCCTTCCTCAACACCTTCTTCTGGTACCGCAAAGCGCCGCTCGAGATCACGGCCATCTCGGCGCAGATCGCCGTCGTGCCGCTCGGCCGCCTCATGGCAGCCGCGCTGCCGGAGAGCGTCTTCTTCCGCGGCCAGCCGTGGGAGTTCACCCTTAACCCGGGGCCCTTCAACGTGAAGGAGCACATGCTCATCACCATCTTCGCCAACGCCGGCGCCGGCAGCGTCTTCGCCATTAACGTCATCACCGCCGTCCGCGTCTTCTACGGCAAGCACTTCTCCTTCTTGGTCTCCCTCCTCGTCGTCCTCACCAGCCAGGTGGGTGGTAATCATGCACCGTGCCGACTGAAGTAGGCGTACAAGACGGCGTGTGCATGGATTGGTACTCGATCATGTAGGTGTTGGGTTTCGGTTGGACAGGAATATTCCGGCGGTATCTGGTGGAGCCGGCGGCGATGTGGTGGACGTCCAACCTCGTGCAGCTCTCCCTGTTCAGGTACGTACGTCCAAATCTGCAATAAGCAACTCTCCACCAGTAATACATCTTTGATTATTTACAGGTAGCTTGCTTAATTTATCTCTGATTAGTTAAGAGGGGTTGGATTGGCACTTATAAGTAACTTTCGACCAGTACTACATCTTTGATTATTTAGAGGTAGCTTAGCTTATCTTTCATCAGCTAAGAAAGATAGGGTTGGAATATATAAGTAACCCCTCACCAGTAATATATCTGCAGTTTTTCCTTATGTTCAACAAATCAACGATACGCACAAAAGAACAAGACGTAAAAGATCGAAAGGCCGAGGCCAAAATCCCTAAAGATTGCACAACAAATTAAGGTGGCCGTAAAAACTTCACCATGTAAGTATAGCAGGACTCACTAAACACTTGACTCCCGTGTCGCTCGGTCGGGCGACCCGGGAGGCGACGCCAAACCTCCCGAGAGCCCCAGCCTCCAGCCCCCTGACCGGCCACCGCCGCTCCGGCACCGGCGGCGGCCCCCCTTCCACCCTCCCGCGCCTCCTCCCCTCCTCCCCCTCTTCTGGTTCTCGCTGAGGTTTGCGCCGCCGCTGCCCCGTCCAGCTGCTGAGGTGGCGGCGAGCCCTGGTGGAGCGCTGCCCCTTCCCTTCCCTCCGGGCTGGAGCCCCCTGGTCGTCGACGCCCCTCTTGGTGACCAGATCCAAATCCAAATTCGGATCTGGATCCCCCCCCTCCGCCAGAGCTCAAGGACCGGCAACTCCCTCCCCGGTCCCGCCCAGGGCGTCCACCTCCTGCCATTGCAGGGCCTCCTCGACGGAGCCCGGCGGCGGTGGGAACACCTCCTTGACGGGCGACGGCGGGAGCCTGAACGCTGCTAAACTCAGACCTCGCGTCACTTGAGGATCTCCTTGAGCTCGTCGATGACAAACCCTCATCGACACCGCGGCCAGAAGCCGCGGGCCCAGTGAAGATGAAGGCGCGGGCGTGATCCCGCCGCCCGCGACGGCGGCGCTCGATCGTGAGCGGCGCGGCGCGCCGCCCAATGCGCTGCTCGCCCTTGGGGATGCCGATGCCGAGGAGCCGTCGTCTTCACTCGCGCCGGGAGGAGTTCCTTCGCTCAAGGGAGCCGCCGCCTCATCCCTGGGGCCGTCGTCGTCTTCAAACGCTCCGGGGAGGCCTCGGTGCTCCACACCGGGGAGCTCACCCCCATTGCCGACGACCACCAGTCGGCCGGCGCGGCTTCAGCGGCCAGGGGCCCGAGACAAGCGCTGTAACCGCAATGGCGACCGCGCTGCGTCGCGCATTCCGTGCTCGCCACCGTCGATAGTTTGTTCCAGAGTTTCCATCCGGCCACAGCAAGAGAAAGTTAGAGAAGTCTTCTGACCCTGGCCCCAGAACCCCCGCCCCTTGTTGTGCGCTCGCCGATCCACGCGAGATTGAGAGGAGAAGGTCGGCTTTCCATGCTGCTTCGTCGAGGGTGCTCCGCGTGTAAGCCGTTGCCTGAGAAGTTGCAGGCCGGCCGTCGAAAGTGCCCGGGTTGGGGCCGTTGCCACTGGAAAGCCCGAGGAGGGGGCTATTGCCATTGAATGGTCGTCTCGAGGCGCAAGAGGCGCAAGACGACCGTCCTGGAGGCCCTGTTTCGTAGCAGCTGGTCCAGTTCACCTTGTATGAGCCGCGCAACGGAGTGGGAGAGGAGACGGAGTCGTCATTCTTTGTTTCTGCATCATCTGCTGTCATCGCCGGGAGAAAGAACTGCATCCTCACTCAATTCATGTGAAGCTCCTCTCCGGTGGGCCTATTAGCGTGTGGATCATGTTGTATCTGCTTCCTCTTCTCTCTCAAGTCGGTGCTAGGGCGGTCTTCTACGCTGTCCGGTTCTCTCAGTTTGTAGCTCCAGTGGGTTGTTTGGGAGGCGTTATCTTTCCTTCAGCTTTGATGTGTTTGTGCAGCAGAGCTGGCTAGGGTGTATTCAGAGTTGGCTAATTGGCGTATCTTGCTTTGGTGTTGTTGTTGCGGCTTTCCTTCCGCAAAGGGCAGTGTTCCTGTCGGGCTGTATCTTTTATTTTACCTGTTTTCTCCTTCTCTATTAATGCAAAGGGCAGCGCTCCTACCTTTTGTTCAAAAAAAAAACAAAAACAAAAACAAATCAACAGCTTGCTGCTTATAAATTGATGGTTTTATAAGACGTGCTAGCTCTAATAAACAAGTAAAAGTCGATATGAAGTGACACAGATATATATATATATATATATATTCTCAAAGTATCATATGCTGTTGCATTCTTATTTAATAAAAAGTGCATATTACTGCATGGATATAGTTGTTTCTTTATAGGATACCCAGGGCAGCGACTATACTAAAGTCATATTATCATGCCGAGTTATTCCGATTTTGTGTGGTGGTGAGACCGAGTCATGTGTCATCCCTGCTTTGAATATTGACCAAGGTAGATAAAACAGAATGAGTTAGGGCGTGTTTGTTTCGGTGAATCAGTGCATACATGTACATGATGGTTTTGAATATGCATTCGTTTCTGTGTTTGGTTAAGTGAACCGAACCAACTCATTTTCGATGGGGTCGTACAGATTCTGAAAATATTCTTCAAATATGTTGTACCGAACGGTTCCGTAAAAACGAGTGAACCACACGATACAGGGGCGAGCGTGTCTCCTCTGTTACACCCTGTCACACTGTATACGTCACCATGCCAATTAGTGGATAGTTAAAATAATTAATTTAGTTAAATACTCCTTTTGTAATTAAAGTAAATTTAATAATCGTGCTAATATTTCAATAGTTAATCATGCTAATACTCCTCTGTGTATATAACTCCTTCAACTTCATCTCTCAAACCGAATATCATCTTGAACCATCCGATACCATTTTATTCATACAATCAAATAAAATTTTGAATTATCTCATCCTACTAACCAAACACGCAAATTGTATTATACCATTCAGGATCATTCCATCCATCTTGTACCATCTCATCCTATTCACCCCGATTTACCCAACCAAACACACCATTAAGCAAGTGGCAAGTTGCAAGTCGGTAAGGACGCTACCGAATACTATCACATATCATTCGTCCTGAGTGCTGGTTCCATCATTTTCATGGGTAATAAGTAGATAAATACTGGCATGGTATATTGTCACAAAAAGTATATGTCAACATACATGTCTCACACGAGTACACGACACAACCTCTGCATCAAACTATAGAGCAGGCAGAAATCGCTTACCAGTTCAAGGATAAAACCAGAAGCGACTTTATCCTCGTGTCATTCTGGGGCAGCACTCTGAGGGTTCAGGCAACTTCAACATCAGCACGAGTGCAAACTGCAAAAGCCAAAACCAGAAGGGTGCACAATGACTGACTGAGATATCCCCAGTTTTTTTTGGGTGACTAACTGAGAGACAACCTGAGTAAACAGGAAAAACCACCAATCAACCTCCATTATATAAGTAAAAAAGTAAAAAAGGAACATCGGAATCTATTACCACTTAGATTATTTGTGAGGCTCAAGACAAGGAATTCTACAAGGGGCAAAAATAGACAGTTAAAATACGATACCAGGATTAGATTGGAGTAAATCCAAAGATTCAAACACATGTTGTAGGACCAAAATGCAGTCTTGTGCTTTTACCCGTTCCTCCTAAATGCAGGGATAAAGTAGTGGCTTCAGAAATTAGCAAGCACGTCCATAAAAACAGAAACCTTACATGTTTATCAAAGATAACCATATTTACTGCCTCATCAAATTTAGCAATTAGTGAGGAACTAATAATACAAGAAACCATGGAAACAATCTGTTGAACTGACACGTTTAAGTCACAAGACAATAAAATGAGTGCTGCTGCCTGCTGTGCTGATGAACATATTCATCTCGATTTTTTTTTGGAAATGCACACTAATGAGTGGGCCCAACAGACACACTGGACCCGCTTGCCATTACACAGATCAAGTTGGCAGTATACCACCTTACATTTTTAAAATAAAATTACAGAAATAAATATCTCTTTAATAAAATTACAAAAATAGGCTTATGTCCCCAATTCATTTGGCGATAAGAGCCTATCATCTAAATGAATTTATTAGCCAAATGAATCAACGGTAAGATTGTCGACTAAAAAATACTCTGTCGTCAATTTATTTGACGACAAAGCTATGTCGCCAAATGAATTGGTGGCAGTTTGACGGGGAAGCTCCTGTCGCCAGTTCATTTGGTGACGTGGGCCTGTCGTCAAATTAATTGATGACATAATCTGTCATATCAGCAACAGAAACCTATTTTTGTAATATTATTAAACAAACATTTATTTTTGTAATTTTATTTTAAAAATGTATTATATAAAAAAAAAAACTACCTCCCCTTGAGTCATAAGACAGATATATAACTTTCCATAAAACAGTGAAAAAACTTACAGATTTGTAATGCATATGCTCATCAGGGCACTTCATGAAAAGGATCGAGCGAAGGTGGCATGACACGCAATCAGTTCTTCATGGTGGCGTTCGGTTTCGCCTACTACATCTTCCCAGGCTACCTATTCCAGATGCTCACTTCCCTCTCCAGGATCTGTTGGATCTTTCCCAACTCTGTGCTCGCCAACAGCTTGGCTCAGGCCTCCACAGCCTTGGCATCGGTGCAATTGGACTCGACTGTTCATCCATCTCCTGATCATACCTCGCAAGCCCTTGGTTTGCCACTGCCAACATTGCCGCCGGCTTCTTCATCTACATGTACATAATCACACCCATCACCTACTGGTTTAATATCTACAAGGCACAGAACTTCCCCATCTGTTCAGACGGCCTCTTCACAGTGACAGGTCAGAAGTACAACATCTCTAGCATTATGGACTCCCAGTTCCAATTTGATACGAAGGCCTATGAGAAGAATGAGCCACTATACATCAGCACCTTGTTTGCTGTCAGCTATGGTCTTGGTTTAATGGTTTTGTATGCCTTACCGCAACACTTGTCCACGTTCTCCTTTTCCATGGAAGGTAATTTTTGCTAACTATGTGCCCCTCTTGGTCTATTGTGCAAAACTAGATATGCAGCTAAAATTCCAACGCTTGTGTCCAGTGAAATTTGGCAGTTAAGCAAATCAGCTTTCCAGGAGAAAAAGAAGGACATACATACAAAGCTTATGAGGAAATACAAGCATGTCCCTGAATGGTGGTTCATCTGCATCCTTGTCGCCAGTGTTGCAATCACCATGTTTACTTGTGAGTACTACATTTGATAGAAATTAATCTTATTGTCTAAGTGTTTTGTATGTTAATTGAATCTGCATGTCAGTTACATGATAGAGTTAGTGGAGCTAGTGACCTGCTAATTAGGTAATAGAGTAATTAACTAGTGCATGTAGTAGGGTTGGTGCATGTAGTAGAGGTAGTGGCCTACTTGAGTGTGTTAGTGGGGAGGTTACATGCTATATTGTAGCTATAAAAAGCATTGTAACCAATTTGTTTCATTGAAATGAAAAATAATAGAGGAGAGAAAAACATAAAACATTGCAGTGTAGCACCAAATTCTTTCTGTGTTGTGTTCTTCGTCTTCTACTCTGGTGAACTGAAAAAACAAGTGAAAGGGTGTGTGTTGTGTGTTCACCGTGTTATCTGCGTGTTCTCTTGGGCTCGATCCCAACAACATTGAGCAATTGCAGTTACCTTGGTGGGGGGTATTGCTTGCATGTGCCCTTGCCATTTTCTACACCCTTCCGATTGGAATTATCACAGCAACAACCAACCAGGTATGGACTTCAAACATGAATACAGATGCATACTACGGCTTACAGCTGTAGCCTGTAGGAGCAGCAATTCAGCTCATTATATCATATGTGACAGACTCCAGGCTTGAATATCATCACGGAGTACATCATGGGGTACTTATATCCTGGACGACCTGTTGCAAACATGTATTTCAAGGTATATGGCTACATTGGCCTACGTCAAGCTCTAGAGTTTTTGCAAGATTTTAAGTTGGGCCACTACATGAAGATTCCCCCAAGGACTATGTTTATGGCTCAGGTCAGCTACACTAGTCACATGAATAATGGCCATTACTTATACAAAGGCGAATAAGCAAATTTTCCCCATTGTATTAATTGTGTCCCTAAAAGTAAGTTATTGAAAATAACAGGTTGTGGGCACTTCGATAGCAGCATTTGTATACCTTGGAACAGGATTTGCATCCTCTATCATTCATAGAGTGCCATGACATTGCCTAGATTTGAGCCGTCCGATCGGGGAAGAACGGCTCATGAACTGCCACAGTGTTGCTACAGTATTCATAAATAGCTATTTTTGCTGCAGTGATGTATTTCTGCTACGGTTGCGTGCCGCGATCTCATCCTCTCGTTTTCGATTCAACGGCTGCTATGCAATGTCACGATACTCTAGCACCGTGACATTGCAGGATACGTTTCCCTCCAAACAGCATGGTGGCTCATGGACACAATCCCCAATATATGCAACACTGTGCTCCTCCCAGCAGGCAGTCCTTGGACCTGCCCTTATGATGACACGACCCGAGCCTGAGCGAAGGTAGTACGAGTGCGAAACAGCCGGCCTGGTCGTTAGTTTACGTCCAGGAGCCGTCGCTACGGGCAAAGCAGAAGAATCGGCTGGGAAGAAGAAACAGAGAGGTTGTGTGGGAACTAGAATAGTAAAGGCGAATGAGGAGAAAGGTTTGTGACTTTTCTGATACTTTACTCAAAACATCCAAGCCCCTTTAAATAGAGGTTAGATTACAAACTAGAGATAGTCTAGGACTCCTAAAGAACTACTGTAATCTAAACTAGAGATAGAAAGGTCAGTGTGTACCTTTTTATTCTTATTTTCTCCTACTTTATCAATGAAAAGGACAGTTCTCCTGCCTCTTTCTTTCAAAAAAAAAAAAAAACTACTGTAATACTATTCCGACTCGTATGAGCTGAAAACTCTATTCGATTGTATTTCCCTCCGGCTGTATGCTGACACTGTTGTGCTCTCCTGATTGTATTCGGACGCTGCCGCTTGATGTATTCCGAGGCCGACGCTTGTATGCGATTCCAACCATGACATATGATCATTTATTCTACGATGCATCAGTCATATGGGGCCTTATTACTCTGCTGTGAACTGGTTCTTCTTGTGGGGCGCCATTGCTCCCATGCTTGTCTGGCTTGCACACAAGGCATTCCCAGGTCAAAAATGGATCCTACTTGTCAACATGCCTGCGCTGCTTAGTGGAATCAGCCAGATGCCTCCTGCCACTGCAGTCAACTACACAGCATGGATAATCGTTGCGTTTTTGTCAGGTTATGTGGTCTATAAGGACCGGCGTGACTGGTGGGGGAGACACAATTATCTGCTTTCAGGTGCCCTTGATGCTGGTTTGGCATTCATGGCTGTCTTGATCTATTTATGCCTAGGACTAGAGAACAACAGTTTGAACTGGTGGGGCAATGACTTAGATGGATGTCCTCTGGCTTCTCGCCCCACTGCAAAGGGTATAATTGTAGAGGGGTGTCCAGTGCATAATTGACAATCTTCTCATCCACGGCAGCCCTAGGGACAAAACTGAATTATCTTAAAGAGCAGGCAAAGGTCAATGAAGCATGCAGGGATGATAGGTTTTATTGTCGCGTGATATTCTTCAAATTTTAAGAAAGATTTAGAGCACTCAAGACGAAGGGGGAAAAGGGTACAAATGCACTTAGAAAGAAGAGGTTGCAGGGCGCACTGAAGTAACAGAAAAAAAATAGTGCATGACTCATTATTATGGCACCAATTTCTTAGTTGCTGTGCAGAAACAAATGGAAATGTATTAAGATAACAGTTGAGCAGAAATTAGCAATGAGCTGAAAGAACAGTGGCCATTAAATTTATAGGAATACCCGTCAATCCGTCTTACAAATCAATAGCTAAAATCTGACAGATGCACATCATAATATTAGAATTCTATATTTTCCTTTTTATCATTACATGAATCTTGCATGCAGCAATAAACCATTCACATATTACTTTTGCCTTGGAGGGGGAAAAAGAATGTCTATGAACTACAGTGAATATGCAGTCTTGTATGTAACCGTGATGTGGGTTACATCAATCATGATAAATCACAAACAACCATTAACATGCCATTGCATAATATAACAAATAGTGATTTGTCATGAGATGGCATTTTTACGCTTCTTAGCACTATGAAAGGCACTGCTGTTGGCCTGTTGGTATTTCCATTATTTCTCAAATGTATCATCTATGCACATCCTGGTAACATCAGGATCAATGCAGTATGGCTACTGTTACTAGGAAAATATTAGTGAACAGGTGATTCTTCAAATAAAACTAAAATTCAACCATAGGAAGTTCCATCTGTGCAGTTGTAGTCCAAGTATGAATCGTACTTACCACTTGCAACATACCCCACATCGATGGGCGTGACTCAGTAGATTTTCCATCGTACAGCACATGCACCTCCATCATCACCTAATATAGGGGTTTCCAGATGTAATGTAAGTATGTAACCTTATTTAGCTGCACCCCATCCAGCTCCAGCTCACTTCTCACGCATAATCCTGTCTGCATCCGATCAATGAGCACAAGACCGCATTCGAATGCTAACCTCTGGCTACAAGCAGCAGTATCATCAGTGCACTTCTGTGCACACTTATTCAGACCTCCTTCCAACAGTACTCGGCAAAAGCCATTGAGCGATGAAGTGACAACATCCAGGACAGTTCCCCGGGTCAGGCATTTCATCGAGCACCCTGAGGCTGAGAGCAACATCGATCGAGGCCGCCAGTTAAGAGCGCGACGAGCGAGTTGATGGATTGCCGGGGGGCGAGTTTGGGGTGATGCTGTGATGACTCAGCGCCAGAGCTTGATTGGCGCGAAGCAGAAGAGGGCGGCAGAGAGGAGCGAGTGGGGGAGGGCGCCCGGTCGTAGGAGGGTGTTGGAATTCAGGCCTATTCACACACTCTTTTCGTGAACACACTCACTTGAGATCGGTGTAAACCCTAGAACACGAGAGGGGAATTTGCGCCGCACAACAACCGTGACTTTTTTGTTTTCTCTTCCTTTTATTGGCATCTAGAGATTACATGCATTAGCCTAAATCAAGGCATACAATTACGTTGTGGTTATCCTTTTGCTGTGCCATCCCACGGTAGGTCACCGTAGGTACCAAATCTATGCCAAACCCAGTGCTACGCATGCAACCGACGTGCACCCAGTGTTACGCATGCAACCGACGTGCACAGCACACTATACACGTGTGCATAGTGCCATGCAAACTTACTTTGGTGTTGCTTGACACGTTGGCAACCCCATCCAAGTCTAAAAATAGAAGAAAAAAATAACATGACACAACTAGCTTAATTCAACATTCACCTCCCTAAGCTGGTTGTGTCTTCCTCACAGCCCGCATCCCGATTCTTTCTTTTATCTCCAAGAATTTGAGTCTTCCCAAGGCTTGGTTAGGATGTCTGCGATTTGATCGTTGGTGCTAACGTGCTCGACAACCACAATCTTCCCTTCTTCCACACATGCCCTGATATAATGAAACCGAGTATTGATGTGTTTACTTCTGTCATGATGCACCGGGTTCTTACACAAGGAGATGGCGGACTTTTTGTCAATGTTGAGCACCACCTTGCCAGGGTTCCAGTTCATGAGATCACCAAGGAGGCGGTCCAACCAAACACCCTGACACATCGCGGATGTTGCTGCTATATACTCCGCTTCACATGATGACAATGCGACTGCCTTTTGCTTCTGTGACAGCCAGCTGATAAAGCTAGAGACCAAGAAGAAAGCGATTCTAGTCGTGCTCTTGCGATCATAAATATCATCGGCTATGTCACTATTGCTATAACCCACTAAGTGCAGCTCTTCTCCTTCCTTCTTCTTCTCATAGCAGCAGCCCAAGTCAAGTGTCCCTTTAACATACCTCAATATGTGCTTTACCACAACCATATGTTCGGTTGTCGGGGACTCCATGTATCGGCTCACAATGCCGACCGAATAGGCCAGTATGGCCTTTTGTTTATGAGGTACCTCATGCTCCCTACAATGCTTCTGTACATGGTTTGATCCACAGGTGGTGATGAGCTTTTCTTGCTTAGCTTGAGCCTTGATACCATCAGAGCTTGAGTTGGATTGCAATCACTCATGCCACAATTTTCAAGGATCTTCTTTGCATATGCTTCCTCGCAAAGAGAGGTACAACTTGGCGTTTGATGAACTTCTATGCCAAGGTAACTCAATAAGCCGAGGTCGCTCATCTTGAAAAGCTCCTTCGTTTGATGCTTGAACTTCACATTCTCCTCTTCACAAGCTCTTGTGATCACCAAATCATCCACACACACGCCAACTAGGAGACAACTTTCACCTTTGCCCCTCTTGTACACTACATGCTCAAGTGGGCTTCTCTCAAATCCAAGTGACATCAATGTGCTGTCCAACTTGGAGTTCCAAGCTCTAGGGGCTTGTCGCAAACCATACAAGGCTTTGTGCAACTTCAGTACCTTGTGCTCACTTGTCTTCTCAATGAAACCAGGAGGCTGACTCATGTACACTTCTTCTTCTAGTTCCCCATTTAGAAATGTTGACTTGACATCCATGTGATGTAGTTGCCACCCTTCTTGAGCAGCTAGAGCGATGAACAATCTCACTGTTTTCATTCTAGCAACCGGAGCAAACACCTCTTCGAAGTTGATGTCTTGTTTCTGCACGTACCCCTTTGCTACTAGGCACGCTTTGTGTTTCACCACCATGCCATCTGAGTCCTCCTTTACTTTATAGACCTATTTGAGCCCTATGGCTCATTATCCAGTGGGAAGATCAACCAAACTCCACGTTTGATTGTTGCGGATGGAGTCCATCTCTTCTTGCATTGCGCACCACCAGCTCGACATCTTGGAAGGTTGTTGGATCCTATGCACCCAGCAAGCATAGGCCAGAGTACTCGAGCTGGGTCGGCTCGGTGGCGTCATACAGATCACACAAGGGGTGCCTCCCATGATGAGGCCGAC
Organism: Ampelocalamus luodianensis; assembly: GCA_036346255.1. Taxonomy (NCBI): domain Eukaryota; kingdom Viridiplantae; phylum Streptophyta; class Magnoliopsida; order Poales; family Poaceae; genus Ampelocalamus; species Ampelocalamus luodianensis. The sequence continues at coordinate 58,717,790 of CM070627.1, read as the reverse complement.
ATCGCACTAGACACTGAGACCGCCATGGGTGTGACGAGCGATGCCGGTGTAGCCGCTCCTTCTGCATCGACTTCCATTCCGGTACTATGTCGTGTACCGGGGTGGAAGGTGCTTGCCGTGCTTCTGGTTCGTCGATGTTCTTGTCGAGATCTACAGGCACAATGTGTTCAAAAACCACATGAAACACCTCATTAGATGGGATCTCCTCTGCCTGTGGTGTGGCACTCCAGTCCCACACTTCTCCTCCTCAAAGATGACATCGCGCATCACGCACACCCTCTTGGTGGCGCGATCATACGCGCGGTACGCCTTCGAGCCGCTCTCATACCCGATGAACACCATCGGGGAGCTGCGGTCTGCGAGCTTGCTGACATGGCCGCCCACCTTCTTCACATGCACGACGCACCCAAAAGTGCGCAGATGGTGTACCGCCGGCTTTCGCTTGCACCAGGCTTCGTACGATGTCATGCCAACCACGCTCTTGGTTGGCGCACGGTTCAAGATGTACACCGCGATCATCACAGCCTCACCCCAGAACTTGTCGGGCATGTTCATGCTCTTCAACATGTTGCGCGCCATGGTGACAACTGTCTAATTTCTTCGCTCAACTACCTCGTTTTGCCGAGAAGAATACAGGGCAGTCAAGTATCTTTTGATGCCCATCTCCTCACAATAGGCGGTGAACTCGTTCGATACAAATTCACCTCCCCGATCTGTGCGAGGTGCTTTCAGCTTCGCATCCGCTTCAACCTCGGCTACTACCTTGATCTTCTTGAAGGCATGAAAAGCTTCATCCTTGGATTTCAACAATACAATCCATATGTATCTACTATAATGATCAACTACCAGTAGAAAGTACTTGTTACCGGCCAGGGTTGGGGGCGAGGTAGGCCCGCACAAATCACCGTGCACGAGCTCCAGTATGTTGCTCGCCCTGAACTTCGCCTCTTGAGGGAATGGTGCACGACGTTGCTTTCCAATGAGGTAGCCATCACACAATTGCTCCACATGGTTTACCGGTGGGAGACCTTCTACTAGGCCCTCCTGGCCTAATTTTTGCAACTCCTAGAAATTTAGATGCCCATAGCGCATGTGCCATCTCCATGCATCATCGTCGAGACGTGCCATGAAGCACACCGGCTGCGCTAGGTCAAGATTGAGGATGTAAAGTCTATTCCTCGCTCTCTTGACCCGAACCAACAACTGTCCCTGGCGATCAAACACGCACAGGTGACCATCTTCCAACACGACCTTGTCGTCGCGCTCCTTGAGCTGACCCAAACTAATGATGTTACTGGTCAGCTTCGGGATGTAATATACACCTGTCAACGCCTTGTGCTCGCGGTGCGTCCCTCGATCAACACCGTGCCGCGGCCATTGATGGTCTTCGCAAATCCATCACCAATTTTCATCGTGCCACTGATTGACATGATAAGCTCTGTGAACTGCTTCCTACAACCAGTCATATGATTGCTGGCACTTGTGTCGAGGTACCAGACATTGCCATCATCCTTCTCATTCACTCTGAGATGGAGTTGAATGTTCTCCTCCACAAGCGTCACAACATCAGTGGTTTCCTCCTTGGTCTCCATTAGCTCGCACAACTCGAGCATCAGCAGCACGGGCCCATCATCTCCCTTCTCAGCCATGTACACCCTCTCCTTCTTGGGCTTGCGGCACTCGGACGAAAAATGCCCGTAGATCCCCGCAATTGTAACACTTGATCTTATTTTTGTTGAACTTGGGCTTGGGTTCATTGTCGTGCTCTTCTCCGCCTTGGCCGTCTCCTCGCCCACCCTTCTTGCCATGGCTATTGCCGCACCCATTGCTCTTCTTAACGTTGTTGCCGGAGCTCTCATCGCCTTTGTTGCCTTAAGCAAATAATGCCTCCCACTGTGCGCGTGACAGCATCAGGTGTTCACCCTCCTTTGGATCACTGAAGTTGCTTTGGACCCTTTCATCATAGGCTTTGTACCGGCCTACGAGACCTTCGATAGTGAGCGTGTTGAGATCCACACACTGCTCGATCGACATGATGAGCTGCATGTAGTGTGCCGGTGCTGCATGGAGAAAACGTTGGACAACATCAATCTCATCCAACGTCTTCTCGCCGAGGCCACAGATGCCACTCACTGGGGACGATATCCTGTTGTTAAACGTTTTCACCGCCTCGTCGTCCTGCATCTTCAGCCCCTCAAATTCCCTCCTGAGGGGTTTACGGTTTCGTCTCACGGACACGCCCATGCCCCATATGCGCCATCTTGATTGCATCTCATGCCGCTTTTGCCGAGTCCTTTCTGGCAAGGGATGGCATGAGAATCTCTGGGATCACTGATAAATTGCAGACAACGCTAGGCGATCCTTGCGGAACACCACGTCGTCCTGCTTGTATGCATCATCGACCAAATCTACCGCCTCCCACACCTCCTAGGCTTGTAACACCACGCGCATCTTCATAGCCCAGATGGTGTAGTTGTTGTGTGTGAGCTATGGATAGGTGATCGGTACTAGGCCTTCTTTCTTCACCTCCGACGCTTCTCCATGCTTCGACGCTGGTTCTCCTCCCATCATGATATTCAAAACACGAAGAACACCAGAGCTCTGATACCAAATGTTGGAATTCAGGCCTGGTTCATACACTCTTTTCTGTGGACACACTCACGTGAGATCGGTGTAAACCCTAGAACATAAAAGGGGAATTTGCGCTGCACAAATTTTTGTTTTCTCTTCCTTTTATTGGCATCTAGAGATTACATGCATATTAGCCTAAATCAAGGCCTACAATTATGTTGTGGTTATCCTTTTACCGTGCCATCCCACGGAAGGTCACCGCAGCTACCAAATCTACGCCAAACCTGGTGCTACACATGCAACCGACGTGCACAACACACTACACGCGTGCATAGTGCCATGCAAACTAACTTTGGTGTTGCCTGACACATTGGCAACCCTATGCAAGTCTAAAAACATGGAAAAGAAACATGACACAACTAGCTTAATTCAACAGAGGAGAGGGCGGTTGGGGCGAGGAGTAGAAGGAGTGCGGGGGAGGTTGTGGTTGGCGGCAGCGCATAGGGCAGGGAGGACGCGGTCGTCTGGGCGCAGATGCAGGAGAGGATGGCAGAATGTGGTGGAGCCAGGTCGGGGAAGGTTAGATCCATCACCCCTACTCTAGATCCGACGAGTACCTATCGCCACAGCGCCTCCTCTTGCTGGACTAAGGAGAGGGCGGAGAAGTTCGGGGGCACTGCAACGCCCACGAGCTCGTTGTCGACCAATGTCTCGCTGCCACCCAACAGGAGGTGAGGTTTTGTATTTTATATTCTTATAGGACAAGATTATCATTAGATGGTCCTGGGCCTAATAAAATGTCTGCACTTTTCACGTCCCCATGGAACGGTGGAAGGCCCACGTGGCCTCGGTGTAGCACACGAGCAGCTATTTTTCCCGTGCGTTTGGTTTGCGGCACACGCGGATGGAGTGGCACGACGGTTGTCGGTTTCTACACCCCGGGCTGCGCCGAGTCGTTGGGGATTTGGATCTACAGTATATGCCATTAGATAACGATCTTCACCATTCGATCAAAAATGAAAAGTCGATGCCAAAAGTTACAGTGTTTTCGCTATAATAAAATCAACATGGTACATATTTTAGTGTTGCTACAGGTTTGCTACAGTGTCACTGCAAAAAACTGATCGTGTGCTCATCAAAACCTTTGTTCACAAAAAACATTGTTTCACGTAGTGCCCCTCTGCAGTAATGCAGAGGATCCGATGAGAATCGTTGGAGATGTGGGTTGGACTCAAGAGTCTAGAGGATGGCAGCACAGCTCAACACGATGGCTCCAAAAATCCATATGTGTTTTTGGAGCAATGGGCACGCTCAAACAATGCAATTCAGCAACACGACAAAGAAGATGATGAAATCGATAAAAATAGAGAAAACTGTCAAATCAAACCGAAGAGGAATAGATAGAAGCCTGACGACGCAGATCGAAGCCTAAGACGGTGGCAGCGTAGTGCATAAGAAGCGCAACAGAGACACAATGCGGAAGAAGCACGACGGCCTAAGAAACTCGGGGCGACGGATCGGAGAGAAGCGGCGGCATCATAAAGACTTCTATGATCTACGGCGGCTCAAAGAGAAGAGCGGCAGTTGTAGCCATGCGAAAGGGAAGGCGTGAGCCAGAAAGCAATCGACTGACTGACAAGGACTTTGTGGATTTGCACGATTTAGACGAAAACAAAGTGTTATGGACTTGGATGGATGCAAGGAAGAAAACAACACAAGGAAAGAAATGACTGAAAAATAACTAGCAGCATCATTCTTTAACAATGGAAGAAGCTGCTGCAAGAAGCTAGAGCCAGAGAAAATGAAGTAGAAATTGAAATTCTGCAGGAAGACGTAGGAAAGGAGGCGCCTTTCCAATGCCAATCGAATGGAAAGAGCTTCTCCAGGAGCCAGAATCCAACCCAACCACCGGGTAGGCACCAATCTGCAAAGATAGAGAGGGGTAGTAGAGAGAGACCCAAAGGCATCACCTTTAATGGCACGAGCCAACCGAACGCCTTACAAGAGGCCAAGAAACCTCCTCCCCAAGTTGCTCTCTCTCCCCTCTGTCTCGCCACCTCCTCGCTCCCCAAACCCATCTGAGAGTCCGAAGCCTTCCTTTCTTCCTTCCACCTCTGCCCCGAGATGGAACGGTCGGAATCTCTCCCCAAACTCATCGTACGAGGTGCATCTCGGGTGCTAGATCCGCGAGAACCCCCTCCGGACAGCGGCCAGGAGGTCGTCCACGTATAGGAGGTGGAGCACGCGCCAGTAGAACGCAACGAAGACGAGGCCGAGCGCATGATGGAAGACCCACATGATCCCGTGCGGGCCTTGGGAGAAGCCATCCTCGGCGGGGCGCCGGCGAGGAGGCAAGACCGGACACGAGGATGAACCCTCGGGGAAGAAGGGAACCGGTGGGATCAGGCCCGGACTGTGTGGATCCGGCGGGATCGGGCCTGGGCGGCGCAGATCCGACGGGATCCACCTCAGGGCTGACGGGATCCAGCGGTCGGAGGTCTTCGGCGGCTTGGGAGAAGCTCCGCGGGAGAGGAAGAAGAGCACGCGAGCGAGGTCGCAGTGCGGGGAGGACGTCGCCTAGAAGGAGGAAACCCCTGGGAGTGGAGATTGCTCCTCCCGGGGGCGGCGACAGTAGAGGACGAGCGGAGGCTACAGTAAACCATAATACAATCATTGCTCTGATACCATGTTATAAATGTAGTGTGTTTGTATTGCAATAGCCCAATAAGCAATATATAGAGTACAAATGACCACACACAAGATTAAATCTTAACAATAGAAAATACCCCTTTTGCAATAATGTAGAGGATCCGGATTCGAGTCGTTGGAGATGTGGGTTGAACTCAAGAGTCAACAAGATGTGGGTCGAGAGGATGGCAGCACAGCTCAACACGATGGCTCCAAAATTCCATATGCGATTTGGAGCAATGGGCACGCTCAAACAATGCAATTCGGTAACAACATCCAGCCACCTTGCCCAGGAATTCTCAGTAGCAAGGGATAGATTCACTCGAACAAGAGAATCCACTAGTTACAAAATAGACAGTAGTAAGCTGGCCATAATCTTCATCAGACATACTAACTGTGAGCCTAATCTGAAGACAAGGAGCCCATATCTAATATCAAAATGACAAGGCAGACAAAGGATGTTTTAGCAATTGACAAAGGAAACTACAATTCAAGGCACATCCTTTTTTTCTGACGACCATCGAACATATTTCAGATGATACAATCTTCAGCATGAAAGATGAAATAGCATATGATTCCATTTCATTATAGCGCAGAACAACTATTACAAGAATGGATGAATGACTGAACGAATGGCACTGTAATGTAATGTATAACAACTGGAGACATCAATGTACGCTGTGAGCTGCCCCTGCCTATCTACAACTCTCCTTTTGCTTCTTCTACATGCAGCTAATTTTTGCAGGGAGCTCAACAGTCAACAACCAAAAGAATAAAGAATTACACAACTACTAATAATTGAATCCTCCTATCACTATAAAGCAAAAGAGAAACTACATAATTCTTTCTTCTCCTTTCTTTCTTTTTCTTCTTCTTCTGAATGTATAAAAAGAATGGTCAGACTGTATGAACTAATGAATCATCAATAACAACAAAAGAACCACTGAAAAAGGCTTCTGTCTTCACTTCACTTGACCTTCATTTAGCTTTGCTGAGAATGTGATGCTGTGGTGGACGCAGACACCGTGCTGCCTCCTGCACCCTCGCTCGCTGGCGTCCATGCCGTCACGGTGTACAGCGCCTGGTCCAGCCACCGGAGCGTGAGCCCCTCGCCGTCGCCCTGCGCCTGCACGCTGTACTTGCCCGGCGCGAACATCCTCGCGATCATGCGCCCCTGCATCGCCTCGCGGTCGCCGATGCCCGCGTTCCTGAACCCGCCGTCCTCCATGCGCCGCCGCCACCCCGCGAAGCTCTCGTGCCGCTCAAACCGGTCGGCGCCCTCGAACGCCACCGCGTTGCGGATCCCCCGCGCGAACATCTCCTCCGCCTTGGCCCTCGCAGGACTGGCGTCCGCCAGCCCGGCCGCGTCCACCGCGTCGAACGCCCCGGCGTAGTACCGCAGCGCGCGCGCGAACCGCGCCTCCCACCGCTCGGAGTTCAGCCCGCCCTCGTGCTCGCCGAGGAGGAGGATGGCGGCGCCCGTGCTGCGCGTCAGCCCGAGGAAGTCAGCGAGCGCGCCGCCGGTCTCGTCGCGGAGCAGGCGGTGCATGGTGAGGACGCAGTTCACGGCAACGCACTCGCCGCGCTTCACGTGGAGCATCCACAAGCGGACGTCCTCGAGCCGGTCCACCACGGCGTGAAACTCGAACGCGAGGCCAAGCGCGGCGGCCACGCGTGCCAGCCGCGCGCCGGTCTCTTGCAGCTCCTGCCTCGAGTCGCCGACGCCGGTGATCCGCACGTGAGCCGGGGGCTCCGGCCGCGCGGCCAGGCTCTGCAGCAGGCTCGGCCACTGGAGCCCCTGCTTGATGTCGAAGTCGATGACGTGGACGCGCTCATGCCCCTCGAAGGCGCGCAGGAGGCGCTCGTTGAGCGTGAAATGCAAGAACCTCGGGATGGGAGTGATGCTGTTGAGTACCCGCAGCGCCATGGCGTCGTCGTCGTTGATGGCGTCGTCGGTGAGCTCCCGCGGCGGGCTGATGTCGAACACGTGCGGCCACATCCGCACCACGCGGAGCGCGAGCGCCTCGGCGAAGTAGGCGGCCACGCGGTGCATCGGCGTGGGCCCTGCCGGCGAAGCCGTCTCGCCGAGCCGCGCCAGGTAGTAGTTGGCGGCGTCATGGTTGCTGGCGGCGAGGGAGTCGGCGCACGCAGTGAGCGCTTCCACGAGCTCCAGCGCCTCCCGCTCCGCCACCCCGGGCGCCGGCACACCGTTCCTCGGGTGGACCTCGGGCGGCGGTGGTGGCATTGCCGACGAGCCGCCGTCTGTGCCCGACGAGGATGACGAGTGGGACGGTGACTTGCTGTACTCCTCCTTCTTGGCCGCGGCCAGCGACGGCCCCGCGACCATGCCGTGGGGGAACGCCGCGGCGCTGGGGACCAAGAAGACCTTCTCCTCGTCGGCCTCGTCTCCTTCTCCTGCTGCAGTCGCTTGCATTTTCCCTGCAATGGATTGATGGAACCATACCTCATCGCCGTCGCCGCCCATTCTTGTCCGCTTGGCGCGAACAATGGGGCCATACTCCTCAACCGCGTCCTCCTCATGCGCTCGCTTAACAGCTCTGCTCCTTTCCCAGACGCCGCCGCCATTGCCGCCGGGCTCCGGCTTGGCGCCCCAGGACACGGCCTGGGTGACCGGCGGCGCCGGGTGAGTCCGGAAGGAGCAGGTGGTGCTGCTCCTGGCTTCGCCCGCGCCGCGCGGGGCGGCGCCGTCGCCGCGGTTGCTCCGCTTGGAGAAGCCGCAGGGGAGAATGTCGAATCGCTGCACGGTGCTCATCTGATGCCTCGACGAGAACGAGCAACCAGCCAACATCCCGGAGACACGTCACGGCCGGATGCGACGTGCCTACAAGAGACCTACTCCTCTCCTCCTCTACGTCTTCTTCTTCCTCCTCCTCTGTTTCTCACTCTGTTGTCTCTAGTCTCCACTCTCTCTTTGCTATGTGGCTACTGCTTAAGCTTCTCTGAGGTGGGTGTACAAGAATCGATCGATTTACAAAAGAAAGAGGAGTTAAAAAAGAGAGGATCTTCCTGTTTCTTGGAAAGAATTTGGTCAGTTCCCTTTGGGCAAAGAAAAAAGGAGTGAAAAAAACGAAAGAAAAAGAATGTAATATTTGTGAGATGGCTGTGTGTATGTTTTGCTGTATATGCAGGAAAGAATGGGGTTTTCAGAATGCTTAATACAAAAGAATCAAAGAATAGGAGCTAAGAACAAATGGCCTAAAACATCTAGGAAGATTGGACGCGGCAGAGCATGCCGGGGCTGCTCACCCTCTGCAGAGCCCGCACGGCCTCCTCATCGGCGACGACGGCGAAACCCGGAGAGCGGCAAGCGGCAAACCCCAACACCTCCATTCGTTAGGGGAAAAACAAAAAAGAAAAGGAGATTTTTTTTTCAAGAAATCAAAGAACAGTGGACGACACTAGGACATCTAACTTCTAAGACGGATGCGATGCAATGCAATGGCGATGGAGATGTGTTTGATCCTAGCTATGTCCTAATGGATGATGTTCTTCCTCTATCCTACTGCTACTGCTGCTATGCTATTCTTGCCTCACCATTACCACTCTCTCCCTCGTTCACTCTCCTCGCACTCGCTCTGCTCTCTGCTCTCTACCTCTCTGGTGTGGGGAAGGAAGGGAAGAAGCCCGGGCCAGGGAGGAAAAGAACGGTTTTGACAGTGTGGCGGCGGGATTCCCGAGGCGCTGTGCCCAACCCGCGCGCGCCGTCGGATCGGGACCGGACGGCCGTGGGGGTGGTCCGGGATGTGACCGTTGCTGCCCCCCTGCGCTTTTGGTCAATGTGACCGTTGCGGCGTGGAGTGGAGACGGGGTCAGGTGCGCGGCACGTGACCCGGCTCGACGCCTCGCCTCGCCCCCCTTCCCGTTCTTGTTACCGTTGGGCTCCCCACACCGCCCACGTGGCGCCCGTGCGGCCGCCCCTCTCGTTGACACGTGGGGTCCACGTGACGGACGGCGGGGATCGCGTGAGACCAACGCCACGCGGGCGGATCGCCCGTTACTGCCGTGCTGACCAGTACAGTGATGGTGAGGTGTACCTCGCCGTAGGATGAGATTGCACGTATGTCTGCTGATGATGCTGTAGGATGGATGCACACGCGTGCCTCTCGCTTTTTAGATCCATATTATACCCTTTCAATCTCATGACATGAACACAAAATAAATCAATCACCTTTTTTTACGTCTATCTACAATTTTGTATGGTCACCTATGCTATGATTTAAAATGAATCTAAGTAAGAGTCTAAAAGTAACGAGGTCCGGTAAATTCATGGTTGAGCTGGTTTTCCCAGCATTTTGTTTCGTTGTAACTTTGTCTATAAATTCGTTATTAGGTTTCTATTAAAATTGGGTTTTCCCGTTTAAAAAAAAGGTCTGATACGATTTATTTCAGTGTCCCGTGTTCTCTTAAATGCTTCTTGGGCTGCTTAGCGAGTTGCTGGCATTTAGAAAAGCCAGTTTGGTGAATGACAAAATACAAGGGTTTGCACAACTGTGCTAAATGGTAGCATGAGCTGTAAGAGCTCTGTTATACGTTGAAATGCTTGGTTTTGCTACACGCTGAAAAAAATGGGTGGTTACAGAACCATTACAGAATATTAGCTGCACGAGCTCCACTATACATTCAAAGAACCAGTACAAGCTGTGCTAAGGGCTTAGTGCTAGCATTAGCTGTACAAGATGTGTTACACGTAGGCATGGTTAAATACTGTACAGGCTATGCTAACCACTAGCATTAGCTGTAAATGGTTGGTTTACATAGCTACTATAGATTGTGCTAATACAATCAGTACTATGCTAATGCTACCTTGTAGTACGTGGTTTTGCATAACCATTACAGACTCTGCTGAGTGCTAACATTTGTTGTACAATTCATGTGGGTATAATCCATGTGCTTCTATAGGGTTTCATAGGTAAACAATTATCCATACACAAAGCATTTTATTCCATTAGCTGTAGCATGTTTTTTTTTTGTTAATTACTAACATTAAATGGAATTATTTTGCTATAGTAAATTAGCACAGTGAGGCACTGCTATACACATTCTGAACGGCTCATTTGTCAACCCATATATACGAACTAGTACCAACACAGGGGATTTAAATATTTAATCCACAAGTGCAGTCCATAGGGTCCACACCCAACTACTACTCTAGTACTACTCATAAACAGAGTCATTGACATTTCATACACAATGCATTTCCGTTAGTACCGTGCTTATTTACTATTAACAATTAATGAAGCTGTTTTAATTTGCTGTATTAAACTCTGGCGCGAGCTTGAAATCTTCAAAGCTCGTCCTGCAAAGACAAAATGTACGTAGGTTAGGTAGCATCGCAGCACATATGAAGCCGGTCATTGGGCTGCATATATACGTGCAAATTCAGCTTAGATAGCCTGATACAGTGTCAACTTTGTTAATCTATTAGTTGTTTAAATGAGAGCAATATTTTAATTCCAGGTTTTATTAGAAGGCAAATATTGTAAAAGACTAATGATGCATAAAACAGTACTGATAGCAGACAACTCATTGAACTTCACAATATATGAAAACCAGGATGTAAACAAGTCTATCAATCACACAGTAGACTTACAGATGGGTCGATGAAGAGCATGAAGCGCGTATGAGACTTGATGCGATCGCGCGAAACATAGATGTCGCGGTGCGACAAGCGGTCGCGCGAATCGCGTTGCCGAAACCTTATTGCGCCCCGTGCGGTCTTCGCAGCGACAACGGTTCGGAGATACGCTTCCCTTCTTCACGGTGCAGCGAGAAGAAGAGTCGGCAAGGTTCGAGCAGCGCGATACAAAGACCTGATTAGAAGGAAGAAGGAATGAAGGCTATTCTTGTACTCGTTATGGTTCAGCAAAAATAAGGTGGACTTGGTCTGCCAAATGGCGCGCCACGTCACAAGTCACGCGATTTTTCACGCGAAAATACGCGAACGCGCGCATGCGTGTGTGTGTTTATCCAGAGCCCTCCTCATGCCATCCTCATCCATGTGTTACATGTTTCAAGGAGTGGCAAGAACTCCACCTTATATGTTGGTCATCTCCACCTTGCCTTAGCAATATGGTACTAACCCATAAATACTTTAAAATTATAGAAAATAGGTCTCACTCATATGGGCCAATTTCTAACAGTAGTAAGATTGTAGCCGTTACAGGCTTACGGCTGGCTTGCATCCGTAGAGGCGTATAGCCGTAACGGTTTCAGTTTCTTTCGTGCTCTTCTTGATCTACGGCCATGCTAGTTCATGGCATTGCTCATTGAGCTGTATGTATCGCTTGGTATCGTGTATACTAGTTACTACATGCTTTGTTCATTAAAGTTTCAGTTTTGGGCTCATTATACCATTCAGATCCATGTAGACGTTTGCACTCATTCATGTACATCAGTAATTGGATGCAACTTTTGTCTTCCAAACGTTGGGTTTTTCTTTTTTGCTACCACATTTTAGCATAAGTACTTATGAATTATGATCATGACTTGGGATTTTATATTAAACCGATCAGTTCGTTATGTAAAATCAAGCTGTTTGTGTTAGAAGATGCTACAATGTGCGTATGTAGTTCATCTGGAGACGTTTGATCTGGGACTTCGTCTTCTGTCTGTGTTGTCAGCAGATAAATGAAGTCAGTCGCTTTCTGTTTGCTATGCTGTAAAGATAAGAAGGCAAACTAATTCCAAGCCTTCATATGAAACCCAGTCTGTGGAAGACTTGTACTAAAACTAATGATTCTACTTCATACAACGGACTAGTTTCTTTTGTTACAAAGCGTCTGATGCTGTCCATAGTTCGGGATTTGTTGCAAATTTTGAATCATTGCAGTATCTTCTGATAACTATAGTTTAACTTGTAGGAACACGATGTTTCTGCTAATCTAGAGTTACTGAATCTAAGATTGTAGCCATTACAGGCTTATTGCTTGGATCAGTACGTACTAGAGCCCCATAATAAAGCGTTAAAGATAGTGTGATTTTCTTCATGCTGTTGTTATTTCAAGGTCATGCTAGTTGATGGCATCGCTCATGACTCATGAGTTATACCATTCAGCATCACACTTAGTTCATTGTTGGCTTAGCTGAAACTTTGTTTCTCTGGCTCTCTGCCTCACTATATATTGCTAGATCTGTGCTCCATTTTCCCTCTCCTTCATCCGGTCATAGGATGTAGGCATGTAGCTGTATCATCCAGCTAGGCAACTACCGTTTTGAGCTACTGCATTTTGAAGAAACTTATGCTGTGCCAATGACATGAGATGTTAGAGTACACTGACATATGATGTTGAGAAATTGAGGGGTGTCGCATTCGTTGTACATGCTTGAGAAAATTTTAGCCGTCTGTAACGGTCGTTGCAAGTATAACAGCTAGTGAGGAGTTTTAAGCTTTTGAGTATATGGTTCGGTTGTCCAATGAATTGTGCTGGGTCCACTCTTATGGATCGCCTGGAAGAGCCACTACAGAAAAGCTTTTGACGGCATTCACATGCATACGTCGTTGGCCATCATCAGTTTCGAAGAAACCTACAGAAACCTACAGACTGTGGTTGTGTTGGCCAATACAGTAATTTTATAGAGGAAAGTGTAACTGGTTCTTTCGAACTCCGTTCTGCATTTTAATTCTAATAGCTATTAATATCTAGTGCTAATAGCTATTTCAGTGCTAACATGCTAACGTTGTCGTGGGCCGTCGGATGTGGCTTGTGTGGCTCGGATGGAGGTGGGGAATGCCCCCAAATCACTTAAAACTTTTTCAAAACACCCCCTACGGTTCCTATTCTTCTTGCGAAATACCCCTGGCACCTTAGCACCCCTGTCCCCTGCTGTTCAATCTCCTCCTGGCGCACGCACTGGCCTCCTCGTCTTCGATCTCCTCCTGCACCTGCACGCACTGGCCTCCTCGCCGCCCACTGGCCGCCCCCTCCAATCCGCCTCCGCCTCCTCCTCCTTTCCCCCGTCACCACCTCCTCCTCCCCTGCTACTACCCCGGCAGCGACTCCCCACCACCACCACGACTACCCGCCGTCCATCCACAGCGCCATCATCTCCCCCTCTGAGGGCGACAGGAGGTTAGTATTTCCAATCTAAATTGTGTGTTGCGTCCTAGGTTCTACCTTCTTGGCTGTAACCAGAGCTCGGCAAAGCCAACTAGCAATAATTTTGGAGGCAGTCGCACAGTGATGAATGCTGGTAGCCTCGTACCATGGTCGAACAGCAATAATTTGGAAGAATTAGACCATAATTCAGAGATTACTATAAGTGTGTTATGCTTGGAGCAATGGCTCTGTCAGGTCAGAAGAATTAGACCATAAGCTAAACTAATGCGGTAGAAGATTTACCGGAATGGTAGTTCCGTACCGACATGTTTGATGTTAGACTTAAACTTGTTGTTTAAAGCTTAGTTTTACTTTCTGTTTAGGTTTGTAATTGGATCTCAATGTACAAGGCGATTCAGAAGTCAGTTTTATTCAGTCCACTTGGTAACAGGGCACCCTTTGCTAGTGGCAGCAAAGGAACCAGAGCAGCGAAACTGTGAGTGACAGTCTGCCTAACAGATCCATCAGGGTCATTCATACACCTCAGAAGAGGAACAACAAGGAAAGGAGCATAAGGAACCAACTCCACAGCCAAACCCTGAACAAGAAGGCTCAAAACCTTCCATTTTTGACCTTTCTTCACCACCAGAAATCATATGACCCCTGGATTTGTGACTGCTAAAACGCCTCCCAGTTGACAGCAAATTTTGTTCCTCAATAACCTGTATTGAGTTGATAACTGCAGCTTGAGGTGTCTCTCTAGCATCAGTGCATGTCAAGGTGCAGAGGTTCTTTGTTAGCTTGTCATTGGGGCCAGGTTTGCGGCCAACACAACTAAAAATGAGCTCAGCAAGTGCATGTGCGGCTTTGTCTTGATGTACTTCCTCCTGCATGACATGGAATCATTTGAGCTTACATGGTAAGGCAGAAAATATTAAAATAAGCACAAGAAAAGCTAGATGTTTTACCTGTTCTCTTTTTATAGCAGCCATTAAAGGTAAAATGACTGGGTTCAACTTGCTAGGCAACCCCGGCATCCAGACTACAGCAGAAGCCACTAAAGAAGAAACTGTGACGTGCAAATTATTCTGCAGAATAACCTCAAACAAGGAATTTTTTGTGAAGATATTGCTAATAAACCAAATAGGGAAATTATAAATATCATAGATAGAAAGATGTAACAAGGCATTTAATATTGTAACAGAAATCTGCAGAGGTGGTAATTTGAAAATACCACATACCTGAACACATTTCAAGTAGCCTGATGTAGACAAAAGACCTTGTTTTGCTGCAATCTCTTACCTGAGAGAGACATGAGATCATTTGCTAGTGGACTAAGAACAACTTGCCAAACACTTACATAGCATTATCATTCTGAGTCCATCCATTGAAAACAAAAATGGGGGAAAAATGAAATGAGGCATACTTCCATCGTCATTGCCTCATCGTCAATTACGTACACATTCTCATTTACACAATGCATCCACAGTATCTAGCTGCTGCTACTTTCAGAACCAGATAATGTGGCACAATTCATTCTCATTTACACAATGCATTCACAGTCACACCACCTCGCACCCAATTTCACAAATTTGTCGGAGGAGCTCGTCTAGTGCCAAAGCCCCTGAAGTCCTCTCTGAAATACATGCACAATGCATTCACAGTTACCAAATGCTAAGTAGCCACAAGGATTTCCAATTGAACCAAAAGGGTTCACTCTGGAGTTAAAATCAACATAGTCATTTCAATTTCATCAATCTGAGACAATTTGATGCTTCAATTCACAAACCACATTTACACAATTCACTTATCAGAACAAATCCTCAAACATTTACTACCAAATTCCTCAAATGCTGTATTACAAAATTTGAAGAAAAAAAAACAACACAATCCTCAATCTGGCACTCGACGGTTCACTCTGGCAGCCGGGAGGGGGAACGAGGGCGGCGCCGTAGCCGGCGCGAGGCTGGTCCGCGGCTGCTCAACGCAGGTCGTGGCCGCTGGCCGAGGGCCCGAGAGCGCATCGGGTTGGCTTGGTGGCGCCGCAGCCGGGAGGAGGAGCGCGCGGCCGGGAGGGGGCGGCGTCGCGCGCCGGAGGGGGAGGCGCCGCAGCAACCGGGGGGGAGGCGCGCGATCGGGAGCGGGGAGGAGGGCGGCGCCGCAGCTGGATGGGTATAGGGTTTAGGGTTTAGGGTTTAGGGTTCGGAGATTTAGTGTGGGTATTTCGCAAGAAGAATATGGGTTTTTTTAAAAAAGTTTAAGTGATTTGGGGGCATTCCACCCGGCTCCATGCGAGCCACACGAGCCAAATCCAACGGCCCAAAACAACATTAGCATGTTAGCATTGAAATAGCTATTAGCACTACATTCTGCACTTAATTTTGAGGTGAATGGTGAACATTTTTTTATGCTACTTTTATTTCATTTGCCTCTTGAACTCGGTTATGAGATCGATTTGATTCTGGCGCTAGCTGCGTGTCTTTCATCTGCCTTTCCAAATCCATATGCAATTGCCAGATCAATAGCCTGTGTAGTTCTGGTTTATTTGAAATTTTGTAAGATAGAAAAGAACAAGAAAAACCGAAAATCTCGATTCAGACCTTCCAGAATCCTGATGAACCACAATATACAGACATAATGCTCCTTTATGCCATGAACTGTTAAACATAAACAATTATCCGAATATAGAATGGTCGAGATCTAGAGAGAACATTTTGGGGCTTCCATTACTCAACCGGATATACATTTTTTGTTTAATGGGGTTATTTTTTTTCCGAGAACACGCCACATCTTTGTGCGTCAGTCATTTAAAGAAAGAAGAGGAACAACCCAAGAATGAGTTTAATTGCATCGATGATTTTTAGCATCAATCCATTTGGGGTCTTCCATATCGTAATGCTAATTCTAATACAAATTCATATATATATATATATATATATATATATATATATATATATATATATATATATATATATATATATATATATATATATATATATACTATATTAACATTAGCCGCACCATTGATTTGTAGCATTAACTGAGGATTTACAATAGACAAAATTACCTTTTCCCTATGGAATTTCTAGGCAAATTTCACTTAAGGCTGATCGTCAGGTCAAATGTACTTCAAATTACAGCATCTGGTCCAGCAAATGTAATATTAGCTTTTTAATCGAGATTTTAGCTGTCAATTTGCGTATAAGTTGCATCCGTAGCACCCCATAACGGCTTCAAGTTACAAATTTCTTCATGCTCTTCTTACTTTTCTTTTGTGAAAAGTATCATGCTCTTCTTACTTGATGGTCATGCTAGTTAACGATATTGCTCATGAATCATATCACTGGGCATCATACTTGCTATACATTGTTGATTTAACTGAAGGTTTGCTCTCTGTCTCGTTATATATCTCTTCATACCTTCGCAACATTTGAGCCTGTTTTCATCTACTCCATCAGGATATGAGATGCAGCTTTGCTTCCCAGTCTGCTATTTCATTTACTCTTTAAAGCAAACTTATGCTAAGCGTATGAGCTAAGATTTTAGAGGAAACTGAAAACGAATACCGGCACGTCAGTATAGGATTCAGCGATGATGCATATGGTTGCTAATTGTAAGCGAAACCATTATGTCTCAGGATCTTTTATCACAATTTGATTCAATAAAACAATAATAACTTGTGTACCTTCCACGTTCCACGATAGCTCGATCCATCCACAGATCCACTTGGTACATGCAAGGGTATCCCTTTGGTCTTTTGTATGCTTGGAAAGGGTGAAAGGCTTATAGTTTTGCAACAAATATCCCTTTCTAGTTTTAATGAGTGGTTTAAGATAGGGTAGGCCCCATGTGTAGAGCGCAGAAAAGTAGCTTTCTCCAACTAACCTCAAATTAAGCGATCACCATGGATTCGTTCCCAAAGAGATTCTGGGTCACAATGTAAGGCCTTCTCTCCTGCATTCCTAGAAGAAAATATTCAGCCTTTCTGCACATCTGAACCAACAATGTCTAATTGGCAACTTTTTGTGCTATCACAAGTTTACTACAATCTTGCAGATAAAGATGTGTGTGATTTCTTTTTTAGGGGAAGAAGAAGTGTGTGAATTGAAACTTTGTTTGCTGTTAATTACCTGCCTGCCTTGCATTGCAGGCTGTGGATTTGGTCATATCTTTACTACTTAAATTTAAGGAAGTGGTGGTCGCGGTGGTACGTCGCCCCTCCCAACTCTCCCTTTCACTTCCCTAAAAAATCTCTAACAAAACAGAAAAAAAAACTAACAATAAACAAATTCTACCTTCATAAAAATTCTCTAACAAGAAAAAAACGACAAGACGGCTACATGCAGTATGTCGAATTAATTGATATCATGCAAGTTGCGAAAACTCAGGATGATGTTCTAAGAAAGAACTACATCTCGCAGCCACCTAATAGCAATGTTGGCCATGAAGTCACTGCTAGCAGCTACAAGGTGATGAAGCCTCTCACGAATGAGAGGAGCAAGAAGGGTAAGGTAGTGCGTTGCACGTTATTGATACTTTTCAGTCTAAGAAAAAGAGCAAATGATAGCATGAGGCACACCTCGCCATTGCAGGCACAGAGGGTCCACAGCTATTAGTTGCACTAATGGATGAGGACAACCCAATAGCAGCCCCCATCATCCCTCCTTTGGACATCGCAGCGGCCGCAGCCGTAGCTGCCCAAGAGGAGAAGGTCGCGCATGGAGCCGATTGAGGCAGAAGTTCCTGAATACTTCGCCTATTAGATCTAGTGCACGCATTGCACTTGGAGCTTTTATAGAAACTTGAAGTTTGTAATTGAAGCAGGACCTTTAATTATTGAATAATGGTTGCAAGCTCTAGCAGAGCAAAGCATTAAATTCTTATTATGAGTCCTGCAAGGCTTATTTTCCCGTCTTTATAATAGCAAGTTATGTTCTGATATTTGAAGTATTTTATTTATGTGTTGCTTGTTTTCTGCTACATATTAATAAAGTACATTATATTAGAACGCATGTGGCGCCCTATGGAGGAAGTGTGCTTAGCAGGTAGTGGCACAACGAATACCATCCTGAGAGAAATGGAAAATTTTCCAGTCAATCAGCAAGAATGCTGGTAGTCTTACGACAATTGTAGGCAGCGATACTTGTATAATAGGCTCAGGAAGGGCCATAATTATACTCCCAATGGGCACAACTTTGGTCATTGAAGAAGACTTGTTGTACCCAGAATCGACTAGAACTCTCAAGGATATTTGCGCTAACAGTTTCCATGTAGAGACTGACGAAGAGTATGGTACAGAATACCTGCTCACTACAAAGCATGAAGAAAATGAAAAATTGCATTAGAATGTCTTCTTTCATATGAAACTGGGCTATACTACACTAATATTAAGGCACCTGCAGCCTATACTGCCTTGAAAAATGATTTTATAAGCTCTGAACTTTTCTATCTCTGGCATGATAGATTATGCCGCCTAGGTCTTAGGCTAATGAGAGATATAATTAACAATTCACAGGGGCATAATATGAATGTAAAGAATTTCCCAAATCAGAAAGATTTTGTGTGCCCTGCATGTGCCACCGGGAAACTAATTACTAGATGTTCTCATCTGAAAGTGAAGGATGAAATCTCTGCATTCCTGGACCGTATCCAGTGAGACATTTGCGGTCCTATACAGCCCCTGTATGGGTCATTTAGGTATTTTATAGTGCTCATCAATGCTTCCTCGGAATGGTCACACGTATGTTTATTGTCTACGAGAAACCATACTTTTGCAAAGCCAATCTCGCAGATAATTAAATTAGAAATATTTTCCCTGATCATCATATGAAGTCCACCTGAATGGACAACGCCAGAGAATTTACTTTGAAAGCATTTGATGATTATTGCATGAAAATAGGAATTAAAAGTTGAGCATTCTGTACCGCATGTCCGTACCCAGAATGGACTAGAACTTTGAAGAATTGTAATTTACCAACTGCATGTTGGGGACACGCAGTCCTGCTCGTAGCAGCTCTCATCAATCTTAGACCGTCGGCCTATAACATCCATCCACCTATGCAACTAGCGTAAGGGTCAGCACCGAAAATTTCTCATCTTCGCAGGTTTGGTTGCAAGGGTATATACCTATACCACCACCGCAGCGAACTGCATTGGGTCTTCTCCGAAAGTCTGGGATATACGTTGGTTATGAGACAACATCCATAATCAAGTATTTGGACCCTATAACTGGAGATTTGCATAATGTCCGATTCGCTGATAGTACAATAGATAAGGTTAGTTTCCCGTCATTAGGGGGAGGAAATCAACCCTTGATAATAATGTCGGGAAATAATTGAAGTCTAGAAGACATTTGAAGTCCAGAAGATAATTGAAATCTATGCATATGACCCGAGCACTAGTGAAGCAAATAGAGAAGTCCAGAAGATAATTGTAGTCCAGAAGATAATTAAATTGAAGTCTAGAAGACAATTGAAGTTCAGAAGATAATTGATTTGCAAGTATAAGCGAATCAACTGTCAGACTACTTTAGTGATTTGAATAGCGTGAATAAGTAGTATTTGCCTGCAAGCAATGCACCGGAGAGGGTTGAAATACCATTGAAGGTATCCCTAATCCCGTCCAGAGGCCTCAGAATAAAAGGACGAGAACTCCGGTCCTCGAATCCGAAATGTAGGGGGCGCTTTGGTGAAAAAGGATAAGAAGGACTTGACACAGCCGGTCACCGAAGTGCCCCAGAACTAGAAGGGGAGCCAGTTGAGACCTGGCATCGGTATGGAACCTTTAGAAAAGGCATACCAGAATTGAACATCTCCATGAAGGAAGACATCAGTATGGATGTGTGCGCACACATCGGAGCTGAAAAACTAAAGGGAATTGCCCCGCAATTGGAAGCAGCGGTAAGCAAGTAGAAGCATTAGAAGAATCGCCCCTTGAAGAAATAGTTATAAAACTTTATGACTTCGGAAGAATCTTTGAATATGACAACAGCCAATGTCGACATTTACTTTGCAAAGAAACTTGCCACAACCATCAATCTTGATCCAGAGCCTGCATCGCTCGCTGAATGAAAGAAAAGATCAGATTGGAAGAAGGCAATAGAAACTGAATTATTCTCTCCGAATAAAAGAAGGGCGTTTGGGCCTGTAAGCCGTATGCCTCCCCTTGTGCACCCCGTAGGGCATAAGTGAGTATTTGTTCGAAAGAGAAATAAAAGGAAGCAAGGCTCGTTGCACAAGATTTCACTGAACGTCCAGGAGATGATTATGAAGAAACTTATTCCCCGGTCATGGGCGGAACTCCCTTTAGACTTTTATCTCAATGGCAGTGAACTTGAAGTTAGAAGTGAAATTGATGGATGAGGTACCAGCATACCTTTATGAAATGTTGGATTCGGACATTTATATGAAGATACATGAATGTATCCCTGTCCCAAACCAAAACAGAGAAAATAGAAATATGTACAGTGTGAAACTCAGAAAGTCATTGTACGAACTTAAGCAATCAGGCAGAATGTGGTATAATCGTTTGAAGCGACTTTCTATGCAAGAAATGCTACACGAACAATGAGAATAATCTCTGTGTTTTTATACGACGATCCTAGAATGGATTTTGTATAATCTCAGTGTGTGAAGATGATCTGAATATCATCGGAACCCTGAAGGATATTAAGAAAGCAAGTTCTTACCTGGAGTCGGAGTTCGAAATGAAAGATTTGGGTGAAAACCACATATTGCCTAAGCTTGCAGCTTGGGCATGCCCCTAAAGAGATATTAGTGCATTAGTCAGCCTACACTCAAAAGATGTTAGAAAGGTTCGACTTTGCAAAGGCATACCCTTTGAAAGTGCCAATAGTCGGGAGATCTTTGCAGCAAGACAAAGACCCGTACAGACCTAAAGAAGAGGGGGAGGAAGTCCTGGGACCGGAATTCCCACACTTAAGTGCAATAGAAGCACTAATGTATTTAGCAAACTGTACTAGAACGAATATTGTATTTGCCGAGAACCTACTAGCAAGGTATAGTGCAGAACCTACCAAAGGCATTGGTATGTAATAAAGGACATCTTCCGATACCTCTAAGGAAGCAAAGAACTTGGTCTGTTCTACAGGAAGGACAAAGACTTAACTATGAATGGCAATGCAGATAACGGGTACCTGTAGGACCCGCATACTGCCAAATCGCAAATAGGCTATGAATTCCTATGTGGTGGAACTGTAATTCCATGAAAATCGTCTAAGAAATGTCTTGTATCGACTTCGATGAACCACTTGGAAAACATAGCAATGTACACGGCCTCACGAGAATGTGCTTGGCTTCGGTGGATGATTCACCACATCCAGCAGTCATGTGGATTGAATACCGTACAAACCCCTACTATTATCTATGAAGATAAAGCAGCTTGTGTTGCAAAAGTGCAGATGGGTTTTGTGAAGAATTCTCTCACAAAAGTATATCAACCTCAAGTTCTCCTATACTCATGAATTGCAAAAGATGAACGAAATCAAAGTACTGCATACTAAGTCATGTGAGAATCTTGCAGATTTATTCACTAAGCCACTTCCAGCATCTAGCTTTGAAAGATGCATATGTGAATTGGAATGATGAAACTTCGAGAAGTGCAGAATTCAGGGGGAGAACCTTCACGAACTCATTATTAAAGCTTGATCATGAAGATCGAGTACCCAAAGAATAAATCCAGAAGATTAAATGAAATTAGGTGGATTGTACTGTTTTTCCCTTGACGAGCTTTCCTGAAGTTTCTCGGCTAAGGTTTTTAATGAGGCAATTCGTGCATCACAGCAGAGCGTGTATCATGTACTCTTTCTCCAAAATTTTCCCACTGGGTTTTCATGGAGTTTTGACGAGACATGGACATAAAGGATGGGTGCCCAAGGGGGAATGTTGGGAAACCATGGGTCTGACCCTGCAGTCAGCCCATTAGTGGGCGCCCCATCCCAAACCCTAGCAGGGACGTAGCCTATAAATAGAGAGTGCTATTCATTGTAAAGGATTGATTGATGGATGAAGGAATAAAGAGAAGCAAAACGTCCCCCCTACATCTCTGTGTTCAATCTCTTATTCTGTTCTTGTGTTCATGCATTGTTCTTACGATTCTGAGTTTGTCTACGAGGTAATCGCTCGGACTGGACTCGCCAGCGACGGTTCCTCAACACTTATCACTTGCACAGTTGCACCAGGACATTCTAGCGTCCCTGGACATGAACTTCTTCATGTCTGTTGTTACTTTGGCCTCATGCTAGTTCATGGCATTGCTCACGAGATATACCATTCGATGTCATACTTGGTACATCTTGGAAAGTTTTGACCTTTGGCTCATCGTATATTTGTAGACCTTTAAACCTCAACAGCAGTCGTGTTCAATCGTGCTACGTGTTCGTCACCAGGGTTATAAGAATGACATTAAACTTTGTCTCCCAAGGAATATCTTGATATACTATTTTCCACACGAACTATTTGGCATATATAAATATACCTATTACATGAGATATTAGAGTAAACTGAAGATAGGTATGGACAATCCTTGGCTGTTTTGGAGCTAAGACCATCCTTTTTCTTACTGGAGCCGCGCGGTTCGGTTTATCAACTGCGGCCAAGGCACTCCAAACCATATACCGCAAGTACATCAAGACGTGGACCTAATACATTTTCCTTCCAATTCTCCCAAGATGAAATATAATAGTTCCTTTCCGAACAATCAAGTGCTAGGATAAAGCTCTGCATAGTTTGTTGTTTTACCAACCATCAATCACGAAGAAAGCGGTATTCGTAAACCCCTTTATTTCTGTTTCCTGACTCATCTGTCTGGTTCTCCTCCAAAGTACAAAGTACAGCTTTGCTGATAGGAAGCAGCAATGGTGCCCATTGGAAGGCGGTCTTACGGTCTTACCAGCCAAAATGAAAAGCGGGCTTTGGGCAATTGGTCAAAAATCACGTATGGGTGAGAGGATATGTTTGCGTTTGGCTTCATCATTTTTTAAGCTTCGATCCGAAAGTAGATAGAATTGAAAAATTCCAGAGACGATGCAGATTTTCCGGGATAAAATTTTGGCTAAATTCCTAGGCGTCCGGTGGCCATTGGCGTGATCGACCATTCAGCGGGCCCGATTCATGCTTGCGGCGGCGATGAACTTCGTGGGTTAGACCAAAGTTATAGATTTCAGTGCATATATGTTACATGATCTATGTGTTTGGCTAACGTGGGTCAAGTTGCGAAGAACTTGTGACCAAAAACGATTTCTTGGTCTATTGTTGTGCAGGTAGCTTAGAGTCAATGACGATCAACGGCAAGAATGATCAAAACTAGGCTAGAAAAGCTAAGGTCTTGAACGATCAAGAATGTCAGGTGAAGTTATTGGACTCAAACATGGCGTAAGACTGACAAGGATGACCGAAAGGGAGGTTCGGTGCGATGGATTACATCAAGTGGCGCAGAGGTCGGTGCAAGTATCATGATGGTTCTGATGGGAGCCAGATAGGAGAGACTTGCTGGCATGAAAAGAGTCATTGATCAACCTACATGTGGCGAAGGATGTGATTGTTTCACGACGATTGGACTCGATCTTCGAAGAAGGATCAAGAAGGGGTATTTTGATATCTTCACCAAAATACACGGACCTTTGGAGAAACCGCGGCGCAAGGAGAGACAGTTTAGGTCAAGTGAAGATAAATATCACGAAGAGACGGATTCTGGAAGCCCGGTTCATCATCCGTTTTGAAAAACATACATGAGTGTAGACCCGTTTGTGTGTGGGCTTAACGGGTTGTCGATAAGGTTTTATCTCTAAAACCAGTTCGTCAAGTTTAAGAAATCCTAATCTATGATTTAGGGCTAGGTGAGGAAAGTGGAGAGGTTAGGGTTTGAGAGAGATGGATTGATTGAATGCTCAAGTATTGAGCTTTTATCCTTCATAGTAGAGTGGCTGTAAATCAACAATCTCTTAAATCAATCCAAACAAGATTTCCCTCCAGATGAGTTCTCTTTTGTTTTTGCTCTCTTTGACGCCTTTTAAGACTTTGTGTGTTCCTTTGGTTTCCTTAGATTTTTTTTGTTATGATCAAGCTTGTTAGGATATGTGGGAATTCATCTAGGGTCATCCTGACCATCATCCATTACGAGCAAGTTTTTGGATCAAAGTTCGAATTTTCTCAGTTCTTGCGCCTTCTTGGTCTCATCCAAAAAATTCGTAGAACCTTGCCCTTGATCTTCTCGATCGTCGATTGAAATAGGTTTTATGACCTTCTTGATGAGCTATGGTTAAAATTTTAGGGGATTTGAATCACAAATTTAGAAGCTAGGTCGTATTGTGATCATCACGGACTACTCCCAGGCAACGGGCGGTATATGGCCGGTCAGACCAGCCATACAGGCAGTCAGGCAGGCCTTATGTCGTGTTGAGGTGTTTTCTCTCGGGGTTCATCGGTTTCAATGCAAGACTTCAGTTGTGCTTGTGTTTCTAATCTTTATAACTTCTATAGCTATTGAGGAAAAGAAGAAGTTGAAATATGTCGAGACCGAAAAAGAGTATTACTCCTATTCACCCCTTATAATCGTTGTTCCTGTCCAATAGAGGTGCCCACGTCTCAGTGGTGAAACCACCGTAGAGGCGAGCCGGAGCAATCAGGGGCGGAGCTAGCGTCAGTCTAGGCCTCGGGCTAGCCCAGCGCGATTTGGCCCAAAGTCAGATTGACGCTGTCATTTTCATGTTGGCATTTTGACTTTCACCTGACAATTTTATGCTGAGCCTTGGGTCATTGCCCCGGAGGCCGAGGCCCAGCGCTTGCTCCGGACGGCGGCTGCCATGGATGCTCTCATGGAGGTCGATTTCACAAGGACCACTGCCAAGCGGGATGGGTCATGCATGAGCGGATGCGCCGGCGTTGGCAGCTAATGTAACGAGGCCCAGTTGAGTGCTCGTAGGAGTTAAGACAGTGAAGTATACTGACAGCACCAAGCCCCTAGCAAAGCATGTTTGCTTCTCAAATCTCTCAGATTCTCAGTAATTTAGCGTTTACTATCTTAGTCTTAGCACTAGACTCTCAGTAAATTTTGCCCGGTCTCTTGATTTACTGGTTCCGCCACTGCCACGTCTCGTCTAATTGGGAAAAAATTGCTACTATTACAAATGCACAATCTTGCAGATCAAAGGGTGTGCTACTTAATTTGGCCAGATATTTCTTAGAAGTTTTAGTTTTGGCCAAAGTCATTAAGCGTTCGTTCTTGATACTTCCATCCAATGGCAAGCACCATGGGTGCAAGTGTGCAGTACCCTGTGCATCACACCATACCATCATTCTTGATAGGCTCGCACATGGCAGTAGCAATCAGCTCACTTCTGCACTACCACACGTGACACTTCCACTAGCTGTGCTGGTCAGTGGTCATCCTCCCAAGCAAGCACCTTTCAACAACCGGATCCTCTGCAGTAAATACAGAGTTATACTATAGTACCACAAGCAACCGGTGAGAAAATACGGTAGTTAAAACACTATAGCAAAATAAACTATCGTTGTTCTTCCAGTCGGGCAAAGATCGCTCCAAATTCACGTGTATTACATCATCTCTACATTAAAAGCACTAATGCAAAGGATCCCTCTCCTCACATCCATTTCTTCTTTCAGAAAAAAAAATCTTATAGGATCTGATCCACAACTCTATTTCAGTAGATCAATTTCATCGCGTGACACGTGTATTTGCCAATCTCAAAACGCACAGCCTTATAATCTCTATTCCCTATTAATGATTCTAAATGATTCTTTCACTCCTGTCTTGCATTAAATTATCCTGGAATATGGATTATGAGGTTGCGCACTTTGAGATTGACAAATACATATGTCACACGATAAAATTGATCTACTGAGATAGAATTATAGACCAGATCCTATAGGATTTCTTTCCCTTCTTCCCACCTGGTTCACAACACGTGTGAGAGAGAGATCGAGAGAGCATAAACATCATCGTACATACATAAACTTCCTTAAACTACTAGCCAACTACTGAATTGAGTGAGTGATTCCTAACTTGCTATGTATCCAAGCTAGCAAAACAGAGACTCCAAGAAAGAAAGCGCCATGCCATTGCTACCCACCCTGAAGCTCCCGCTACCCACCGTGGCCGCCGTCGCCGCGCTCTGCGTCGCCTCTTACCTCCTCGCCGCGTGGACGCACCCGGCGCTGCCCCTGCCCACCGCCTCCCGCCTCCTCCCATGCAACACCCGGCAGCCACCGGCGGCACCGCAATCCTCCTCGAACGCCACCGCCCTCGACTTCTCCATCCACCACGGCGCGTCCGACGCTGACGCGGCCGTCGCGGGGGCGCCGGCGCGCAGCGTCCCGGCGTGCGGCGCGCGGTACTCGGAGCACACGCCGTGCGAGGGGCAGCCGTGGTCGCTGCGGCACCCGCGGAAGCGGCTCGAGTACCGGGAGCGGCACTGCCCTCGCCGGGCGGAGCAGCGGCTGCGGTGCCTGGTCCCCGCGCCGGCGGGGTACCGCGCGCCGCTCCGGTGGCCGCAGAGCCGCGACGCGGCGTGGTACGCGAACGCGCCGCACGAGGAGCTGGTCGCAGAGAAGGGGGTGCAGAACTGGATCAGGAGGGAGGGCGACGTGCTCCGGTTCCCCGGCGGCGGGACCATGTTCCCGCACGGCGCGGGCCGCTACGTCGACGACATTGCGGCCGCCGGCGTGCCAGTGGGCGCCGTCAGGACGGCCTTGGACACCGGCTGCGGGGTCAGTTGCTTACTCCTTACGCGTTGACCTGCCATTACTGCCGAGCTTATCTGCTTAGTTATGGTTTTATCTCGTGATCAAATCATCAAATTGCGATGATTATAAATGGAGAGAAAGAAACTCCAAAAACTAAAAAGGAAAAGGAAAAAAAAAAAGATAACGCGGGACGTGATAGCGGATGACGTCATACCGCAAAACTACCGCCTATCTGTCTCTGACTGGTGGTCCCAACCACCGACGGAGAGGAAAAGCTCGCCTAGGGGAACTAACCGCGGTCCGGTCGATTCTCCCCCGTCCACGGCGGCGCCTCTGCTGCCGGCGGCGTGGCACTGGCAGCATGCTGCTGTATAGCGTATACTAGCACTGGCACAGGTGTCGCTCGGCTGTCGTCGACGACGGTGCCGGTGAATGGTGGCGATGCCGTCGCTCCGCTTCGTCGATCGGCTTCGCCGTCACCAACCAGCCCTCCACGCCTCTGGCTGGCGAGCTCTGGTCCTGGTCGATCGTTCCGGAAAGTCTGAATCTTTTCGTGTTCAGAGACCCTTTTTCCAAGGCAGGTTAGACGGTTTGCGACCTTTCTACTGTCTGCTTCTTTTCCTGCGTGAGGCAAATTGGATGCTTTTCTTGGATCAGATATTGGATGCGTTGTCACTGTGCGAAAGCGACAGCGTGCTGTATCTCTGACTCCATCTCGTCCAATTCAGTGGACTAGTTGCAGCTACATCTGCAGATCACAATGGAGAATTGAAGATGCATTCGAGACGTTGCATACCTAGGAGGAGAAAGGAGAGATGATGCATCTGGCCGACAACCTAGAGTGCAGATTACGATGTAATGATGCGTGCATCCCTTTTTTTGTCTTAAAAAGCCAGCAAACTAAGCTTGGTTAGCTGTCCCTTAGGTTCTGCCTCCCAACTGCCTATATGTCAGATCAGTATGCTTGCCAGGGCTTATATGTTAGTGAGTGAAGCGCATAGTTACTTGCAGGATTTCCTAGTTTGCAATCAGTGAAATTCTCTCACTAAACCCCTTAATTTTTCATACTGGCAATCTGGCATACCAAAACATGCATAGACCACTGATCGGGTAAACAGCTAGTGGATCGCCATGCAGTATTGTGTCACCTTCTCGAGTACTTTCCTGGCTATATCTGTTGTTAATTGTTGAATTAAAAAGGTCGCTTAGATGTTTACAACTACTAAATGGAGTGCATATATGCTTCAGATAAAGTCGCATACGGTTTTATATTAGCGCAAAATTAAAGAATTTCCACTGCGCCAAGACATTAGATGATACCTGGATCAACATGTGGATGTGGATCTGAGCTGATTTAGATCAGCAAGTACTCTGCACCATGCTGGGGTTGGTGAGATGAAGAGAGTTAAAAAACGAGCAAGGAATTAATTGACGTTAGGTCTTAATCGGCGAGTGATAGTTCAGTGGTCGAAGGATTGAAGCAAGGCAAGTGTGCACATGGATTTGTGTACTGATTAGGCTTGCATGGTTGGTTTGATAAGAAACTTCTCCTACTCCACCTAACCAGATGACAGGTAGCTTTCTCTGCTTATCTGAATACAACGGTGCATCTGGAGCTAGCCTTGGATCTAGTTCCTGCTTTGCTACTGTAACTCTGCAAGCACAACTACTGAGATCAGAATGCAAATGTTCCAAGATGGTTGATGCAATCCAAAAGTTGCAGTTATGAGCAGAATATCCGAGAAGTACAATTTTTATGTCATTTTTTCTGTTGCTTTAATAGTGTTTCTTGAGCTTCTAAAAAAAGCTGTTTCTTAACTGACTGCAGCTTTAGTATGATGAGTGTAAATCATGTAAAAGAATAACAATTAGTTAATGATCATCTTCATCTTACCGGACAAAGCAACAGTGCTAAATACACATGACATGAGTCACAGCATGCACACTGTGACAAGCTAATGTATCTAGTCTGAACTCTGAAGTCTGAACCAGGTGGCAAGCTGGGGAGCTTACCTCATGTCCCGTGACATCCTGACGATGTCGTTCGCGCCCAAGGACACCCACAAGGCCCAGGTGCTCTTCGCCCTCGAGCGCGGCGTCCCCACCATGCTCGGAATCATGGCGACCAAACGGCTGCCCTACCCGGGCCGCGCCTTCGACATGGCACACTGCTCTCGCTGCCTCATCCCCTGGAATAAGTACAGTACGTGCGGTTTCAGTCAATTCAATTGCACAATGTTTTGGTGATGACTTCAGACTTTTACTGATGTCAACAATGATCAGACGGTCTGTACATGATCGAGATCGACAGGGTTCTCCGGCCCGGCGGCTACTGGATCCTGTCAGGGCCGCCGATAAACTGGGAGAAACACTTCAAGGGGTGGAAGAGGGCGCCGGAGGACCTGAGCTCCGAGCAGGCTAACATCGAGGCCATTGCCAAAAGACTCTGCTGGACCAAGGTGCAGCAGAAGGGTGACATTGCAGTTTGGCAGAAACCAATCAACCATGTGAGCTGCAAGGCTGATGATAGAAATGAGCTTGGCACACTTGGTTTCTGCAATGCCAGCCAAGACCCCGATGCTGGCTGGTATGTTCCTGACTTGCAAAGATCCAAACATGAATTCTTTTCACATCAAAAGCAACAGTTTTGAAACAACCTTGTTTCTGATAACTTCTACTAAGCTTTTGGAAGTGGGAAGTGAGTGACTGACAAAGTAACATCTGAAAAATGATTGTAAGGTACGTGAACATGGAAGATTGCATCACTCCCCTACCAGAGGTGTCTGGGCCAGGAGATGTTGCCGGAGGGGAGGTGAAGAGGTGGCCGGAGAGGCTGACGGCGCCGCCGCCGAGAATCGCCACCGGCAGCCTGGTAGGCATCACGGTGGACGCGTTCTACAAGGATGCTGAACTGTGGAGGAGGCGACTGGACAGGTACAAGTCCGTCAGCAACGGGCTGGCCGAGAAAGGCCGGTACCGGAACCTGCTCGACATGAACGCTGGCCTCGGCGGGTTCGCGGCGGCGCTCATCTACGATCCTGTCTGGGTCATGAATGTCGTGCCGATGGCTGCCGATGCCAACACGCTCGGAGTGATCTACGAGCGAGGGCTGATTGGAACATACCAAGATTGGTAAGCTTGTTATTCCAAAATCTTGACAAGTTGGAGAACAGCACGTACTGCTCACTTCTTCAGTGCAGCACCATAGTTTCAGTGAGAAGCTTACTGGTTTCATTATGTGAAAATTTGCAGGTGTGAGGGGATGTCAACTTATCCTAGGACGTATGATCTGATTCATGCTGACTCTCTGTTCACAATGTACAAAGACAGGTACTGCATTTATTTCTCTCTCATCTTGAACTTTGCAGTTGCTTCAGACTTGCAAGCTCGCTAGCTTAGTTGTGCCTGTTCTGAATGTCAGATGTGAAATGGAGGACATTTTGCTTGAGATGGACCGCATACTGAGGCCGGATGGCACAGTGATTTTCCGGGACGACGTCGACTACCTGGTGAATATCAAGAACCTCGCCGACGGGATGAGATGGAACAGCCGGATCGTTGACCATGAGGACGGGCCGATGCAGAGGGAGAAGATCCTTGTGGCCGTCAAGTCCTACTGGACAGTACGAGAATGGAGATCAGGGTAGTTAAGGTCAGACGATTGATGAGTGAGACCTAGATTGGACATTGGAGGCAGGCACTATAGATGATTTTGGTTTTCTTCTGTTCTATATAGGTTTTTCTTTTCTTTTCTTTTGTATGAGTTGCATTGTTGTTGCATCGATTCACTAAATCCATTTTTTTTTACTGTGAAAACTGCCTCTAGATTTTGATTAACATGAAAAACATGACGCAAACTTCTTTTCGGCTATGAGTTGAGCTCGTGGATTTAACTTTCATTTGGTAAACTTCGTAACTTAGACTTCAGACGAACAATCGTACACAAGATCCAGGGGATGAGAACGCCGAAAACCAAATAAACAGGCTTTTTTTTTTTTGTAGTGATCTGATGCGCGATCAGCAGAAAGGTATAGTTTGCAGCTGAGAAGCACATTACAATTCCAGACAGAGACAGAGGAACCCAGATGATCAAGACATCCTTAATGCAATCTAGAAGTTTGTGTGGTAATCACAGTATGGTACACATGAAAGAAATGAACTGACCTAACTCGATACATACCCGACAAAAGAACAAAGGGGGCAAAGGGGCACCCAACCACACCAAACATCTGAGGACCCATCATCTTCAAGAATAACATCAACCGATTATAAAATAATAATACAGAAGGAAAAGAAGAGCCGAAATGAGAAATGTGTACATTACAATGACAACTGGGTTCTGCTTTAACATCCATGTCCATGGGCAACCGAAATTTCTCCGTTTTCACCTTCCAAGATTTTCATGGCCGCTAATTTACACCAATGGTAACTCCCCAGCTCTTCGAGAAAGCAGTTTGGAGGTTCATATACATCGCTAACCAAACTATCACTCGGGAACAAATATGTTGTTGAATTCGTCAGGCTTCGCTTACAGAGCAAACCACAAATCAATTTGAGAGCTGGAACCTTCCAGTTGGTTTCCGCTTTCGCCATCCCTGAACAAGCGTTATTATGAATAAAATAAGCAAGCTTGCATTTTCCAGATTTTGGTGTGAATTGACTGAATACTTCAGAATAATGGACTTACAAATATCGCATAGTAAAAGAGTGTGAGTATGGCAAGAGCAACAAAGCCATACTGGAAAACATTGTACCTGCATATTCAGATATTCAAAATTAGAAATATATTCAAAAGTTTGACACACTTATGTCCACCATAACGACACATTCAACAATTCGAGCAACAACTGCAGACTGATATTTCTACTGACTTCATGCTAGTTCAAGACTTACTTGTAGAGATACTTAATTCCGCGAAGAGACTGCAGTGTGTGGCCAAAGATCTCCTGAGCTGCAGTTGCTTGTGAATAGTAAGCAAAAGCTGTGGCGCAGAACTGAATCACACTGCATAAAGAACAAGTATGAAAATTCAATTGAGAGGGCTTCTTCGAGAACACACAATATAGTGGAGAAAATTAATAAGTATGCACTGCATTGTTATTGCATTTGTTAAGGTGGGGGAACATAGTCGATCAAATCAATAAAATTCACGTTCATGCAGAAGCCATTTTCATCTACACTAACATTCCAGAACACAGGCCCAAGCTAGATCCATGCTACATGGTTGCTTGCGGAATGTGTACTCCCTAAGTATCACACTATTAGTGACTAATAAAGGACACTATTGCCCTGATGTTATTTATGGAAACAACTTCCAAGAAATACAACGGTCTGCAATAAATAGCCACTACCTTCCCTTATCGCTGTGAAAATGGAATTTACAGCCCTCAACACTTCATCATAAACTTACAATAAACATGCACATCTAAAAGAAAGCCTCAGTAGCATACCTGATGGAGCAAAGTAGGATGAGTCCAACATTAAACAGGAAAGAGTTCATCAAAGTTCCTCCCCATCTGAAAAAAGTTACATGGGTTGTTAATGAATGCCAAAAAAGAGACTGCAAGTAAAAGAGTACATCATGGGATGAGTCAACTACTTCATTGGGTGAATGGTGATGAAAACTAATTTCAGGCCAAGCATCATTTCCCCAGCAATCACTGCAATGAGGAGATAGAAGCAGAAGAATGCAAAGGCAGCAGTACCAAGCAGACCTAGTACAGAAAACAGAAGATTGATTAGACTTATTCTCATCAACAGGGATATGTTGAGACAATATCAAGGACCAGAAATGTACCCCAAACGCCGTCCAACTTTATGAAGATTTCATTCAGGAAAGCAGATAGAGGAGGATCAATCAACAAGTATATGATGATATGTGCAACCCAAGCAATAGATACAATTAACCTGAGAGCGCAAATCACTGTCAAAAGAATGCCCTTGGGGATACGTTGGACTAAAATAGACGTACATTTCAGAAATTAAACATATTTACATTTACCCGACAACGCCGAATATAAGTTTTCCAATGTAACCAAGAACCGTCAAAGCCCAGGTAGCCTCAGCCTGCACCGTAATGGATGTCAAGACGGAGCAACTAACAACCATGAAAACCAATGAACATGAGAAATCACATTCAGTCACCTGTTCTCCTTGAGGGTACATCTCTTCTAGAGCCTTCATGTCATCTTCCAGAAGTAACAATTCCTGATGATTAAAAGGGTAAACTTAAACATAGCAGAAATTGAGTCTACCATAGTAAACAGAGAATACTTCACACGAATATACTATAAAAATAATATGTTGCATGCCAATGGACACCAACTCAATAGGAAATTTTCAACTACAAAAAATTATAAAATGCAATAGCTTCTTACTCCACACAAATCCTGAAAGATAAGATTGTTCACTGCGTAAAGCTAAACGTAATTAACAGCTTCAAAGAATATCATGCCATTTGAAGGGCATGCACACCTTCTCAACAGCCTTCACATTTTTGCGCCATTTTCTGCCCTTCTTCCCACTTCTCTCTTCTTGGTGAAGGGCTTCAGCAGCTTTCTTCAGCTCCCTGGCCTTCTTACCTAATTCAGTTGCTTCCTGCAGGAAACATATTCAATCTCAAGGGCAGATCGGTATCCAAACCAGAAAATAATTACATGCAACAGAAAAAAAAAAAAACTGATCCTTATGTATGGAGGCAAACATTCTTCACGATTAAAAAGTATATGAGAATATACATACCTTTATATATTGTGAGCGTGTAATGACAGCTGTTGGACGCCGGACAAATGAGAATATAAGTCCCAATGGAAGGCAAGCAATGCCAACACCACCAAATATCTACCAAACAAACAGCATAGTTAACAAAAGGCAAGGCAAACGTGTACAGAACGATGCCAGCGTGGTTGCAGCAGCATTGGATGAGGGAAGAACACATGGTTCAAATTGTTTCTAGTACAGCTTACACTGTTTAAAAGAGACAACATGAAAAACGACAACCTATTGCATGCAGGCCATAGCTTATACAAAAACAGTGATGAAACAAATCATGAAGATTGAGGTCAAACTCACTGTGAACAGCACAGATCCAACAATAGTAGCAAGGGCAACAACATATTCAGGGAAGGTAGCGCGCATTGTCCAAGTTGTTTGAGAGGAAGCGGGTGCAGTAAAAGCTGAACACTGAAGAAAACAAGCCATAAAGAAATTCAGTCGCCTGATAAACTACAAGAAATATTGAACTACAACAAGTTAACAAATAGTTGTGCTAAGCATCTAACTATCTTGCAGTGGGGCACAAAAGACTAAAAAGAAGGGGGGAAACTAAATACACATTTCAATCAAAAACATGCTTCTGTTGAGAGCAAATAACATCATTAACACAAGAAAGCATAATTCCATTAATGGGTTAACCTGCCGGGTCAATGGACTGATGCAAGGTTGACCACTTGAGAATCCAGCAAACGAGTTTGGAAACGTCTCAACTGATGAAGAGAGGTGCCTGACAGTGAAATCCACTTTACCAACAAGACCTGTAGCAACAAAATGAAAGTACAGTCAGGTAAGTGAAAACATCACAAACTGTAAGAAGCCAACATTATTGGAATTTGGTAGCATGGTTGATATCTGGACATGTTATAAGCATGTAATTATGTTCACCCCCTGCAGTTAACACGCGGTATTCCATGCAACAAAAAATTGCGCATGCATGGATCATTTGCAAACCCTCCTAAGTCCTAACTAGAACATTCACAATATTTGACCAAAAAAAGGCCCGAGGTCACAACGCAGTAAGGTCTATCTTATGGCAGAAAGAAACCTGGATGCTGTTCCACCATTGCAAAAAAACGAGCAGGACAAAACGATATGTTGTTGTCTAAGTTCCCTAGCTTAAAAACTAACCAGATGTAAAGCTACAACAACTAAAATAGTGGAGAAGTAAAC
Organism: Ampelocalamus luodianensis; assembly: GCA_036346255.1. NCBI lineage: Eukaryota > Viridiplantae > Streptophyta > Magnoliopsida > Poales > Poaceae > Ampelocalamus > Ampelocalamus luodianensis. Next base: position 58,682,809 of record CM070627.1, on the reverse strand, counting down.
AATTTATATGTCTAATGGGCACCAGAGATACATAGCAAGCAACCCGCAAAGCAGCAACAAGATGAGCTCGGTTTCAGATCTGGCCACTACAATTCGTACAGCATTGATTGCTCACGAAGAAATAGCGTGAAAGCTCAGAGCTTGAGGCTGGTCGCTCCAATTCAGGCCGAAATGCAAAGCAAGACACGAAGCCACCTCAAGATCCAGGTAAAACGGGCCACATTGCAAACTCGAATCGATTTAAAATCTCATTCCATTCCTCGAGAACTCAGAAGGTGATTATTAACGGGGGCAAAATTAATGGGGGAAAAGGTTGATCCTCACCGTATAGGATGCCGAGGATGAGGCCACAAACCACCGCGGACGCGACGACCCACATGAGGGCGGTCCTCAGTCTCTTTGCCACAGACCTGCAGGCAGCAAGACGGATCCAATCAGCGAAAAAATCCCACATTTCAACAGGATGCGGAAAAGGGAAGGGAGGACAAGAGCTAGAGGGATTCGTACTTGTCCTGGTCGCCCTCGTAGTAGAACATGGCGAACGGTATGACGAGGAAGACGAGGACGGCGTCGGCGATGTAGACGGCGAGCCAGAGCGTCTTCATGGGGAGCGTGAGGCTGCACGCGCCGCTGTATACGGCCCGCCGGCAGGCCTGCCGGTTTGCCACATCGGCAGGAAGCATGAGGATGGAGAGGACTGCGATGGTGATGCCGAGGACGACGACGAGCTTGGGGAAGTAGGCCTGGTTGGCGTCGTCGGGGTGCTGGTAGTTGACGAGCAGGTAGACGCTGACGAGCAGCACGAGCACGCTCACCACCGCCGCCACGATCACCAGCGCCACGTTGAAGTCCCCCATCGTCAGATCTCCCTCCGCAGAGCCCGCGCCGCCGCTAGGGTTTGGTGGTCCTGCTCCGGCGCCGGCGGCGTGCGGCCACCGGCGTGCGGGATCCGGGCGATTCGGGGGCAGATTTGGGGGGAGGGAGGTAGCCGAGCGGTTGGGGTGGCGTGGTTTGACGACGCCGATGGGAAAAGGGGCGAAGGGGAGGGTGGGCAGCGTTGGGCTAGGCTGGCATGGCAACAAGCCGGCCGGGGCTCGCTCGGTCGATTTGGTTGGATTGATTGGGTCTTCGACAATTCGGGGGCAGCGCTGCGCTGGTTGGGGTCGGGTGGGTGGTGCCGTTTCTGTGCGCGTTTTGGGTTGGATTTGGCCCGGGCGGGACGTGATTTTTGACGGCTGGTGATCGCGACGCCTGCTGTGGTGGGCAGCCGTGCAGGGTCTTTCTCCGGTGTTTGCCTGTCCGAAACTCTGCAGCTGATTGGGTTTGGAGGGGGCCAGCGGTTGGTGATGCCAGTATATCGCTTTCGGTTCAAGTTTCTGCTGATCTGGCAGATGAGCCTGGGATCTGACGATCAGGGGTCTGACGATGTACCAAGAGTTGAGGTCTGGTGTAGTGGAGCGACGATCTGGCGTTTTTTTTTTTGGTGCTAGATGTGCGTGTAATCACGTTGATATCGACGAGACGGTGCTCCGGTACGTTGGATGTTCGATTTCATGTACGCGTAAGGTTTTCTTTTGACACGGCAGGTTGAGCAAAACAGCGTGGGTGTTACGTTTTGGTGAGCTTCTGCGATGCCAAGCTAGCTCAGTATGGGATATCTTTGGATGGGCATTGGCGCCCATCTATATCTGATACCAGTGAGATAAAGATTGGGAACTATATATACCAATTATGTCTTACTAATGCTGAATGATACATGGATGTAACTAGCGCTCGGACGTATGATGGAAGGTTTATATCGTACGCTCCCGACTCCTCCGCGCAACATGTTCGACACACACATGCAACAAAAACTTTTAACATATGCAACAAATTACTTAGATCTCGGAAAATGGAGAGTGAGATTCATATTCTTGACAAAAACCCACTTTAAAAAAATTAAAAACACATGTGCAACGAATTTGGGGCACACTTGCAACAAATTATTAGAACCCCCTGCAACAAATTTCAAGTATCAGACGTCTCAAGAGCCCCAATATTTGAGACTAACTTATGAAATATTTTGATTTCATTTGTGCAACCAACAGAACAATTACAATATTCAAAAAAATCTGGAAAAAATATTTCAATAATTTGTTATTGCAACACAAAAATATACAATCATCGGCATCTCAAATCACCTGTTGCAACAAGAAAAATATATAATAACAACAAACACCCAACTCACCGGCCTCGTCCTCAACGATAGTGCCGACGCACTCGGCCTTATGCTCTGGACAGCACGGCGACCGTGACGAAGGAGGTGACCAGGTGCGGGGTGGTGGGGGCGCTGCGGAGGCGGCCAGGCGCGGGGCGGCGGGTGCGGCAGAGGAGGGCGGAGGCGGAGTGAGGCCGAAGCGTGGCGGAGGAGGTTGGGCACGAAGGCGAGGCGACCGGAGCGGTTAGGAGCAGCGGACTGAGGGGGGAGAGAGATTTTGCCATTTTGGGGAGATGAAGAAGTACAAGAAAACGAATGGCTCAGGTAGATGAGAAAATCCAATGGACTCGTATCTTTTTTAGGAGGGAGTTGGTTTGGTGAAGTGAGGCGTCTTCAGATATAAGACAGCTAGCATTACCCATGATACATGGATCTGGACGTACAACAAAGAATGAAGAGTAAAAGTAATGCTGAAGAAAATAGAAACATCTTTCCAATCTAGGTTGGTACATAAGCAAATCACAATGCCTTTTGGATAGCCAACGGTGGCTGTTCAGAATTGTTCAGAGCACTGTACCAGCCATCGCATGTGGATCTCTCTGTAAACCACATCCATGACCTGGCGATGGCGTTGGGGATGGGGCCCTTAGCAGATGGCAAAAACAATGTTCCCAATGGGGGAATGTCCAATGTTCCTTGTCTGATTCAGAGCATAGGCATATATATTAATGCAAGTACATGGTTGTCGACGCTAGATTGGTTTGTTCCTCCATGGATTGACCAAAATATAAAATGTTTCTTCGTCTGAAACAAAGGTAGAATTAGATACTGCCTCTGTCTGAAGACAAAGGCTTAAAGTTTTTCGGTAGCTACAGTAGCAGTAGTTATTCAGAGCTAGTAGCATCAGTTAAAATGAATCTTCCTTCCCGGATACTTTACCTCCTGCAAATTACTACCTCGCTTCCAAGTCAAGTATATACAACGTTGTGAAATGCTGACCTTGCCTGTGTTCGCAAAGCTACTTTGGTCTAGGTCCATCGGTATCTCAGAAACGAGTGAAGAACGACGTGAGAAACAAACGATTCCAAGAAAACAACCCCGTGAGCCGCGACTTCAGTGTTCCGACGACGCGTGAAGAACTGAAATCTCACGTCCAGGTAGGAGCGGGGCGGAGGAAGATCGATGCCGCCGTGCTCATGCGGGTGCCATGCTTTTTGCGTTGCGGGACATGAACCGCTAGCTGCTGTTGGAGCTTGAGCTGAGCCGCTGAGGAGTGGACGACGAGGCCGGCGTGCATGGAGACATGGGGTCACGAGCCTCTCCACCGCACCGCATTGAAGTGGACAGTCACAGGAATCAACACGAAATTTAGCCAATGTATATGCTGCTGTGTGCGTATTTGCAAGGTGAGATCGAAAATTTAAGAAGAAGCTTGAGACACTGTAGTACAAATGCTTGCGATAAGAAAAGAGAATAAAATGAGTGTGTTCCTCTAAATGAAAGAGATAAGAATAAAAGAGAACAAATTGAGTTGAAAAAATATTGAAGAAATGGAGATAAGATAAGACCTTCATGAGAGGCCCAACGTACAAAACCTATGGGTCGATAACGAACAGGCATGTCAGGCCACGACCAAGCCCATAGAAACAACCAGTTCAGATCCAACGGCTGGAAAAAAAATCGAAGGCTTCATCCAACGGCTAGCTCAATTTCGAGGGGACGTCTACTCCGCCTTTATCCTCCGTTGCGTACGCTATAGTCAGCGAGGGCACCATCCAAGCCGCCGTCTCCTCCCTCCCTCGGCTCCTCTGCCTCCGAGGCTCCAAATTCCTAAAACCCCAGCGCTCGAAGAGATGGCCGCGAGCGCTCAGGTCCACCTCCATCAACGGCGTCAAGCTCTACTCCCTCACCGGCAACCGCTACGTCGCCCCCTGGGTCCTTGCCAAGAAGAAGCGCGCCCTCCGCAAGGACGAAGGCACGCACACCACCTCCACCAAATTTCTCAATTTGTTTCGGGATTTTCCGGGGAAAGTTTTGTATTTTTTTTTATCTGTGGCGCTGTTATTGTTGTTGTTGTTTGGTTTTAGAGTACCAGCGGAGGTTGGATTTGATCCATGACCTGAGGTTTGAGACCGCCACCACCAAGATCAAGGTGACGCCCGATGAGCAGTATGTGATCGCCTCAGGTATGCGAGCTCGCTTGCACAAGTCTTGGTTTCTGCGTTGGTGTTGCTGTGATCATGTATACTCAGAAAGACGTTAAAGTAACATAGCTCTGAAGAAATACATCGCATTGATAGAGTGCGATGTTAGCTCATCAAATGCCGATGGAATGAGTGGCCAACTCAATTTAGATTACGTGTACGTGTCTTTATGTGATACTATGATGCACGGACACGGATACGTCGACACGACACCGACACGGGAATTCGCCATTTTCCCAAAAATACCGATACGGCGATACGGCTATATATATTTAAGTAATAAGAATAAATTACATATATGTATCATTTTTTATGTTTCTTCATGCTTGTCGAGCTGAAATTTTGTAGAGTGCAAAATAAACTCGGAATATGTACCTCTCAAAGATGACCCATTGACCTTTGCCTCTTCATTCTTCTTGCAGTCAATTCATATGAATACCATTTTAAGAAATACTTGCATATCCATTTCACATCTCCTCTGGCTTGACCACCCTTGTCTACAATGTCAACATGATTCCATAATGGAGGCTTGAACCTATTGTTGGTTGGCTCCTCTCTAGCACTAGAATTACCGGTTTCCATTTTTCTAAAATGATGAAAACAAGCAATCAGTAACATATTAACATGAGAACAAGTATCAATGCATCATTTATGTACTGATGCTATGCTTGTGATACATAAATGAGGCTTGTAACATAAATGATGTATCACAAGCATAGCATTAGTAAAGTACATACTAAGTCTCAGTGTATCACAATTCACAAGCAAAGCATCAGTAGTTCAGTACACATGCAGCCTCCAATCCTCCATTCTCGACTAACAATCTAACATACATACTAACAAATTAACAATCCAATCCTCAGTCACTTAGTGTATCACATTCACATTTTCACAGTTCACAAGCAAAGCCAAAGCCGGCGGCGCGAGGGGGGACGACTTCACCTGGAGCTGCGGCGCGAGGGAGTACCGGAGCCGGCGGTGCGAGGCGGCGAGCACCGAGCGGCGGGCGCGCGAGGAAGGACAGCGCGAGCCGGCGGCGCGGCGCGCGAGCGCGAGGAGCCGCCGAGGCGCGCGCGAGGCGAGCGAGGCGCGCGGCGCAGGAAGAGAGAGGGAGGAAAGGCTGGATCCGGCGGCGCGAGGAGCTGGAGCTCGATCCGGCGGCACGGTGAGTCGGCGGCGCGGAGAGGCCGACGGGCGCGGGCTTCAAGCGTGTGGGAGGCAGCGGCTTCGGTGTGGGGTGCGGGAGGCAGGCGGCTTCGGGAGGTGAGGGAGAGGGGATAACCTAGCTGAGCTGGTTGGGGCGTTGGGCTGTTCGGTTGTGTTCTGGGCCGGACTGTGTCATCAACCGTGTCGGACACGCGGCCACGACGTGTCAGTGTTTTGCAATACGCATAGTGAATTTGGCATTATTTCTGTCCTTAGAACGGTTTATGTGGTTTTACTTCATTTATATCTCTATTTTCTTGTTTTGAACATTTTATATCTCTATGTTCTGTTCTGATTTTATGTAAACAGACATTTGTTCAATTCTATAATTGATTGTGATTGCTATTTGATTTGTTATAACTTCCAAACAACAGTTCTGCCATCGATTATCGTGCTAGTAGTTTACATGGTTATGAGTTATGACGTCTTTGATTTTATTTTGTTTCTGAAGTCACTTGATGTTCTGCCTAATTTTGTTGTATACCCATTGGTTGGATGATAGAATCTTCCTGTGTAATTAACTAATACAATTTGTTTAAGGAATAAAGATAGATGCTATCATGCCATCTTCAGTTTCACCTCACTGCTTGATGTTATGGTTACTGTTGCTGTTTAAGATTTTGGTTGGACATTGGTCATCCAAGCTGTTGTGGGTAGTGGAGACAGCAGGATCCCACGTTGATCTTACATGAAATCTGTCCAGTCATCCTAGTCGGGCTGAAGATCCAACATAAACTGGAATCTTGATCTCTAGTCGCAACTTTTCCGGGCACCGAAATAATTGATGGTGTTTACTCTGCAATCTGCATCATCTAGCTGCTGTGTTGAGGAAATTTTTGTTACATCAAACAAAACTGCACATGGACCTTTTGTGTAGCAAATTGCCCTTGTTAGTCACCATGGATTGGCTATGTTACTATTTCTAAATTCTTCATTTTTGACTGTTTGATTTAGTTTGTATATTTATATGCAGTTTTCAAATCTAGCGGTGTTTTCAGCATTTACCTTTTTGTAATAGACAAGAACATTATCTCTTTGAATATCTTCATGAACAATCCAATTTCTAAAAAATATGATATCCATTTGTTTTCTTTTTTTAGCTTATTCAGTACACTTCAATTGTTTTGGGATTTTCTGCAGATATCCATATATGATTTACGCATGTCTTCTCCTCTGCAAGTTAAGGATCACATGTAAGATCTGTATCTTCTTACAGAAAATGGGGTTTCACTTGTTATTCATAATAAATCTCAACCATTAAGCCATCTTCTTTAGGTCCCGTCAGGAACGTGGGAATTCTGTAGGAATTTTGATGGAAAGGAAACATCCACTGTCACTGGATGTGGGATTTCCTATGAAATTCCTATGGGATCCTCAATTCCAAATGGGACTTCATCTTTCTAATATCATGTTATTTCGTCCATACAGCACTCCATGCTAGTTCATTTATATTAGATGAATGTAATTGCTAGTTTGCTACACCCACTCTATGTCTTTTAAACTATATATTCTGCGTTTATTGGAGTCTTGCAACTCCAGATCAGAATAAACTGTAAATGGAGGGGGATCAAGCTCAACTAAACCTAAACTGTAATCAATAGCTGATTGTTCTTTGTTAGATATTGTACTTTTCACTTATCATGTAATCGCTGTTATGATTTATTGCAGGTATGGCAGCCCAATATTAAATATCAAGTGGCACCAGACACTTAATTCTACCGAACCTAAACTGATCACTGCTGATAAGCATATAGTGAGAGTTTGGGATCCTAATACAGTGAGTTATTTCTTTCCTTCTCTGAAAAGTGTTGACTTTGTTTTGATTGTGATCTGAAATTTGGTGGCGAAGATTGTAAGTGTGTTGAATGGGAGGACATTCCCCTGGGCCCCGGCGGCGCTTGGGCCCCAGCCGAAGCAGGGAGGAGGTGCACATGGCGGCGTAGAGGGCAGGGGTTGAGAGAAAACTCTCTTTTCTATTGTCTTGCTTGATCCAATGAACTGGCCGACCAATCCTTTAAATAGGACAGCCCCTAACAATCAATCTCTAATTCTATCTCTAAACATGGAAACGACATCTTATCTCTAATACGAACCATATCTCTTAGAAAGGAACTAAATACTTAATTGCTATTTAAAAGGATAGAATTTCCTAATCTGAATTGGAGTCTCCTTCCTGGACTCTTTCTTGGGCTGCCGCACCTCCCTGGAGTCCCCCATGTCTTCTTTGGTGGGTGATGCCTACCATAACAGTTTTTTTTTTCCTTGAAGGCATTGACTTCTCTGTTGGATGATGACCTGGCCTCATTCTTTTCTGCAGGGAAATAACATGACTAGCATTGAACCAGATGGCGGTGCTATCAATGATGTTTGCATCTTCTGGAATAGTGGTTTAATGCTATTAGCCCTGGACAATAGCCAGATACCTGCCCACTTTATACCTGCACTTGGCCCTGCTCCAAAGTGGTGCTCACATCTTGATAGCCTAACTGTGCGTGAAATTTTTTTCACTAGTTTTGTTGTTAGTTTAATAATTGTTGGCTGAGCATTTGATTCTGTGCATTCCTCAAACAGGAGGAGATGGAAGAGAAATCAGAAACCACATTATATGATGATTACAAGTTTTTGACCGAAGAAGAGATGGAGCGATTGGGTCTCGCTTAGTTTAAAGACGACAATGCTGTGAGAAGACATTTACATGGATATGTGATACGTTACGACCTATATAAAAAGGTAAGTGGTTTTCTGGACATCTACATGAATCATAAGAGGGTTCTTTTCTATGATGTTTATAGTTTATACAGTATTTTAATTGGTGGTTATCTATTCATGGTGCTGTAATTTACTTCAGCAATTCAGATAGGGTTGCTGTCAACTATCCACCTGAATTTCCAGCATGAAGACACTTTCTTTTGTGAACAGACAAGTTTGTTCTTTGTAAAAATAATTTCTACCTATTAGGCATCTGACCAAATTGTTGAATATAAATATGGACTTGCTATATCTGTTTGTGTATCGGCGGATGGGTTGAAGTAAAGAACACTCGAGACAAGCTCTTTACTAGGATTTGTATTTCTTTTCAGCAACAGGCTGAAGTTGCTGCTATTAATTATGAGGATCTTAAAAAAGAGATGAAGGAAAAGAAAATAGAAGCACAGAGACAATCTCGTATAACGGTATGTTTGCTCATCTGTTCCTTAGATATATTACAGATTTACAGGTTCTTGATCATTACCCTATTGAATGTCAACCCTTTTTTTCTCATGCAGCAAGTCGTCAAAATACCAAAGGTTAACAGGCATATTGTGGACAAAATACGTAGAGAGCAAGAGGAAATGGATGCTGATATGGAGAATGTTGATAAAAAAAGCACCAAGAAGAACAAAAGAAAACTAGAACTGAATAAGGCATTATTGATTGATCCGTGTTTCAAAGAAATGTTTGAAAATAAGGTATGGAACCCAACTCGCTGTTTTTTAGATTAAACATCTTAAAAACCCCCATGTACTCTGTCAAAGTATCACTGTCACAGAACCACACGTTTGAGAAATCGTTTCGCAAAACAACACATCTTCTTGTAAAATGTTTCAAAGAACCCACTCCTGTCAGATCCAATGGTTCCAATAAAGAGGACCACCTCCAATAGACACAATCTAATCTCAGTCGTCCTGTTTAACTGACTTGGAAGTTTGTGTTTTTCTGCAAATGTTTTGCAAGAAAATGTGTAGTTTTGCGAAATAACTTCTTAAACATGTGGTTCTGCAATAGTTTTGGCAAAGTATGCGTAGTATTAATAAATTTACTTTTTTTCCTTAAGGGAATATTGTTATAAGTTATCAGATAGATTTTGTTGGAGTGTTTTCCCGCCCTTTCCGGGCGCACTGATTATGTATTGTTTTTCTTAGTAATGCATGACGAATTTTAAGGAGATGGTATATAAAAAGAAATTTAAATATGTATTTAATGCTTTTACCTTGTTCTCTTCCTGATCTTATGCTTGCCCTTGATGCTTATGCAGCTATATTGCTCTGTTAAAATCTAAACTGTAAAGCTTCTATATCCACATTATTGCTAGCACTATTGATAAGTGATAACCTATTTCCCTTGGATTTGTATATACCGTGCACAATTGTTCCTCATCCACAGCTACCTCTTTGTATGAGAACTGAGTATGGAGAGGTTCAGCTATAATTAACACATTTTGTGTATACAGTGGCCACTACTCTCCAGCTTGAATCATGTCCTAATTGTGCTTTTCAATCATGAATGTTTTTTTAAATTAATTATTCCTAAATTGCTTATCATGTGTGATTTTCTAATCCCATCAATCTTATGGGCAGGACTTTGAAATTGATGAACAATCAAAAGAATACCTTGCACTTCATCCTCAAGCATCCATAAAGGAGCCTCATCTAATTGAGGAACATTTTGAGAGTATTAGTGAAGATGAGGAACAACCAGATCGTAGTGCATCTGATGCATCAGCGGAGTCTGACAGTGATAATGACATGCATAATTCAAAGCGTATAAGGTGAGATCTTGTATCGTTTTGGTCAGGTTTTCCGTTTTGCTTTGCAGATATGTGCAAATTATCATGTGCTGGCCTTCTTGGAGTGTCTTTTTTCCCCTCTGAAAGCTTCTGGGAGTGTCACTGTTGATTTACATCTCCAATATCTAGAATGCATATGCTCTTTTGGATGGAGTATTAATCAAACCGACTGATCAGCAAATATAAGTGCTATTAGTTACTGCATTCTAAAACATGATGGTATTAGTTACTGCATTCTAAAACATGATGTATCTTATTAATGCCATTAGGATTTGTTGAAACTGGAACATGTTCTGTTTGCTAGTAAATGTTGTACCATTCCGTTTTAATTTGTGCCGATGAAAGATGATTGGTGCAGCTGACACATGATGCCACAAGGCACATTTTGATTCTTAACTAGATCATCTTCTTTGAGTCAACCATTGGATAATGAGTATATCTTTCCAATTTTTAAGCAATAGCAGCACATGTTTAAATCGGCACCTATTAACTTGATTTCCGAAAGCTGCATTTCTCATATATACAGGTGCCTGGCTTCTGCTCCGTCCATTCCTATTGCATTTCCAAATTAGTGGCTGGTCAATTCGGCATATTTACTGAGTATGCTATTCCGTTTATGCATCAGAATAGTGCTAATTATTTCCTACCTTTCAGGTTGTATGAAGTCAAGGATGATCGCCACGCTGAGGCCTTTTTGAATAGTGTCTCCCTTGCCAATGAGGACGCTCTGCCCCTTGGGGATAGGATAGCTGCACTGGAAAGGCAACGGAACTCCAATGCACTCGATGAGGTGAAGTATGGACCCGGTGGCTCACGGGAGATTTCATTCATCTCTAGAAGCTCAAGAAGGCGCCATGAAGAACCCAATGATGAAGAGCCCAAGGATTTCAAGAGGAGAGGTGTACAATCGCTGGGGTTGAAGCAGGGCAAAGCTGAGTTCTATTTGTTTGGTGGAAATCGTGGCAGAGGCAGGGTATGAGCGCCCTCTGGTTTCAAGGTACAGCCGCACCATATTGGCCATTTGCTGCTCTCCCAGGGTTGTGCTAACTTCAAGATGGGGATATTTCGCTAGGAGTTCACTCACACAAGAGCGGTTGTAACATTTTATTTGGATGGTGCGATCTATTGCAACTGTGAGGTTAATTTAACAACCTCCTGGTACACGCAGTGTAATTTCCTGATCACTATAAAATGTATGCCTCAAAATGTGTTTTAGGCGAGAGCTTGGATACCGAGGACGAGTGGACGACTGCCTCAAAATTTTGACAGTGAGAAATTTGATAGATTATGCCCCTTATAGTTGGAGTTTAGGGACTTCTTGATTTGCCTGTGTTGTAACCTGCAACAACCTGTATAGGATTATGGCCCCTAAAAAGAGTGAGATGCCGTGCTATAATTTCTGCTAGATTCTGACTGTATTCGTTGCTGTGTGCCAAGTTATGATCTAAGGATTGAATTACTGAACACCGGACTGTAGTAATTTAGATCAATCCTATTCCTACACAATTTGAAAATTATTTAGGATCCATTTAGAACGCATGAATTTCACAAAAGTTTTGCAAGAATTTTATAAGAACTTGTTCAATTCTCATAGGAATTGAAAATGCCCGATTTGGAGCGTAGGAATTTCGCATGAAAAGTTTCAATTCCCGGTGGAATCGCCTTACAGCCGAAGCACTTGGAATCTTTAGCTTGAAATTAAAGATTGACGATTTGGCATGATACCATCTAAATTCTGTTTAGGGCGAAGCAAGAATTTCACAGAAATGTTGCATGGTATAGGTAGCTCCTTAGAATCCTCACGCAATTTTTTGTTCCAAACAGGGGCAAAAAGAGCAGCACGGGAGAGAGACAGAGGTGGGCCCAGACTGTCGGACTATAGCTCGCCCATCCCTAGAACAGCAGATTTCCCAGACCAACATCCACGCAAAAACCCTTCCGCATCAAAACCCTTCACCTCCCCTGGAGGGCGAACCCACCTAGATTCACGAATGCTCAGTTGAACACATAAAAATTTTAGGTCAAAATTATATATATATATATATATATATATATATATATATATATATATATATATATATGACACTCGTTTGCATCTAAGAAGTATGTACTCTCACTTTCAATATACCACTTAAACGAATATATTATATTTATTTATCACTTTTAGTATACTTGAATATCAATTATAAGATACTCCAATATGACTTGATAGGAAAATTTTTATTGGAGCCCGATTTTGGTATAAAGTGGATTTTCATGAAATTTTTCATGGAACTCACTTTAGGTATCTTATAATCATTATTGGAGTATACTCAAATTGATTAAGAGGTATCATCATACAATTTAAGTGGTATATAAGAGAGTGGAGCACGCATCTCTGTGAGTACATAAAATATATATATATATATATATATATATATATATATATATATATATATATATATATATATATAAGGGGATGTATCTAGTGTTAATGGATAATTGTGCTAAGGTGCTAATGTCAATCTTAACCGTTAGATCTTGATTGAACAACCAAGATTTAATGCAAGTGAACAATTTAATCACCTTGCATACTCCTACCTTCAATGCGTCTTCATTAATGCACATTCATTAAACACCCTGCATGCTTCCACATCCAACGATCAAGATGTAGATTCAACGGTCAAGATTGGTATTAACATATTAGCACTGAATTACCCATTAACACTAGATATGTCCCCATAGATAAGATAAGATATAGATAATTCATGTATATAGCGAAAGTGAAGTCCAATGGCCCAACCGCCCAATCAATCCCACGGGCCACGGACGCACGCGCACGGCGCACCCAACACCCAACCCTGAATGGCTAAATCCTAGAATCCCTAATCTCACTTCATCTCCATTCTCCAATCTGGCAATCTCCATCCTCTTCCTTGTGCGGCTCAGCGGCTCCACACTGAACGCGGCGGCGGCGGGGAGAACTGGAGAACGGGAGAAGGGGTCAAGGGGAGGACCGAGGAGGCGAAGGCGAGGACCGGAGGCGGAGCCGCGGAGGGGCGCTGCGCGGCGGCGGCGGCTTGCTCGCTAGTCGCCAGCCTGCTCCGAGGCCCCGAGGCTCCGAGCGACCCCCGAGGCTCCGTGCCTCCGTCTCCGTGTCACCCCGCTCACCCGTCGGCTACGCATCGAATTGCAGGTACTGTTGTGAAGTGTGAACTTGAACTTGTGTCTTGTGTTGTGATTAGTGAAACGCAAGAAAGCTTAGAAAGGGCCTGTTCTTGGCTTCTTGCAGTTGCAGTCTTGCTGACTTAGCAGCTCATCCCGGACTCCCGGTCACGAAATTGCAGGTCGTCTCCCCGAGAGGCCAGAGACCCCGACTCCCCGAGTCCCCGTCTGTGTCTCTGTGACAGTGAGCCACTAGCAAGGTAATCCCAAATTTCCAATTCCCAATTTGGCAAATCCTTGTGGGCAGTGGGCTGTGACAGACTGCCAGTGAGCCTGTGAATGAATTAAAGTGGATTGTGTTATTGTCATATTGTATTATTGTGGTCCTGAATTTTCAATCTTATATGTATGCGAATTGTAGATATTAGAGCTTTGAAAAATGGAGAAGAAGTCTGTTAATTTGAAATTAGTACTTTTATTATTACTATTGTGGATCTTTATGTTCTGAAAATCTCGGTCCGCCACTGCTGTGGATCACTCGCCGCCGCCGGTATCTCACTGACCATCTCTCCCCTCCTCTCCTTGAATCGGAGTGTTTGCTTATTCTGATTTGCCGATCCGTCGTGGTGTAGGTAGCCGCCGTCGTCGCTATTGTGATGCTGTCCTTGTCGAGGGCGCTCGGGAGGCGGCTCTTCTCCTCCGCCGCCACCGCATCCGAGGCCGCCGCCGCCTCAACATCGGCGGTGAGGAAGGCGCAGAACCCCCTCGAGGAGTTCTTCGAGGTCGAGAGGAGCACCGAGGAAGACAAACCCCCTCCCCACTACGGTATCCATACATCTGTCGCTCCCAATTTCTTATAGCATGGATGTGTTGTGGTTCACAGATTTGCAACAGATCGGTGTGAAATGTTCGTTGATTGATCGTAGTTATCACAGATGGGTGCGGAACCCAACCTGTTCTGTTGGAGAGTATGCTGTAGATTGTAGTGCCCCTGATGTTTGTTCAGATTAGCCAAAAATCACGCATTTACACTTCCTCTGATCTATGGCAAAGTATGCCACCAAGTTGTTCTTTAAGAAACTAGCGATGTCGTGTACTCGGCGGACAATCTGTATCTGAATCTCTAGTCCGGTCTTTGTAAGCCCCTTCTTGTAGAACCAGTCATAAGAAGATATCCTCTGTTGAAGCTGGTACTGGATGGTTGTATGTGTGCTCTAGTTGCTTCCTGCAATATACATATTAGACATACCATGGGACTGTGATTTATGATAAGTTGCAGAGCTTATCAAATAGCAATCGAGCTCTGTTTCTTTTGGAATTAATTATAGAATACTGCTTGTTTACAACTGATGCTTAGCATGTCAGCATTTAGTTTGAGTTTCTTCGGTTGCGTAAGTCAATACTCAAATGTTCATGTTTTCTTGCTCTGACACAGTGTTTGCTATGGATTTAACCATTGACAAGTTGGTGTTTATTTATGGTCATGTTATAGCTGTAGCATTTTGCATTTAGTCTGGATGTTTAGGTATGAGGTTTTCTGCTATTAGCAAATAAAATTACACACCATCCTTATCAAGAGAGCTTATCAGTGTTGTTTTTTGTTTCATTAATTTTTAGGTCGTAGTTGGAAGGCCTCTGAATTACGCCTAAAATCTTGGGATGACCTTCAGAAGCTTTGGTACGTACTTCTAAAGGAAAAGAACATGCTTATGACTCAGCGTCAGATGCTACATGCAGAGAGCATGCGCTTCCCAAACCCAGAGCGCATTTCCAAGGTATATGTACTGCCACCTAATACCATTCCTCAACCAAGTAAACTACCCAGTACTATTTTGGTTCTCAGTTCTGCATAACCATGTCCATGTGCAACAAAATTTTAAGGAGTTCCAATTTAATCAAATAACTACATCATACTTTCTGTAAGATGTTGGCTCATTTGATCTGTGGATGGTAAGCCATGCCCACTGCAAATCAAAATATTGTATTCCTGAACCCTTGTTTCTTGGTTTGATCGCACATTTCTTACACTTGAAATTTCACTTGCACATTATTGCTAGTTACTACCAACTCTAATTGGCTCTAGTTTCATAATGGATTAAACAACAGAGAAAATACTGGTTATTATCCTGGTTCTGTCAAGTTACTCCAACAAGTGACTAAACCAAGTTACACTGTTTCTATTCTCATTATTTTGTTGGCCTTGACTTTTCTTGATTCTAACAACTGAATCATGTAACCAAGATGCTGTGCACCTAATGTTTGTGTGTTATGAAACATTGGCTTTCATAATAAAGTAAATTACAGAAATATTGTTAACTCCCTTGCATATATAAATAAATAGCTGAGCATGCCTGAAACCAACTTTCTTAGCAGAATTACAGAAGAATTTCTGAAATCATGGGCACATCGTGCAAAGTGACCTCACATTGCAAAGCAACTAAAAACATTTTCTAAAAAAAAAACTAAAACGAAAATGTGGTTGTGGGGTTGCCAAAATACCTTCTTTAATGTGATTTTGCATAACTTTGCTTCACATTTAGCGCTGGATACCAACTTTTATGAAAGGATGAGGAACAGTCAGTCAACACTATATTGATGATCTATTTGATCTGGACATATGACCTGCTTGCTAGGATAATATTTTCCTCCCTGTGGTTATTGTCGATGTGACTTTAAATTTCTCATCAGTGTGCACATCAGCATATTTTTCATGGCATCTTTTCTGTTCCACTTCCACAAGCAGTACTTGAACCATTGCATTATTGCTTCTTCACATAATTTCAGGTAAAGAAATCAATGTGCCGAATAAAGCATGTCTTGACTGAGAGGGCCATAGCAGAACCTGATCCAAGGAGGTCTGCGGAAATGAAGCGGATGATCAACACCCTTTGATTAACTTCCATGCTTAACGTTTGGGACTATTGGCCAAAAGGATGAATATCATTTAGAAGATTTGCTTCTTTCTGTTGTATGTTTTATCTCAGAAGCGCTGTAAGACCGTACCTCTTGATATCCTTGGAACGCCCACAACAACCTTCAATCGACATTAATGATCTCGGATCCAATAATTTTGATGTCATCCAGTTATAGTACAATGTGAAATGCGTGGCCATATTTGAGCCTTGCAAATGAAAAAGAAAGGCTTCACTTTCGTTGTCAATTTCAAGTACTCTTTTGAGACTTCTTGTTTCTTTAGCGGTACAATACAGTAGTTTGCTGATAGGTCCATGAAAATTTTGTGCATGGACCAGAATCCCAGTATGTCCATGGAAAATTGCCCATAGTTTGCTGGTGGTCGCCGGTGGTTCCTGCCAAAACGTCCGTGCTGCCGGCTGATCTTGGGTTCTTCATTCTTGGCCATTTACCCAGTGGTTACCTGCAGATTCAGACGTCAATTCGCATGAAAGCAAGTTGCATTCGATGTACTGGTCAGGAATCGGTAGCTGTCTGCAGGCCCAGGAACCATGTGCCGAGTGAGACTTGTGCCAGGAACGTCTCCTGTGCTGCTGTTGGAAGAGCGGCAAACGTGTGTGCGCTGAGCCAAAACCAGCTACAAAGATGGCACAACTGTTGCATGCTTGACTGCATGGATAGATGAGAGTATGCAGTGTGGCTGCAGCCGACACTCGCGAAAATTTTGCCTAGGCGACGACGTGCGGTTGCTTTCGGCCGTCCGGTGGTTTGGTCCGGCGAAATTGGTTGGTCGTCGGCCGTTAGCTAGGGCCATTTGCCGTCCATCATAAATCATGCATTTTCGATTTTTTAGGTACGCAAGAGGAATCCATGGCTTTGATTTTCGAAAGTTGCTCTTCGGCTACTTACAAGTTGTAGTCCAGCTGGTACAGTACTTTGTTGCTCCGACAGACAGAGCCCCAACAGACTGGTACACGATGTAAGCCAGAAATTGATTCCAAAATCGACTACGATTTGCCTTTCAAAAAGTAAACCCTGCATCAAGTATTGCGGTTTTCTTAACAAGTACGTATCGCGCTACTACTAACGGTTTCATTCAGTGGCGGACTCAGGACTTCTCGGATAGGTGTTCAGAGTTAATAAAATAATATTTAATAAAAAAACAAAGTATGCAATAGCAAAAATCAAAGTACAAAATTTTCATATTAGAGATAATACCTCCAAAAATTTAGAGTTTAAAAATAATTAAGAAAAAAATGTTGATTCGGGTTTAGAATTTAGGACTGAGGAATGGAGGTACTGCTATCGACTTGTGTAGGCAATCTGGGTTACTGACTCACATTCCCTCCCAGGCCACGGCTCCCATGAGGCCCGGCTATGTCTTGCTCGTCACCCACATTCTTGGCACTTGCTATATTGCTCCTACCTCCTAGACAATGCACTCTTGCTCTTCACACGCCGCCGCCAAGGTTCGGCCAAAGCCTAGGAGCCACCCTTGCCTTTGCTTGCACTAAATCGCCTCGCCTGACATCTGGTTACCTCGTACGCTAGTGCTGCCTAGCTGTCTGAGAGAAAG
The DNA here is from genome assembly GCA_036346255.1 of Ampelocalamus luodianensis. Taxonomy (NCBI): domain Eukaryota; kingdom Viridiplantae; phylum Streptophyta; class Magnoliopsida; order Poales; family Poaceae; genus Ampelocalamus; species Ampelocalamus luodianensis. Next base: position 58,665,023 of record CM070627.1, on the reverse strand, counting down.
AGAGGTAAAGAGAGGTTAGGGTTTGGTTTGAGGGAGAGGGTGTCTCTGAATGGGCTGAAAGCTATACGGTTGGCGAACTAAACCAAACTATTTGAGACGAATTGGGAAAGGGATGTGGGAGTAAGATGAAATCTATTGAGGGTATAAATGTGTAAAATATTTAGCTTAATTATCAATATATATACATAATATATCTACTAAATACAAGATATTTCAACAAAAAAAATTAGTGTTCGACTAAACACACATGACCACCCCTAGTTTCATCCCGACGTTGTTGTAGCTACATGAAAGATAGTACGAGCCGCTTATTACTTTATTTTACTAGTACTACCATTTAAGCTCCAGGCAGAAGCCACATGAAATTTTTATGGAGTTAATTAACCCATTTTGAGATCTATCCATCCTGCTACTCATCACTAATCTTTTTCTTCCAAAATCTCCCCTGTACTGTGCAGCAGTTGACACGGCAATGCCGATCGATCTAAAATGTTGTGTATAGCTTATAAATAGTAAGATAAAAAGAAGTGGTTGTGTTCGAAAAGCGGGTGCGCAGCGTGGGGTTGCGAAATATTATAGTTTGAGAGGGTGTAGGGCTGAAGCCTCGCGGTACCGACTATGAGTCTGAGTCAAACATATAATCGGTGTATAAATATATACCGTCAATTTTTTGTAACTCTAATCAAAAGAAAAGAAAAGAAAAACTCCTCGTACGAATTATCGCAGAATGTAACTTTTGCCGAAGCCACCGCGATTGAAAATGGTTGTGGCCGGTTCCAGCACACAGATATCAGCTCCCGCTTGGGCAGCCATGCACGTCCCAAAGACGAATGACACGCCAATGGAAGCTTACCGAACCCAACCTCTCCTTCGAATGGGCCCCACAAATAATTCATGGTGCGGTACAATATTGGGTGCGAATGCAACTTGGGAGCAGTTCATTCCGTGGGGGCAATCGCGATTGCATCCCTGTCCGTCGCTTTCTCCCTTCCAATTGGGCCACCAATCACACGCACATGCAAAGTCATCTGCTACGTGTACTGTAGATTACAGGGCTGGAAAAAGTTCGTTAGTGAGGCTCGTTGGCTCGATTGCACATTGAACATTAAATGAGTCAATTTTAAATAAAATGGATTTCACGTTAGCTCGGTTCTAAAAATACTTTCAAACTATAAATAAAATGATATTAAATCAAGATTTTTAAAACGACTAATGGGCTCGCCTAATTGTTGATTTCTAGGCCTTGTTGAAGGCGACCCAAATACATACGTGCCTCTCTAGAGAAATCATGTGTGTTGTCTTTAGCTATCAGCTAGTAGTATTACATGTCATATGGACAGGTGTAGTGGTGTACTCTAGAACAATATGGCTGGGGCAATTTTGAATTGAGTAAATTGCACTTGGCACATGGTAAAGTGTCTCAAATTTCACTTTGCACCAGGTTTAGCCAATAGTTTTACTTTGCACCTGGGTGGTCCAAACAAAGTTGCACTTCACCCCAGCCCAAGCCACTTTGGGTCTAACAGGGTGAGTTGCACCAGGATGGGCTCCATGTCCTTGAGCTTCATGGCGTAAGGCCAAGCGGCGCAGGGAGGCGCCCTATGCGATCCATGGACATCCAACTCCAGTGGAAGCGCTTGTCAGTGTCGGTTCGGCGCACCTTCGTCCCTCCACCCCCTTCTTCCCCAGCGAACCGCCGTCACCATTTATGCCCTCTCCATTGCCTCGAACTCCTTTTTCCGTCATTCTCTGAAAATCATCATCCTCGACCACCCTCTTCCTAAATTGGTCCTTCCCCTGCCTCCCGACTTCATCACAAAGCTACTTATCCTCTTATTGTTCATCCCCATAGCCGTAATCCCGCCGACGGCTAGCTAGGCCATCGGGATCATCACGACGCTGTGACCCAGTGCCCCGATACTCTTTCAGCCTCGCCACCCACTTCATGGAAAACGCCCAACCCCCTGAAGCTTGTTGCACCCTCGCCGGAGCTTGCTGCTGACGTGCGCCACTGCCGTGCCATGGGCCCACCGTTGTCAGCCCACCTTGGGGCATCTCCATCAAATCCACCACCGCAAACATGTTCCCCTCATTGGCATCATGCTCATGCGCGCCATCTCTTCCTTCCTCGCCGTCGGAGCTCCGCCGCCGTCCGGATCCGCGCCGGCGTGGACGACTCGTGCGCCTGCGAATGGGCCCTACATGTCAGGAACTCAACCGGTTAGACCCAAAGTTGCTTGGGATGGGGTGAAGTGCAACTTCGTTTGGGCCACCCTAGTGCAGAGTGAAACTATTGGCTAAACCTTGTGCAAAGTGAAACTAGAGACACTTTACCTGGTGCGAAGTGCAATTTAATCTTTTGAATTCTAGGTAATTTTGTTTGTTTGAATAGTCGCTTACTACTATGTTTTCATGCTATTCCAATTCGGCACATTGTATCTTCTCCGATGATCCTATGTGTCATTTGCAAACATTTAGTTCATATGGATACTATCGTGGATAATCCTTAGATATAAAGATTCTACTATGATTAGGCCATCTTGTCAGTGTCCACATATGTGATAGGTGTTGAAGGTTTGTGTGGATGAGGCAGTTTATGGGCAGGGATTCTTTTTCCTTGCAAGAATCCCAACTCCTTTGCAGATGAGTCTGGTGTGGTTAGATTCCTGCGAGATTCTATTTCTTCTGACTGAAGAATGGATCAATACTGCAAAAATGGATATACTAATGACGCAAGTAACTCTTTATTCCCAAGACAAAAATAGTTAGCAGGTGCTTCTGCACAAACAATTCTGCTATGATGACGACGAGTTTGTGAATTTACAATCTTACAATCTGCGAAGTTGTTATTTTAAACTCAATCCATTCCATACCCTTCTTTTCAGGGATATATATCTTTTCATAGCCTAACAATAGATTTTCTCACTACCAGTAAAGCTTTAATCTGCACTGGTTAGTGATGATTAGTAATACTACATGTGTCCATTTTCACTAATTTCGTTTTCTGCAAAAACATCTGGATCTTGATGAATAATAAAAAAATAGTAGGTAGGATATGTGACAGGGTTTCGCAAGCAGTGCCATTAATTTTTGTCTCTATATTAAAGACTTCCAAGTCATGTGCAGAAATTATAGGAAATAATTTATCCACTTGTGCACATTTAAAATAGTATGGTCCACCTTATCTTTGATGGTGGAATACAGGTTGCAGTGATAAATGTACATGGAAGATGGAACTCACACTTTTCCGATTTAATATTATTGGTTTGAATTATTTTTTTTCTTAGCAATAGATTTTTTTTTCTTCACTGTGGTCTTGAGGATTTTGCTTTATTTTGTGTTGGTAAACTATGCGTGTGCATCATTTGGTTAAGACCATATCGTAAATGAGATGAAGACCCTTAGAAGCAGTGGAGAAATACTTTGCTTAGCGCTTAACTAACTCCTTGAAAACCAACGAGTAGCCAAATTTCAGATATTATCATTAATTGCCCTCCTCTGCGTCAATTGGATGGACTGACTTTTTGTCACAGCCCCGATTTCTTGGGACTGTTAAACCCTTCGCAACCGCCCAGGATGTACAGTTGCGAAGCAAATAGTATCTCAAGCAAGCTTTCGATTGCAACAGGAACCAGACTTTTATTAAAAAAACTAAGGTTTAACAACCTGTTTTGACCTGACACGGGCATCCAAGCCCAAAGTTAACTATAATACAAGGCAAAAGAACAACAAACCACAGGTACGCTGAGCGCGATCGAGACCTAATAACGATGAGTCACGCCTTCTTGGGGTCCACAAATCTTGTTCACAAAGATCTTCTTCTGTAGATGTTTTGTAAATTGCAAGAATGAGTACTACCACTGTACTCAACAAGCCGCATGGAAATACTAAATAATTACATGCAAGGAGTTCGATGGATGGTTAAGGTTTACCATACCTGGCATATGTGGATGCACTTTGCATTTAAAACAATTTATAAAACAGTAAAACAATAATAAGTAATAGCATCAGGGGTTATCAACAACCTTGATTACCAACTTAACATCTCAAAACTCTACTTATGCCTTTGTACTGGAATCACCCATTGACACAGCTTCATTAACCGGAAGCACGGCGTATTCGAATACCTTTAATTATTCACTCTGCAGAGTTGCCCAACTTTACCCACAAGATATCTCATGCTCGTACTGTCAGATCATAGACACGCAACACGTTAGCGTGCGACTGAGCTGAGATAACAAAGCCTTTTCACTGCTCAACCTTTCTAGTCCCTACACGGTAGGTCTTAGTTCATACAGCTCGGGAGACCACCGGCCATTCGTGGAATTCGTACTCCGACGCTGATGGGCCCATACCGAGGCGGAAACCAGCGAGTGACCATTTCTGGCCATTCCCGTCCCACACCAAGTTCATCTGTCCTCTCGAACAAGCAACAGATGATACTTGTAGGTATTCAATCGGAAGAGCAGTGTACTAAGCTAGGGAGTAATGACCACGCTTGTGGTTGAGCGGACTCTATGTCTGTTACTTTGGCACAAGGTTCTTGTCCTTACTTGTCATCCAGTGAGGCGATGACCCAACACCAACTCGTGGCTGTCCACCTCCAGATCTCACTGATGACTCACTTTTAACCCGAGTCTATTGGGTTGTCCAACTTCCTGGATCCACCCTCAACTCACCACCAAAACCATTGGCCTAGAGCCAATACTTGCTTTTGATTGATGAACACAGTTTTGGTGACAAAGCTACCTTGTATAGATAATATTTTATGTGGAATAACCTTGTCAAGGTGAATATGGCCTACAAAAGTTGGGTGGGCTTGTTTGTGGGGTATCTAGGATTTAACTAATTGTCATGGCATTCAAAAGTATTATTTTAATATTTAAAGTAATTGGCACAAATACAGTAATGAAAATAATAATACATAAATGAAATGTAGGTTCAAAATGATCAAAGAATGCGACTTGCCTTCTTGCACCAAGTCTTCTTGATCTTGATCTTGTCCTGCGTCTTCTGGAGCTTGGTCGTCGAAGTCGTGACCTAGCGCGAAACAGTACGATAAAACAAATTCAAATAAAATCCGGCTCAACAAGGAACGAGCTGGGAACAACAAGCAAGTAAATAAAACAAGAAAAGAAACACAAAGGAAGGTGGGTTGGAGTGGTGGGGATTATTTGGTGTTGAATTGGACTGAACGAAACTCAGATTTGGATCCAAGTACAACAAAAATATTGTAAATGGATCATAATTCACAAAGGAAAGGTGGTGTGTGGGATGCTGAAGATTTATCTGGTATTTATTTGGATTGAACGGAGTTGAGATTTGGATTCACGGGCTTGAAACGGTCAAAAAGAGTATAAAATGTTAAATTAGGGTTTCAGGTGGAAACAGGGTCGGGTAATGAATAGTAGTATTTTTACTATTCATACACAAACATTGGATCTGAACAGTAACTAGATTTTGGTTTTCGAACAGTAATTAGGGTTTACTGTTCGGTCGGAAGTGAACAGTGAATCCTATTTTCGGGGTAAGAATAGTGTTTTTGGTTTTGTCGGGTGAATAGTAAATAGCTATTATGCAATAGCCAGTGTTTGGGCTGATTCAAAGGAATAGACAGTGATTGGGTTTTCTGGGTTCGAGGCGGTCAAATTTGATATATAATGTCAAATTTGAGTTTTGGGCAAAAAGGGTGTCGGATATGGAATAGTACTTGTTTTTACTATTTATATACGACAATGGATCAGTGATTAATGGATGAAATCAATGTTTCTGGTTTGAAGTGAACCGTAGATAGGGTTTACCGTTTTCGGACGAAAATGAATAGCACAAATCCATTTCAGGTAATGAACGGTAATGAGTGTACTGTGCAATGGCTAGTTTTTAGGCTGATTTGAAAGAATAGACAGCGAAAGTGGTTTTCTGGGTTTGAGGCTATCAAATTTGACATGAAATGTCAAATTTGGATTTTGGGCGAAAATGGTGTCGGTCGATGAATAGTACTATTTTACTATTCGGTAATGGAAACTGGAGGTGATCAGTAATTTAGAATTACTGTCTTTAGCTGGAAGGAATAGGATCAGACTATTTTTCAGATAATGAACATTAGATAGGGTTCACTGTTCATTTTCTGAATTTGGAATAGTGTTTTGAATTTTTGGATGAGCGAAGAACGGGACCTTCGGGCGGTGAATGTGTTTTCCATTTTTCAGTGAGCGATGAAATTCGAATTGTGAATGATAAGTAAACACATGTGCAATGAATAGTGTTTGGGCTCAAAGTATAAGCGATGAAATGGGCCGCCCCATTTCTTTGCGACCACCACCTAATTTGGCTAGGCTTTTATTCGAGGAGTCACATCTAAGTCGCTTTTCTTCTTTGATAATAATAATAATAATCATGCCCTTTTTATATAGAATATACCTGGATTAATGTTTTTTCTAAATGAGTTTAGGACCTCATAAGTAAAGAATCTGTTGAATTCTTCTCCAGTTTTGCTACAATTATCTATTTGTTATCTAGGGTCTTGCATAATTTTTCAGATATATCATACTTTTTTTGGAAGTAATTCTAGTGCTACAATGCTACAGTGAACACTAGTCTCACTTATGTACTTCTCGTTAGATAAATTCTCTTTGTGATGGCTTAGGCCCCAATTTTGTTGAGAGAGAACGGCATGTACAAGTTTTCTATTAAAAAAAATGGGCAGAAATGATTTTACTAGCTGGCAGCAATGCCTGTAATTTGGATCATGAGGGGGGATTTGTTAGGGTCTAGTTCTTCTTCTTCTCCAAAAAGGTTTTAGTTCAAATTTAATCTAAGTGGTTCACCTCTTCTCCTTTCGAGGTTCTTGCTTGAGGTTAATCAGGCAGTAATTGGTGTGTTCTTGTTTTGTCAACTGACAACGAAGGCGATAAAACCAAAGTGGGATTTGGTTTCCAGTTGTCTTTGACATGACAAATTCCCGTGGATGAAATGAACTTCACTTGCTAGCTAGCTAGTTAGCTGGCTCATTCCATAATGGAAACTAGGTCAATGTGAATGATAGGAAATGGAGCATCTTCAGTGTATTGAACCGATGTCGATTTAAAGTCATGTCACGTAAGCATTTTAGGAACTGAGTTTATTTTCTCCCCAATGTATTGAACTAATTCCTACTAATAACTAGGACCCACGTTATATTAAAAAACCATAAAATAATAATATCATCTCTCAACCGCACTCTATCCTATGTAATTGTTTAATGCTCATATGAGTTGTTTAATGCTTTGAATCGACTCCTAAGTAGAGTCTGATTCCATACATTTTTTTTTTGGAAAAAGTCTATTTTACAACCTTGAACTTTTCGAAAAGTCCGGAAATCAACCCTAAACTATAAAACCAGACACGAGCCAACCTCTAACTCCCAAAACCGTTCACTTTACCCCCTTTCGCCCTAAACCACTCTGGTTTCGCTGACGTGGCATCCACATTAGCACCCATGTCATCGTACTTTGCCACCTCAATAGACAAATCACCTCCTCCCTCCTCCCTAGCGGCCACCGCCTCCTCTTCATTTCCCCTCTCCGCACGCCCTGTTGGCGGCCTCACCTCCCCACCCACGCCCTCCCCTGCCGTCGCCTCCCTCCTCCCTGACCACCGCTGCTGCCTCCTCCCTCCTCCCTGGCCGCCGCCTCCTCGTCCCTCCTCCCTCGTCGCCGTAGCCTCCTCCCTCCTCCCTGACCGCCGCTGCCTCCCCTCACCGCGCCGCCTCCTCGTCCCTCCTCCCTAGCCGCCATCGCTGCCTCTACCTCCTCACCTGCGTCCTCTTCCACCTCATCTGCCACCTCCAAGGGCTCAGGCTCGAGGACTTCGCCGGCTTGTTGCTCGTCGAGGTCGAGGAGGGGGACCGGGGTGGAGCGCATGCTCCGGGAGCACCTCGACATCCGCAAGCAGCTCAAGGTCATCATCCCCCTACTATGGTGCACCTGCCCCTACTTTGGCTATGCCTCGCCTGAGCCGCGCCCGACTGCCACCTCCAGTTCACCCGTGCTTTGTTCGGGCCGCCGTGTTGTCATCACGCTGCCGCCGCCTCGACGAGCCCCTCTCCCCGCCGGCCGCGTCATGCTGTGCTCCAGTCCATGAGGATACTTTTCCCTCTGTCAATTGCAAGCTCCACCCACCGAAGAGCCGCACCTCACCTTCTTCCCCGATCCCGGCCAAACCCGTCGCCGCGACCTCTTCTTCTCACTCGGTAAGCTTCCGGTCAATTCCCTCACAATGGAGCATCTCCGGACTACCCTCTCCTCTCCCCCACAACTCGCTCCGACTCTCCCTCACCGTGGCTCCGCCCCCACGGCGCTCCCGTCGCGCCACCGCCGACCCTCGTCGCTAGACCCGCTCGGCACCCCTCCGCCGCCAGTGACCATCCCGACGGTCTCCCCTTGTTGTCCCGGTGCTCAGGCGCGTGCTACTTACCTCCCACTCCCACTCCGACGCCGCCGCACCACATCACCTCCATGGGTGGCCGCCGTGAGCCACCCCAGCCTGCCACCGCCCACCGCTTGTTGTGCCTCCACCGCCCACGAGCTCACCTCGGCTACCCCCAGTCCATTTCGCCCGTGCTCGTCCGCCAGTGTCGACCCTCCTGCCGGCGCCGCTCTCGCCGCCCAAGCTCTGCCGCCACCCCTGTTCTGCCTCAGCTCCATCTTTGTGTCTTCTGTATTTGTGTTTATCTCTGTATGCTTGAGTGTATGACAGTGGGCCCCATAAATAGATTTTTTGTTTGAGCAAAACCATTGACACGTCAGCGTCACATCACCCAAAACCACCCCTGTTTGGGTTGAGGGGGTAAAATGAATGGTTTTGATAGTTGGGGTGTAGGATGTCCGGTTTTGTAGTTTAGGGTTAAAATTCAGACTTTTCGAATAGTTCAAAGTTGTAAAATAGACTTTTTCCTTTTTTTGTTGTTGTTGGAATCGACCCCTCCAATGTATTAAATCGATTCAATGTCTTCTCTTTTCTCATTTGAATCGGCTAAAACATAACATTAGAGATGGTCTAAGGCTACGAGTGAAAGGAACTGAATCCCCGATGGCATATGATTGAGGGGTGCTACCGAGCTTGCACCCATGACAGAAAGACAAATGTGAATGGCAGAAAGCGAAGGAAATTAAGGTTTTGAATACTGAGATGGAAATTAAGGTTACCAAGTGAAAGGAACTGAATCACTGATGGCACGTGTAAGGGATGCTAGCTAGCTTGCACCCAATTAATGAGTTAATGCTAGGGGCTGACAAGTTCTACTAGTTAACCCCATTCACTTAATATGTGATAGTGGCGTAATCTCATTCCCTACTGTATTATTGCGATAAAAGTTTAAAAAAAACACGTAAAAAAATAGCATATCTATTTCTGAGGCAACCGATAGGAGAATTTTTTTATTTAATCTTTTTTTTAATTTAATTTTAAAATTAACCTCTCGCAAACTTTATTTCCAATTCTGACCCTTTTGATCACGCCACCACCAGTGGTGTGACAAAATAACACTGTCACGCCACAGGATAAATCCCTAAAATCGCACTTTTTGTCACGCCACTGGTGGTGGCGTGACCAAACAACATTGTCACACCACCACCAGTGGCGTGACAAGACTTTGACCAGAAATGGGCTGGCGTGACAGTGTTGTTTTGTCACGCCACGGGTGGTGGCGTGATCAAAGGGGTCAGATTTGGAATAAAGTTTGCGAGGGGTTAACTTTAAAATTAATAAAAAAAGAATTAAATAATAAAAAATTCCCGATAGGACTACGTCACAGAATCACCAAATGCACAGGGAGGTTTGTGCTAAACAGACCACAACTCATTAATTAATACACCAGTGCCCAGCTAGCCTCATACCCGCAAGAGATCAGAGGGGAAAAAAAATCTCATGAGCATATAAAACTAGAAGAGAAATGCAACAATATATATGCAGTACAGTGTTAGCCCAGCTCAACAGAATCGCTAGCTTTTGCCAACAACCCGGCTCTCTCTGCCGGCCTCTAATTAAACTCCTCACGTTTGTGGCATGTGCAGTAGCTCGCAAAGCAAGCAAGCGAATCCTATCTGCTCTAACGACTCGATCGAGCTGCTTGCAAGCTGGGTGGTGGTGGAGTGGTCGACGGCGGCGATCGACGGGCAGACGTACACATGGGCAACTCCCTCGGGTGCGCCGGCCTCGGCGAGCGGCTGGCGGCGGCGGCGAGGGATGGCGACGCGGCGGAGGTGCGCCGGCTGCTGGAGGCGAACCCGGGGCTCGCCCGGTGCGCCACCTTCGGCAACCTCAACTCGCCGCTCCACCTTGCCGCGGCCAAAGGACACCACGAGGTACGCACGCATGCTAGCTACAGCTTGTGTACGTGCATGTGCGTTCATTGCACTGTCGCGTCTCCGTGCGTGTGATCTGAGCCCCGCGCGCGCGTGCGCTGATCGTCTGATCAAAGCTGCAAGGTCGATGCATGAGTGCTCTAAAATTCTATTGGTGCAACAATATATATTTCCTTGTTGGCTCGTTGCTACTCTCTCTCTCTCTCTCTCTCTCTCTCTCTCTCTCTCTCTCTCTCTCTCTCTCTTATATTCATTTGCCTAAGGAATACGTAACAAGATCTCTCTCTCTCTCTCATATTCATTTGCCTAAGGTATGCGTAACAAGAGATTTTTTTTTTCTTATCCAAGAAGGGAAAATTTTGTCCTATGTCATAAAAAAATATCACACGATATGACTGTGTTTTTGGCCCTTAATTTGCTGCCACTTGAATTAGTAACACCGATCATGTTGAATTGTGTGGTCTATAGCAGATTAAAGTAATGCTATACACACAATGTTTTTATCGTCGTACGCACGTACGATGCACACGTGGCGGGCGGCCGGGCGCTTGGGGGCAGCCGGGTGAGTCCATCGGAGGAGGAGGGGCGGCTCGTGGGGCTGATCGGAGAAGGAGGAGGAGGCTGGGGAGACGTGCAGGCCAGTAGGAGTCGGATGGAGGTGCGGGCAGGGGGCAGCCGGGGCGTCATACGCCCGTACGATAAAAACGATCGTATGCGAACCATTTCCGAGCATATTAATTAGGGCATTTCGGTCAACTACTCGGAGTTGTACCGAGTAGTATGTATAGAATGCCATAAAAAAAGGTCAAATGAATTCCTAAAAAAGAAAGTGAAAAAAGACAGTAGTAATGGTAGATCCATATCTTGATCCTTTTTATGTTTTGGAAAAGTATCTTGGATTTTTCCAGGCACATATCCCTAGCTTTAACCAGATGAATGGATGCATGAGGTTACAGGAAACCTAATTGCGTAGGAGTCCTTTATCTTGCCAAGCAACACGACTCTTTTGTTTGTGGCAAAAATCATGGCAAAAGTCACCATTAGAGAGATATAACATTATACGCAAGTGGCGCACGTAATTGAATTTGTGGGTTACTGTCACGCTGATGTGTGAATGTGTGATTTGTATTAGTAGGTCCAACTTTTTCACTCGATTTCCTTTCAAGTTGATGGGAGGTACGATTATAACGAGAGTGACACAAAAATCAAATCCTAATGTACCATTTATCTTAATTCTAGGAAGGCGAAAAAAATCAAATGTAATTTTCGCAAGGAAAATAGTTTCTTTAGGCTTATAAACACGCAAATTATTACGGATTAATTTCTCTGTTCCTAGTTCTAGGCCTTGTATGTGACTAGATCAAGATTACAAAATTATTAGGAAAAATATATATACGCACAAGTTGTTCTCCATGCATACTAATCGTACAGCCTAGCTCCTCCCAAGTTTTTAAGGCCGTCGCATCAGAACACCATCAAAAGGAAAAGGACGCGCGTACGGCGTATGTTTTCGACAATTCAGACGAAAATTAGCTCCTCACTGTTCTAGAAAAGAAAAAAAATGAATTGAACATAAAAACAGTTGGGGCATTTGCTGTTCTCTTACTAATGATCCACATGTTCTGATTCTGATCAGTCTAAACCAACTCACTGTGCCCAGATTGCTGAGTTGCTGCTGGAGAATGGAGCGGACGTGAATGGCAGGAACATATATGGGCAGGTGAGTGAACAGTGCCAGCTGGATAGCACAACTGACCGGTTTTCTGAATCACATGAGTTATTTCGGTCTCAACCATGTCAGTCATTGCTGCTGACTTGTTGAAAGAACTCATCAATGCAATGCTGGCCATATTTTTCACATGTAAATTGATCGAAGACGCCGATGTTACAAGCCTGCCGCTTCGGTCACTGGGAGGTGGCTCAGACGCTTCTCGTTTTCGGATGCAATGTACAGTAAATTAACTCCTGGTCACTTGTCAGGCTACTGTTCACATGATCCTTGCAGATTAATTGCGTATTGCGATGATTAGACAAGTAGCATTGCATGGTTTGATTTTTTTTACTTGTTATTTTTAACTGAAGGTGTCGAGGATGGACAACCTCAGCAGCCGGACAGCCCTGCATTTCGCGGCAGCCGGAGGGCACGTGAAGTGCGTCAGGCTACTGCTGGCGGACGCCGGCGGCGACAGAGACGGGTACGCATTGAGTTCGGGTGGAACCGTGGAACATTCCCATTGACACTGATTGTCGCATGATGAACAGATAAGATAGCCTTGATCGTTGCTTAATTTGCAGGTTCGTGAACAAGGCGGCCAGTGGCGGCGTGACGGCGCTCCACCTCGCCGCTTTGCACGGCCACGTCGACTGCGTCCATCTGCTCATCGACGAGCACGCCAGCCTCGCCGCGCAGACTCTTCCCACCGTCGCGTCGCCGATGGGCTCGATCGGAGCCGGGAGCACGCCCCTACACTACGCGGCTTGCGGGGGCGAGGTCAGGTGCTGCCAGGCAAGTTCTTGTCTGAATTCTGAACATTCCTTAGGTTTTTTTACCAATATAATATTCTTTTCTTCACTGAATGATACACGATGTGTTGCTCTTGTTCAGATCCTTGTGTCAAGAGGAGCAGACAGAACGGCCGTCAATTGCAATGGGTAACTTAGCGTTCTCCTCTTCCATCTCCAGTGCTTTCAGATTAAGCACCAATGCTCGAACTTGAGACTCATTGCTGCAAGAATTCCGGTAGTCAGGTGGCTTCCGCTCGACGTCGCGAGGATCTGGGGCTGCAACTGGCTTGAACACGTCCTGTCTCCAAAGTCGCTTCTGCCGATACCCAAGTTTCCTCCGTCCGGTTTCCTCTCCTTGCCACTCACCAGCCTTCTCAACATCGCAAGGTACTCAATACTGTTTCAAGAATCTAGAGTAGTAGTAAATGCATTGTGTTTTTCTGATATCTTCCAATTAAGATTTGTTTGGTTGGTGAGCTTGCAGGGAGTACGGCCTGAGCTCGTCGTTAGATTATTCAGATGGCATTGATGAAGGTGATGCCTGTCCAGTCTGCCTGGAAAGGCCCTGCAATGTTGCTGCAGAAGGTTTGTTCGTACATATAATCCTTCAGAATTTGCACTACAGGGAACAGTAGCTGCACTGCAACGTGTATTGCAATCGACAATAATCATTTCATGAGATGCTAATGTTGTTGGCCCTTCTCAAATCTGCAGTTTGCGGGCATGAACTATGCGTAAAATGCGCACTCGATCTCTGTTCAGTGATCAAGGCCTACGAGGTGCCCGGGATCGCCGGCTCGATCCCGTGCCCCCTCTGCCGAAGCGGGATAGCTTCCTTCAGAAAAACAGCAGCCTCTGTACCCAAAGATCCTGACCTGAACCTTGGCTGCAGCTCCGGTCACTGCAAAAAGTGCAGCGGTGACCATGAGGCTTCCGACCTGGAGAAGAATTCGGTGAGCACCTGCCGGTCTTCCAACTGCCAGAGCTACGGCGACGGCATGAATTCAGAAGCCATCCTTCCCCTGTACTGTGCCCCTTTCACTTCCTCTGCCTTCTTGTCCTGAGAGAGACGGTGGCCAGAGTTGCAGCTTGAAAGTAGCATAGAGAAGTTGGCTCCACATAAATATGCACTGATGCACACAGCAGTTTACTTTTGTGCTGCGATAGTAGTGTTGCTGATGACTTGATGCTAACTGCATTGGCATCTTCAGGTGGTGTACAAGGACAGTTTTAGCTCATCAGGAATGGTGAGTGGGTGTGTTTGTGTTGCAATTGTAGATAAGATATACCAGATACAGATTTGTTTGTAGAGTGGCAGTAGCCTGTAGAAAACATTCTTTCTTGTTGTAAAGGCCTGGCATTTAACTTGTGATTCTTTATAATCTGGGACCGTCGTTTACAGAAGAATGGCATTGGTAGCGTTAGTATTCGGAAAAAAATTCTATGGGGGATGAGGCCCTCCCCTCCATAGCTATTGAATCTCCCCTCACACATACATACTACAGTGATATCTCACGTCATCCAACAGCTGTGGAGGATGGGCCTCACTGAGGCCCTCCCCCATAGAATTTTTTCCCTGTATTCTGTTTGTGGCATGTGAGTACGTGTGTGCATTACATAGTAGAGATAGTGTTTCGGGATTGTCTATTCGTAAGGTGATTGAAATTTTATCAAACATAAGTCATATGTTTTATCTATTAGATCAATATTCAATCATATGACAGATCAACCTCTACCCAAATCTAATGGTTACAACAATTGATTTAAACTTAAAAGAACCTCAGACGACTTAAAAATAGCGAATCTGTAGCGTTTATAACCGTATGAATACGATGTGAGTAAAAACACCACCACCAACAACCACATGCTTCGCAGTTCGCACAGCCCGGACCCGGCAGCAAGGCGACGAGGGAGTGACATGGCCGCGCCGCGCCTTACTCAACGACTCTTTGTTGCACGGGCCGGGACGCGATGCGACGCACGGCCGAGATGCCGAGCTGAGGAGGTCCGTACAGCCCAGACGTTGCGAGAGATCGGCCCAGCGTGCAGCCCACGAGAACGGCGCGGGCGTGGCACGGAGGGGAGCAAGGGGGAGGTGGCCCGCGATGCGTGAGCGCGCCCGTGGCGTCGGCTGCTGGCTCATGGTGCAACGCGAACGCCCGGCCCAAGTAGCGGCGGTGGGATGGTGGTTTCGCGGCGCTATTGAAGTTGAGCTTCGCATGGCGCGCCGGCCCACGTGGTTACACGGGAACGTACGGCGCGCGCGGGTGGTTTTCACATGCATGCCGTGCCGTGTTGGCTAGCCTAACTGGGCTGGGCTTGGTGGGCGGTTTAGCTGGCTCACGTTTTCTCCGATGATTCTTCCCTCTAGTGGATATTCTTCACTCTCCAGGTTGTGTTGTGAGTGTGCTGCTGGACTAACTCGATTCCCAATCAAAGTTTTTTCAAAAGGAGAAAAAAAAATCGGTTCCCAATCATGTTCCGGCTGGCACGATCACCATAGGCACAAGTTCTTTCTACACGCGTAAGGAGAAACGTATTCTTCTCGTTATTCCGAAAAGGTTGATCGTTCTGAAACGCGGCTAGAGGAGTGGAGGGATGGTAGCAATCGACGGCGCGTGAGGAGGGAGAAGGAGGAAGGATGCTCGAGGAGTGAAGGGAGGGCGGCGGGCGGCGGCACGTGAGGAGTGAGAGGGAGGGCGGCGCGTGAGGAGTGAGAGGAAGGGAGGCGACTAGAGGAGTGGGGATTGGGTTGGGAGGCGGGACTCAATAAGTCGAGAGAGGGGGTTGGGGAACCATGTAGGGAGTTGGGTCAGGCCAAAGGGATTGGGGGACGGGGTTGGTTGGGCTGGGGGGATTGGGCTAGGTAAGGGGTAAAGGTTGGGTCAGATAAAGGGGATTGGGCCAGAGGAAGGACCAAATCTCTTTTGTGTTGTGCCGCCTAATGAGCCGTAGTGTTAGGCTCAACCTGGCCTGCCACGTGGCGTGCTGTGTTGTGTTTGGGCCGTGCCATGCCGATCGAGCCTCAGGCCGGCCCGAAAAAACACTGTCCAAGTCCTAGGTCTACTCTCCAGGTTTTGTTGTGCGTGTGTGCTGGACTAACTCGATTCCCAATCAGATTTTTCAAAAGGAGAAAAAAAAAATCGATTCCCAATCATGTTCCGGCTGGCACGATCACCATAGGCACAAGTTCTTTCTACACGCGTAAGGAGAAACGTATTCTTCCCGTTATTCCGAAAAGGTTGATCGTTCCGGAACGTGTGCAAAAAGGAACTATTTTCCAGCTTGGCATCGGCATGTAAGCTGAGCTAGCAAAGGTTAATCACCGCGAAATTGCTCGGCGACATGAACTCTAATGTGCCAACGAACACATAAGTACTTCAGTGGTTCAGTTGATGTCACAATCAAGTAGCAGCCATTTACAGTTACGACACATCTGCATACTCTGGAACTCGAACCTTCCTCAAACCACACACGCATAATCCAGTCCAGGTACGTAGCTGCACGGAAGCCTACCCAAAACAGCAGCACACTCATCTCTCTCTCCCGTATCATTTCATTTCATTTCATTTCTCTATCAACAGTTCACCACACGCACGACGGCGCACAAGCTAGCCTTTCCCCCGGTTAATTTGACTAACCCACTACCTTCTCTTTTCAGCCGCTATTTCTCTCGTCGCAACTCGCGAAAAAGTCCAACTCGGGAGCTGGTCTGGTCGCCCGTACGCACCAGGCAAGCGCGGATGGGCGCGCAGCAGAAAATTCCACCGTTTTTCCACGGCTAGTCGCCCCCTCCAACTCCTCAGCTGCTCGGGCGTATTCATCGCCCCACGCCCACGGGCCACGGCATCCCCACCACGGCCGTCGCCGCGGACGCCCCGGAGACCGGGATGCCCATCGCCACGCGGCACCACCCCGGCTGCACCGGCGGCGTCGCGGGGGTCGACAGCGCGTCGACGTCGCCGAGCAGCCGCACGGCCAGGTGCACGACGCCGCGGCCGCCGGCCGGCCCCTCGCCGCGCCGGGGGCACCGCAGCGAGTAGCTGAGCCTGCGGAGCGCGCGCGGCGGGCGGAGGCCGTCGACGACGTCGGCCGCGGGGATCCTGCACCAGCCCAGCGGCGTCGCGCCGACGAGCCGGCAGCTCGCCTCCGAGAACACCGCCACGTGCACGTCGTCGCGGCCCTCGAAGAAGTCCGCGCCGACGGGGACCACGAGCGTGTCGTCCCACTGGTGCTCTCCGGCGCCTGAGGCCCCCGGCGCCACGGCCGTGCTGGAGGCGGACGCCGCGGACGACACCGTGACGTAAGGACGCAGCCGGCGGGGCAGCGGCGAGTAGGACGGCGGCAGGCGGAGCGACTCCGAGGACAGGACGGTCACCTCCAGCGCGACGCCTCCCCCGCCGCCACATCCATCGCCGCCGTTCTTGGACATGAACCGGAAAGACGACATCGCGCGCGCGCAAGCAATCGCTCACGGCAAGTGGTCAGCGACGTTGGCGGCGAGGAAAAGGGAGCTGGTTCCCTGCCGGTTTATATCCATGTGTGGTACGAGGGATTCATCGCATGGGCATTGGAAAGTATGAGGGAGGTGGGAGGAGGACGACGAGTAGTTTCTCGCATGGAGCGCGCGAAACCGCGGAGAAGGTTAGCGTGAGGAGGCGTTTGCTTTCACAGCTGCGGCTCGCGTACTAGTGCTTAGCTTGGCGCGCATTCTTGGCGTCTTCGTGCTGCCTACGTGGAACCCCGTGATGGAGTCCAAATCAGTTTGTTAATTCGATTGGCCGGTCGCGTAAAAGTTTTTGAACGGGACTTGTTTGGGCGAATCGATCAAAACCAAACCGTGAGAATTCCAAACAGGAACGCCTGAATCCTCGTGGAATTGGAAAGTATGACTTTTCCTGTGTATAGAGCTATTTTTAATCACTTCAGCAGACGCGACGGGTCAAAAATTGTTTGCACAAGTCTGCTGCATGCGCGTCCTTTTTTTTTTTTTTTTTTTTTAAAAAAGAGAACGGTATAAACCTGTCGCGTGCATGTTCTGCATTTCAATCGAAATTTTCAAACCCAAAGCAAGTCTGGATGCGCAAATACAGTTTTACTTTGCAAATCGCAATAGGAACATGTGCCGCGTGTACTTTTTAAATGGAAGTATCACGTAAGCTATTTGAAGATCAACATCACAACGTCGTTTCTGATGTCGCAACGATATCTAGGAATGCTGCATGATTAAGTTTTCGTTCCGTTTTTTTCTCCTTTGCAATCATTTTATCAAGTGCTGCGTAAGTGGTATACTTTTTTAGAAGTGTTGTAGCACTACCGTGCTATCGAGAAGTTGTACATCATACAAGAATCTGCAGTTTTTTCTTGCTTCCAGGTTATTTTCCCTAAGACGAAGCCTTGCAATAAGGTTAGGTACCGTTTGGAGAATTTTTTTTATTAATTAACTCTTTTTTAATCTATTTTTACTGTTAACCCCCGCAACATTTATTTCTAATTCTAACACTTTTTATCATACCATTAGTGGTGGCGTGACCAAACAACACTGTTACGGTGTGACAAAAGCTTGACAAGATACGGACTGACGTGGCAGTATTGTTTTGTCACGCTACGGGTGGTGGCGTGACCAAAGGGGTCAGAATTAGAAATAAAGTTTGTGGAGGTTAACAATAAAAATAAATTAATAAAAAGGTTAATTAATAAAAATAATTCCCATTTGGAAGGCGGTTGGAAATAAAGTAGTTCCTAATAAATTCATGCGTCCAAACAGCCTTGACACCAGGAAACGGATCCGGCCCAGGAGACGCCCCCCAGTTTGTTTTTTGTTTGTTTGTTTAATTTTTTTGCGCGGGAGTGACTGGCCATCGTAACAAGGCCCAAGCGGATGTTGGAACGACGCTCGGATCAGGCCCAGTCGAAGAGAGGGAAGCGGAGGATCAAGCCCACCTACTCCGTCTTCTTCTCTACTCAACCCCGACGCGAGGGTGAGGGCGAGGGCGAGGCCGAGACGTGTCCCTCTTCTTCTTCTCTATCCCGAGCCGAGACCCAGCGAATCAGCGATCCAGGGAAGGAAGAGAGGGGAATCGAAGCTCCGAGAACCTTCGGGCGCCGGCCATGGGCTTCTGGGTGACCACGCTCATCTTCCTCCTCGCCGGCGTCGCCGCCTCACTCTTCTCGCTCCTCTGCTGCAACCGCGGGCCGTCCACCAACCTGTACGTGCGGTCGCCTCCCCCCTTTATTCGCTCCTGCTAGTGCTTGATCCGGTGGGACATGTTTGGGTCACATGTGATTTTTGGTCTTCGGCCTAGGATTTCGGACCCGGCGGGTAGATTTGGGCGGATCGCGATGATTTCGGGGGGGTTCTGGTCTAGATTCAGGCTGAATGATTAGGTCTAGAGCTTGTTTATTTGAGATCCACTGGTGAATGTCTCGTCGAAATTGCGTGATCTTTCGATCGGACAATGCTTAGAACGGTTGGATCGATGGGGTGACGTTCTTGGGCTATGCTCGCTAAAAAGCGCAACCTTGTGCTAAAAATCCTACTCTGTTCTATAGTTCGAATCTTTTCCCGTAGTTCCTCTCGTAAGATGGATTTGGCACCCAAGTTTGGTTGCTAATTCGAGTAGCTTGGTTGCTCAAATCAAACAGCCAGCAGCTTTACAAATTTTGCACACATGTTACCACAGGTTAGCATTGATTCAGTGCATATTAACTTTATCGGAGGCCAAGGGACTAAATTGGCACGAGCTGGGTAGACAAGGACCACACATACAATTTTCTCGTGGAAATCATAACACCAGTTGGTGGTTAAATCTTGTAGAATTGTAGAGGGTCAATATGATGTGTAGAATCTCTAAAGTTTAGTGTCCGGTCTCATAGAACTTTGGGGCATAGTAGTTAATTTGTATGGTTTAACGCAAAAATACGTGCTAATTTTTCTTCCTGCCTGCAAGCAATCCTTTTTCAAGACAGTGTTTATCAATATAGGATTGTGAAGGGAAAAAATGTATTTCTAGTCTGTTCTGTTCATGTGATGGCTGTTGCTATTAATTACTATGGTGGCTGCACTTGTGCTCTTACACTCTTTTTTGTTTAACTTATATTCCAATTTTCACCCAAAGTTGGCAAGAATTTATCCTTGTTATGTGGTTGTGTTTCAATTCCGGTATTACTTTCTGGCCATCGTTACCTTTGTCTTAGGAAAATTTGGGATATCTAAATCTTGAGCTTCGTTATTTGTCCTTTAGTCTTAAGCTAATTTATATATGTCCAATCATTTTTTACGATCTATTTAATTAACTTTGGTGATTCTTGTTACGCAGATTCCATTTGACCTTGGTTATTACAGCTACAATTTGCTGTTGGATGATGTAAGTCCTGATCCATTTTTTTCCATTTACATCTTAGGTTTCTTTAATCTTTATCCAGCTTAGTTTTATCAGAAAATATTACTCCAACAATCAGTTTTTGTTTGCTTGCGTGTCAAATTTTTTTATTGCTACCATAACATGAAGGGCACAAATATCAAACCAGCATGCTACCTGACATCTTACGACATATATCCTATTTTGAATTGCACTAGGATGCCATTCTTGCATTGACTAAATGCAAAGCGATTGTCAATAATTCTAGTAAATATACAGGTAGTGGGTTTAGCTGTAAGTTCAAGTTGTGACTCATTCTGACTCTGCATTTGCGCAATGTAAATTCTATTAATCAGGCCAACAATATGATGTGTTGAGGAGTGTATCTTGCATTCAGTTTTAGTGCAAAGAATCGTAGTCTCATTTAGTAAGGTAGATAAATACGTAGTATTTAAATAAGATAGTATTTAAATAAGAAAACAAAATATTTATTTGGTGAGTGATAGCTTCATTCTTTTTAAGCTTTGATATCTGGGTCTCTTTGCTTTAGCTCCTATTCCCATGATGATTTTATCATCCCTGCATATCTTCAGTTTTGCTTGATCAGCCCCACCGGACTTTGGAGAATAGGAAGAACATTAACTGAAATTAAATAACTAGGAAAATCTGAATTTATTTTCTAAATATAAGAATGCCCCTGGCGATACCTATGTCCTCAGGGACACTAGCACCGCTGGAGTCCACCTGCCTGACAAGTGATAGCTATGTTGCCACCCTTCTCCATGGACACCAATCATGTAACACCGGCTAACCAATAACAATCCCAGGACTACAGGAGCAAGCACGTCTTGTGAACTATGCTTGTTGATGTATCAAGTCAAGCGCATGTGTGCGGCTCAGCGACTGTATGTGCTGAGGATGGTGGTTTCGGCTAGATCTCCTCCAAGAAGACAATGCCATACAATGTTAATTTCATATTTAATTTAGGATGGCCATAAGAGTTCCCAATCTTCCAGGATAAATAATTTGATCATTTGAAAGGGAAACATCAATTGATTCCTCCTAGTTAGTGAAAAAAGATTTTGTTGGTTCTGGGACCATTTAGGCTTGATGCAACTGATGAGGCTTGTGTTCGTAATAGACTGGTGGGTCACCCAAATAGCTAGACCCTGTACCCACACCTTGGTCATACTTATTTAGCCTTATTGATTGTGAGATTTTGCTTTGTCAAGCATGGTGTTCTTGTACCGACTAGTTGAAAGGGTTTGATTTTAAGCTTGTCAGATTCAACAATCATCATGAAAAAAGTCATAGCTACCTGTGCCTTTGGGCCTTGGAATCCTTGCTACTTTTTGCCTAATGCTATAAAGAAAGAAGACAATGTTTTGAGGGACAGAGAGAAGAGGAGAGGAGTGAGGACGCAAGTTTCGCAGGTCGATGGCCAGACGGTTGCAGTGTCACCATTCGCTAGGCACTTTAGCTTTTCCTACTTTATTTAAATTCTATTACTGTGTTTCCTATATTCAAAAAAATGACCAACTCCATCCTTCATGTCTCTACTCCCTTTTGGTCCACATCCTGCATGTCTCAGCTATCTTTCGTTAACAATCCGTTAATGTTTCTCTGCAGGTGGGCAATCGTCTATCTTTCGCAGCTGAAGCCTTTGATCAACCCCATTCTGAGCGGGGAGTGACCTGCGTGTTTTAAAAATTAAAATCCAGTCATGCTGTATCATTGTTCAGTTGAGAACTTTTATTCATTTTTGCACAACTGAAATAAAGCCTTTGATAGTGTATGAAATTGTATTATATACACAATAATTCTATTTATCCATGCTGCCCCATTGTTATTATCTGAATGTCCAATCGCTGATCGCCGACCTTGTTTATTCAGAGTTTACCTAAAATAGCTACCTTTTGAATTGGAAGTGTGGAGCACGAACTACCTGACATAACGTGGTATTTCTGTGGTTGGTTTACAGCTTACATTCTAGAGTGATTGTGCCGAGCTGTGTGTGATCAGACTGGTTATTTTGTCTTTGTTGTATCCAGGGTTCACATAACCGCTCCCGGCATGTTTTCCGCTCCCTGACCGTTACCGGTCCGGTTACCGGTCAAACCGGATTTTATTCAGACGAAATTCACTTAAATTTGACTAAAAATCATCCAAAATTCAAAATCCAAAATTTGAATTTGCAAACCCGGCCAGGATTTGGGATCCCGCCACCCCGCCGGTAAGCGGTAACCGGCCGGGATTTTAATCCCTGGTTGTATCATTGTATGTTCAGTTTGTTGAAGGGTCTGATGTAGGGAATGCACGTCTGCTTTGCTGAAGTTGTGATAATTTAGCTGGGAGTAGTTTACTTGCTTACCTGTTCAAACGCTGAGCTTAGGGATGGCAATTGTGCCCGATTACCCGCGTGCCCGCGGGCAATTACCCTAATAGAGCTGGGTATGGGAGGATTTTTTTTCACCCATGGGCATAGAAATGAGGGTAATTCTCTGCCCATCGGGTAAATGGGCGCGGGTATGGGTGAGCTCTACTGCGCGCGCCGCGCCCGTTTACCCGTCAACCCAAGCTGACATGTGGGCTATCCATCTCATCACTCCATCAGTCATTATCCCAACTCAACCCCAAATGCCAAATCGGCGTCGCACTCCCCAACCCTATTCCCCCGTCCGCCCACATCTTCTGCGCCGCCAGCATCCACAAGAGCCTTGTCCCAACACGCGAAGGACCACCGAGTGCCTCCTCACACCCAGCCGCGCCGCCACCTCCAGATCCAGATCCTCCCGGCCGCTACCTCCTCCCTCCCGGCAGCCACCACCTCCCTCCCGGCTGCCTCCTCCCGCTCGGCCGATCCTTGCCCCAACACGCGAAGGAGCGCCTCCACACCCCCGGCCGCGCCGCCACCTCCAGATCCAGATCCTCCCTACCGCTGCCTCCTCCCTCCCGGCCGCCTCCTCCCGCTTGGCCGATCCTTTCCCCAACACGCGAAGGAGCGCCTCCTCACACCTGGCCGCACCGCCACCTCCAAATCCAGATCCTCCTGGCCGCCTCCTCCCGCTCGTTGAAGTTCCTCTACCCGGTCGCCTCCTCCCTATCCCCGATCCTTGCCCCAACACGAGAAGAAGCGCCTCCTCACACCCGGCCGCACCGCCACCTCCAGATCCAGATCCTCTCGGCCGCCTCCTCCCACTCAGTGAAGTTCCTCTGCCCGGTCGCCTCCTCCCGCTCGATGAAGTTCCTCGGTGAGTTTTCTTGATTTGTGAATCGGTCGCCTCCTCTTGCCTGGTAGCCATGTACTGATTTCAAGTATGCAGAGATCAGATGCAATCCCATAGCATTTTGTGAATCAGACGGCAAGAATATTGTTGTCCTGTGCAATGCAAGATCATGGATTGTTCGATGAATGAATCAGAAAAGAAAAGGAGGGCTCATGGATTGTTCGATGAATAAATCAGAAAAGAAAAGGAGGACTTGTATAATGAATCCATTGTTCCATTATGCATACTAATCGGATTTGGCATAACTCCACCAAAAGTAAATTCAGCGACTGCTTCTAGATATGAATTGTTTCATAGGGCCATTGCAATAAGGATTGAACTTTCATGTATCCCACAGATAAAGTAATAGAAGAGCATTTTCATGAGACTTCGATGTGTCGCATCTAAATTTGGTAGCTTCTAATGAATATGATCGAATCGATTAGTTCAAACTAACTCTAAACAGGATAACATGTCCGACATGATATTGTTGACAACTATTAACATGTCTGACTTCTAGTTTTTTATCCGATTGGAATTTAACTATTTAAGGATTGCTTTTGTGCTTTGTCCAAACTTGACCTACCATTTAGTACCCAACTTTACTATTGTGGTTTTGAACTAGATTAAAGTTTATGCTACAACTGTTAACAAGTCCATCGCTAATTTCTGACCCATGCTTATTTGTGGTCAGGTACTTGAGAGCTATGAGCGTGCTTATAATAACATGGTGCGCCACAGTTCGATCCAACCGCGCCGCCTTTTCATTTTGAACTTAAAGGCGCGCATCCATCTTAGACCGTTAGATTCAAATCCCACTGCGCCTTTTTACCGCGGGCTTTTAGGTCCAAAATCCATGGACCGTTGGATTTCAATCGTAGGGCCCATATTGTGTATGCATTGGACCATCCGATCCTCGCGTCAATCCTGACCGTAGAAAGCTAATCTAACGGTGCCGCGTCATCACATTTAAAGGTGACATGTATCCTTTGAGCTAGATCGTTGGATTTCAATCCAACGCCCTATTTGAATATTAACCTCAAATCCCGTGAGAGCTCCTTTTTAATCTCTATCCTTCTTTTGAGATCGCACGCCCATATTAAATGGTGCCGATTATTTTTCCTTAATGCCTATTTCCATCGCAAAGTCCATCTCTCGATCGAACGACAGCGATTCTTGAGCTTTTAGAGGCGTGCATGCATCGGGGTCGACAAAGGGACCCACATGTCGATGTTGCTCTCTTCCTCCTTGCCTCGTGCGCGTCATTTACGAAATGCGAGAGAGGAGTTATCCAAGAATCATGCAACTAATTTTTGGATATTTAGCCCTAAGTAGACACCTCATCAACTCTAGACCCTTCCACTTTGCCCTGTAGCTCGGTCTCTATATATAAACCTAGCTTTTGAATCACGCCATTGTTGACCACTGGAGCTTTTCACCCTTCATTTTCGTCCAGTGGAGTTTCTTGCTCCTCCAACTTGCTTATCCATCTTAAACACCGGTTTTACCTTGTAATAAAGATTTGATATCTTTTGTAGGTTAAACGAGTTTATTTCTCTGTTGATCAACATCGGTTTTTCGTAACCTTTGGTGTCTTTCTTATCTGTAGCTAAAACCTTAGTTTTGTCATCCTGAGCACCTTAAGGACCTTAGAAGTTCACATGGATCATTCACTTGTACATCAAGTAGCTCCAACTTTTTAAACTGAAAAGTTGCTTTTACAACTTTTCGGTCTTTCATATCGTTTTCAAGAACTAGGTTTCTCCCGTCGACTTATCATTTCGGGTAGGTCTTAATCAACCCTAGTAGCATAATAAGTTATTCTTTTGATCCTTCTTATCATCTATTTAATTTTGTAGCGTAGATTTATCTCGTCTCTGCGATGTCGGTTCAACCGACAACATTGGTTTCTCTTTAGTTTTTGTAATCTAACCGATTAGGGTTAGGTTAGGGTTAGTCTGGATATTAATTACCCTAAAAGATCAGGCTAAGCTTCATTTCAGAATCTTTGCTTGACCTATTTTCCTTTAAAACCGAAATCTTTAGTCTGTCTTGTTTCTGTCCTTTTCAAAATCTGAAAACTGTAACTTTGAACTAAACCCTAATTTCTATCTTTTGAAAGCAGTAGGTGATAATATGGTCTATTATCTTTACTGGGATATGTATAACTTAAGCATGTTGTTAAACATGCATTTCCATATTGATCATACATGCTTCTTTCATTCTGTACTTGTTGTCGATCTTAGTATTTATTGGATTTTATTGTCTTTTTTAGAATCTGGTTCTTCAAGCATTTGAATCTATTTTCGAGCAACCTGAGCTCGCAATGTATGTATTATTATCAAGGCAAGCATCCTCTTTGCACCATATTGATCCCCAAAGTTTTACACAATAGATTTTCCAAATACAAGTGATAATCGTTGCATGCTACTTTTTCGAAAATACAATTGTGATCTGTAGTAGTTAGTTATGACCTAATATTGTGAATTACCTTAATTCTAACCATACACTCGCACTTAGAGTAGTCAGTATACTATAAACTCTAGCTTCAGAGTTGGCTTAGACATGCATCTAGAGAATATTAGAGTTTGACACTGGAAGAGGTATTGTCATTTTGTGTTCTGTTCTGAAGAAAGTTAGTTACTGTTTTGCTAACAAAATGAATGAAGTGTAATTCAGGTGATTGATTACTGCATTCTTCCGATGGAAAGTCCAATTGCTGACGGGCGAAGGGAACTTATCCGTAATATGTGGAATGAGCACATTTAAAGAACAACACGAAATGTTGAGGTTATATAATGCCTTTGCTAATGAATGTTGCCTTGTGCCCTATACTGTTATCAATTTTTATACTGACTTAAAAAACAATTCTTAGTTGTGGCAAGCCCTACTTGCTGTTAGAGAGTGGGCTCTTCCTCCTAATGAAGACAAAGACTTCCTCCTAATGAAGACAAAGACACCTGGATAAAATTTGCTAAACTTTGTTGGAAGAATGGCCGTATTAGTTAGGCTAGATCTACTTTAGTCAAACTCTTACAGGTAGGCTAGTAGTTATTGTTAATCAGTTATTGCCCGTGTAACTCCTCCATATGAAACAATTAATTTCTTATGCCAAATGAAGTTTGATCCTTAATCTTCTCTTGAATTGACACTGTATCATGGGCATCCTCAAGTTGTTGAATGCTCTGTTGATTGCTTAATAGCTCATTGCCTCAGTCACTTCACAACCTTAGCTCAGTGCTTAATGTCTGAAGTTCACGGGCATGGGCGAGGTTCGCGGGTACACGGGCATGCCCGCGGGCGACGGGTATGGGCGAGGTTTTTCGCCTGTCCTTTGCGGGCATGCCCGTGGGGGGGAATCAGGGTCGCAGGCATGGGTGCGCCCAATTGCCATCCCTAGCTGAGCTGTGCCTGGCTTGAAAGGTCCGGCCTCAAACGGGTAGGCCTGAGCCTGGCCTGGTCCAAAAAATGATTTCCCTAATAAAAAAATATTATTTTAATTCTTTTTGGAATAAAAAGTAATGTTTAATTCATTTTGAGAATAAAAAATAGTTTTTATTATTTTAATTGCATTCAGTGGGCTTTTTCAGGTTGGAAATCAAGGCCTGAGCTCGGGCCGTCGGGCCAGGCTACCCATGAACATGTCTACTTCTAGGACCCATCAAATCTCTGTAATTGCTTGTTGTGCATGAGCAGTTGCCAAAACCTAAATGAGATCTCGAAAACTTAAGGATGGCCAAATTTATAACCAGAAAATCTTCAGGTTAGAAAGTGCCACTACAAACTTGTTATGGATTCCATGCAAATACCAGTGAAATAAGTTGAATCGTGAGCATAATTTTTTCCTCTCAATAAACTATTTTTTAACCGTTTTGCAAAAGTAACCTACACTTTTTTTTTTTTTACAGAAATAACCCTTGTTCGTTGGCCCACCAGGCGACTAGGCCTAATCGTGAGGTGGGTCAGCGCTTACGTGACGGGGGAGGCCCAGTCGTGCGACCGGGCTGTGACTGAGACATAGTCGCCAGGTAAGAACGCGATTGAGACCAGTCGCAGATC
Source organism: Ampelocalamus luodianensis (assembly GCA_036346255.1). NCBI lineage: Eukaryota > Viridiplantae > Streptophyta > Magnoliopsida > Poales > Poaceae > Ampelocalamus > Ampelocalamus luodianensis. The sequence continues at coordinate 58,637,489 of CM070627.1, read as the reverse complement.
AGACTGACGATTGAGCACAGTTTTAAAAAATAATTGAAATAAACTTCGTTTTAATTTTACGAAATTAAATAGTCGAGTTTACAACATATCGAATCAAGTAGGAGCATGTTTAAAGTAAATGTAGCTCGCAACAAATGGGATACAACCATGAAATGGAGTACACAAATTGACCACGGCGATAGGAACAAATCACTCCTAACATGGGCACAAACTGTATCAAGTAGTAGCTCCAGCTTCGTGATCTGCAACATGTCGCCCTCCAGGACCTTCTCGTCGGCCTCTCCCACAACCGCTATTAATTGTGCCGTCGTGACCTTCACCTTTCCCGTTATGCTTTGTGCACTTATTCTTCTTATGCCCGTAATCTCCACAAAGGATACACCTCTTTACAATGCCTTCGACTAGATTCGTCCATGTTGTTTCAAATACAACGAGTCTGTCGACGGGCCTTGCCACTATTCAGTAAGTTCAAATCAGGGACCCATGTCCTATTTTGCATATCGTCATCTGTGAAGTTATCTACAACACGAAATCCATGGATTCGCCTGCTCTAAGTCTGAACCACATTTTTCTTCATGAAGAAGCCCAACACGTAGTCCATCTTGATCATGCCACATGCAGCCAACACATGAGGACATGGCTTATGGAATAGCATTGGCTTGTTACACATGCACTGCCAAGTGTTGTTGCCCTCTTGTCCAAGCCTCACCTCATGCGTGATGACGCCACTCGCCGTTCTAAGCCTATTACGGTTCCTTAGCAATACCTCGAATCGAAGCTCGGTGGTGCCCATAAGGAAGACTGAGTGCATTTGGGCCTTCTTGTTCTTCTCGGCCATGTACTCCATCATCTTGGTACAATAGGGTGCATGTGCATTCAACATATGCAATGCAACAATATTTTGTATGTCACTAAAGTACTTGATTATACCATGTAACATACCCTCGATGATTGCAACTAAGGGCATGCCATGCATGCCCTTGATCATCCAATTGTACACTTCAGTCAGATTGGTCGTCATTACGTCGTACCTTGCATCGTTGTTGTCTTAAAGCAATACCCACTTCTCCACTGGCTCCCTCTCGATCTAATGTGAGAAATATTTGATGTTCCTCGCTGTCATCCTGCTCAAGTTGGGTGGGTCGATCTCAGGCAACAACGCCAACCATTCCGATACATCGGTTGTGTTTCTAGTAGGTTGCTTATTCCTCTTCTCGATGTGCTTGGTGGTGAACTCATAAAGCATCTCACAGAGTGCATCAAACTTCCTTTGTTGGTTCTGCTTGCACAACCTTTTGAACATGTTCATAAATTCTTGCTCTTTGACTGCTTGAAAAAATTGCCCCGGTGCCACATGCACCAACTGTTTCACATGTTATGCCATGAAAAAGGCTAATTTAGATTTTTTTTGCACCTTTTTGATAGGCTTAATCAACCCGACATGTCGGTCATGTATTATGCAAATGTGTGGGCATTCACTAACGACTCCAACCTTAAAGTGCTTGAAGAACCATAACCAACTATTGAAGTTCTCACTCTTCGCAAAATGCAACAGCCACAGAAAGGATATGATTGTTGGCAACCACGTCGATTGCCGCCAAGATCTGCCCATTGTACTTACCTGTCAAGAATGTTTCATCCACGCACATCAACGGACGACAGTGACGGAAGGCATCAACGTAGGCACCAATTGCAAGGAAAGTCTGTTGCATTATCATGTACCCCTTCGGTTTTTCTGAAACCTTATCCTTCATAGCGATGTATGTTCTGGGGTTTTTGTCATTTGGCACCTCCAGTTGTCAAGGGAGATTGTCGTAGACCGACTCAAACGTGCCGAACCTTCTCTCCATTGCATTCTGCTTTGCCCTCCACGCCTTCGCATAGCTAATATTGTACTTGTACCTCTGCTCAATGGCCAGCATGATGCGTTTCGCTTCCATAGTTCCATGTCCTTCTCCACAATCTCCCTGTACATAACATTTGCAATGAAAGAAGACGTAAGGTTGTGGTGCTTTAGCAGTAGATTGCTCATAACATACGAGTGATCCTCCACCTTCAACACTATCCAGTGCATTTCATAATTTGGCTTGTAGGTGTGAACACGATAAGGATACCCATCTTTCTCACACTTTTATAGTGAACTGTTATTTTCTTGATTTGACAACTTTAAACTACCTCTGCATTGATATTGTCCACAATTTGACAGCATCCTACAGAGCTAACTTATATGCAAACATGTCATTAACACACGCTGAGCCGAGGGCAGAGTCTCTCCTCCTCCCATCCCCTTCTTCTCCTCTCCTTCCCTCTCTTCTTCTCTGTCGTTGGCACTCTCCTCCCTTCTCATCTTTTATGACGTGCGAGTGGATTCAAATGGGAATCAGCAAACCATATCGGCCCTCAATCACGATTAGTGTCAGGCGGCTGCTAGTCGTGCGAGGGTGGCGTGGGCGCGCGACTGAGTGTTAACAGGCCTTAGTCGCACGACGAGCCCGCGAGGGTGGGCAGGTTGGGCTCAAATCGTTGGCTCACTGTGCGATTGGGCCTGGTCTCTTGGTAGGCCAACGACTGAGGGTTATTTCTGCAAAAAAATAAAGTGTGGGTTATTTTTGTAAAACAATTGAAAATAATTTATTTTTTTAAAAAACCTCGAATTTGGATCTCAAGTTCTCAACCAGATGGTCCTTAAAAAAAGAGTCAACTCACATGGTCTGCACATGGGCTGTGGCAGAAAAGAATCCCAGTTATCCAAATTGGCCCAGATCGGACGAAAAAAGCCCAGCCTAATACGGCCCATTTCCCCATGCCCACTCCCTTTGCGGCCATTTCCCACTTCTCGCGTCTGCTAACTCCGTCCCACCCAGATCCACTCCACTGATCGATCCACCTACCCACTGCACCACCCAACTCCGGCCACCGGCGATGGCCGTGTTCCTCCCCGTCCCGCCAGCCCTCCTCTACTCCGCCGCGTCTCTCGCGCTCGCTGCCGTCTCCCACCTCCTCCACCTCCCATCCCTCCTCCTCTACTCCCTCCACACCTACATCCACCCGGACGCCGTCCCATCCACCACCCCCCGCGCCGTCCTCCGCCCGCCCAACTCCGGCTCCGGACCCTCCAAGCGTGGCGGCGCGCCCGCCTCCGCCTTCGACGAGGGCTCCAACTCCGCGCAGCTCTACCGCCTCCGCCTCTCTCACGGGACGCTCGCCTCCCGCCCCCACTTCGCCGAGTTCCACCTCGCCCTCCTCCTCCCGCTTGCGCTTCTGCCCTCCGCGCTCGTCCTACCGGCCTCCACGGCCTCCCCGCTCGCGCCGCTGCTCCCGGTCGCCTTCCTCTTCGTCGCGCTCCTCCGTCTCGTCATGCTCCCCTCGCCGCGCCCGGCCCACCTCGCCTCCGCGCTCGGCGCGCTCCTCGTCGCCACGCTGCTCTCCTCCAGCCCCTTCGCTGGCGCGCTCGCCTCCCTCGCCGCGCTCCCCGCCTCGCGCTTCGCTCGTGCGTTCTGGCTCGGCACCGACCAGCCCCGCACCGGGCTCGCCGTCCTTGCGTCCTCCTCCCCCGCGCGCCTACTCCTCCACCTGGCCGTTCTCGTCTCCTCCGCGGCTTCGATTCTCCAATGCTGCGGGTTCTTGGACGGCCCGGAGCGGGAGGTGAAGCTCCTTGCCGCCGCGGCGGGGCTACAGCTGCTGGCCGCACGGGCTGCCGTGCAGATGTACCTCAATGAAGCCGTGTTCTGCTGGTACCAGCGGCTGCACGTGAGCCGCGCGGCGGACACGGAGTACGGCCGCGCCAAGGTGTTCCTGCACAACCACCACCTCTGCGCGGTGGCCACGCAGTTCGTCGCGCCGCCGCTGCTCGTGCTGTCGCTGCTGGCACTGTGGCGGGTGCAAGGCAAGGACTTCTTTGAGGGCGTGCAGGGGCTGGATTGGCTTGTTGGGTGGTCGGTTGCCATGAAGGATGCGGCATTGCTTGCGGCCCGTTGGGTTGTGGCGGTGTGGTCGGCGGTGACTGTGGGCACGCTCGTGTGCTACAAACGTGGATGGTTGTTTGTCTTGTGATTAATTATTTCGTGCTTGATTTCTGCTTGATGAATTCGGATGGAGCTGTATTTGATAGAGCGAGATTCCACGCTGGTTTGCCAGAATTTTGGTAGCATGGCAAAGTTTTTGGTGCACACTTCTTTGTGGAGGAGCAATGTTGGATCATTTTTTTGTCTGTTCTTTACTCGAGGAGCAATTTCAGATCAGATTTCTCTTTACAATGTTTAGCAGAGATTTGTTCACAATCAGAAACTGACTGGTCAGTCAACCTGTTGTACTCTCACTGTATCAATGAATCATTTTTCCCAATTGGAGTGGATATATTGAAGAATATATCTTTCTATAAACTTATCGGACTGTAAGTGATTCCATGAGTAATTCACTGCTTCCAGTTCAGGAAAGCAAATTACTTTTCCTTTTGCGTGTTTCTCTCAATGTTTCGCTCTTGGAACTTACTATATACCTTGAATGGTAAACTGCAATGCCATTGCAGACATACTGAAACTTTTGGCAGATGGTCCAAGCTAACCTTATAGGAAGTCTTGCTGTGAAATTGCCACATTAGTTCCCGATCCTCAGCTTTTCATGACTGTACAATTGCACATTGCAATGCTTGTGCTCCATAATTTGTTCAAGTTCTTGGATTATGTGGCTAGCAACCTATTTGATCTGATTATATTGTTTCCATGATTTAGGCTATTTTTTGTCCAATAATTCACTTTCCCATCTACATGTAACAATTCTAGTGCCTATTGCACTGCACATCTTATACAACATTCTTATATATGAGAAGTAGTTTGGGCTGCCAAACTCTTATTTTGTTTGGAGTTCAGCACTAAGATATGTGACCGATCCTTCATATCTTAATAATATTGAAGGTTTTGAATCTCCCATGAAACAAGTGCTCATTCTTGTCCGGGTCTGACTTCTGAGTGTACCGATCTTTACAGGATGTGACCTGCATTGGTATTCTTCGCTTCCCTAACACATCTACCTTACAAATATTCTTCTCTTGTTCACATTCCAGTGGTAGGTTTCAATCTGGGGTTTCTATTTGTACTGAATGCTGTTACTTATAAACCCTACTTTGTAACCAGCTAATCCACTTTGCAGTGTTCCAGCTGCTTACATGCTGTCACACATACACACTGCATGATACTGTATGGGATAAGTGCGCTTCTGTCTAGATTAACCAACATTGATGCTTACTCTTCTCTGAATAAACAGTGAATTTGGTTATCCATCGTGTGAACGAGTTGTTTCTCGGTAGGTGCAGTTTACTGTGTAAGAGTACATCAACAATTGTGCTGTTGTAGAACAAGTGATGTATATTATTCTCAGCTTCTATTCATGAACCGATTTCTAACAATATCTACTATTTTTTAGAAACATCAACATGTGGAGCACTGGACATTTGGATGCATTGCACCAAGCATCTGAATCTATTATCTTATTAAAGCAGAGTAAAGAAGTCACCACGTTCACTCTCAAGTACTAGAAATTTCTAGGTTAATCAGTGCAAAAAGAAAAGATTTACACCATCGATCATGGTAGGTTCATATTATAATGATCTAGATTAAAAGAAAGAGTCCATGTCAAATATAATAAAACTGAAATTCGTAAAATAAAATAAAATAAAATAAGCAATTTGATTTCTATACGAATTTCTAAGTAAAAAATCCATGTTAAATACAATAAAACTAAAATTTAGAATAAAAATAAATCTATCTATTATCTTATTAAAACAGAGTCAAAAGAAGCCACTACATTCACTCTTAAAGGCTAGAAATTTCCACGTTAATCGGTGGAAAAAGAGAACGATTTACATCATCGATCTTGATGGATCCAGATTATAATGGTTTAGATTAAAAAAAAGAGTTCATGTCAAGTGCAATAAAATTGAAATCTGGAATACAAAAAATAAAATCAGCAATTTGATTTTTATACGAATTCCTAAGTAAATGAGTCCATGTCAAATATAATAAAACTGAAATTCAAAATAAAAATAAAATAAAATTAGCAATTTGATTTCCATATGAATTCCTAAGTAAAATCCATAAATAATAAAAATTTGGAATTTAAAATAAAAAATTGGTAATTAGATTTGTATACAAAATTCAACAAAAAAAACTAAAATTAGGAATAAAAATAAAATAAAACTAACAATTTGATTTCGATATGAATTCCAATAATTATAATTCAGAATAAAAGTTAAACAACAATTTACAATTAGATTTGTATACGGAATCCAACAAAAAAACAACTGATATTCAGAACAAAAATAAAATAAAATAAGCAATTTGATTTCAAACAAATTCCAAAGTAAAATATCTAAATAACTGTAATTCGGAATAAAAACTAAACAAAATTTAGCAATTGGATTCAGATAAGAATTCCAAGGAAAAAAAGAAATGAAATTCTAAATAAAAAGTAAAAAAAAAAATTACAGTTTGAGTTTCGTACGAATTCTAAAGTAAAATCCCTAAATAACTAAAATTCAGAATAAATTAAATAAATTTAACTATTTTATTTGTATACGGACTCCAATAAAAATAATTAAAATATCGAATAAAAATAAAAGATATAACGAGGATAACACGAATAATGTCGATGGAGACACACAAAAAACCACCACGTTCGCTCTTAAGGTCATGTGTTTGTACTATTGTTTCATATGGAATAAAAATAAAAAATAATTAAAATTTTGATCAAGGTATACATTCTAATATCAGTGTATACATGAGCAAGGTATTCTAATATCATGTAAACTAATAAGATAATTTATCACACACATAATCAACGTATTACTTGAGATTAAATAGAGGTACATGTGTATGTATACAATTTGGGAAAAAATAACTAACAGAATAAGAATAGGGGTATACAGCTATATAATCTATGTCCGATGGAGAGTATTTAGTTTCTAAGAACCCCAATAGCTTTTAATGCTCAATGGTTTTCTTCCATCAATGCTAATACTTCAACTACGTTCCCCATGTTGTAATCTCTTCAAGCTTCTATTATCATTTTCAATGTTTAGGATATCTGAAAAATCTAAATAGCCTACAAGATACAAATATATTCTCAAGTATTCATATAAACTTCGAAACAAATCTAGTCATGCAAATGCGCAGGCCACCCAGCTAGTTTGCATGATTGAACATACATTTCTAGAAATCAGTTTTTTGCCATATCCTAAATTGTTTGTGAAGGAGCATGCTCACAAGTTTACACCGAATGATTTTGGACTAATAACTTTTTTTATTTGGATTTCGTCTCCTTGAATACAGATCAATATCATTCGTGGCAGACTTCAGTGTGTAGCAGCAATCAGGCATCAGGTTGCTAATATCACCATACTATCATCCATGTTGGGATTCTTTTTAATTGAAATTATGTATTACTTGACCATGCTATGTTGTGTCTTCAGTAGTATAATATGCTTTGGAGAAATAGTCAGTTTCACTTTATTTTAAAAAGTAAAAGCAGCCATCTTTATTAATAGTTGCCAATCGGGGAGATAAATACTTGCATTGCACAAGTGGTACTTTACCTGACTTCAGTCTCCTTCACACACCCTTTGCTAGATTGATCATGCCTTGACCACCTGTAGTGTGCTGAGGGTTTGCTGAGTCTAAGATAGCCTTTATCATCGTCTCGTGTCTTTCACTTGAAAACTATTAAGCATCACTTTGTATAGTCACGCATAATTAAGGCTTAATCTATGGTTTTGCAGGGTATTGGAAGTTGGAACCAATGTCAGTGGATTTGACTCTGCCACTTATCCAGTTGCTATCGGCGAAGATTTGACCTGATCTATTGGTGGTTCTTCATGGCAAAGAATGTGCTTTCAGTCAGTGCACGCGCAAAACACTCTTTTTCATTACATTACACCATGTTCTTGATCTTAGCCAAAAAGTCCAGGGAAAGGCATCAAAATATTGTATTGTTGTGCCACGAAAGGAACAAGTATGGCGCGCGTGTTCGAGTGAGTACATGATAGAATGGTCCAGAGTCCAAACCTGTAAGCATCAGGGAGGAATCTTGGAGATGGAGGTGAGCATATTGCTATTCTATGAGCAAAACAAGAGCTGATTTGATTTGGAACGAGCTGCATCTGTGCTCGTAGTGGAGTGTGGGGCAGGATTAAGATACAGTTACGGTCACCCGGATCGTTTTGCCATTGGTTTGTGTGCTTGTTAGAAGAGCAGGTGACACCAGGAAAGGAAATCTAATGGAATCCCCTATCCCGGGGGATTGCATTTGCCTTTCGAAGTACACTTCCACTACTTCTCTCTTGCGCTATTAGTTGCAATTAATGTGTTTCTTAATTGGTATTTGCTGATAGGAATTAGGATCAGATGAAATAACAAGATAAGCGAAGGAGAGATGCCTGTATATAGGAAGAGGACTGAAGGATGGTGACAAGGCAATGATGGAGAAACCGGTATTGATTGAGCAAAACCAATACATCCGACGTGAATTCCGCCTAGATTTGGACGTCCACTTCGTTTTTCTTGTTGGGTTTAGTTTTATTATTCTGATGCATATTGCAGCTTGTACATTTATATGAAATCTACATGAACAAAGATTATGCATGATCACTACTACACTAGTACTCTGTATACAGAAGAAAATGTGTCTGTAAAGACTATGTATTTCATCCTACCATGTAAGAGAATCCATATAAAAAATTAGGATGATCTCGTGAGTCTTTCATGCTACTAGTTTTTCTCTATCTATCATGTTAGAGTAGGTGCTCTGATAGTCAGACTACTTTCTATTCTCTAGAATAAACAAAGAAGAAAGTTAAGGTTAAACTGTAAACTAGCAGCTAGGATTGAGCAATGATTGCAACAACCATTTGTAGCCAAAATGGGCATCACCTTCACAGCTGATGCAGCCCTATCACCTTGCTGAATTGTTTATCACCCATGGGCTCATGGCAAAATCTTATACATTTTTGTTTTCTCTTGGCTTTAACATAGCAACACGAGAACAAAAGGAAGAACCAAAGTCAAGCAAATTATTGCGCAGAGGGAATCCATCAAGGTGACACCTTACCAGACCTTTCTGGTGTTCTTGAAAATTGGGTGTACTACTGGCCAGAGAGACTGAGACCTTCTGTTGTAAAAACCCTAAGAACTAGAATAAAATTGCATATATCTAAATGATCAGAGTAAAAGAGATACCTGTCTGGAAAGAATGTATATAATGTTGTATGAAGTTTGAACCAATGAATAACAAAGTTGCTGCTATATTCAACTTTGTTTTAAGGGGAGCCCACCAAAAGTGTGCACCAAATTGTAAAGCTTATACTATTTTGTTACAATAATACGAAGATCTGTCATAAAAACCATCGCCTATCAGTGTTCCAGAGATTATTTTTGCGTCAAGAGGATCGTCGTGGGGCCTTCTTCCAGAAAAGAAGCATATGAATCACAGGACAAAGGAAAATGGAGGATCTTCTTGCACTGGTGGTGCATACTTGGGTATACAATTGCTCAAAATAAGAAGAAAATTAAGTTCCCTAAAGATGGGCAAAAGGCAGTCATATAACTGCCTGTTTTCTGATGTAATTTTGGCCACTAAGCAGTTTTAGCAGCTGAGTAAAAACATGATGGGATTCCCCTTCTCTTTCATCGATTTAGGTATTTATTATGCCTGTGATAATATCACCTAGAAAATCAGAGAAAGAAAACGCACATAAAGAAAGCAAAAAAATTCGACTGATATGTATGGTCTTGCACGTCTTTTTGTTACATCTCCAACCATGCAAGCACATACAAAAACAATGCCCATAAAATCTCTTGATAGATATGGATTACCATTATAACCACTATTCATAAGCTGCAATCTCCATCACTTCCTCCTTTTCCCCTTCTTTTCCTCGGCTGTTTGATTTTGTTTTTGCAAATGTGACCTACTCCTCTTTGCTCCCAGCCTTGGAGCTAGTTTGCTCCCCACCCACCACCATTGGCCTATTGCAAGCTTGATTTGATCTTCAAACCCCACTACTAATTTCAGTTTGCAAAATTAATCAAGCCCACCTCTCCCACTACTAACTAACTATAACAACAGCTCCTTCAGCTTGGCTGATTTTTTTTTCAAATCCTAAATAATGTTCAAATAATATTTGTTTGAGTCCCAAATTAAATGATTTCGCAAGTAGAGGTCAAATGATCACATGCATGGAGCTTTTGCCATCGAGAACGATGGAGGGGCAAAATTAAAAGAACAGGTGCAGCTTAATTTCACTCTTGCGGTGCAAATTGTTGAATATGTGATCTGAATTCTATTTGTTGACGATGGAAGTCATCTCCGACCAGTTGGCCAGTCCTTCCAACCAGTTCATTCCTAGTCACGACAAGTTACATCTGATCGTGACACATCCAGATCAGCTCGTGACACATTCAGATCAGGTTGACCAGCGAGTCATTATGTACTGCCCTATATACATACCTCTTGTACTTGCACGGGAAAGTGTGATTCGACTCATTGTAAAATCTCATGCTTTGTAATTCTCCTCGTACAGTGATCGTCGCCGGTTGTGCGTTCATGGTTGTTTCCCGGAAGAGTTTTTCCACGTTAAAATTTTGTGTATCTTGTTCATGATCGTCTTTGTTATTTGCCTTGTCGTTTCTGACATAAACAAGGGAGAAAACATATGTTGTAGAATTATATACACCATGAACAAGGCATGATCAGCACCATCCAGGCATTAATCTTCGTTAAGTCCACACACACCGTGCAATGCAATTTTTTTTTCTTGTTTTTGCAGCTGGTGTGCATGAATATGACAGGAAGTAGGCACATATCACATATGTGTAAGCTAGTGCTGGTATAAAGAAAAGCTGCAAGAGAGCAATTACTCCGCCCAAAACATCGCTATCACCAAAGCACATCTGTATTTCTTTCACAACTTGTGCTTAGTCATGAGTATATGGATCGTTCGTCTCTGCATGATTTCCGCGTGCAGCGACAGGTCAGTGAAGATACTGTGGAAGCGAGAGAAATCGCCGGGCTGGGCCAGTGTCCAAGAAGGCGACGTATATCCACAACGAGATGAGGTGAATTACTGGTATGCCATCGAAAATTTGTCTCATTTATTATATATTACGCATAGCTATAAGGATGACAAGTACAATGCAAAGACAATTTGCCATCATGCAAACGCATCGTAATTTTCGCATAGTGACCAGAGAAAGATGAAGTGAATTCCTTATATGTCATCGGAAATTTATCTCATCCTTTGTATATCACTCTCTGTGTCACCTGATCCCAATACCAAAGATCCGACCAAATTATGAGTAGTAAGAAATTAAGAAGGTGAATTTGATTTGACCGCTGGGCCCCACAGGCCACGAAGCTCTTGTCTCTGCTGCTCTAGCTGCATGCGTTAAGTAGAGGGAAATAAAGGAAGATATCATTGATGCACAGAGCTCAGTCACACGCTGACTGACACGCGCAAAATAGAGATGAAAAATGTATTGCTCATCAGCTCGTGCAAACAACCTATAAAGTCCCTTTCCAGTGGAGCTCATCGATGGAGAAATTAAGATATGATAGCCACACCCGCTGCTCACTCCACTCCCACTATTTATACCCCCTCTCTCCTCTAATTTCTCGACACCAATACCATCGATCTCAGTACACATTGCATCTGCCATTTCTCTCAATCTGACACACCAGTACAGTACGACAATTAACATACAGCAGCAGCAGCAGCAGCAGCAAGAGATCGAGAAACCAGTGAGCTTAACCGCACCATGCTGACCTCCTTGAGGTACCTGGCCGGCACGGCCGGGCCGAGCGGCTTCGGCTCGCGCACCACCGCCGAGGAGGCCTGCGCCGCCGACCTCCGCCACATCACCGCAATCATCACCGGTGCGTACCACCATGTATACCATCATGCATCTCACATATAATACGCTAGCTTCTTCCTACCTTGCCTGCTAGCTTCTTCATGCATGCAACAAGTTGAAACTGAATCGTGTGCATGGCATGGCAGGCGCGACGTCCGGGATCGGGGCGGAGACGGCGCGGGTGCTGGCGAAGCGCGGCGCGCGGCTGGTGCTCCCGGCGAGGAACCTCAAGGCGGCGGAGGAGGCCCGGGCGCGGCTCCTGGCCGAGTTCCCGGCCGCCGACGTGGTGGTGCTGCCGCTGGACCTGAGCTCGCTCGCCTCCGTGCGCCGCTTCGTCGCGCGCTTCCTCGCGCTCGGCCTCCCGCTCAACCTTATCATGTACGTACGACCGCGCGCCCACATCACCAACTCCCTCCACTACTTGTACTACTATACTAATCGTTAGTTAAGCAGCCACTAATGACATAGTTTAAGGGATGTTAAATTGTTAGTACTTAGTACTAACACACAATAATTACATGGTTAACTGATGTGGTTTTGGTTGCGCGTGCATGCAGCAACAACGCCGGCAAGTTCGCCGACCGCTTCGCCGTGTCCGAGGACGGCGTTGAGATGACCTTCGCAACCAACTACTTAGGTACTACTAATTAACTCGATTTGCAGATTAACCTACCTTTCCTTTTCCTTTACTTCTCTGGTTTAACGGCCGTAATTAACTGGCCAATTACAACCGATGTGCTTAACTTAATTCGATCGATCAGGGCACTTCTTGTTGACGAGGCTGCTGCTGGAGAAGATGGCGGAGACGGCGAGGGCGACCGGCGTCGAGGGCCGCATAGTGAACGTCTCCTCCACCATCCACAGCTGGCTCGCCGGCGGCGACGCCCTCGACTACCTCGACCGCGTCACCCGCAAGAAGATGTACGTAACGCGCAGATATATACATGCCACTCGTGTACAGCTGATATATATATATACATATATGTGCTTTAAGATTCACGTTCCTTTGAACCATGCGCCTGCAGACCGTACGATCCGACGAGAGCGTACGCGCTCTCCAAGCTCGCCAACGTGCTCCACACCAGGGCACTCGCAGATCGGCTCAAGGTAATTAATTAGCAACCATAATCTCAAGACTTAATCACACGGCAATTAACACAGCCGAACTGAACAAGCAGCTTGAGTAAGCTTAATTAATCTCCTCTAAATTAACTTAAGCTGCTTCTTATCAACTTAACACAGGAGATGAACGCGAACGTGACGGCGAACTGCGTCCACCCCGGGATCGTCAGGACCCGGCTCATCCGCGACCGCGACGGCCTCGTCACCAGTACGACTTCTCTTTTCTATCCTTTTTTTTTTCGAGAATATCCAGGAGAGCTTTCTGTTTTGATGATAGTTTTACTATCATCCAAATAATTCGACAAATGATTTATTTATCCTACACCAACTGCAGACACAGTGTTCTTCTTGGCATCCAAGCTCCTCAAGACGATTCCTCAGGTCAGTTCAACTGATCAATTCTGCTACTTTCTCATCAGTGAACTTCCTTGATTTTACCCAGTTGCTAGTAGTACTTTGTTGCACGTGTTTGGACTCTGATCCTCTCTGTTCATGGATGGTGCACACAGGCAGCTGCAACGACATGCTATGTCGCGGTGCACCCTGCGGTGGCCGGAGTGTCAGGGAAGTACTTTGCGGACTGCAACCAGGCGTCGCCGTCGAGGTTGGGGTCCAGCAGCGAGGAGGCCTCCAAGCTGTGGAGCTTCTCTGAAGGCATAACTGCGGAGAAGAAGAGTGTTCATGTCACCAGTTTCCGGTTCCAGTTCCAGGTTCAGAATTCTAATGCCGACCGCGGCATGGCTTTCGCCTAGGAGGCTAGGATCATCAGGACCAGAAATTTTGATCGCCGACGACGTACACCTGAAGAGATTGCAGAACCTGGAAAATGGAAGTTAGGTGTTAGTTTCAGTCTTTCAGAAACCAGAGGAAATATTACAGGAGAAAAGCAGTAGCATACGTATAACGGTATAAGAGTATATCTGTAAATACATACCAATACCATATGTACACTATCAGTGTATGTTTAGTGCGTTTTTTAGCCTTGTCTGCAAAGATCAGTATGCCAGATGCTCCTTTCCTTGTAAATCAATCACACTAGATTATATTAGATTAGATCAAATGTTCAACTCCATTACCATGTATAATTATTTGATCCATTGCACTAGATACTCTTCTTTTGGCCCCTTGCATTAGTGGACTTTACTATTTGCACGCCATCTAATCATGCCTGGCCTCAAATTGCTTGTTTGTAACTGAAGAAAAAGGGATCTTGGATTTGGTTATCAATCTCAAATGGAGTGGTTTGCTTATTTTCTATCGCATTATGCACGGGTGGAAAAAAGACAACAAAAAAGTGAAAGATGCTTGCAACTCAAGCTCCAGTACAGGTCTACTGCCAAATGAGGGCATAGACTCACTGTTTACTTGCTACAAAAGAGAAGAAGAAAATGAGCTGTTAGGTAATAAAGGCTTAGAAAAATAATTGACCAAGAGGATCTCATGGTACTCCCAAGTCCTAACCAGTTGTTAATCTGAAGAGGCTTACTGTTTACTTGTTAGAAAAGAGAAACCATAAAGAACACACATGATCTATTAGGTAGAGGATTAAAGAACGATGGACTAAGAAGACTCATGATACCCCTAACTAATTGTTAATCATCTCCTTTATGTTCCACTAGGAGGAAAGCTTCTTTTTAGCTAACCCTAACACATCAGGAGATAGGAATAATTAAGCTGGACATTTGCTAGCAATCATTCCTTCTAGCATAAAACAAAGCACTTTCTACAAATAAGTACACAACTAAACCTACTATATGTACTTAATCAAGTGCTTGGAATGATTTAAGATATCATTAGCAGAAAATTGGCCTCATGATGGCTGCAATCAGTTGAAGATTAGCTAAAAGGCCCAGAAGATTCTTGTGCCACAACGGGACAACCAATTAATGCACTGCTTTTGCAGAAATGCCAAATCCCAAATGGTTTCGTTTGATTAGGAATGAAGTGACTAATGATGTATGAGTAGCTCAGTAGCTGGATTAGGATGATCCATAATTTAGTCATATTAGAATCAAGCAGTTTAATGAAGACAATGATCTCTATCAACTAAATTTCCCAACCTATCTGATGGACCACTTCATTAACCTGTACAAGAATGCTAAAGAATGACTTTCCCAGTACTCAACAAGGCACCTAATTGACAAAGATTTCTGTTTCTTGCAAAGCACAAAACTTAATCAAAGAATGTATCAAAGGGAAAATATTTTTTCCTTTTTCGTGGCAGGTACAAGTGTCTCAAATTACACGTCCATCATGAGGACAAATGTTGCACACCATCAAGGAATCAATAAACATTTCAATTATTTTATTTGTTCTATAAATGTTTATGACATCATGTTGCTGGATGTTCTCAAAAGGAAATTAACTGGGAGTTAATGCAGGATCTAGATAGAAACAACATTTGGTTATTTGCTTATTGAACAGGAGCTAACAGTTTAGGTTATAGAACCTGGAAAGCATGCCACGAAATCCTTCAGGATCCATAATTAAGCAGTTCCAGGAACATAAAATATACCAGACCTGATTGGAACTGGGAGTTGCACACTCAGTTCAGGAATTCTTAACCTGGTTTACGATGTAACAGAGAGAGAAAAATCAGAATGAGTTTCGATAATTACAGGCTTTCTAATACTATGGATGGCTTAGTTGCTCCACAAACTATGCTCCGAAATATCTCAGCACAGGTACAATTAAAAGATGAAGTCGGTGTGTTTCGACAAGGGCAATGAACATACTGCAAGAAAACTGAAGTGTATTAAACATGAGCAATTGTTTTACAACATACAACAATGAGAAATTAGTTGGTATATACTTGATACCAACCACCTAATATCACTGACTTGTAGACTACAACATGACTTGTAGACTACAACAAAAAGATTAAATTAATGGTAGTCTTACAAGCTGACAGTGGGGCTGCCAGCCCCATTTAGCCCTTCCACCAGCCTTCTCTTTGCTGTTTTACTGCGGTAACACCACACCTCAAATGCCTCAGTGAGGTCAGGATACCTGAACTGCTCCGCTTTCTTCATCCACTCTGCCAGGATATCTGCCTGATCACCCGACGGCAATGCTAACACCATGGAGATTATTGCACTCTCAATATTCTGACACAAGTCTGCATCCATCAGAGGACATGTCTCATCCTTCGTCTTTTCATCAAGCAAGCGCTTTGTCATTTGAATGTATGGAAGCCATTTCTTCAGAAGATGAACCCTTGATGATGCCGGGAGAACCACTGAGCCATAGCCAACAGCATCCAAGGCCTTTCCAGTCACTTCTATAAGCTTTGTCTTCACAACCCACAAGCCTGAGCTATACTTCTTGTCCTGAACCACTGAGAGAACATGGTCTGAGATTTCTGACCAGCCAGAAACAAACTCGTTCATCATCTCAATCTTTGTCAAGACATTAGCTATCCAGTCAATGTCAACTAAGCTACACAGAACCCTTTGCTCCGCTTGTTCAGGTGATTGATCAAACTCCGAGGCCAATAGATCTAGTCCAGTCCTAAGTGTGGATAGCAATTTTGTCAAACCTTCCCGCACCACAGACTTCACATCTCCATCCACTGTAACCAAAGCAGTGTCATCATCCTCATGGAGCATGAAGTCAATTTGCTCTTGAGCAGAAGTCTTGAGGTCATCCAAGAAAGGAGGGAATGGACTTTCCATGGACGTAGCGAAACGTATGGCAGAGATGAAAACATTCTTCACAGCGTCTGCACTGGGAGCTTGTAAACGGGCCAACAAAGGTACCGCTTCTGAGCCAAGGCTCTGCGCTACTTCTAAAATCTCTTCCTCCTCCTTTTCATCCCAGGAAGCAGCTTCAAGGTATTCAATACATCTTTTGGTAATTAACTCACATTTGAGAGAAGTTGATGCCCGAAGAATGCCAACAGCTGACTTAACAGAATCAAATGAATCTACAACAGATTCTCTAGGAAGATACATTAACTTCAACATCTTGACATAATGGTCATACTCAGCTCTTGGGCACTCAACTTCAATGCAGTTATTAGAACGAATATCACTTTGACCGAACCAGTCCGCAAAATACTTGCTACTTTTGGAAAGGACAGACAAGTGGCAGCAAAACCATTCTGGCTGTTCATCGATCCGTTTAAAGCAAACACGGACATCACTCGTAGTTTCATCACCAAACTTGCATCCATCAACTAGATTAACTGGTTCCATATGTAGACTATATAGTATAGACTAGAGATCACTGACAGCAATTTTCCATGTTTATTTGCAACAGAAGTCCACAAAGCCTGCACAAATAATGGAAAGGCAATAAATTGATTGAGGCTACAAAATATAAACGCTGGTTATAAAGCTTATCAACATTATTACCAAAATAAATAATAATACTTTTCAACATCCTGTGACCAATACATGATGCAAAGAGATGCAGGGGCGGACCTAACGTGGGGCATGGGGTTTCAGCTGAACCCCCAAAAATTTTGGAAAATATACCGCTATTAGTACTCCACCCCGCAACAAACTACATGGATTGGAGTATCCATCCCAGAAAGAAACATTTGGATGAGATTGATCACAGCAAAGAAAATATACCCCACGAGGATGTTGACGGGGGACCTCCGGCTGGAGCTCACCGCGCCGGCCGGCGGAGAAGGGGGAGGGGGGCAGATCTGGCAAACGGTGGAGACGAAGGAAGGGGAGGAGAAGAGGACGAGAAGAACTCACCGCGCCGGCCGCCGGAGAAGGGGTACCGGATCTGGCGAACGGTGGAAACGAAGAGAAGAGGCGGAGAACGTTCGGTCGCCGTATTTTGGGGGAGGGGCCCCGCCACGCCGCTGCAAGCGATGGACGGGAGACTCTGCGTGAGGTGAATCAGGGCAGGAAATAAATTCAGAGGAGGAGGGCCTCAGCCAGAGGCGGAGAACGTTCGGTCGCGGGGAGGGGCGCCGCCGCGCCGCGGGAAGCGATGGACGGGAGACTGCGTGAGGTGAATCAGGGCAGGAAATAAATTCAGAGGGGGGTCCTCGCCCACCGCACATCAAACACACGGCTGCGGCCTGCGGGGGAGTGCCTCAGTGCCTCACTACTTCACTAGCAACACTGATAGTCGGATAAAAAGAAACGCACCAATTCATTGAAAGCACTTTATAACGGTAAATGCTGCTTCACTTTATCATTGCTATCACTGTGGCGGTTCGATCTTGTCAATTGCTCCTTTGATCCAATAGGTGGAAATAAGCTAATGTTACGGTATTGTTCCTCTTTGCCATTGCAGTTGCAATGTCAGATGATGCAATTCTGGTAGAAAAATACTTCTCTTTTTAAACAAGATAATGACTGGTCATTGATCATTAAAAAATAGTTGGATTTTCTATGCACTTGCTCTTATTATAACCATCTCCATTCTAACGTGTCACAACAACATCTTTCTCCGCCTCTCCGCCATCTCCCCACCACACATTCGTCGACCATACTACATGTCGCCTCCTTAAGATCTAACTCACTACTCACAATCATCCCCCTGACATCGTCTGTCGTCCTCCTATGTACCCGCGGCCAGTGGCGTCACTGCCAACTTGTCGCCCAACATTGATTCGTCGCTGCTCTCATTCCTATATAATTGGGGATTCCAGTGAACTCAAAACCTAAAGGGGTGAATTCAAACTCTAACCTTATTATGGCCGTTGGAGAAGTCAAAGACCTCTCGCCCAGAGCACGGATTTTGGGTGCAAATCGAATTATGAGAAAATCGTTTGATTTTCTTAAATTTTTAATTGAGTATTATGTAACAATTCCGCTTTCATTATAGAGTAACAAATTTTTTTATTAAATAGCGTAACATCTCACCCTACAAATCCATCTATGTACTTCTTTGCGCAACAACTTATAAAACTATATAGATAAAATATTTACCCTAACTACTCTACAAAGATGAACAAACATCCTATAGTTAATTTAGTAAGATAATTATGTTTCTATCTTGTTTAACTATATATTAGGGTCTAGCACATAAGTTTATGGAAACACACATAAGCACACATTTGGATATAGCAGTACCGAAATCCTTGTGCCACCGCATTAAGAGCCCGAGAAAGGAATACACATATTATATATCTTTTCTATGCATTCTTTCCAAAATTGCATATATGAGGTTTTTGCAATTGATTAAGAAAAACAATATTTCTCAAATTGTTTTCTACATAGTGTTTACTAATTTCTCTTCTTAGCTCTATCTGTGTTTATTTAGTTCCATTACACAATTTCTAGGAACTACTATATTCTTATTTTTATCTTTTTTTAATATATATTTTAGAAAATGATAGCATGTACCATACCATGTTAATGATATCCCCTGCAATGTGTATTCACCCATTAAGTTTCTTAAGGATCAAAAGCGAGATAATTTCACGTGAAGATTCTAGATTATTCTATTTAAAAATTCAGAATTTTTTAGAAATATCTAAGTGTTTTAGATATTTTCTTTCGATGAATTAGATTATGTATATTATCATGAATTAGTGGTTATAATAGTCTATATATACGAGTAAAATAACTCATTTCTCATATGTAGCTATATGCAGCTATGCTAAGATAGAGCATAAGAAACGTTTAGTTTTAGAGCGAATTCACTAGTTTTAAGTTATGTAGAAAAAGATGAGTAATGTTGTCCCATTTGGTAATCTCCTATTCTCGGAACGTTCACATTTTATTAAACATGAAGATGTTATTATAGAAAGCACCTTTAGCGGGAAATCTATTTGTCAATGTATAATAGTTGTGATGTACAATTGCTATACGTTAGTGATCAAACTTTGATGACACCTGTATCAAAAGTCATCGGTAATCCACCCTAAAAGAATGCAGGAGAAATTGTCTTTCCAGTGCAGCTAGCAGGCACATGCCTCTGGGTTCTCTCTAACAAAACAAAGAGAAAAATCCTTATATGACATGAGAGTTAACTGGTTTTTCTAATATGCCACTGAAAAAAAAACTGCTTTTCTTCATTAAAAAAAACTGCTTTCCTTTGTGGAAAAATTGGATATATGCCACTAAAAAACATGGCGCTTCGAGATATACCACACAGAATCCTAAATTTGGATATATGTCACTCTAAATCTTGTTAGCTTTAATATATGCCATTTTAGGACACTTTTGCCCCATGGCTCTTCTCCTTCCTCCCCTTTTCTTCTTTCACGACCAACGCGCAACCCGCGTTGTGGCCGTAGACACCTTCTTTCCCCGTCTCCGCTAGCTTGCTCATCCTCTTCTGCAGTCTGTGCCCACCACGTCTACGCCCCTCCTCCGTCGCCGTCGCTAGCATCCACCACGACCCATCTCATTCTTCCTCTCATCAGTCATCCCGTTGACCCAATAACCGGCGGCGGCGCCGCCGCTCTGCTCCCTATCCTCATCTTCCTCACCCTCCCCACTCTTTGGCTCCCGGAGGCGCTTGTCACCGTCGAGCTCGCCTCATCCTCTCTACCTACTCGACCTTCGTTGACGTGGCCTCCACCTCATCGGGCTTGCTCTGGTGAGTCTCTCTTTGATCCCTCCCTATTGGAGCACCTCCTCACCTTCCCGACCTTCCCCCACCACCCACATTCGTTCTCTTCCTCCACGGTGTCGCCGCCGCGTTGGCTTCCCTGTATCGCTTGCGCCTCTCGCCGCCAGCCCGCCACGGCCCCTCCTCACCATTGTCGACTGCTCCGGGGAGCTCCCACCACCTCTCAGTTGCTTATGCCCCCCTAAGTCTCTTCCTCTCCCTCTCCAGCGCCATCGACCCGTTTCTTCCCCTGTCCCGTCTACCTTGCACCACCGCCCGGCCGCCACCGGCCACCACGAGCCGCGACATCACCACCCATCGGATCACCTTCCTCTTCCAATTCCATTTTAGTGCTCGCGGCCATCGCCTCCCCTTGTCGTCGTCGGCGTCGAGCCCCACCTTGGTCGCCTCCCTTGCTCTCCTGTTCTCCTCTGCTTCTCTCTCTCCCTTTCTCTATGTCCGCCCTCTCCCACTGTCTATGACAATTGGACTCACTTGTAAAGGGTTAGTATTAAAAAGAAGAGCGAAGGGCAAAAATGTTCTAGAGTGGTATATATCAAAGCAAACAAGATTTAAAGTGACATATATCCAAATTTAAGATTCTGAATGACATATATCAAAACGACGTGTTTTTGAGTGACATGTATTCAATTTTTCCTTCATTTGCTGCCACTTTAGCTTCAACCTTGTGTGATTGTGTCCTTCGTGGCATTTCTGTCGCATGCGGGGCTTGTTGTTTACAGGAGAAGACGTATTTACCCTTCTTCCTCCGCCTCTCCCTCCTTCCTCTTCCTCTCTCTCTCCCTCATCTCTTCCCGCCCCCAATGCCACTGGCTGCCCCCAACCTCTCCCCCCACCAACTGTCGTCCCCACCCCTCAAATCCGTGGCCCTCCAATGAGGTAGTGATGTGTTGCCATTACAATCCCCGTTCCTCCGATCACCAGATCCACCGCCTCAATCCCTTCCCACCACCAGCCATTATCAGATTCGCCGCCCATCGCCATGGACCGAGTCAAGAACGACCGGCAACACCAATGCAAGGAGCAACAAAAGGATTACAGAAACTTCAATTTTGTATAAGCAAAAATAATAAAGAAGCAAGAACTAAATTGGGCATGAATCATATATGAGACTCAGTGGCAACTGCAAGGCTTCCACTCCTCTCACGTGAATTGCACACGAATCACCCGCAACTAGGCACGAATTTGGACACAAATCATATGGCCGCACTCTCGCTCCATGTAACAACCCAATTTTCAAATTTCAGTAAAAATTTAAAATTTATGTGTCTTTGTGGAATTTTCTGAAATTTTAAAAGTTTTTTATAAATATTTTAAAGTCAAAAACAAATTTATTTGCAAAATTAAAAGCCAACATGAAGTTAGAAATAATTTTATTAAGTCCAAAATAAGTATGAGAATTTCTGTGAATTTTTCTATAATTTTTAGAATTATTTTACTATTTTCTAAAACCTAAATGAATTACCAGGATTAAAACAAATAGAAAAACAAAAGAAAAACAAAAAATGGCTTTGGGCCGAAACCCAACGGCCTTGGCCCAAAACCCCTTCCGCGCCGGCCCATTCAGCCCGCCTCTCTCTCTCTCTCTCTCTCTCTCTCTCTCTCTCTCTCTCTCCCACCGTCCGATTCAAATCGGACAGCTACCAACAGCCACACGTCACCTCCCTCTCTTCCTCTCCATCCACCGTTGGATCAAAATCCAACGCCCGTGTTCTTCTTCTCCTCCTCCTTCTTCTTCGCACCGAGTCGCCGCCGCCATTTTCGCCGCATGAAAGCTCGATCTCGCCACGCTTCCTCCTCTTCACGCGAACGCGATGCGCAACGATTCGCCACGCCCAACCGCCTCACTCCCACCATCTTCCCTTCTTTGCTCCCTGACGCCCACGCCGCCACAACCGTCGCCGACGCGCCGCAACGCCATCGCACACGATCTCCTTTCCCGCCACCCTGTGCCACTATAAAGGGAGCACCGGAGCCTCTTCACGCCGATCCGGCCACCATCCACTTGCCCCTAACGCCAGTGAGATCGCCGGACCGCCGATTCCTTGTCGCCGGCCGTGAAGCTCTTCGCCGCCTTTAGCGCCCGTCACCGCCGCAGCGCCCACGCCGCCACCGCCGCCTTCACCGAAGTCGCCGCGAACACGGCGCGCACCACCTCGCCGCCGGATGACCCCGGAGAGCCCTTCGTCGCCGCCGTACTCGCCGCCGCCGCCCCGCCGCCGACCGTCTCCGTCGTCTATTCGTCGTGCGGGTGAGCGCAGAGCATCGCCACACCTCCCTCTCTCCTCTAGTACTCTCGCCGCCGCGCCGTACGCAGTAGCGCCGGCGACCGATCCCACGCCGCGCCGCTTCACCGACGTGGCTTAGCCACCAAGCACCACCTCATCCCCTTGCACACATGTCCTCCGACGTGGCGCCAGTCGGCCACGCACATGCCCGCGTGTACGGTCCACCGCAACCAATTCCAAAGCTCGGTGGGCTTGGTCCACCGTGAGCCGTGTCTATGACACGTGGGCCCACTTGTCAGGATTTCATTTTATATTCTTTTAATTCTGAACTATTGTAGCTGGCGTCAGCATTGCGCAATAAATAGTTTTTTCAGTAGAAAAATAATTCGGAAAATTCAATTAAATTTCAGATTTAGGTTTAAAACTTCTAAAATTCATAACTTTTGCATATGAACTCCAAATTGGGTGTTTCAAATTGCAAAATTTATATAAAATTATAATCTAGCTAACTAAACCAAAATATTTTAATTTAGAGTTATTTTGATCTATGTTTTTGAATTTATTTGAATTTGAATATTGAATTAGGTGTATTTTCACGTTTAGACTTCGACGACTCCGGAGAGTTCGACCAATCTGAAGACCTAGAATTCCAAGACACCAACGAAGGCAAGTTACACCATTGACCATATTGCCCCCAGTACTTTAAGTTATTTTCAGTTTTTAAATTCTATATTGCATGCATATGTTTGTATAAATACTTTAATGTCCTGTTTTATGTATAGTTACCCTCATGTTTTATTGTATGGCTAATTTGAATATTGTATCGGACTACCTTGACACCATAGGTAAAATATTATCAAAATTAAACATATGCTTAGTCAGGCTTAGTTCACACTTACAGAATTTGAGAGGGTTTCACCAAATTTCTTACAAATTTGATTCAAACTTGACATTGTGGTATTGTTTTACCACATAGATTTATAAAGAGAGTTTTATTCAAATAAAATCAAAAATGGGTTTGGACTTAGGCGAAATGGTTGGAATGGTTGGTGCAGGTTTATGCACGGGATTGATCTGGTTAAGATTAAGGCCCATGGTTAGTAGGAATGACGCCCAAGTCAATTGAGGACCGGTCTTTGAGCCGCTTATTGCTATACCTTATCGTACTACCACATGTCCTGTATGGGCAGGATTTGGCTAATTAATTTGTGATGTTCTAGTGTATTTATGTCATGTGATTATGTGGGTGTCGGTTAGACGTTTCATTCCCACTTGGCGCAAGAGGGGGCTTCCGGAGGACGGTTAGTCAAAGGGCGAAACCTTAGCGAGCATGAGTATACTAGACAAAACATTGTAAAGGTCTCATGGTAATTACTCGGCCACACGCCTACGAGCGTGTAGTGGCCACATAACGAGCATGTCACCTCGTGTGGGTAAAGTTGTACCAACTCGCAGAGTAGAAACTATTCGAATAGCGCGTCATGGTCATGGACATGCTAGCAGGACCACTTAAAGTTAGAATTATTTTTGGTTTTTAAATGCTTTATTAAGTGTTGAGGACGGTTAATCCTTATGAAAAATTGGGCGGGAAGCCAAGTGTTAGGAGGGGATCCTTCACTAAATCATTGGAGGTTATCCACATTGTAATATTATCATTTTAAAATATGATTTTAGTATTAGTATAAAACTGTCTTAGAAATTACTATGGTTATTTACACTGAAAATACTGTTTATGCAAAACAACCCCTGCCATACTCACTTGCCACCTTATGCATGCATTTTAATTCAATATTGGGTGTAACTTGCGAGCACGGAAGTTGTGCTCATCCTTGCTGAATAAATCTTATTCAGGAGAAGATTTCTTCCCCGACGGTGAGGATTCGGACGAGTAGGCCTTTTGACCCAGACGATTGCCTGTGGCGCATCGTGTGGCTCACCTCTATTATATGTTTTCGCTGTGTTTATCATTTGTCATTTGATATTGTTGTCAGACACATTTGTATTAAACAATTATTTATTTAATGTCATCTACGATTTCGTGATATGATTGTGATATCCTTTTTGTGAGACTGTGTACACTGAAAATCCTGGACCGGTGTATGAACACAGAGAATTCGGGATCCTTCGCTCCCGGGTTCGACACTCCACCTCCCTCACCAAGCCCACCACAACCTGCAGCCTCGCCGCCGGCCGAAGCCCATCGACGTTAGATCTGCGTAGGGCAGCAGTGGCACATCTGATACCTCCCGCCACCTACCATCATCAGCTCCATCGTCCTCCCACCGACGATCTGGGTGACATCGAGTGTCCCTATGGTGAGAGGCTACGTTGGATCCGGCCACAGACGAGAGGTGCGACGTTGGTTGTGGCGAGAAGCGGCAGTGGTAGCCCGCCGGTGAGAGGTATAGGACCGTCTTTGGCAAGAGGCATGGACTTGGTGATTTCAACTTGGTTCTAAAAATACTTTCAAACTATAAATAAAATAATATTAAATTAAATTATGTCAATTTTAAAAATACTCGGTAAGGTGGCTACCTAGCTCAATATCCACCCCTATCCGAGAGAGAGGGGAGGAGGTTGGAGAGAAGATCATAGTAAAATAGGTATTTCTACACAAATCTGATAGGTCTTGGAAGTCAACGGTGAGTTGCACTAACGGAGTTAATGGAAGTTACATAAAGGATACAAAATTGAAACTTGGTGTCATAGAAGGAACGCAATTTTTTTTCGGTGTCATATTATGAATGCAATTTTTTTCAGTGTCATACAAGAAATTTTCTCCAAAATAAATGCCTGTTGGACAGGAATGGATGCAACCAACAATGGTAAAGCATCTTCTGCCTTCAATAGGATGAAATCCTCATTGAACTTCAAACTATACGGATGCAGTGTGTACTGTACTGTGTACGGTGAGTAAAGTACAGATACGATCTGATACATCTTCCCTTCAGAAACTTCGCATTAATTACTTATATTTCAATCACAAGTACATAGCTTGTTACTTCTACATGATATGGAAATCTGGAAGCCGTGTGTATCAAAACTTTGTCCTTAATCCATGGACTTCAGATGGAGGACTTCAGATGGAACTAATACAATCCCTTTAACCCTAATCTGGTCCCCAGTCCATGGTCTTCCAATGGAAATAATACAATCCTTTCAACAAAGCTTCTACAAACAGCAAAAATAAGAATGGCTTTACACATAAAAATATGACAACAAAGCTTGCCATTGGCAAAACGAAGGATGCAACTCAGATGAGAGACTTCGAATCGTTGTCAGGAGCACATTGATGCGCTTGTCTTAGTAGGGCTCCAAGGATTCAACAACTCTCCTTGCTTGTATTTGCAAGGCCGTCTGCCTCTGCTCCGCGTCGAGGGTGGAGCCAAACCGGCTTGCTGCCCATATGAGTGATGCGCACTGCTCGCCAAAAAGATATCTCATTTGTTCATGTATGGGAGAGTTTTCCTTTGCATAAACATGTCCAATCAGCAGCAATAGAAACTCCCCACATTTCAATCTGCATCGAAGCGTCAAATGAACAAAAGTAGGTCAATCTAATAACAAATAAACAGTTTGGAGAAACAAATATGCAATTGATACTGTTCGTCATAAAGAAAGAGCTGCAGACACCGGAATTTTGTAAACAAAACTAGGAAGGCATGATACTCAAGGGACTGGCTGCTTATCTCAACCTTTCATAGTGCACAACTATCTCTTAGCAGTCAGTTGGACTTGGAGGTAGTAACAATTATGAATGAGCCTCACCCAAAAAGAAAAAAAGAATAATGATCGAGTAGATGTCAACAACTGATATTTTTCACAGGTAGCTTTGTCAAGTGGACATCTTTATCACCAAGCCAATAGTTTCTTTGGCTCCTTTTGCATTTTGCTAGTTTATAATTCTTCAATTGACTGATGAGATATGGACAGATCAATCCACCAGAATGAAATAAATTAGCAATTATTGTTTGTATGGCTCAGGATCAATAAGTTTGGTTCAAATTGTTGGGCTATGCATTCAGATAAATAAAAGACTTCAAGGAATAATTCTTGCCTTATGTTTTCTTCCACTTGCACATCCTTTAAAAGCTCAGCAACCTTTTCAAGTCCACTGCATTCCTCAAAGTCCTAGAGAAGGAAGTAGTTATACAAAGTACGGACCAGCCGAAGAACACAAATAACCACAGCAACCAGAAACAATCAAGTTATATGACTTATTTAATGCAGTGTGATTTCTTTCTTTATTAGTGCAAACTTACAGCAACTAACATTAATCATGTTCTGAAATGAAATTTTGTTGGCAAACTTTGCCTAACTTGTGGGCACCATTTTGTTGGCCACACTTTGCCTTAGCCTAGTTATGGCAAAGTTAGCCATGAACCAAACATGCCCTAATACTCACAAATCTTGGCCTGCACAAAACATGTCTTGAAAGATAAACCATCAGTCTATTCAATGGTAGCAACAAATTAACAACTAAAGATTTGGACATTTCGACCATGTTAGAGTTATTTGCTATCTTATATGTGCTTATGTTTGCAAATTCTCTCTTAGATTTAGCAATTGTACACTCATCCTAAATGCTAGAAGAACTAAGTTTCATATATACAGGATTTAAGACAATCATAAAAATTCAGGTAAAGAGATAAACTGTACAATCTGATTGGAGGGTGAATCCAACATCAACGATATCAGAGCATCCAAGCACACTCCTTGCTCAGTTGGACCTCGGCTGGCTAATATATTCAAGAGTACCTACACCAATTCAAGTGGTTAACTAATCAATCTAAGAAACAACGAGCGAGTTCAAAATCACATAAGTAGATGGTAGCATATATATTAGTGGTTTGTGCGTGAAGAAAAAGGTACAAATAGCTGTATAAGAGTTGTAGAATGACTGTCACAAAGAACAGGAAGTTCTTGACAGTGAGATTGTATGAAGCTGCAGAGCAATAAACTGCATGCTGGTAGTGAATCTAGTAATACTGAATTTTTACTAGCTCCAAGTTTGACTATTTACCATATGAAAGAGAAAAACCTTCTAATCAGTATAATTTAACAAATGAAATGATAAAGCATAAACAATATGTCTTAGAAGATCTAAAAGTAATAAGCCAAAAGTGACTAAAAGTGAATGGTGGATACCTTCACAGCCTTGTACTTGTGGGCCAGAGCAGTGCATCGGTTATACAAAAGGCAACAACCTTCCAAGACTCTAAGAGCAAGAGCAATTTCAGAATCTGTTGGGGGGCTTGTAATCTTCATTGGTTCGACTCCAAATATATGATCCAATGTGACAACAGGATCTTCCTTTGGTTGATGCAATGAATTCTGAAAGAGAACGGGAATAACTGTCACAGAACATAAGTTTGTTAGTACGTGCTCCTTCCTCAGGTGTACATAGAAGAAACATATCCAGCCAAATGCATGAGCATCTTAATACCACTGAGTGATGAAGTAACACACTCAAAGTTCGATGAAAGAAAATATGTGAACTACAATAAGGGTGAAAAGACTTTAAGTGCAATATTGTTATTCTGAATTACTCATAGCAAACTAAACTAGATGCTAGAATGATGATACAACTCTAAGAAATCCAATAGCACAATGGATGATTGACACACATGGGAGCCAGACCAGTTCATAACATTTGCAGTTCATTAATAGGATCTAGTGTTCCAAGTTCAGGTTGGCAGCTGCAACAATGGCTAAAGCAAACTTAAGATTTAACTAGGATTACTTACACAAATAATTGGGAAAAAGATTACCAAGACACGATTATCAGGTTAGCTCTTTCCCTAACTACATCATAAGGGGGAGTAGAGAAATCAGCCGTGCACGCTAACTAACTGCGCCTGCGAGACTTGCATTGATTAAATCACTCGAAACCTACCGTGATTACATTGTAACAAGAGACTCCTCAATGCTCCGAGTTATCATCTTTAATTTGTGCCCATTGTTGCTAGACAGCCACGTATTGTCCATTAATTTCATTCAAACACCCTCTGGTTATTGCATTGCATTAAACGTTAGGCTTACCAAATGACGCTCCAATTACGTAGCAAGAGGAAAAACCACATAAAATCCAATATGTTCGGTATTTTCGCGTTGGATCACCGAAATGGTTGGACAGATCGTCGTACCTTGGAGATCGGGGATGGATTGGGAGTGGCGGAAGAGGAGCAGCCGCGAGTCGTCGGGCGCGGAGGCGGTGGAGCGGAGGAAGCCGAGGAGGCTGCGGAGTCCCCGCGCGCGGAGGAAGGAGAAGTCGGCCTTGGCGTCGCGCAGCCCCGTGCGCAGCGCCAGCGTCACCTCCCGGTACAGCCGCCGCCGCGCCAGCGCCTCCGCCAGCTCCCCGCCGCCGCCACCGCCTCCCGCCTCCGCAGCCAAACGCGACGATCCCTCCGCTCCCTCCACGCCATCCGGCGCCACCTCCTTCCGGCTCATCCCCGCCGCCTCCGGCCGCCGGCGACGTCGCTTCTCCGCTCCCCTCTTCCTCACAGCTCTCCCCCTTTTTCCTTTCCCTTTTGCCCCTGCCTCATGAAGAGAAACCAACGCCTTCTTATTACTTGAAGCCCATGGCCCAGTAAAGCCCAGGCCCAACAAACCCGAAGCGGCGAAGCGAGTGGAGACGTAGTGCGAGGTGAGCTGCCCCTCGCGCCGCCAAAACCCTCAAAACCCCGAGGCGCCGGCGAGGGAGGCGGAGATGGCGACGCGGGTGAAGGACGTCGCGCGGCGGTCGAGCAAGAAGTACGTGGAGGAGGCGCTGTACCGGCGGCTGTTCCGGCGGGGGTCGACGCCGCAGGCCGTGCGGGAGGAGGTGGATGGCTTCCTCGACAGCCGGAAGCGCGCATTCAAGTGGGAGGTCGGCGTCTGCGTCCGCCGGCTCCGGCGGCACGCCCTCTACCGCCCCGCCCTCAAGGTCCAATCCCCTTCTCTCTCCTCCGTTTGTTTGATCTCTTGGTCTCGGTTTGTGCTTCGTGA
Source organism: Ampelocalamus luodianensis (assembly GCA_036346255.1). Lineage (NCBI taxonomy): Eukaryota > Viridiplantae > Streptophyta > Magnoliopsida > Poales > Poaceae > Ampelocalamus > Ampelocalamus luodianensis. The sequence continues at coordinate 58,607,704 of CM070627.1, read as the reverse complement.
TGCCGCGATTGTTGTTAGATCTGATGATGGTAGTGTGTTACTGTGTTGACAAGATGGAAATTTGGGTATGATAGTGTGTTACTGTGTTGACAAGATGGAAATTTTCTATTGCGAATTTATTTCCTAGACTTCGCTTCCTTTACTAAGTGACAATAGTAGGTCTGGATACGGTGAAATGCTGATAATATCCCTCATTTCTGTCCTCCCTATATGCAGTACCTTTTTAAGCCAAGAGGGTAGGTTAATCATCAGTGGTGAAGCTTTGTGAAGTAGTATGTAAAATTCATGTTATTATGTTTGATCTTTGCGAGTCATGTTTGGATGAACTTGCAGTATAGGTTACTGAAATACTGCAAATGTTAGATTGCAAACTTGGATCAGTTCAACTAGTTAATTTGTCCAAAAATGGGGGTCCATTTTACTGCTTAACGAGCATAATTTCTGAGTTACAGCTGATCTGTTCATTAGTATGCTTCACTGTGTTGATGATGTTCCATCCGAGGTTTTATGAATTTCTACTAGCTGCTTTGTGCTGCCAATAAGAAGGTTGGACCACCAGTTTCTTGCTTTTCTTCCTCACACAATTACCTTCTTGTTTATGCTTTCCATTTCATACTGCCTCGTTCTGAATGAGCAAGGTTAAACATTGTTGTTTGAGTTTTGGTTTGAGTGAGTGTAGTTAATGTTTCCATTGCATCATTTTAAACTACCTCTGTTGTCTTTAGGTTGATCTTTTTGCTTCTCTTAGGTTAAACTGTATAATTGACATTACATGACCGTGAACTTCTATATTTTGTTATCATATTCAGCCTTTTGCATCTCAGTGCTATAGAACTGCCAAAATATGATGTGTAGGGTATACAATAAAATTATACCAGTTGTCAATTGTAATGGGTCATACTATTAACCTCAATGTACACAGACTTTTCCAACTTATTTGCTTGCTTGGCACTAGCTGGTGAGAGCCCCCCCCCCCCCCCCCCCCCCCAAAAAAAAAAACTGCAGTCATGTGAATTTATACGTAAATGCTGTGTTTTTCCACCTCTAATGGGTGTCCATTGTATTTTGATTGTACCTGGAGCAGCACTAGCAAAGTCATCTATTGCTTTTTCATATGTACTTGGTATTGCCTTTTCACTGCACGGTTTCTTTGTGAATAACTGTGCTGAAAACAGTTGTTTCTCTTTGAAATATATTGGTCGATTTCATTCTGGTGTATTTTGTGCCAAATGAAGCAGAACATAAAATGCATATCGCATATCCCAGATGGAGATCATTATAAGATTTTGAATCTTGTGTATCTTCTTGTGATGGTTCTGAAATTGAGATATATCATTCGATTAAGTTTAAATGTATTCTTATTTATTTCTGCAGCTTTCTGAAGTTATGGCTAGAAGAGGCATGAATCCTACAGTCAGTGATCAAGCAATCCGCCTGGATCTTGTTGCCAAATCGAGAGGCATCGCTGCTGCTGAGAAGTACTTCCTGGACCTCCCAGAAACTTCCAAAACCCATCTCACATATGGTGCTCTTCTCAATTGTTATTGTAAAGAGCTAATGACGGAGAAGGCTGAGGCCCTTATAGAAAAAATGAAGGAGCTCAACTTTGCTTTCACTGCCATGTCCTATAACAGCTTAATGACGTTATACACTAAGGTCAACCAACCTGAGAAGGTTCCCAGCATCATCCAGGACATGAAGGCCGATGATGTATTGCCAGATATCTATACTTATAATGTTTGGATGAGGGCACTTGCAGCTCGTGAAGACATACCCGGGGTTGAGAGGGTGATTGAAGAGATGAAACGGGATGGTCGAGTTGTTCCTGATTGGACAACATACAGTAACCTGGCTTCCATATATGTTGATGCTGGATTGTTTGAGAAGGCAGAATCTGCTCTTAAGGAGCTAGAGAAGCGGAACACTAGCAGTGATCTTGAAGCCTACCAGTTCCTCATTACACTATATGGGAGAACGCAAAATTTAGTGGAAGTTCATCGTGTTTGGCGGTCATTGAAGCGGAATAATCCTAGAATGGCAAACATGAGCTATCTTAACATGATTCAAGTTTTGGCGAACTTGAAGGATCTGCCTGCTGCTGAGGCCTGTTTCAAAGAGTGGGAAGCCCGTCACATCCATCCACCTAAGACTAACACAAAGGACTCTGGGACAACTAAAACATCTATGTTGGAGCCGGAATCTTCAACTAATGCATCTAATAATGAGTCTGATGCCAAGGGAACCAAGGGCAAGGGCATGGAGGAGCTTGAACTGAAGCATCCTAAATACGACATCCGGGTTGCAAATGCTATGATCAAAGCATATATTACAGAGGGTATGATTGACAAGGCTGTTGCTCTCAAGAAGCGTGCCAAGATGCGTGGTGGAAGACTTAACGCTAAGACGTGGGAAATTTTTATGGAACACTATCTCAAGGCAGGGGATCTCAAGATGGTTCATTGGTGCGCGGACCGTGCAATCAAGAAGGGACACAGTAGTGGTAGGCTTTGGGTGCCAACACGTGATGCGACTGAGACCTTGATGGGTTACTTTGAGAAGAATAAAGATGTAGATGGAGCTGAGAAATTTGTTGAGGTATTAAAGAAGGTGCAAAAGGATTTGGGTGCGGTGGTATTTGAACCACTGGTACGGACATATGCAGCTGCTGGGAAGAAGCTCCCTGGGATGCGACACCGCCTAAAGATCAAAAATGTGGAAGTCAGCGAGGAAACTGCCAAGTTGCTTGATTCTATCTGTGTTGATCAATAAATACGCCTCACTCTTTGATTCATCTTAATAACAACAGGATGCTTGCGAATATCGAACTATTTGTTCTGCAAAATCTGTAATGCCAATATGTACACTGAAATTTAACCAACTTTTCTTCTGGTTCATCGCAGCTTGTACCAGCAAGAGTCCTGAAATAACCCAAAATTCCAGATTTCAAAAATTTTGAAATCTTTTGCTGGATTTTCAGTTTTCTTTACCTTTCTGGAAATCTCCCTCCCATTTCCGCTTTCCCCTTTTGGCATTCCCGTCTCCCTCAGCCGGAAACGGCTTCTTCCCCGGACGCCTTCCCCTTCTTCTCCCTCGCGTTGTCATGCCCGGACGTCACCGCGCCTTTGTCATCTCGCCAGCGCCACCTCCCGTGCCACGCACCGCCTTCGTCGCCACCTTGCCCCTTCCAGTTTCGTCCGTGCGCACGGCCGCACGCGTCGCCGCCACTGCCGCCAGCACCTCCTGCTCCCACCGCCTCATCCTTGCCCAAAGAAAAAGCCACCACGGACAAACCTCCAACCTCACCTTCCCTTCTGCCACCTCCCTATCACCTTCTTCTCCGGCGCCGGCCGAATTTCAAGTTTCCGCCGCCGCCTCCCTCTTCTTCCCCGTCGGGCAAAGGTGAAATTCACCGCCTCCCTTCATCCCCCTTTCCTCCTCATCCCGGCTCAAGCTTCACCTCACCGCCGCCAACCTTTCCCCTAACCTCCCCACCCCCAATTCCGCCGGAGTCTCGCCGTCACCGAGCTCCTCCGCCACCCCTTCCATGGCCCACGTCGCCACACCACCTCGGGCCTCCCCGAGCCCCACCTCCACCACCCCCGAACTCCCCTCCATCCACCGATGCTCAAGCAACCCTCCCCTTGGCCGGAGCGCCACCGTAGCGCCGCCGCGTCGCTACCCTGCCTCGGCCGACCACCACCTCCGCCGCCACCCCATTCCCGCACCTCTTATGTCCTCCCAAATCCCCAAAATGGGTTCACCTTGACTTCGTGGTGCTCCCTGCACCACCCACTCCTGCCGCCGACCACCGCCGCCGCCGCAAATGCCGCCGTCACCGGCTCGGGCAGAGCCGAGCGCAGCTCAAGGCCGCCCAAGCTGGGCCTTTAAGGCTGGCCATTTGGGTCATAGGGCGCACAGTGATCGGGCCGACCTTTTATTGTTCATATCATTTCGGCCTTATACTGTTCATTGCACAGTAAACTAAATACTATTCATGACCCGAAAGCAGTGAACCCTAATTACTGTTCATCACATGAAAAATAGTCCATTATTGTTCTTTTCAGCTAAAAACAATAATTTCCAATTACTGATCACCTCCAGTTTTCATTTATGAATAGTAAGATAGTACTATTCATTATCCGACACCATTTTCGCCTAAAATCCTAATTTAACATTATATGTCAAATTTAACCGTCTCGAACCCAGAAAACCTATTCACTATCTATTCCTTTAAATCAGCCCAAACACTGGCCATTGTACAGTAGCTATTTGCAGTTCACCCGAACAAAAATGAAAACACTGTTTATAATCCGGAAACGGTGAAACCTCCCACTGTTCATATTTCTTACCATACTTTAGCCAACACAGTGAATTCTATTACTATTCACTAATCCATGATCAGATGTGAGTAGTAAAATTTGTACTATTCACTATCCGACACTTTTTCGCCCGAAACCCTAATTTGACACTCGATGCCTATTCTGACCGTCTCGAGCCCAGAAAGCCCATTCTTGACTCCGATCAGCTATACCAAACTCCCAATAAATCTCTTCACCTTTCTATAGGATTCTCTATCCATTTACAATATTTTTGTTGTACTTGGATCCAAAATTCAACTCCGTTCAATCCAATTAAACACCAGATAAAACCCTACCATCTCACACCACCTACCTTTCTTTATGTTTCTTTTCTGGTTTTATTTACTTGCTTCTTGTTCCCAGCTCATTTCTTGTCGAGCTGGATTTTATTTGAATTGTTTTATTGTATTGCTTCTCGTTAGGTCACGACCTCAACGACCAAACTCCAGAAGACGCAGGACAAGACCAGTATCCAGAAGACTTTGTGCAAGAAAGCAAGTCGCATTCTTTGATCATTTTGAACCTACATTTCATCTATGTATTATTACTTTCATTACTGTATTTGTGCCAATTACTTTAAATATTGAAATAATACTTTAGAATGCCATGACAATTAGATAAATCTTAAATACCCCACAAACAAACCCGCCCAACTCTTGTAGGCCATATTCACCTTGACAAGCTTAGTTTACATAGAATACTATAAATAACTTTATCACCAAAAATGTATTCATCAATCAAAAGCAAGTATTGGCTTTGAGCCAATAAGTTTTGGTGGAGAGTTGATGATTGTCCAGGAAGTTGGACAACCCAATATACTCGTTTAAAAGTGAGTCATCAGTGAGATCTGGAGGTGGACAGCCACGAGTTGGTGTTGGGCCATCGCCTCACTGGATGACAAGTAAGGCCAAGAACCTTGTGCCAAGTAACAGACACAAAAAACCGCTCAACCACATGCGTGGTCATTCCTCCCTGGCTTAGTATACTGCTCATCCGATTGAATATCTACATGATGTCAACTGTTGCTTTTGTGATAGGACAGACGCGGAATGGGGGTGAATCAGGGGTGGACCGTTTAGGGCACTCGCTGAATTACACAACGGTATGGGTCGTCAGCCTCGGAGTGCGGATTCCACTATTGGCCGATGGTCTCCCGAGCTGTATGGATATAGACCTACCGTGTAGAGACTAAAAAGGGTTGAGCAGTGAAAAGGCTTTGTTATCTCAGCTCAGTCGCACGCTAACGTGTTGCGTGTTTATAGCTTGACAGTACGAGTTTGAGATATCTTATGGGTAAAGTTGGGCAACTCTGCAGAGTGAATAATCAAAGGTATTCGAATACGTCGTGCTTCCGGTTAATGAAGCTGTGTTAATGGGTGATTCAAGTACAGAGGCATAAGTAGAGTTTTTGAGATGTTAAGTTGGTAATCGAGTTTGTTGATAAACCCCTGATGCTATTACTTATTATTGTTTTTACTGTTTTATAAATTATTTTAATTGCAAAGTGCATCCACATACGCCAGGTATGGTAAACCCTAACCATCCATTGAACTCATTGCATGTAATTATTTAGCATTTCCATGCGGCTTGTTGGGTACGGTGGTAATACTCATTCTTGCAATTTGCAAAACATCTACAGAAGAAACTTGGGAAAATGCAGAGGATCCTTGTGAGCAAGATTTGGTGGACCCCTGAAGGCAACTATTACTGTTATTAGGTCTCGACTGCGCTCAAGCGTACCTGTGGTTGAAGTTCTTTTGTCTTGTATTATATTTAACTTTGGGCTTGGATGCCGTGTCAGGTCAAAACAGGTTGTTAAACCTTAGCTTTGTATAATAAAAGTCTGATTTTTGTCGTAATCGAAAGCTTGCTTGTAACGCTACTTGCTTCGCAACTGTACATTCTGGGCGGTTGCGAAGGGTTTAGCAGTCCCGAGAATCGGGGTTGTCACAAGTCCTGGGTTCATGGTTTGCTCAGTTTGAAATCTTGTACTTTTCAGTTCTCGTGCCCATTGTCGACGGGTTGAACTATCTATGCCCGGTCGAATCTAATGTTGGTACTCCGTACTGTTGCGACAGCACTGCCTTCACGTCATCCATAATTCCATACGGATTATGGCAGATTTGTGGCTACTTTGGATTGCATGGTACATTGTGTTATGTCACAAGAACTTCTGTGCAAGTAATAAAATTGGTGCTGATGCTGCGCTTAAGCTGCAGAAAACGTAATGCCTTTCCGAATCTTACGCGAACAATTGGAGCACTTGATGGAAGTAAACCAATGGGAATTGGGAAGGGCTGAGGGGGGAACTGTGAGATTAAATGGTAGAATTATGTTGGGTTTTGGCTTTTGTCGGAATCTACTTAAAAATTTAAAATGCAGCTAACATTATGAAATAAGCTGCATTTTAAATTTTAATTTTACATTTAGGTATGATGCATTTTAACCTTTAAACAAGATACAAAGCATGAAATGTGCCGAAAATCTTTTTGTTCCTAGTGTTGTAGAAACTGGACTCCGAACCCAATTCCATCGGAATTGGCGGGCGGCTAGACAATGAATTCCAATTCCAATCCTCCTCGACCTCGAGTCTCTCTCTCTCTCTCTCTGCGCTCGCCTCTCGTCGTCTCCCCCCATAGGTAGGCCACAGGTGCGCACCTCCGGTCCTCCCCTCCCCTCCGGCCACCTCCCCATCCTCACAGGTAGGCTTGGCTCGCAGCTTGTTTACTGCACACCACACGCGATCCCTAGCCCCACAGGCGCACCGATGCTTCCTGTAAGGCACGGCTCTAAAGAACTTATCGTGTCGCCTCTCATTGTAAAGAATTTATTATTCATGTCAATAAATCAGGATAATTTTGCCGAATGGATGCTATGCCTAAATTTCGTAGTAATTGATTTATACTTTATATTGGTAGTTGTGTAGTTCAGTAGTTGGCACTTGGCAGCATGCCCCCAAAATTACCAGTTAGATCATCTGTAGTTCTGTACTCAGGATCATGTCCAAGGCTTTTTTGGATATCGAAATGTTAGATCTTACTTTTTTTCCTCTATGAAAGATTGGGGGAAAATATAATAACTCGATTTCAAATTGCAATGTAAGAGATGGGACAAAGTTTACGTCGGTGCCATGTTTTACAGGCTTTCTACTTACAGAGCTGCTGTGCTTTGCAGTAATTGTTGTTGGGGATTTGGCCACAAGGGCATCAAGCAATGTTGGGAAGCAAGAGGGCTAAACACTGCCATGGTGAAGCTATCTTCAAAAAGAAATGTTGAGCAAATGATCCGTTTCAAAGCCTCCCGGAGGTGTGCATTTTTCGCTACCTTTGTCTTCATGTGGTGATCAACCGCCTTCCATTTTTACACAAACCTTCTACTACCAGTTTGGATTGCCATGTATGATCAATCTGATATCAAGAAACAGTAGTACATCAATCTAACTGCTCCATTTGGCATACCTGTTGTCCAGGACGTGCTACATTTGGTTCTATCACAATTGCCACTGAGAGAAGTTATAAGGACCAGTACACTTTCAAGCAAGTGGAGACAAACATCGACATCATATCCAAAACTAAGATTTGATGGCACTACAATGTGTAGCAAACAGTAATGTGCTCACAAGTTCATTGAGAATGTTAATGCCGTCTTGCAGCGGCACAATGGGAAGGCTGTCGAAGAGTTTGAGGTCAAGTTTCCATTCCACATGATGCTAGTCGATCATCTCAACAACTGGGTTAACTTTGCTGTGTCATCACGAACAAAGGATCTCGTTATTGATTTGGAGCCGGAAGACTTTAGATGCTGCAAATATCGGCACATGTTCCCTTCTGAACTTTTCGACAAGCAAAGCATATCCGTCTTGAGCAGCTTCAGCTTAGCATGGCATCATTCAAACTTGCCCCAGTTTAGCGGTTTTCAAAGCCTTAGAGTGCTTGATCTTCGAATACTGCATCTCTTCAAATGATCTTCAACGTTTGCTGTCAAATTGCTTCAACCTGGAGAGGTTGAGGATTGACTTATGCCATCTGAATGATGAGCTAAGTGTATCCGGTTCGTTACCCCATTTGAAATACTTGCATGTGGCACACAGCGATATAAACAAAATAGCATTCCACGCGAAGAATCTTACTACTTTTGTGTATGATGGCCATATGATACCTCTTGATCCCAGTGAAAGCCAGCAGCTAAGACAGGCAAATGTTTATTTTAAAGACCTAACCCTTGATGATGCCATGACTGTACTTCCGAGAGTTCTGCCTCATGTAGAACACCTGAATTTGGGTGCATGTATGCCATTAAAGGTTTGCTTCTCGAGCACTTCTGATGCTATGGCTACACTTTTCTTATATATTTTTGTTTCTTATGTCCTATTTTTTGCATTTCCAGATGCTTCGGTCACCAGAAGACATGATAAAGTTTTCTCACCTAAAGCATCTAAAGTTGATGCTACATGTGTATGAAGTTTATGTGGATGATCTTCTCTCGTTGTCTTCTTTTTCTGAGAGCCGCCCCTTCGCCGGAAAATTTAGATATGCATGTAAGTACTCCAACAGTGTGCAAACTGAATCTCTGTGCGTCCTAATTTTGATATCCGAAATTCCGAATCATTGTTGTGGAACCGCTGACCTTTGCCATTTTCTTCTTAATTCATGCAGCTTGTGCCCAGTGGCATGCCATTATATGACTACTGGTGCAAATCAGGAGCCTTCCACCATGCCGCCATGATCATCCGAAGAGGTTGCGCATCACGGTGTTTCTGGGGTCCAGAGGCCATATTGAACTGGCGACTCATATTGTTGAAAACTCCCCCAGGCTGGAGGTTCTGGTTATAGATCCAACGTTTACAAGGATTTGAAGGTAGAGGTGGCATACCTCGCGGGACAGAGATGTACTTCGATCCTGGCCGTCGCAATGCTAAGAAGCACCTTGCGGGGAAGATCGCGCAGGGTGTGCGTTTCGACATCCTCTAATAGGCGCTTCATTCTTTCGGGCTTGCGTAGATGCTGTTTGTGATCATGCAAGTCTTTCAAGTCCATTAGATGGACTATGTACCATGACTCCATGAGCCACATTTGTTCTATTTCTGTAACTACCGACTAAACACATCAGGTATGAAGAATTAGGATGATTTTGTCCGCCTTTTTGATGAACTATGTATGTATGATGTGTTAGAATGATCTCAGGGCATTTGGCTCAACGGCCAAATGCCTCCCCTTGTTCGCGCCTCGATCGGGCGCCATTAATAGGTGGTGGGCCCTGTCGCGACGCCATATAAATAGTGGTGGGGGCTGGGGCGGCACGCACCCCAAGGTTCCCCGTGCCGCCACCATCCCCACTGACAAAAACCCTAGACCCGATCTAAGAGGGGGTGCTCCAACGACGGGAAGACCCACCGCCATCACCTTCACCGGATCCGCCTCGCCGCCACCGTCGAGACATGGCCGGCTCCTCCTCCTCTACCTCCGACGGTCAGTATCGTCTCTCCCTCTACCCTTCCCTCTCGGATCTAGAACCCAGGCAGGTCGGAAACAATGCAACAATGGTATCAGAGCCATGGTTTAAGAGGATCGGGTCTTACCGACTCACGGGTGCGGTCGCCGCCGTGCGCTTGTCGGGCCGTCGTCGCGTGCGCCGGGTAGCCGCACCGCCGCTCGCGTCGGGCCCGCTGGCTGCCGATGCCGATGGCGCCGCCGCTCGCGGAGCTGCGCCGCCGCTGCCGATCCGCCCCGCTACCAATTCCGATGGCGCCGCCGCTCGCGGAGCCGCGTCGCCATCGCTGCGTGCCGACGCCGCCTTGCTCCTGCGCAGCGCCGCCGACGCCTTGGCCGCCGCGTTCCCTGCGCGGGCCGCCGCTGCTCCTCCTCTCCACGCGCGGTCGCCGCCGCTGCTCCGCGCGCGCCGTCACCCTTCCGGTTTTCTCGGGAGGAGAGGAGCAGATATGGGGGCTAGGGTTAGGTTTCGGGATTTTGATCCCTGCCGCAAGAACGGTCGGCCGTCCGATCCGCTCGGACCCGATCGGACGGCTGTAGTCCCTCCGGCCGATTTCGGCCCAAGGGAGAAAGAGGCCCTTTTGGGCCGGCCACGCGCGCGCGGGAGTGGGCCGCCGTGGGCCGCGGCTGCGCAAGATGGGCCAAATGGCCATTTTGAACAGTAAATCCGAAAAAGGAGTTTTAATGATTTTCAGAAGCATTTATGAGTGAATTTGATTGAATTTTGATCCAAAATCTCTGTAAATTTTTGCACCAACGTGTTAATTTTTTCAGAGATTAAATGTGTACAGTATAATGCTTCTGTATAATGAATTATTTTAGAATAATTACAGTTTCCACTGCAAAAGTTAATGTTGATTGATTTTTCATTATTAAATTCGAACCAACGGGAGAATTTAATTTTGGAAAAATAGATATAATTTCCAGAAATTTATGATATTGTTATTTTCTGACCAACGTTGATAATAACAATATTATAATTTTTAATTGATGATTTTATGCATTATTTCTATTTCTGCCCAACGGTGATGTAGATTTAATGTATAGATAAAATTGATTTAATTGTATGTCGTATTTTTGACCAACGTTGGAAATAAGGCATATAATTTTCTTTATTATGTTCTCTTGAATATGAATTGTGTTTTCGGAGGATACTCCTTGATGGGCTACATCGGGATATCCCGGTTCTCAAAGGAGATAACTACGGTGAATGGAAGAAAAGATTGACCGCTTTCATCTTGGTGAGGTGGATGGTAGTCACCACACCGTGTCCCCATGAGCTGTGGCACCGGTGAGGATGAAAATGAGGCGTCTTGCTTGGCGGACTGCAGAGGACTATGCTCCCATAAAAATAGCATATGATCTTGATCATAAAAGTGGGTCACCGCCAACAAGAAATATTTGGTCGTGATAAAGAACACGATTGAGCACGCAATTGTGGGCTCAATCGCAGAGTGTGTTTCTTGTCACGAGTACCTTGAGAAAATAAAGAGTCGGTTTATTAGCTCTTCAAAGACATATGTAACACAACTGATTAAGCAGCTTGTGACTGAAAGGTACTCTGGTGGTGGCAGTGGCATAAGAGAGCACATACTAAGGATGAGCAGCTTGGCATCCAAGCTTAAACCAATGGATTTGGCGATCAAGGATGAGTTCCTTATTTATTTGATTTTTGCTTCCTTGCGGAAAAGTTTGACACATTTGTTGTCAACTACAATATGCAGACAGAAATAGGACTTAGAAAAGTGCATAGCTATGTGTGTGCAAGAGGAGGAAAGATTTAAATCCTCACATGGTGGTTCTATCAACTATGTGAAGGACAACAAGAAAAAGAACTTCAACAGTAACTTCTCCTCAAAGAACAAGGAAAAAGCCTCGTCCATCGGCCTCAACAGAATAAGTTTGCGATGAGACAAAGATCGGTGTCTTCCTTTGCAAGAAGATGAGACACTACAAGAAGAACTGTCCCGATTACTTAAAGATGATAATGACAAAGAAAGGTGAGAACATTATTACCTTCATAAATGAGTCCCTGTATGTACAATATTCAAAATCTACTTGGTGGATTGATTCAGGTGCAACTGTTCATGTTGCCAATAATATGCAGGGATTCCGTTCGACGAGGAATACGCAAAGAAAAGAAAGATGCATTAAAGTCGCAAATGAAGTCCAAGCTGAAGTTGAAGCTGTTGGCGATCTTTCATTAGAGCTTGCTGATGGCTTCACTCTTTTACTTAGAGATGTTCTTTATGTTCCCTCTTTACAGAGGAATTTGATTAGTGTTTCATGTTTGGACAATTATGGTTAGGATTGTCATTTTGGAAATGGCAAGTGTGAAATAATGTTTAATAAAGAATGTGTTGGTCTTTCCATCTTACAAAATGAACTTTATTTGTTATCATTATGTGATGATGTGAATGTCGTATGCGATAAAGGGAACGTCGCATGCGAGAAAGTGAATGAATCCTCGTCTACGAATGTAAACAGGAAACGAAAGAGAACTCTAGATGCGTCGTCGAAATTATGGCACTGTCGTTTAGGCCATATTTCGAGGGGGAGAATAGAAAGACTAGTTAAGAATGATATTCTTCCTCCATTAGAGTTCTCAGACTTAGAACAATGCAAAGACTGCATTAAAGGAAAATATGTAAAGAAAATGAAGAGAAATGCCAAAAGAAGCACAGGAGTTCTACAAATTATTCACACAGACATTTGTGGTCCTTTTCCTGTGAAAAGTGTGGATGGATATGACTCGTTCATAACATTCACAGATGATTACTCCCGTTATGGATATATTTATCCAATCAAAGAAAGAAATGAAGCCTTGGATAAATTCAAGATATTTAAGGCTGAAGTTGAAAACCAACACGATTTAAAGATTAAGATAGTCCGATCGACCAGTGGGGAGTACTACGGTCGACATACCCCATATGGACAAGTTCTGGACCTTTGCAAGGTTTTACAGAAAATAGTATAGTGGCCCAGTATTCTACACCGGGCGAACGTCAGCAAAATGGAGTAGCTGAAAGACGCAACCGTACCCTGATGGATATGGTGCGAAGCATGATGAGCTATTCCACACTACCATTGAATCTATGGATGGAGGCGTTGAAAACCGCCATTCATATTCTCAACAGAGTGCCTAGTAAGTCGGTGTCCAAAACACTGTACGAGTTGTGGACAGGAAGAGTTCCCTCACTAAACCACTTGCGTGTGTGGGGGAGTCCTGCTGAGGCTAAAGTATTTAACTCAAACCTTAGGAAGCTTGATCCCAAAACAGTAAGTTGCCATTTCATTGGCTACCCTGAAAAGTCAAAAGGTTTTCGTTTCTACTGTCCAGATAGATATACAAAGTTTGTAGAAACGAGACACGCTGTCTTCTTAGAGGATGAAATGATGAGAGGAAGTATGGTAGCTCGTGAGATTGACCTTGAAGAGAAGCGGGCGTATGCGCCCACTCCGATGATTCAAGAGCCATTCTTCATACTACTGCTTTGTCCATCGCACCGACGGTGCAAGACACTGTGGTGCCAGCACCTGTTATTGTTCCTCATGTGGCAACAATGAATGAGAATGAGGAACCTGTTCTTCAGGATCCTATAGAACCCATTGCCACAAATGTACCAAATGAGGAGGCCCCGAGGAGGTCTCAAAGAATAAGAAGATCAGCTTTTTGTGATGATTATCAGATTTATCATACAGAGGAATTTCAAATAGAGGATGATCCCATCTCATTTGAAGAAGCCATGAGAAGCGAAAATTCTTCAAAATGGCTTGAGGCCATGGAAGAGGAAATGAGGTCCATGAAGGCTAATAAAGTCTGGGACTTGGAAATTATTCCTAAAGGAGTCAAAACAGTAGGCAATAAATGGGTCTACAAGACAAAGCTTGACTCCCAAGGGAATGTAGAAAGATACAAAGCGCGACTTGTGGCAAAAGGCTTTACGCAAAGAGAAGGGATTGATTACAATGAAACATTTTCTCCAGTCTCATGTAAAGATTCCTTCAGAATCATAATGGCATTAGTCGCACATTATGATTTGGAGTTACATCAGATGGATGTAAAGACGGCATTTCTTAATGGGGATTTGGAGGAAAATATTTACATGGCACAACCGAAAGGTTTTGTCGTGGAAGGAAATGAAAGAATGGGATGCCGCCTAAAGAAATCAATTTATGGGTTAAAGCAAGCTTCAAGACAGTGGTACTTGAAGTTTGTGAGATAATAAGAAAATTTTGGTTTAAAGAAAATGTAGAGGACAACCGTGTTTATGCAAAGTTTAAAGATGGGAAGTTTATCTTCCTAATCACGTATGTAGATGATATCCTACTAGCTAGTAGTGATGTTAGTGCGCTCTTTGGAGACAAAGAAGTTTTTGTCCTCAAACTTTGATATGAAAGATCTTGGTGAAGCTTCGTTCGTTCTAGGGATCGAAATTCACCGGGATAGAAACAAAGGGACATTGGGACTATCGCAAAAGACATACATAGAGAAAATCTTAAAGAAATTTGGTATGCATAAATGTAGTCCTTCACCTGCACCTATAGTCAAGGGCGACAGATATGGGGATTTTCAATGCCCCAGGAACCAATATGAGATCGATCAAATGAAATCGGTTCCATATGCTTCAGCTGTCGGAAGCTTGCAGTATGCTCAAGTGTGCTGCATACGACTTAGCATTTGTTCTGGGTTACTTGGCGATTCCAAAGCAATCACGGAATAGAACATTGAAATTGATAAAGAAAGTCTTGCGTTATTTGCAAGGAACAAAAGGCCTCATGATGACATCTGAAGATCGATTCACTCCATATAGTGGGGTATACTGATTACGATTTTGCGGAGATGATAGAAAGTCTACATCCGGATATGTGTTCACTCTCGCTGGAGGAGCTATATCGTGGAAAAGCTCAAAACAAACCGTCACTACATCGTCCACAATGTATGCCGAGTTGTAGCATGTTATGAGGCTACGGGGCAGGTGAACTGGCTAAAGAAGTTCATACCCGGTTTAAAAGTGGTTGATGACATCAATAGACCACTTAAGTTGTACTGCGATAATGAACCCGCAGTAACGTATGCCCACAACAATAAGTCAAGTGGTGCTGCCAAACACATTGACATAAAGTACTATGTTGTGAAAGATAAGTCTTGAGCATATAAGTACCGCAAAGATGTTAGCGGATCCGCTTACTAAAGGCTTACCACCCAACGTGTTCAGAGAACATGTAGCTGGCATGGGTTTAAGGGAAAACCTATGATCCCTGGACTAAAAGATGGCCCAAAAGATTAAAGTAACTATTTCAGAACAGAGAGGTGTATTGTAGCTGTTGAATCTATCGGCGTTTGACCGTGACGATGAGACATGTTCTATGCACTAATCTGTGATGGAATGTGTAAAGGTAAAAGTAATTAAAGATGAAGCACAGATTGAGATCAAGGGGGAGAATGTTAGAATGATCTCAGGGCATTTGGCTCAACGGCCAAATACCTCCCCTTGTTCGCATCCTCTGATCGGGCGCCCAGCCCAATAGGCTGGTGGGCCCCTGTCGCCAGCGCCATATAAATAGTGGTGGGGGCCGGGGTGGCACGCACCCCAAGGTTCCCCGTGCCGCCACCATCCCCACTGACAAAAACCCTAGACCCGATCTAAGAGGGGGTGCTCCAGCGACGGGAAGACCCACCGCCATCACCTTCACCGGATCCGCCTCGCCGCCACCGTCGAGACATGGCCGGCTCCTCCTCCTCTACCTCCGACGGTCAGTATCGTCTCTCCCTCTACCCTTCCCTCTCGGATCTAGAACCCAGGCAGGTCGGAAACAATGCAACATGATGTACTATCACATTGCAATATTCCTCACCTGAAAACATCAGAATTGCAATGTCGGTTTCCTTGGTTAACTTTATGCTTGCTTGAGTTGCTTCTCAGCCGGTGAGCCGCCGGTTGGGGAGCTGGTGGTTCCTTCCTCCCAGGAGGCAAACGAGCAAGGAGAAGAGAGCCCGAACAAACGGAGAGGGCTTTCTTTACCCTCTCCTCCTTTCGCTGCTCCGGCTCGAAAGCCGAAGCGGAGGGTCATGGAGAAGGCTGCCTTCAGCGGCAGTGGACGGGCGGGAGGAGGGGAAAGCGAGAGCCAGAAGAGCCGCCCATCTTAAGGATGGATTTTTTTTTCCTCAAACGAATAGGATCGCGAATAAAAAATGTAATCCAAAATAGAGCCTATTTTGCAAACAAACGTATAGATAGGGTCTGATTTGCATTTTAAAAAAACTGGACCACAGATAAGAAATATGACATCTTTTAGAGAACGTCATACATTTGTTTTATAAGGAAGGAGAGTCCGTACAACGCAGATAAAATTCTGCAAAAAAAAAGAGAAAAATGGCTTGGTCTAAATCAAGCATCAGAAACAATAGAGAAACATTGCAACAACCAATTCTACAAGTCTTTGGCGCCAGTTGAGTGCCAAAGGTGGCTTTTGCTTCGAATTGTCCCAACAAGAGGCACATCTTCCTTTTTGCAATTTTTGAAAAGCAAAGCATATCCCACTTTTAGCGGATTCAACTTAGCATGGTAGCGTTTAAACCACCATTCCAGTTCAGTGGTCTTCATCTTCGCATGCTGCATGTATCTGCAAATGATCTTCAACGTGTGCTGTCAAGTTGCTTCAACAAGGAGAGGTTGACTATCAACTTGTGTGACTTGCATGATGAGCTAAGGGTATCCTGTCCGCTATCCCGTCTGGAATACTTGTGTGTCAAACAGTCACATACAGAAAATAGCATTCCATGCAAAGAATCTCACTACTTTTGTCTATGATGGCCGTATGATACCCATTGATTTCAGTGAAAGTCTGCTACTAAGGCATGCACATACAGATTTTTTTTGAACTAGCTCTTGAGTATATGCCCTTACTGTACTTCCCAGAGCTCTGCCTCATATAGAAAACCTGAATTTGGGTGCACGCCTGCCTTTTAAAGGTTTGCCTCTTCTCATACACTTCTGATGTTATAACTATACTTTTCTTACATGTTTTTTGTTTCTCATGCCCTTTTGTTTGCATTTATAGGTTTTCAGCCATCAGGATTCAGGAGGCATGAGAAAATTTTATCATTTAAAGCATCCGAAGTTGAGGTTATATGTGCTTCAAGAAGATGTGGACAATTAGACAAGCCACATGTCGGTAGTAAGCATTAATCTGGCCACGTTGATAATTAGTATTGCAATTAATTAATTAATTAAGATGGAGATGGATATCTTGCATTAACTATCGTTACCTGTGATGTCGGTTTCGTTGCCTAAGTTTGTCTCCATGCTTAATTCTCGGCCGTTGAAACGAGGAGGAGAAGAGCAAGCGATGCGTCGCCGCCGTCGTTGTCCCGGTAAGCAAGTCGGCTTTTGTAAGTTTGTGAAGCAAAGATATATAATTAAACCGCGAAAGAGCGGTGGTTGAGCTAGCTAGTAGCTGGTCGTGATGAGGCTAATGACGACGTGATGTGCGATTGCCTCACTATTTTAATTTTAACAAAAGATCCTGGTCGTGATGAGGCCTCTTCTTCGTGCATTGTCGTTGCCTCCCCTCTCTTCTTCAGCGCCGCCACTTCTCCTTCAAGATAACGCTGCCTTCTCTCATCCCTTCACTCCTGGTGCCTTCTTCCGTCCTGACTCTGCCTTACCGCGTCGTTGCATATAAGGATTATCAAAAGCATTGTATTTACCAATTGCTCGCTTCACAACTGTTGCACCAACACGGAGGCATGCCGCCACATTGCCATAGGTCTACCGCCTTGCTGACTGCTCCCTTGCCGCAACCACGCCAAGCAGCAGATCCAGCTCCTCCACCGAATGCGCGCAGAGACATAGGGGTGCATTTAGTGGTGGTCTGATGGAGACCGGAGAGGGAGCAGATGGAGCGCGACGCCACCGGTTTTGACCGCCGAGAGCTTGGTAGAGACGCGTTGTTGCCGATTCGAACGTTGGGAGCTCGGTGGAGGCGCACCACTGTCGATTCCGGATGCCGCCGTCGGCTTCCGTCGAGAGAGAGAGAGAGAGCACCCGCGAGATAGAGGACCGGTGTGGTGATGGAGAAGACGGCGTGGTGAGTCGGTGAGGACGGGTGGGAGAAGAGATGGGAGACCAGGGAAGAGGACAGATGACCAGGTGGGGTGGAAAGAGGAGATCATGGGAGTTGGCCCTTTCGGCTTTCACAAAGATCATGAGAGAGGAGCTGTGAGCCGAGGGAGGCACCGATGGTTTCAGAGAGAAGGCAACGCATCCGGTCATAGGTCCACCTTAGGGCGGGTTGAAGAGGAGAAGGGGCGAGTTTTTTTTTTCATAGTGGGAGAGGGAGTGGGACGATTCATCCCGCTGCGCGGAAGTAAACTCCTTTTTTTATTAGTTAAGATATATACCTTACGAGCACAATACCAAGCTATTTTATTCTTGTTCTTTATGGAGTATTCTTGCAGTCAAAGATAGAGCTAACTCCACTTACCACTGCAAATCTCCTTTCCACTTTTTTTTTTTTGCAACACCCACTTTTGTTATGTTTCTTGCAGTTAGTAGTCCTAGTCTTGGATGATTCTGGCATGTTTGGACGACTTCAGCTTTGGCTTTTCGCTTGGAAAACCCGAAAGCCGTTCAAATGGGTGCATTTTTCGGCCGCTTTCGCAAAAGCTGAAAGCAATTTACAACGTGCGGAAGCTAGAAGCCGTCCAGAGTAGCTTTCTGCGGCTTCAACAGAATGGACTTCCGAGTTTGCCCTTAGAGTTCGGGAGTATTTACGCCCTTGCCACTAACCAAAACCCCCAAATCCCTCTCCTCTTCCACCAGCCCAAAACCCTAACCCTAGCTATGCCCGCTCCTCCTCCCTCTCTTCCCTTCCTTGCCACCGCCCTCCTTCCTCATCCTCTTGCTCTACCGCCACCGTCCTCCCTCCTCCTCCCGTGCCGGCGCCGACACCCTCCCCCTCCCTCATCCTCCCGCGCCTCTGCCTCTGCCCTCCTTCTCCCCCCTCCCCTAGCACCGCCACCCTCCTCCCCCGACACCTCCTCCCTTCCCCGACACCACCTCGGTTTTCGCCCCTGACATCACCGCCCTTCTCCCGCAACGTCGCCTTCATTTTTTTTTCCGATATAGTGAATTGATTACTTATGTAATCATGAAAATAGATTAATTATCGTTAATTGTTGTCAATCGTCGTTAAGATTTACTTGTGTGTAATTTGTCGTTAATTGCCAATTACGTTAATTGTTGTTAATTATGTTACTTGTCATCAAGTTTTACTTATGTACAAATTGTTATTAGTTATCATTAATTGCTGTCAGTTTTCATTAATTGTTGTTAAACGATATGAAACAAGTTATCATTTTCTTCAGGTATTTCGGACATTTCCTAGCTAACAGACCCACTGGCTGGGGACGAGACGAGACGAGAAACGCGACGCGCAACATACGCAGACACAGCTAGCTTCACCTCGCGCGTCTTCTCTCCTCGGGCTTTGGCTGGCTCACCGCGGCGGCTGCCTCCTCCACCTCTATAAGTACCCACACGCCGCTTCGTCTTGCGCACCTCCTCCCATTCCCCTTCTCCTCTTTCTCTCTCATCCACGGGCGCTCCCACGCCGTCTGCTTCGCTCCGGTCCGATCTGCTCTGCTGGTCGACGCGCGCGCACGTGAAATTGGTAATGGCGACGCTCACTCAACCGTGATTCCCCCCCTGTCCCGAGGAATGTTTTCCTCCAATTTCGGCTGATTCGATTGGTTGTTAACATCGGGAGTAGTGGAATGCTGGGGGACGAGAGCAGCTTGCGTTAGTGCCTTCGGGAGTGTTGGTTTTTGGTCGGAAGTTTATCGGGCTCCAAAATTGGTTGGATTTGTCCTGCTATGAGCGAATTTTGATTCTTATGTGTGAATTTGCGGATGGTTGGATGGTTTTGGCGTACGCCGCTGCATAGTGGTTAGTTGAGAATAGAATAAAGTTGATTTGTGAGCTGTTTCTCTGTAACGAAGTTAAGGTTTTCTTTTTGAAACATGTTGAATATTTGGGATTACTTGAATTCGTGGAGATTTGGCAGCATCCAGGTTTACAATAAGCCATCCGTGTTCCGGAACTACGACCAGTTAGTTAGTTGCCTTCTCTGTTCATTGAGCGCGTCTTAGTTTCTGCTTCGATGTCAGATGTGTTTGGTCTTAGTTGAATTTGTTGTTTTCTGTTTGGATTTGCAGGCGCTCCTAATAATTACTAGCAATTGGGTTGAAATTGAGGTAATTGGTGGCACAGTGGGGGGCTACAACCAACTACATGCACTTTTGTAGCTTGGACCCAATTTCGGTCTTCCAGTTTGAACTTCTAGTTGTCATTTTAATTCCTTAAAAAAAGTTGCCATATTAATAATTTTCTCCCCTCAGTTCTGGAAAAATTGTAGCCAGTTGGTCGGATAGATTTTCAAATTATAGGTTTTAATCCAGTTGCCTGGGATTCTAATGCTAAGTGGGCTTACTGTTAACTGCATGGTGCATTTTCGAGTTGATATAAAAAAAATCTTAAGTTGATCTATTACGCGATTGGTTCAGATAGTTGTAATTCAGTAAGTGCTGATGGACTTCTGAGCCCTGTCATTTTTAGTGCCTTGTCATACTGGCATACTGCGACATGAAATGAATTTGTGACCGTCCAAGTTCATCTATGGGTTTTATGACTGATCAAATATGTTAGGTCTATGGAAAAGGACCAGAGAATCTGGTTGTGGCTGTAACTGCATGCTTGTCTTTCTTAGTAATATACATAATAAAAAGTGCTCTTGGGTATATTCAATGTGCAGTAGATCATGCACTGAAACGATCATCACAACAGAGTAACTGAGTTGTAAATCAGGCATATTTTTTATGGAACTAAATTAGACATGTTTTGATGAACTATCCTGCTATTAACAATAAACTCTGTTGGGTATTTCCCATCTTAGGGCGTACATTTCTTTGATCACCTTACTAAATTGGTCGTTTTGTTCCACTAAAAACGGCAACACCCTTTCTGAGTTTTCCAAGACTTTCTCATAGGCATAGCTGATGTTTCTGCACCATAGAATCGCACAATTTGCCTGCACAAGGCACTGAGATAAACTAAGCTCAGCTCATTTGTTCAGAATGAGATTGCTTTCCGAACTTTGTACATCGACAACCTTGTCGCACTTTATGGCACCGCATCTCAGCAATTATATTAAAAAAAAAATTCCAGTTGTGCTACTGACACGTCTCTAGTCTCTACGTTTCTCAGCAGATTAACATTTCCAAGTCAAGATGGTTAACTTTGGGAAAAAATTGATGGCCGATCAAATTCTGGAATGGAAAGGGTATGATTCGGCCCCCTCTATACTTATGAGTTCTCTAAACATCATCAGTCATCCATACCTCTCCTATTAGTAGTTTACATTAACTGCTTCTGAGGAAACTTATCTAGATTTTCTTAATCACATCTACTGAACAACCAGATTACCTGATAATGAAACATTGAAATGGTTGAACCTTTGATTGTCACTGTAATCACATTGCATGGCCAAAGATGCTTTATTTTTGCTGTAATATAGTGCAGTATTGAGCTGTATCCATCTCTTTGGTGTAAAAGG
This sequence comes from Ampelocalamus luodianensis, assembly GCA_036346255.1. Taxonomy (NCBI): domain Eukaryota; kingdom Viridiplantae; phylum Streptophyta; class Magnoliopsida; order Poales; family Poaceae; genus Ampelocalamus; species Ampelocalamus luodianensis. Next base: position 58,586,238 of record CM070627.1, on the reverse strand, counting down.
TTGCACGTTTATGACCTTAGTTACCAAACTTTTAGTTTTGCCTTCCTTATGTCAACGTTTTTAGGTACTATATAAATTACAAACTGATGAAGAAGAAAGTAAAACAATATGGGCAGCAGCTCCAACAGGGTGAGAAAGATCGTCGTCGGGTTCTCAAGGATTTCTCGAAGATGCTTGATGATCAGGTAATGCTAAGAGATAGATGTCTGTGCAAACCATTACTTCATTATTCCTGATCTGCTTTAACTTGCAGACTTTAGCTTCTCTGTGGATATTTAACTTGCTGACTGTAGCATCAAGATGGTGAGCATGCATACTCTATATGTTGGTGTTTACACACATATGTTCATATATCAAATTATCCACATGTGACCTCAGTTACCGAAGGAACTCAATAGGTGTGCACTTACATGTTTGTTCAGCATTGCCCCGCTGTGTATGTAAATGACTTATCCAAAGACATGTATATCTGACACGATGCCAAGGCATATTATTAAAAGCTCGTGAATCAATCTTTTTGTCAATTACTTGTTCAAGAACCTATTATTCTGTGTTTTTCTGGAATTGCCGCTTTCTATCCGTAATTTCTGTGTTATTTATTAGCATCTTCCTTGGACTGAATGATGTGGGAAATTTCATGTAATCGATCCTACTGAAATCTATGTTTTAATTTACTGATGTTTTATGTTCTGTTTATTCAGATTGAGAAGACTGTCCTATTTCTGTTGGAACAACAAGGAATGTTGGCAAGCAGGATAGAGAAGTTAGGAAAGCAAAGGGCAATACTAGCAGAACAGCCAGATATATCTGGCATTGCTGAGTTGCGAGAAGCTTATAGAGAAGTTGGCGTGGATCTTATCAAACTTCTCAAATTTGTTGATCTGAATGCAACTGGCATTCGGAAAATTTTGAAGAAGTTTGATAAGCGCTTCAGTTACAGATTTACTGATTACTATGTGACAAGCAGATCAAATCACCCATATTCTCAGCTACAGCAGGTCTTCAAGCATGTGGTAATATACCGATTTAAGTGTCATTCAATTTTTTTTTATCGTACATTTCATTTGTATTGTATATACTGTACTTGTATCTATGGACCTATGGTCTTGCTTTTCCAATTCCTTTAAGCATTCCATGGAACATACATTGGTATATCTTACCACCTGTTTTATGCAACCAGGGCATAGGAGCTGTTGTAGGAGCCTTGTCACGTAACCTTGCTGATCTTCAGGAGCGTCAAGGAAGTTACTTGTCTATTTATGATCAGCCATCTGCTGCTCTTAAGGTCTATTTATTTTCTTTGCTGCTCTCCTGATACCTAAATTGATAATATTTTTCTTCTCATCCAATAGAGTTGTTGCTATGCTTAAAGACTTCCTTCTGATCGGGCTGTTCTTGATCCACTGCAGGACCCAATAATTGATATGATAAATTCATCGGTGGATAAGCTGACACGCTCAACTAATTTTCTTCGGTTTTTGGGGCAACATGCCCTAATTGTGGACGAGGAGTCTCCTAGTACTGCAGGGGAGGAAGAAATAGAAGATCAGAAATACCATTTCATGTCACTTATGTTAAACTTGGTGAACACATTCCTTTACATGGTCAATACATACATCATTGTGCCAACCGCAGATGACTATTCAGTGAGCCTTGGGGCTGCGTCCACTGTTTGTGGTGTTGTTATTGGTTCAATGGCTGTAGCACAAATATTTTCCTCAGTGTACTTCAGTGCATGGTCCAACAAGTCATATTTTAAACCACTTGTTTTCAGCAGTATTGTTCTTTTCTTGGGTAATGTCTGCTATGCAATGGCTTATGATATGAAGTCCCTGACAGTCCTTATTATTGGCCGCCTACTCTGTGGGTAAGTATATTTACATGGAAGCGTTGTTCACTATACAGTACTGAGTACTGACCATTTGTTTGTTCCAGCTGTATGTTTACTCAAATTTATCCTATCATATTTGCATTAGGTGTATGGTAATACCTACCTTTCTTGCATAAGTATTCTACTTTGTTGTCTGCTCTAAATTCTATTGAAAGATCAAACATTTTCCAATCAGATAACCATAACATACCATTTATGATACCCTGTCATGTTGTCAGTTGCATCCATAGCAGGAAAATAAGTTCTTTAGTAGCAAGTGTCCTTTTATTTTCAAAATAGTGCTGGTAAGCAACATTCACATACAATTGGAAAGATCTCATATCATTTCTATATGTAGGAAATATATGCTGTTTGATGCGATTAAGTTTTAGTAGTACCAAGATTTTCTATGACCTTTCGTTGTTCTGACGCTCCAAAAATCTTGTACCAATATTTCATACGTCAGTTAAATATCTTTTGAGAATTCTTCTATGTTTTCATGTTTTAATGAATATAATTATTGTGATGCAGGATGGGTTCTGCAAGAGCTGTCAATCGCCGATACATTAGTGATTGTGTCCCTGCAAGGATACGTATGCAAGCTTCAGCAGGATTTGTCAGTGCGAGTGCACTTGGCATGGCTTGTGGGCCAGCACTAGCTGGTTTACTTCAATGGAGATTTAAGATCTACATGGTTACATTCAATCAATCAACTCTACCTGGTTGGGTGATGGCATTTGCATGGCTACTGTACTTAATTTGGCTATCGATCTCGTTCAAGGAACCGAATCGTGCCACTGAGGTGAATGATACCCCACAGAATCCTGCTTCTGGTAAGTCCCAACATCGAATGTGCTGATGCCTTCATTACTGGTTGGATCATGCATTACAAGAAAAAAATTGTCTGATCCATCCTCTTGATTTAATTGGATGTTCATCATGATGACAGGACAACGGGTCGATATCAAACAACTAGAAAATGGACTTGCACAACCATTGCTCAGAGATTCTGGAAGCAAACAAAACGAAGATGAAGATGAAGAAGGTGATGATAGTGAAGAAGCTGCAGAAGATTCTCGCAAGGCTGCAACTTCGATTGGCTCAGCATACAGATTGCTTACTCCATCAGTAAAGGTATCACATTTAAGCTAAATTATCCACTGGTTGCTTGATTTGCTTTTGTAGCTGTTTTTTTGAGAATTTGTTTGGATCCACAGCAAGTGTGAGGGATTGGAAGTAGGTTAAATATTGTTTTGAGTTTCTCTGGTGTCTTTACTTTTTAAGATGATCTTTGAGCAGGTTTCTTTCTTGATTTTTTCCCCCAAGTAACAGAGGAAATGCAGCACTAACTTGATGTTGCGCATCTTTTAGGAGCACATTTAGCTAGCCTCATGGTCTAAAAGATAGTATTAGGTGGTTTTGATTTGTCCACGTTGCCTCTTCTATTAAAAAAAGAGTGTCCTGGACAATTTTTTGTTGAAGTAGGTACTGGAACGAGTTTGGAAGTGTGATTTTTCCCAAAGAAACCAAATTCAGTAGGATATTCAACATATTGATATAGGTACCCCGGATTGAAGGACCACTCCGCCTTTTCTCGAATCCCCTTGGTTTATCCGCACGTGAGGGTTTTGGGATTCTAACCCTACATTACCCTACATTGCACAGACGTGCCGTAGAGTGAATTTCTCCAATTCCTTTTTAGGCCAATTCTACCTCACCCGTGCAAAGCCTGCGATCATTATTTCTTTCACTTCTGGACATCTTGACTTATTGTACTTTGCTCATGTAGGTCCAACTGTTGATATACTTCATGCTCAAATACGCGATGGAGATTTTACTTTCCGAGTCAAGTGTTATTACCAATCACTATTTCAATTGGAACACAAGCGCAGTGGCAATATTTCTAGCGATTCTTGGCTTGACAGTACTTCCTGTTAATGCCGTTGTTGGGACATACATCAGCAACATGTTCGAGGACAGGTTTGTATATCTCATGCTTTGGTAGTGGCATTGCTTGAGCCTTTTCTTCTTTGTATTACCATAAGTCCATAAGCAACTCGAGGGGCATTCTTAGCATCTTTATCTCCTTTCGAAAACGATTTTCTCTTGCTTAAAAAAAAGACTATGTAGAACTATTCCAACTAATTTTCAGATGATGGACCTCCTTACCAAAGTGATTGATGTTTTGGCAGGCAACTTCTGATGGCTTCTCAAATTGCGTTGCTAGTAGGCATTATTTCCAGCTTCAAAATTACGAGTGCATACTCTGTTGTCCAGTATGTCGGGTCAGCACTCATCACATTTGTGTCTGCTGAAGTTCTTGAAGGTAAGAAATCCAATTTTTTCTCCGAAATACCATCTCAATATTTCATGGTATCATTGGAGATCCTTTCCAGAAGAAAAATAACAATATCATTGGATGCACAGTGGATTCATGTACCCAACTAAGAAATAGTTGCCGCTGCCGTACAGTTTACATGCTGTTCCTGCTAAACAGAAGTTTAGATGGAAACCAACTTGTGGGCAAATTCTTCTGTAATATATGCCTATTTCGCATTGAGACAGAGTCCTAATCTTATTGCCAAATGCAGGTGTGAACCTCTCCCTCCTATCGAGTGTGATGTCGTCGCGCCTCTCGCGTGGCACATACAACGGCGGGCTCCTCTCGACGGAGGCCGGGACCCTGGCGAGGGTGGTCGCCGACTGCACGATCACCGGGGCGGGGTACCTGGGCGTCGGGAGGCTCCTCAACATCACCCTGCTGCCGTCTCTGCTGATCTGCGCCGCGTCGATCGCGTCCACCTTCTTGACGTACAACTCGCTCTTCTGATGGCGAGGATTGGATCGCCCAAAATGATGTATCTGTTGCTGTACTATGATCCGATGTTCCATATTGGAAATTAAGCTAAGCTGGTGGACTGTCGTTGCCCGAAGGGAAAATCATATATGTTCATCGATTCGATCGGTGTAATCATCGAAGCTGAAGTGGGCCTTTTTGCCCTGCAAAATTTTGATCGGTTTTGATCTTTGATTCCTATCTGCTCTCGTTTGATCGTAGCGTACCAGCGTGTCGATGGAATCAATGTTGGGGTGTGTGTTTGAGTGGGGTGCTTTTAACGTTGAATCCTTCTGCGATGTACACCACTATCCGCGTATCTGCAAGTTGTTATGCACAGATTGAAATCAGAGAAAGCCTTCAGCCAACTTAACAGTCATTCAGCAACTCATTAATTGGCCACAGATGACGAGCAGTTTTTATTTTTTAATCTTTTTTAAAATATTTTTTTAAAATAATATTTTCCTAACTTTATTTCTAATTCTAACCCCTTTGACCACGTCACCACGCGTGGCGTGGCAAAAGCACGTTGTCACGCCACGGATCTTGGCGTGGCAAATGAGTTGCAAATGAGTGTTGTTACGCTACTCCTCTTGGCGTGATAAGACTTAGCCCGAACACGGACGCGTGTTGGCTTGGGGGGTTATCTGACAGGTTTGGTCACGCCGTGGTAGGTGGCGTGGCAGCACAGTTTAGTCACGCCATGGGTCATGGCGTGACCAAAGATGTTAGAATTAGAAATAAAGTTAAGAAGAGGTTATCTTTAAAATATTTTTAAAAAAAGGATTAAAAAATAAAAACTGCTCACAGATGACCATCCATGACTAGTGCTATGCTATACATGTTGAAGTATATTGCCATCTTTCATTGTCGTCTTAATTTTGAGAAGAAAAAATAACTAGTTCCTCCTAGCGAAAAAATTGTCATCTTAATTTTTAAGACCCTCCATCCATGACTAGTGCTATGCTATACATGTTGAAGTATATTGCCATATTTCATTGTCGTCTTAATTTTGAGAAGCGAGCGTAGCTCGTTTGGTAGGCTAACGCTGAGGCCAGCGACAGGTCGGGGGTTCAACCCCCGATTTCTCACGGTAGTCGGAGGTAAATTCCTAGATTAAAAAAAACAAAAAAACTTCTTAATAGAAAAAAATAACTAATTCCTCCTAGATATTTCTGAAAAAAAATTGTCGTCTTAATTTTTAAGACCCTCCATCCATGACTAGTGCTATGCTATACATGTTGAAGTATATTGCCACTTTTCATTGGTCTTAACTTTCGAGTGAGCTGATTGGTATATGAAAATCAATAATACAGTGATTAAATTGAAGAGTCACCGAGTTGAAGGGTAGATCTAGACAACGGTGGCTCAAGGCGACCATGCAAAGACGGACACATGTATAAGTATAACGATGTACCAACAGGGTGCTATCATCTCTCAAAAGACGCTACACATCGACCGTAGCTTGGATTCTCCATATCGACGAGGCCCTCATCATGGTCGGGGAATAGGATAAAGTTGCAGGGTCGAAGGAATCGCCGGGAAGGATATCCATGGTACAAACCCTGCCGCAAAAGTTGCTGTGCTTCTCAGTATCTCTCACCCCAACGGCATATGCCGCTAATAAGCTCGATTCGTGGACGAATGCTATCCCAAGCGACAGAAGGTCGCACTATAAGAGGACCGGTTGCCATTTGCCAAGACGAAGGCAAGCGAGCACGAATAGAGAGAGAGAGAGAGAGAGAGAGCAAGTACTAGCTGAAGATAGTAGTAGGCAGCTCTCCTCTGGCAGGCGATGGGTGATTGGGTAAGAGCTATGCATTTGTATGCATGCACGCAAGTACTCTTCGCTTCGGAATTCGGATGCATGCATGCCTAGCTAAGTCTAGAACATACCATGGCCTCATGAGCTTCCCTCTCCCATACGATGCATATATATATGCATGTGGTTGCCGTACGTGCTTGCCCGTGTGTTAGAAATCTACCTCATGTAAGCCATGGAGGACAAGTTTCTTAGTTGGAGACTTGGAGCCTGCACTCCTGCAGACTGCAGTGCGTGCCATGTACTGTATCATGCATGCATGCAATTTTTAATTGCATCATTCCATGTTCATATAATTTTTGCAGCAGACTATATATGCATGCGCTCGTGTACTGCAAGAAGCCTGCAAGCGCAATCCGGATCATCCGCCTTCCATTGCGCATAGGGATCGATGCCAAGCTACGTACGCGTGCATGCATGCATGGATTAATACATGCATTGGGTTAATTAATGAGCTCGATCCGCCTTCAATTCACCGGACGCCCTGCCAAAGGAGAGTTGCCCTTCTACTGTCTTTAGCTCGAAAGATCAGAGCTGCATTGATTCATGCAGCTTGGAGTGATCAACCTAGCTCCCAAGAAGAACAGATAAGATGGAAGTACGCATCCAATCATGCACAACATCTCAGGTAGGAACTTTCTTCGTACGTTGCTACTTCTCTGATTTCATTGGGCACCGATTAAATGCTAGGTGAAGGAGCTAGGCAGCTAGCTAGCCTGAAAGTGTGTTCAGTTTTAGTCCATGTCCAACTAGCTTATTTCCTGTTATATACACTTGTAGTTAAGATTTCCACTGAGCTCGTATTCACGTTAATTGTTGAAGTATGATCAGTACCCAGCTAGATTGCTCGATCGCGTAGCTTCTTCTTCAACTTGAGGTGTCTGGGTGTGAACATATATATTGGTTGGTGTGTGAAACCCAACATATACGTCGACTCTGCCGTCCTAGTCAATAGTCATTGCCCTTTTGCTTCACACGGATCGGATGATGGACAGGGGTGGAGTCAGGATTAGACCATAGGGGGCCGATAGCTCGATGAGAGACATAAATTTATTATCGTCCAATCTAAGCTATATGAAATGGAAAATTAAGGATTTGTCACTCCTAAGCTCCTTAATTTAGGATTTGACACCTTAAAGTTTCTTCTTGATAATTTGCCCCTCCTAAGCACCAAATACATGTGATTTAACACTCTGGGCGTATTTCAGTATTGTTATTTTTATTTTGCACCAAAATCAAATGTGAAAAAATGCATTTACCCCTCTCTATTAAGAAGAAACTTAGGGATGGCAAATCCTAAATCAAGTTGCTTTCATAGGAGAAAATCCTCAATTTTCCCTTAAAACATAGAAGTTTTCATAGGAGAAAATTTTTATATAAAAAATCAATAGAAAACAAATAATGATTATGATGGATGATAGCTTGAGCTTGGTGGAGTTTGGTGCACATGCACACTTCACCGAGCCACAGAAGGTGTGACAGAAGCCAGATACGAGGAAGAAGTGATTAATCAAACATTAAACATGTAAGGAGATGAAATATCATGCACTTGTACGATACAAATTAGGCTCGATAATAGCTTAAATTTTTGGGAATAAAATATAATCTAGACACTACATAAGATGGATCCATGTGCTACAAATTAACTCCTAGGCTTTTAGTTCCATCATAACTGTTACTTAGTCACATAAATTGAAGTAGTAAGTGCTTAGTCTTAGTAAAATTCCAATACTCCTACGTGCTAATGAAAGGTAGTACAAAATCGTGAAGGGGGTTAGCCGGTTAGGCCCCTGCCAGCCCCCCTCGTCTACGCCCCTGATGATGGACCCCATGTTGGGCTTCTTCATGAGTACTTTTTTCTTCTTCATGAGTAGTTGATGCCTCTTATATATACATGCATGGAGTTAGCTAGCCTGCCCGATCCAAAAACAGCCTGATCTAACCCAATGTTTGGACCGTGGCTGGCTCCGCCCCTGGTTTTACTTGTGAAAGATCTAGACCCGCCATTATGTGGTAATGGAGTTTTGGTGATTAATGATAAATCTAATAGGGAGACTAACACTTTTATTGATATACATATTGTGTAGTCTTATTTGGATATAAAGATAAAAATCATGAAGGCATGCAAGTAATTAAGTTATTAATGAAAAATGCACTTGTGAGACTAACACTCCTATTGTTATATCAAGTTTAGTATCAGCTTGGATATAAAAGCAAAAATCCAAACAGGTATGTATTCATTAATGACAAATCTATTTGTGAGACTAACAATTCTATTGATTATCTATTGCTTAGTCTCGTTTGGATATAAAGATGAAAATACAAGATATATGTATTCTACTTCTTATTATTATATCTTGTTGCATTCCTCGGATCCAAAATATAGGTTAAACTCCACCAAAAAGGTTAACTTGGATATGTGCATATGTTTCCATTACACATTTGTGTATGCACACATTTAGGGGGGGTTCATTCTATATTTTGTGGTTTCATTAGTATTGATCCATATTCTCTTTCCACATATATTAAGGATCTTTACTTTGAAACATATCCTTGAATATATTTAACTTGTGTAGTTAATATATTCATATGAGTATATGAGAGCATATGAGACTTGTGTAGTTCATTGATGCTTATATATCCTTGAATATATTTTAACTTGTGTAGTTAATATATTCATATGAGTATATACAACTTGTGTAGTTCGTATACACTCATATTTAGTATATACAACTTGTAGTTCGTATATACTCTTGGTATATATAACTTGTGTAGTTCATATATACTCACGTCACTTTATATTCAATTATTTGCAATTGTGTTGTGGGACTAATGTGTGTGCTAAGATGTTTTCAAGGCTTAGTCCCGGAGTTTGAATGATGACTTGAAAAGGAAATGCAAAGATGATAAAAGATTGACATGGCTCAAGACAAAGGAGTCATGCATTGCATTTCGAAAAGCTTCTGGAAGAAGTTCAGTGAAAATCGGTATGACCGTATTTGGTAAGCGGTACTACCGATGTGCGGTAAGTAACGGAGTTCATGTAGCGGTATGTTTTTCAGAGAACATGTTTTGGGTGTTTCGTGTAAACCCTCGAGCAGTAGTACCATTGTTCAAAAGCGGAACTCGCACACCCGTAGTACCGATTAAGTGACGATGCGTTTTCCGATAGCAATCGTTTTTGGGATTTTCGTGGAGCGGTAGTACCGCGCCTTGCGCGGTATGACGGGAAAGCGGTAGTACCGCATCGAGAAAGCAGTACTACTGGAGAGCGGTATTACGGATCTTGTTAGCGGTAATACCGCACCTGTTAGTAATGGCTTGTTTAGAAGCATTTAATGCAGGTATATCTTGGTAATTAATGTTAATGACATTGTGGGACTAACATTTTCCATGAGTTGGATAAATAGGTTATGTTCTAGGGTGATGAAGACTTTGGATGACATCATGAGTTGATTATCATCAAGTCAAGGTTCAAGAAGATGATGCATCATGTGTTGATGCATATCAAGATCTCGAATAAGAGATGATCATGAGTTGATCATCGAGTCAGAAGACTCATCATGTGTTGATTGAGGTCAAGTAAAAGATGCATCATGGGTTGATGCATATCAAGACGATGACCCGGACATGAAGCAAGGATGTGAGTCATCAAGCTTCAAGTGGATGGTCAAGGCAAAGGTATGACTAGCTAGGGCTAAGGATTTGTTCCTAGTCTTTTACCGGTCTCGGTGTTTGGTTGAAGACCGGATTGCTAGAATAGGTTGTCGTACTATTAAGAGGGGTCTTGTCTAGTAGCTTGAGTTAGTCATGTGTTGATAGCTCATTGTGTTTGCTCTAGCTCAACTTAACATGTTGCCTATATTTGCAAATGCGTTTTGCAAATAGTTGTGGCTCATGGTTATTCCTTGTAACATGTGACTATGCTTTGCAAATGTGTTTTGCAAATGATTAAAGTCCATGTACCTACTCCTTGTGGCATGATCTAAGTTTGCAAATGTGTTTTGCAAATGGTTAAGATTCATGTGTATTCCCTTGACATGGTCTAAGATTGTTTGTTGCTATTTCTTTGGACTTAGACCATGGTAGTGGCTCTTTTGAGTTGTGCTTTTTGATTTGATCAAATGTATTTGAGATAAATCAAATAGGTGGGTTGTGTAGCCCTCTGAATAAGCTTTCAATAGAGTCCAAGATCACTCAATTCCGACATCGGAGTCAAAAGTTATGAACTTTTTGCAGTGTCGTCTGTGCTGAAAATTGGGTTGCAGTAGTACCGCCTTGCACAATGGTAGTACCCATGAGCAGTAGTACCGCCCGTAAATCTGGTAGTACCGCACTTTGTCAGAACGGCTAGTTTTTGCTGATTTCAGCTCCCAACGGCTAGTTTTTGTTGTGGGGGCTATAAATACCCCCTTGGCCGGTTGAGAGGTAATCTTTGGCATCCCATTGAGTTCCTTTGAGCTAAGAGCAAGCCCTCTACTCCCATTTGTGCATGTGTTGCACTTAGTGAGGTTTGAGAGGCAAATCCTATTGCATGTGTTGCATTAGGTGGTGGATTTAGTATCCACGAGAGCTTTGACACTTGATTGGTTCAAGTGAAAGTTGGAGACTTGTTACTCTTGGTGTTTGCCGACACCTAGACGGCGTGGAGGCGTCGTGGTCCGGTGATCTTCTCAAGTGAAGCTTGTGAGAAGGCCCGGTGTTTGTGAGTGGCTTGGTGCTCGCCATCTCCGGAGTGGAGTAAGAGTAACCCTAGTGGAGCGAGGTGGTTGATACCTCGGAGGAAGGCTTAATTGGTGGAGCCGGCCCAATTGGTTTGGGTTTCCCTCAACGTGGATTATGGGAGACCGGCAAGTCTCCGACCACCACGGTAAAACATAGACGTGTCTTTGTGGTGTGATCTCTATTGTCTTACTATTGCATTTACATTCATTGTGTATGAATGCTTGCTTTACATTGTTTAAATTGAATTGCTTGCAAGTCCATGCTTGATTGATTATTATCAATTGACTTGTAGTATTGGTGCACTTAGTTGAGCCTAGTTGATTTAGGTTTTAATTGTGCAAAACCGTATTTGTTATAAGCTTCCGCATTAGAAATCGGTTTTAGCGCATAGAAGTTTTAAAACGCCTATTCACCCTCCCTCTAGTCGGCCTCCTCGATCTTACAACTTGCCCTTGCCCTTGCCCACTTGCCTGTCTTCTTTTTTCTACCCGCGCCCGCAGCCCTGGAGCGCCAGTTGCCGCCGCGCATCCTAAATCCTAGCGCGCGCGATGGATCGGCGATCGAGCTTAGCTAGTGGGTGGCCGCGCGCTAGCTCGCGGTGGTCCACACGTATATACGTACACATCCCGCGCGCAAGCAAGCAAAGCACACTACCGATCGAAACGATACGACGCCCATGCGTGCGTCGGGAAACGTCGCAATTTGGGCGTGGCGTCGTGGGCGGGTGGGGCGGCACGGACTCTACACGGCACCCGCGGCCGTTCGCGGCGGTGGTTGGTGCGGCCGGCCGCGCGGCTGCAATGGTTAACTAGGCTGGAAAATCAGCTCCATATATCTCGATCGACGTGCGGGGCCTGGGAAGGGCGGCTAATGATCAGCTTCTCTTTTTTTCTTTTTCTTCCAAGGCCGGCACGGGGTGAAAGCGCGCCGCTGCACATCGCCGGCCGGCAAGGGCACCGGGCCACAACGGCCGGGCGCGCGTACACTAGCTGTTGTGTCTTGTGTGTGTCGAGGTGCCGGCCGAAGCAACCAATTAAAAGCGGCTGGACTCTCTGAAGTACCTGCCTGATGTGCGTGCAACCGAGGTCGGCGCCCGTCTGTTGCACGAGAATTGTTGAACGAATAGTACGCTGTTTGCTGAGATTAGCCGTCACCTCGAGTTGGTTGTGGTCGTGAGTCGTGAGAGATCGATACTCAATGGCCCTGGGCTAGTTCGTCAACAACACCATCTCCCTGTTCTCAAGTGTCCTAGAAGGGAGCATAGCATAACGTGAAAACTCCTGACTACTGAGCACTTAAAAACTTTTATTATGGTAGTTGGATTGTGCACCAAAGGTCATATCTCCCACCTCGCCATTTTGCAAAAACAACCCCGGATTCCATCTCACCATCCGTCTCTCTCTCTCCAACCGCCACCGTCTCCACAGGATCCAGAGTTCTTCGCTGGCCATGTTCATTCTCAGATTTTTTTTGCAAGAAGTTGTATTTTTTCCATAAATTTTACGCCATCTTTTCTCATGATATACACTCATGTCCGCATGGAACTTGAATATGACGTTAATTGTTTATACATGTTGTTCTAGTTACTTTCCAGGCACGGACAACTCACTCAACAGTGTTCTCATCAGAAAACGCACAAGTTTTGGCTAGCTCTTACATGTTGGCCAATGAGCCGTGAGGCGATGACGGAGACGGAAGAGGCCTTCCTTCTTGGCCATTTCATTTTTTTAAAAAGGAAATTCCGCTTTTTATAGAAAGCATATAAAAGTTCTTGCAACAATACACAAAACAAAACAAAAAAATATAGGAATACCAGTTTGCAAAACAAGCTCGAACAAATCAGCACAACACCAACTAGTCTATTACAAACCAAGAGACGAAAATAACTCATATTACAAAAGTTTTTAATCCAATCTTCAGCAATCGCCACGAAACAATCCATCTTTACTGCCATCATCCCCTCTTAAGAGAACTCACCAATGCTACAAACAAGATAAAAGTTTGAAGATCACTTCTACTTGTTGCTTAATAAAATTCCTCACAAACACCATTTTGTTCCTAATTTTCCAGAGAGTCCAAGTGTAGCTGCAAAACTAAACAAAATAACATTGTAGCCACTAGCCCCCTTTTCCAACCAATTTAATTAGAAATCATCTAAAGATATCGGATGACGCTCCCAACTTAGAACCTCTTTCATACAAATCCAGAAAAATTTTGTTAAACTATAAGAAAACAGAACATGATCAATGTTCTCCTCCAAACCACACAAAATGCAATTTGTGTTTCCTTTCTAGCCCGTCTTCTTAATTTGATCTAAAGTTTTTACTCTGTTATGATAACATAACCACACAAAGATTGTAACCTTCAAAGGCAATTTGTTTTTCCAAAGCTTTTGCATTTTCCTACATCTTACACCCCTAAACAACAACTGATTGTACAAAAATTTCACTGAAAACACCCCAGATTTCTCAAAGCACCACACAGCTTTGTCCTGATTGTCATCAAGCCCAACCTCCATAATATCATTCTTAAGATCCCCCATTGTTGAATTTCTTCTTCCCCAAAGCTCCTCCTAAAGGATATATCCCAATGATCTCCTATTACCCCTTCAACCACACTCATATTAGGAAACTGATAGAGATTGAACAATTTGTTGTATTTGATCTTCAAAGGACACTCTTTGATCCAAACATCCTCCCAAAAAGAAATATTCTCACCATTCCCCACCTTATACCTAGTACCCCAATTGAACAACTTCTTGACTTTCATCATATTTTTCCAGAACTGAGAGCCTCTTAACACATTAACATCTTTGAAAACCCCTATAGGAAAGTATTTAGCTTTTAAAATATTAAACCAAAGTTCATTGTTAGCTGAGTTTATTTTCCAAATCTATTTTACCATAAGATAGTCATCCATAACCCTTGTGTTAATGATCCCAAGGAAACTCTTTGGGCCTATAATCCATCATATTCACCATATGGTACTTAAACTTGTCACTAGCTCCTCTCCAAAAGAATTTGGATCTAATAGAATCCATCTTTTTGCGAGTCTCTTCATTAAGTTTGTAAAACCCTATTATGTAAATAGAAAAAATATCTCTGCTAATAAACCAGCACTAAGTTAAAGAGAAGATAAAGGTTATTTCTCCAATTGTCTAGCCTTTTAAACCTGTTGTACAGTTTTGTTTTCAACCCCACATGTCTATCACCATCATAATATATTCATACTGGGCTAACTTGCAGTTGAAAATGTTTGCTACTCTATTGGCCACTTCATTATCATAAAACCCCTTTTTCACCATCACTTTCTCCAGAAACCTCCACTGGATTTTATCATATACTTTCTCAAAATCAAGCTTCAGGATCACCCATTTCCTTTTTGAAACCCTAATATCATAAACAATCTCATGAAGGGCAACTATCTCATCCAAAATGTTCATTCCCTTAATAAAAGTAGATTGAATTTCATTAATTATTTTATCAGCAATCATCCCCAACCTATTAGCTAAAAGTTTTGTCAGGATTTTAAAGCTGACATTAAGCAAACAAATGGGTATGTACTGCTTAATATTATCTGCCTCTTTGAGTTCAGGGATCAGAGTAATAATCCCAAAATTCAACCTTTTCAAATCCAAATCCCTTGAGGATAAATCTTTAACCAAGTCAAGAAACTGATATTTAATCAACCCCAAAACTCCTTATAAAAAATACTTGGAAAACCACTGCCTCACCCCTCACAACTTCTGCAAAAGGACCGGTTTAACGGCGGAGGATCCCTTGCCCGCTTGACAACCCGAGCTCTCGATCCCAATCGCCGAACCTCACGGTTGTTTGCAGGGAAACCTAGTTCTCCAATACACGCTCGTTTGGGGATCCAATGCCACAAAGACCTAGGAATCCGACGCCAAGAGTGAGCAAAAAATATCGGCGAGAGACGTACCAAAGCGATGGCCCGGCCAAGAGCGCCGCCCATGTCGCTCGCCGGCCTGTGAGGGCCCAACGAGCTCCACTCCCGCTGTTCGCGAAGCGCCCGCTTGTAGACGTTAGATCGCTCGTCTCCCGCCCGACACGTCGCTCACCTCCCGCCCCGACACTGAATCTGCAAGTTACCGAATAGTGTTATGTCTCTCTTGGCCATTTCATACAGTGCTATCGCGCAGAGCGCCTTCGCGTCCGCAGTAGAGCGCCAGAGCTGGCTGTACGGGACCACGCGCAGCTTGATCAGCTCGGCAAGGTCACGCAGGCCGGTTTCCTTCCCTTGGAGAGCCTTGATGGCCTCCTCATCAGCATGCCCTGTGTAGAGGAACATGCCAATCTCTTCGTCGCAGCCCATGGTAACGGAGACACTGGTCAATAGTGAAATTTCTCAAAACTGGCCCGCTCGGGGAGGCCCGGCGAGACGCCGGGCACCGCGAAGGTGGTGCTGAGCGGCGTAGAGCAATCCGAGAAGGCCATGCGCACGCCGTGACGGCGGGTCGGGGCGCGCGGGATCAGGAAAGGGAGAGGCAGCGGCGCACGGCGACGGAATCACGGAAGCGAAGCAGACACCGGGCACGAGTCGTCGCCGCCGCCGCCATCTGTTGCGACTCGTGAGTAGTTTCGCACACGCGAAGCATCTGCTATCTGGGTGGGCTGAATCGAGAAAGCCTATCAGCCCACGTAAGCCCAAAGGCCCACGAGTGATTGGTTCTCTCTGAGACTCTAACCTCGCTTCCTCCCTTACCCCGAGCCGCACCACGGAGCAGTCGCGGCGGCTGCGACCTACCAACCAGCGAGCGAGCGAGCGCGGCGGCGGCGGCGGCGGCGGAGGAGGAGATGACGGGGAAGGGGCAGCGGCGGCGGGAGAAGAACTACCGGGAGGCGCACGGCGGGGACTCGCGCCTACCCCCGCCGCCCAAGCAGCGGGAGCTGGACGCGCTCCCGTCCAAACTCCGCCGTCTCATCGCCTTCCAGAACAAGCAGAACGGCACAGCCAAAGCCGACGCCGACGCCTCCTCAGGTGCACTCCCCGTACCCCTATCACCTCAAGTACAGCAATTGAAATCTGCTAATTTCCTACTCCCTGACCTTTTGCGCGTGCTGCTGCTGCTGGTGGTTGCCCAGGAGGGAATCCCGGGAAGCAAGGCGATGACGGCGCGGGGAAGAACAAGGCGCGGAAAGACAAGGTAACGCGGGATAGAATTTTTTTTCTTTCCGGAGCAAGCATAAGCTAATTTCCATAGAAAAACTGAAAAAGCATCTGCCTTGCTCGAAAATAAGCATCTCTACTCAGGAAATGTTGGCGCGGAAAGACAAGGTAACGCGGGATATAATATTTTTTTCCGGAGCAAGCATAAGCCAATTTCCATAGAAAAACTGAAAAAGCATCTGCCTTGCTCGAAAATAAGCATCTCTACTCAGGAAATGTTGAATCAAAATGCAACGAGTGATAGAATAGAATGCATTATAATAGCGTAGTCTAGAATATAATGGAATTCGGCTCGTTTCCTGGTTAAAGATGCCTGCTATATTTAAGCACATTTGCCTAATGTTGCCCTGCACTCGTTCTGTTCACCTGATTCACAGTGTTACATTGGTTCTTGATATTGTTTCGCTATTTGCGTAAGCAAGAGCAGCCTGTTAAAATACGATGTATTAGCTTCTTCACTCTGCATCATTTGCTTTAGCAGTGGGTGCCTTGTCTTGGATTTTGTTTTCACTGTCTGTGATGTTCATGCAGAAATCTAAGAAGCAGACCTTGGAGCCACCTGCTGATGCCAAGGCAGCAAAGATTAGAGGCGAGGATGGACTGGTTGCTGATGAGAAGATGAATGCGGATGGAAGCAAGGGAAAGCGGAAGCGAGGGAAGGCTATGGATCTTCGTTTCAAAGAATTGGACGAAAACGTCTCGGTTTCAAAGAAGCAGAAAAGGAAGAAGTAAGTTGTCTAAGCATTTGATCTGTGCTTCTTTGTTTGACCTGAACCATATTTAATCTTGTAGCTTCTGCATCCATCCATTTGGATTCTTTGTTGCCTCATGTGAACAAAAATCCTTTTTCAAGTGATGCTAAGCTAATCGTCTTTCTTTTGAAAGTTACAAATATTCTAGTAAGCACATGTTGTCTGTTGCCTAGAGGAAACTTCCATGTTCTCTCATTAAGGTGTAAACAAGGAATAACATTTCTTGTACCATGGATTTCAGACACCTGGATGAGAAGAAAAAGAAGCGCAAGGGCAGTAAGATGGAGACTCATCTGGATTTCCCTGGTTGTGAAAAAGTCAAATTTGGTGAAGTTGTTGATGCTCCCCAAAGTTGTCATTCCCGAAGGTACCTTCCCTTCTCCACATCCCTCTATCTGAACTCCTTCAACTTAATCTATTTTCTTTATTAAATGTATGATTTTACTTTTGAAGGTGAAGAGTCCTTTAGATGTTTCTCGTGAGTGGCTAAGAAAAGAGGCGGTTGAGAATTACAGAAATATCAAAGGCTGGACATCAAGGCCTGGACTCCACCTTCCGACTCTAGCTGAAAATACATCCTTGTAACCATTTATTTTTTATCTGCTTATTGTATCCTTAATGAACTTACTCTGCTGAAATCAGAGTAGCTTATATTTCAGGTTCTGTACTCTCTTGTAGGCAATTTTGGAAGAAAAAACACGTTGCTGTTTGGGTTCCAGGTCGTTTGTTCTGTTTACTTCCCCGAATGGATCATTATAGTATTCTTGGTAATGGGTATTATACTATTATGCGATCAAGAAAATGTACTGATTATTCGATCTGTGTTTTTACAATGTGTTGGCCATATTTGGCTCCATGGTTTTGGAATGGTAATTGGAGCATAAACAAACTCATTAAGTACCGTACTTTTACCCTGCAAATTGTCACATGCTGCTTTGTTGTTCTTATGTAAGTACCTGGCATGGGTTTTTACAACTTGCCTAAAGGAGTAGCTGTTGGAAATGTACATATTTCCAGTACAGTAATAAAGCATGCAGTAGGTTGTTCGGGTGTTCAAACTGAATTTTTTCGAGGATATGCAAACAAATGAAAGCCTTTATCGATGTGGAGGGTAAACGTTGTTTTGTATGTTGAATCCTTGGATTCATCTTCCAGTTTGAATCTGAATAAATGTATCAGGGTAACAGCCATGATCTTCATTTGCCTGTATGCAAAACCTTTCCCCACGTAGATACGAGGGCCCGCCTGATCATGGAAAGAAGACTTGTTAAATGCAAATGGTTGTCTAAAGGAAAATGAAATAAGCTTTCTTATGTTATTTAAAATAGTAAAAATGAGAACTGATGTTAATGTTAGTTGCAGTAATCATTCTGAAAGTACAGCTATGATTTATCACAGCTAGCAATTAGGTAGCATGATCGTTTCCTACTTCAGTTGGAATCCAATATCATAGACTTAATTTTCTGCTCTAGCAACATAAGGCCAGATTTGAATACCACTAGTTGCTCCTGTTTTACATGTTTCTTCTTTCAAATTCTTCGTGAAGACCTAATTTGACTAGAGTTGGCCTTGTTCACTTAGTAAAAATATAGGATTTTTAAACATGTGGTGAGATGATTTCCCCCAGTTATATTTACATTGAAAGATACAAACTTGTAAGGGCTCTCTTGCTGGAACACTCCATTCACAAGCCATCTTTCAGACCTGAATTCTTCGGCATCCTCACCCCAAAGGTATGTCATCCTCCCCATGGCATAAATCATGTAGTTCACTCCATCTCCTTTTACCACTCTGTAGCCATTAGGTAGTACATCATCTTCATCTGCCATCTTACCATCCTGCAAAAGTGCCAGGGAAAAATTTCACCAAGGGAGTGCCATTATAATCTCTTCATTTTTACAAAATCAGTGTGATATTGAATATATCTTTAATGAATTTAATAGCAGCTTTGCGTTATGTTGAGTAATTAATTTCTGTCTCCAATTTCTCATGAGCAGCACTTGCACTTTTTTTGCAGCCTGTTCCTACAGTCCTTCTCCCATCCCTATTTATTTCTTTTTGTTGACAAAAGCAGGCTGCAAAATGCAAATGCATCCTAAGAACAGCTAGTGCAAACTTCAAGAGTCAAGCTAGATTTTAGTACAACCTTGAGTTTCCAGAATTACCAAGTTTCTTCTTAATTTGTTCTTGTTGTTAACTATAGATTCACAGATCTCTTATGATTGTCATTTAGGTTGCCATACTGAGTATGCTAACACCAAAAATTAACCTAGTTCTTCAGTGCCATCCTCTAATGCGCCGGTACTGCACAAGGGTCACGTACCAGCACCTGGTGCAGTACCCAGTACCGGTACGCCTCGGGTACAGTACCCAGAGGTATCGGTATTTTTACAAAATTCATCGTCTCAGGGTCCTTGCTTGTTAGTATGAATCTTGATAGTATGTCCTCTTTGGCTTTCTGCGTGCGTCATAAAAGAGAAGATAAAATCCAAAGTAAAATAGCGTAGTAATTTTTGCTTTGTGTACTACTTTTTGGTGACCAAATTCAGAACTTACTCAGGAATTGTCAAATCCATGCTAGGATGTGAATTTGAAATGGTTGATCACCAAGATCTCCTATTTCAATACCAAGTTGAACTTTATGCATCAAATTTGTTGTTATTCCAAAAACATGAGCCATAAGAAAGGCAGTGTATCATACTGTAACAAACTATAGTACAGATAGAGTACAGATAGAGTTTCGTAGCCCTTACATAATCACGTCCATTCTTCATTTGCTCTCTCTTTTGATGGATCAACTGCATCACAAAGTCTTCGATGATCTGAATGCTCCTCTTGAGTTTGGCTTCTGATCCGATATTAAGATACCGTTTCAGTGGCCAGAGTATATCAACATATCGGTGGTAAACAAGGCAGTTTGCCTCATCAAATGCCTTGCTGAATTGAATGCTAGATTCATCTGATCCAGATAGTGTGTTGAGTTCAAAACCGAATCCCACTTTGAAAATTGAATCCGTAGTTGTTTTCATCAAAAGGTCCTGAGGAAAATTGCATTACAGTGACTTGATTTGCAATCGAAAGGGTAGAACAGGGAGGATTACCAGTTTGGTATCTGAACTTTGTAGCTCAGCTTGTTCAAGTCACTCAACTTCTGGAACAAGCATTGCCCCTCAAACCTGGAACTCGGGTAATATTTGTTTGCTTATTCAGAAAACTGATTAGTAGATAACCCAATTCAGGAGTTTTTAAGAAAATTTTGTTTGCTCCAGTTTTCTGTCCAGAACAGCTAGCTTAAATTTGCTTTGCTGGTTTCGGGTTTTCCCATCTGTAAGTTAAGGTGCTAGATTTAAACAGAGCATAGACTCATAGACTACAGCTACAAATATGTTTTTTGCCTACTAATATTGCCTTTTATATTTATGCTAGTTATAATAGAAGTACTTGCATGTCGATAGTAATTCTATTAGCTGCTACAGATGATATCTTCTCTGCCAGTTCTGCAGCATTCGTTCCGAACACACCACTGCTGAAGTTACGTAGCACTTTGGTTGAGAACTCGTGGCTTGCTAGCCTCCTCTGGTGCCGCCATTTCTCCCCATCAGTTGCTAAAATTCCATCCCCGAAGAGATCCTTCATGATTTGAGTGTTGGAAGGCCCCCTGTGAATGGCTTAAACATCATCAAAATTTGTGCTCATTTTTTTAATATATATTTGCTGTAGTTACTCAATTTACCCCCTTGCCTATAAGGTTAACTAATACGAATAGGCCGACTAACACGGACAGAGGTTCACTTTTAGCTGAGTTTCTACCTGATACCAATTTCTTTTTATATTTTACATGGCAATATGTTATAGTCATCCAGTTTTAGCTTTCAGTTTTGAATTAAATATAGCTGTGTATTGCACAATGATGTCTAATGGGTTGTTGGGCCGAAGCAAGCAAGGATGAATGGTTTAGTTTGAACCGTGGCTGTACAACGGTTGGGCTACAGTGTTAAGGCCACCGCTTTGATTGTGTATTGCGCTATATGTACTCACGCATCTGTTGTGAGAGGCGTCGAAAAGAACAGCAAATTATCAATTCCTATCTATCTTGTTCTTCCTTTCCCCACCAACTATCCCGATCTCTCCTACGCTGCGATCCAATTCTCGTTGGTGTGACGCCAACCAGTCCAGGAGCGTGGCAAGTTAGTATCAGAGCCGACTGTTCCTGGTCATCGTGGTGAGGCAACCAACTCTGACGACGAGAATGGCGGCGGCAGAATAAAAAGTGTCAAGACTCTCGAATATGATGTCAAGGCGATACTATCGTTTGTCACGAGGTTGATGAGAGGATGAAACAAGCGGAAGCACGAAGGCCGACCGTCGATCTCATGCAGGCAGGTCTGCGGCAGACGGTGGAGGACCTTAGCGTGTGCGTGACCTTACTAGAGGGAGCGTCGTCGACTTCGCCACACCCAAAGACGCCTCGGCCTAGCGGGCACCATGATGAGAAGAACTACCAGGGTGACGCTCATGGGGGATTTCACACCTCTGGGCAAGCCCTGGTCAATGGTGAGTCCTCGTACCCAAACCCCCATGCACAGTGATTTTTTATAAAATTTAGCACCATGTTACCATCTTAATTCCAAAAATAGCTTATTTGAAATCAAATTTGCGAATCTGACCCCCTGCCGAGCGCGGAATTACCAGACGTTGACACATGGCACATCCCGCACTGGGGGGGAGCCGATGGCCGACGCAGCAGGCTACACGAGCGCGGGCCAGCTTCCTTCCGTTCTCTCATAGAGCGGTATGTTTGCATGCAATTAATGCTCCCATTAATAGCTAATGTGCAGCTAATGCAATGCTCATTCTCCCGTAATGGAATGCAAAGTTGCCGCGCATGCAACGCAGAAGGTGGCCGGGCCCGCCACCTTCCGCGCCACACCGTTTGGTTCCGCGCGCCACCGGCTTTCCGCGCCCACGAGCGCGGGATGTGTCACGTGTCAACATCTGGCAATTCTGCGCTTGGCAGGGGGCCAGATTTGCAAATTTGATTTTAAGAGGGCTATTTTTGGAATTAATATGGTAGCACGGGGCCAAATTAAAAAAAGATTCCATGCACAGAATGAATTAGGAGCTAGTAGTGGTAAAGGGATGTTTGGATCTCCTACTAATTCAAATTACCAACCTAGAGAATTTCGTATGTCAAAAGCCGAATTCCCAAAATTTGAAGGGGAGCATCCCGGGGTCTGTGTGACGCCCCATGCCATCACACCTTTGGTGACGACACCGGCTTAAGGATTATTACTTGACAAAGCCACACTTTCTCGAGTAATGACTCTAATCAAAGTGCTGCAATAGAGAAATAGTTGGGACTACCTTCAATTCATACATGCCAGCCTTAAGGTTGGGATTTTGGCATGAATGAAGTGGTACGAAGTCCTTCAAGTAGTAGGGTAGTTGTCATTTAGCAGTGCTTTAATGTATCCGGTTCGTCGCTTCTAAACAAGGGGGGTTAATAGCAAGGGTGAGTATGATTGTACTCAGCAAGCACTTAATAAGCAAGTTGATGCTATGAATAATTAACCCCATCCATCTTCAGACCCTACCTAGAGTCACAATAGTTTGGAAATATAGTTTTATGTGAGGAAGAAAACAAATTCAATTTAAAAATCTATTAGTCACTCGTATCGTAGGTTCAAGCCCCTGAAAAGGCTCACGTAGACTCCAATCAAGGAGACAGATGTGATCACGTTTTAACTCTGCAGAGGTTATATCGTTTTACCCACGGTAACCCATGACCGTAAATGCCTTCAGACTTCCACATTTCTTTTAACACGATGCTAGGTCAAAGTCCAGAGCTTTCCCCGATGTTTGTTGTAGTTGGGTCGCACTCCACCAGCGCAATATAGCGCTACTAGGCGATATCCAACACCTAGCTCCCTAGGTCGAAATCCCTCCGCGCTAAAACAAAAGAAAATACAATAGTACATTCCCGTGTGGAGGTATTATTACTTGACAGGGATACTAAGCCCAGCCCGTCTTAACGGGTCCATGGTCGACACGGGTATTACGGCTCACTAACGCGAGAGAGTGGTTTCGTCCTTAAATATTATCCATATGTAGAGGGCCCCACACTCATCATTGAACCCAACTAGGGCACCCTCTACCCACTTACTAACCTTTCGTGGCCAGCTGCTCCATCAACTGGCCACTGGACATACGTATCGCAATCAACACCCACACAACTTATTTTATTATAAAACAGTTTATGCAGGTAGATGATATTTATCATAGGTGAAAATATTTTCTAGGAAATTACGACTATCGAAATGATCAAGGACGGTTTGCCTGAGTTTTCGTAGTCAAGTTCAACCTAGTTTTGGCCACCGTTGGTTTATTTCTTGGTCGCTTCCTGTAGTTCAATACACTTACCGAGACTCCAGTCAAGATAAAACTTACAAAAAAATAGATATACGACCAGCCCTATGGTCAAATATAGTTTGATGAATTAGTACTTATCTTAAGAATGCATTAGTTAAATTACTTAAAGTTCAATTTCACTTATTGTATTTCGTTTTGCCTTTTGATTTAGCTTCAGCACACAGCTCATCCATTTTAGTGCTTAGGCTAGACAATCCATCGGACCCAATTAATTAGCCACTCGGTCAACCCTCTACTACTACACTACTACGTCCATGTACTCTGATCCACGTGTATACATTACTCTCCTAACACACGCATCCTAACACATGCACTACTCTACATTCTTTCCCCAACTCATTGTTGTCTACATCGCCCAAGTTGCCATCGCCCGATCTGCCATCAACGACGACGGATCTTGACGCGACCACCACTAAGCTACTCCCTAAACTTCCCTAATGCCATTCCTCCCATTTATTCCTGTCGATGCGGCCCTACTTGTGTTCCTAAGGTTCCATCCCTAGCTTGGGCTTCACCGGAATTCCTCGTCGTCGGCGAGTTCCCTTGCGCATCTTCCTCCTCTCTGGTCTCCCTGCTCATGGATCCAGCCTTTCACCTCCCGGCCGTTGCCCCACACCTTGACGACAGCGATGACGTTGCCGTGCCACAGGTGAGCTCCCCTGCTCCCTCTCTTCTTCCCTCTGCTACTCACTCTACTTTCCTCTTCTCTGCTTGCTATCTACTGAACTTCTGCATGGTAGAATATTTTAAGCCTAATTGCTATCCATCGATATGGCATAATGGTTTCTTATCCATATGAGGAATTGGTTGAGTTGTGTGATGGCATAAAACCTGTGCATATGGAAGCACAACTTGTAGTTGGTGATGATTTGACCATGGTCACATGTTCGTTGTTGGTGACAATTTGGTCGGGGTTACCTTCGCGTGCTCCTCGCTCGCTCTCCTCCCTTGGTCAACCCACCTCTCACCTCCTGGTAAGCTCCCCTCCTTCACCCCATGGCTAGGAGTGGTAATGCTTCACGTCACCATCTTAGCATCAATGGCTAGCTTGATGGATGGAGATTGGATTGGGAAGACGTTTTGGATTTTGTCTTGTTTTTGCTTGGCTCGGTTGTGATACGGGAAGAGACGATGGAAAGCAAAGATTGGGGAAAGTGCTTCTGTTATTGTCCTCCTTCTTATCCTCTTTCTATTCACTGTTCACGCCAGATGTTGCCGAATGCTATGGGCATTAATATTTTTTTTTAATTAGTGATTAGTTTAATACTTAATTAGTGATAATTATTCACTTAATTGCTACTTAAGACATGCTTAAAAATTTATGGGTTGTTTCAGTCTGGATTAATATTCTTTTTTTAATTAGTGATTAGTTTAATACTTAATTAGTGATAATTATTCACTTAATTGCTACTTAAGACATGCTTAAAAATTTATGGGTTGTTTCAGTCTGGAAGGAAAAATATGAATTTTTTTGGCATGTTCTGTGTCCTAGTTCATCTATGGGCTCCATACGTAACTTTGGATTTTTCATGGGAATGCTGCTATCTGGCTTCAAACCTATGAAGCTAGAAGCCCAACATAGTGGATAACTAGGTAGAGTTATGCAATGCAGTAGATAACAAATTTGGAAAAGATCTCTATCACAATTACATGAGGACTTTACTTAATCTTAAGCAAGTTGGTAGTGTATTTGAGGAGTACTATGAAAAATTTCAACAAGCCATGCATAAGGTCTTAGTGCACAACAGGAATTACGATGATGTGTTTTTTTTGTAAATCATTTTGTAGATGGTTTTAAAAGGTGAAATCAGGGTAGCTATAGTGTTACACAAACCGAGAACGGTTGATGATGTATTGTCCTTGGCAGTATTGCGGGAGGAGGAATTGGAGGCTGTTGTGAGGAAACCTTATCACATAAATGGAAGCAAAGATTTCGACAACTTCATGAGACAGACCAACCAATCACCAAGGCAAGGGTATTCTTGGGGCTGCCCGTGTAGAAAACAAGTATCAGAACAAACCCAAGTAGGAAGACAAGTATGCGATCTGAAAGCCTTGAGAAGAGCAAGGAGAGAATGCTTTAAATGTGGAGAAAAATGTTTTGGTACTGGACACAAATGTCCTAAAGTGGTTTCCCATCTTTTGGAGGAACCATAAGAAATCCTACAATTACAAGAAGAGAGTGATACTGACAGTGGCCAGGACAACAAAAACTGTGAAAAAGAAGTTCTCATGAGCTTGTATTATTGTGCTGCTGCAGACACCTCAGATAGAAAGACCATCATGCTTCAAGGTTTGGTTCAGAATCAGGAAATATTGTTGTTGATTGATTTTGGTAGCTCTGGCAATTTCATTAGTGAGAACTTGGTATAGAAATTGCAATGTGAAACACAACCTGTGGACAAAGTGCATGTAAAATTAGCATATGGTGGCAAATTAGATAGTGAGGCCATGGTCAAGAACCTAGAATGGTGGGTGCAATGACATACTTTCAAAACAGATATAAGGATATTGAAACTTGGCTGTTATGACATACTTTTGGGTATGGAATGGCCCGAGGCCCATGGTCCTATGTGGGTACACTAGAGAAGGAAAAAAAGATCAAGTTCTCCTATCAAGGTAAAAGAATCACCCTAAGACGAGTTAAGGACTGCACTTCAAGTCGTGCAAACATTTCAGCAAAGAAATTAGGAGGATTGCTCAAGAAAGGGGGGTTTAACACAATTGGTACAACTGAATCCCACAAACTGTGACAATTCAGAGGACAAGCACTATGAAACTCCAAAGAAGTTCAAAAACTAATACAAGACAACTTTAAACTTTTCCAGGAACCAAATGGTTTGCCACCTAAGAGATCATTTGACCATAAGATACCCAATGTTTCCAGGTGCAAAACAAGCAAAGGAGATGGTAGTAAATGGAGTAATCCAACCAAGCTCAAGTCCCTTTGCCTCTCTAGTACTGCTAGTCAAGAAAAAAGACGACACATGGCGGTTTTGTGTTGATTACAAACAACCGAATGCTGTGACAGTCAAGAACAAATATCCACTGCCTATTGTTGATGAATTGTTAGATGAATTGGGAGGAACACGGTGGTTCACCAAATTAGATCTAAGAGCCGGATATCACCAAATAAGATTGGTGGAGGAAGATGAGTATAAAATGGCATTTATAACACATCATGGATATTGGGAGTTCAAAGTGATGTCGTTTAGCCTTACAAATGCACCAACATTTCAAGGCGTGATGAACACTATATTTGCTCAACTTCTTAGGAAGAGTATCTTGGTATTTGTGGATGATTTCCTAATATATATATAGAAAAATAATAGAGGAGCATGTGCAACATCTCCAAGAAATATTTGATATTCTGAAAGAACACAAATGGCTACTTAAGAATTCTAAATGCTCTTTCGGTCAACCACAACTTGAGTACTTAGGGCATGTTATCAGTGTTGCTGGTGTAGCTACAGATACCTCTAAAATAAAAGCAGTGCTAGAGTGGCCAGAGCCAGAGAATGTAAAACAACTAAGAGGCTTTCTGGGCTTGTCTGGATACTACAGAAAATCTATCAGACACTATGGTATTATTAGTAAATCCTTGACTGATTTGTTGAAAAAACATACATCTTATGTTTGGACTAAAACAACTTAGGCAACTTTTACATCAATCAAGCAATCACTACTACAAGCTCTAGTTCTAGCACTACCAAATTTTGAGAAGCATTTTATGATTGAAACAAATGCTAGTGACAAAGGAATTGGGGGCAGTGTTAATGCAGCAAGGACATCCCATTGCATATTTCAGTAAAGCACTAGGGGCAAAAGCACAAACCATGTCTACCTATGAAAAATAGTGCTTAGCAATTCTCATGGCAGTGGACCATCGGAAACAATACTCGCAGCACATGGAATTTGAAATTCACACAGATCACAAAAGTCTCATTCATTTAGGAGAACAAAAACTTACACAAAGAATGCAACATGAGGCATTTATGATATTACTGGGTTTACAATATAAATTGGTGTACAAAAAGGGATTGGCAAATAGGGTAGCAGGTGCTCTTTCCATAAAAGAGAATTTTGAGGAAGTCATGGCATTATCCAAAAGCAAGACAAGATAGCTAGAAATTGTGGTAGAAGGCTATACACAAGATCCTGACAGTAAACATTTACTAACTAGGCTCGGTTTATCTTGTAGCAATGATAAGGGTTACACTCTTCAAGATGGAGTCATTAGATGGCTAGGGAGAATCTGGTTGGGCAAACACAAAGAAGATCAAGATGCTGTGATGTTGGCACTACATTCTAGTGGAGCTACTGGTAACTCGGGAATAACTGCCACTTATCACAAGGTAAAAGCATTATTTGCTTGGTCAGGTCTCAAATCTGATGTGCAGTCATATGTTGCCCAATGTCAGGTATGTCAACAAGTTAAACCTGAACACAATAAATTACCTGGCCTGTAACTAGGGGTGCCAATCGAATCCGAATTATCAGTTTTATATGGTATCCGAATTTGGTTGGGAGCGAATATGGTTTAGATTTTTTTTTTCATCCGATTAACAATTTCTCTCTCTATTTGTATTTGTATTCGCATAAAAAAATATGAAAACAAATATGATATGGACTTTTGCCATCCGAAGTGTTATTTTATCCGCACTATTTGTATTCAAATTCAATACA
The DNA here is from genome assembly GCA_036346255.1 of Ampelocalamus luodianensis. NCBI lineage: Eukaryota > Viridiplantae > Streptophyta > Magnoliopsida > Poales > Poaceae > Ampelocalamus > Ampelocalamus luodianensis. Next base: position 58,557,928 of record CM070627.1, on the reverse strand, counting down.
ACAATATACATATTTTATTGCAGTATGGCTAATTAGTTTATTAGTATTTTTAGTTTAATATGAATTCATTTTTTAGGTGAAATAGATAAACTAGAATGATTAGGTGTGCTATGTACGAAGATAAAGTATCATAAATATCTTGCAATTACGTAAGTTATGAGGATATCCGAATCTGACCGAGTTGAGTAGGTATTCAATTCGTATTCGTATTCGTTACAACATTCGATTCGTATTCGACAATATTCAAATTTATTTTGAAAATACGAATACGGAAAGACCACTATTCGATTCGTATTCGATCTGTTGACACCCCTACATGTGACAACCTTTGCCAGTACTTGCACGAGCCTAGAATGTGATTAACATTAGTTTCATTGGAGGATTACAAAATCCAAGCATTATGACACAATTCTAGTAGTTGTTGATAAGTTTTCAAAGTATGGGCACTTCATACCGCTATCTCACTCATACACCTCTATGTCAGTGGCTCAGTTATTTTTGAACAACATATATAAGCTTCACAGATTACCTCAAGTGATTATTTCAGATTGTGACATAATATTTACAAGTTCTATCTGGCAAGAATTGGTCAAGCTGATAGACACAAAGTTGAATATGAGCTCCTCATACCATCCTTAGAATTAAATCAATGTTTGGAAACATACTTGAGATACATGTGTAATAGTTATCCAACTAAATGGTCTAATTGGTTGTCATTGGCTGAATATTGGTACAATACATCACCTCACTCGGCATTAGGCACCACCTACAATAGACAATTAACATTTAACATGGGCATTTGGTGGAAAATCAAAATCAACTCCTTCACACACGATATTTATTTTGGATTGAAAGGAGTACATAAATTCTTACGACTACTAAATTCATGACAATTGACACCATCAGATTTATTCAAAGAAAACATCTAAAGTATCTAATACCCCTAGGAAACTATCTAGGTTATAGAAAGACATACAAATATTTTAATTGGATGCGCTAGAGTATTCTTAGAAAAAAAACATATATCCCAGTTTGAGAAATTAGTTGAGTGCATGTGAGTTGAAGATAATATTATTTTTGTGAGGGCAGAGAATATTTTTTGTATGGTGTGATACATATTATCTTTTACCTCAAAACAACAATCGATAACATAATAGAATAATAATACCTTACATTGTTAAAAGGAATGATGTATTAAAACTAATTAGACATGAATAGAAACATTTTATTGATATTGTTTATCTTAATAGATGGCTAAAGAGTCAAGACACCAAATAAGCAAATATGTAAAGAAGTCATACAAGAGATAAGACATATTCTCAAGCTCTCCATGCAATAATACAATTCAACATTGGGGGAATTGATAATATATCCTCCACTTAGATGGCTTTCGAGAATATACTCTCATTCCCGATGTAATTACTTATATACCCTTCACTTAGATGGATCCTTGATAAAATACCCTGTTTGCAATATTATTTTAATATATGTTGTTTTCCCCCCATTTTGGCCATATGAAATGTCCGGATTACCCTCGCCCGAGTCTGTGCTCCTCCGACGCGGCTGGGTCGTACTAACCCCCTGGGTCACACCAAAACGCGCAACCCCTGCAACTCGGCCATGTACTACGACATGAACACGGTGTCGTCCCCCTCCCGTGGCGCATCTGTGCCAACTGCGGCACGTACTCCTTGTGCGTGGCCCTGGGCATGTCGACGGTGGTGACGGAGGAGCCAGCAGCGAGGCTACAGGGCAGGAAGACAACCCTCCCGCGTGCGCATGGGGACAACAGGGGGGCACTTGTCGGTGGAGGTGATGTTAGTGGTGGCGAGCTCCCAGGGGTCCCCGGAGAAGGTGTCGTCATCCTCCCAGGCGTCATCAGCCATTCGGTCGAGCATGGAGTGATTGCAGGCAGCGATGTCGAGGAGCGAGACATGGTCATAGTGGTGTCAGAAGGGCTGGACCAGGAACAATGGGGTGGAGTTGCTGTTGTTGGAGGAGGAGGAGCCGAGGAGAGGCGAGAGGTGGTCGGAGGAGGATGGGGAGGAGAAGACGGGGTCGGCGGCGGCGGGTGGAGGACGCGACAGAACTTGAGGGAGATGAGGAGGAGGTAGGCGGCCCCCGCCACGAGCACCAGGTGCAACGGCTGCCACTGCCGTGCCATTGTCCTCAACCCTTAGCCCTTCGCCCCCGCCGCCGACCTCTCGGTGCCCTCGGTAGAAGAAGGGCTCACCGACGAGGGATCAAAGGTGGAGAGAGAGGTCAGGGAGCGGGGGGAAATGGAGGAGGTGTCACGCTCATGACTGAGACATGTCGTCCTTCTCAACCCGTCGTTGATGGTCGCATGATGTTGTTCACGCTCACCGAATCGTCGGAGACGACAGAGAGAGCGAGGGGAAGACTAGGGAGGAGATGCGCGATTTGGTGCGAGCCGGGGGGTGGGGGTGGGGGGTTGGTGCGACTTAGCCGCGTCGGAGGAGCACGGACTCGGGCGAGGGTAATCCGGACATTTCGCGTGGCCAAAATGGAAAAATAGATATTAATATAATATTGCAAATGGGGTATTTTACCAAGGATCCACCAAAGTGGAGTATATAAACAATTGCATTGGGAATGAAGGTATATTCTTGAAAGCCATCTAAGTGGATGGTATACTATCGACTCCCCTTCAACATTGGCGTATCGGAACGCGAGTTTATATGTGTTTTCTATAATCTTTTTATTAGATTAAACATAAAGACTAAAAACCTAATAATCCAAATACATCACCAATATTATGTTTTCCAACGTGGAGGGATATTGTATCTACATAGTTCTAAAAATGCTGGGCAACGAAGTACATAAGCAAGCGAGAAGCTACTATACTTATCGATCATAGACTGTTTAGTAAAATAGACGATCAACATGGAAGATCACCTTACTGTATTTACTTAAGTTGGTCTTGAGAAGCTCTCTGTGCCCGGGATAGACCAACCTGCTGGTGCGGTGGTCAATCTTTGGAAGAATCGACAGCACCACCGAACGAAAATTAAACCAATTATCGATGAAGTTCAGGAGCTACTTTTTGTGCCTTTTGCCGGCAAATGTTGCAGCCTATCTTTGTGCAAAGCAAGTCTCGGTAGGCAACGATCGATCGGGCTGCACAAAATCTGGGCCCGTCCAGACAAGAAATAGCACAGGTTAGGCCTACCAAGCCCAATACACAATATATGGCCTACCAAGCCCAATTGCTCTTACACAACAAGTAGCATAGCGTTGGCCCATACAGTCCAATTACTCTGGCCAACAGTATTGGGCCAGCAGACCCAGCCCAACCGGACGGACTGGATCGCACGCAATATTCTCGATCCAAGGGTACAGATGCTTCCACGTCACCACCAACTCAAGGCAGGCTCGAGGTGCTCTTCCGCTTCCTTGCGCTCCTCGTCCCCATCAAACCCAACGCCCACGCAAACCTCCCCAACTCGATCAAATCGCGCACCAAAAAGTTCCCCAAAAGAATCCCCGTCTCGAATCGCGATGCTTCCGAGTCACGCCTCGCTTCCCCTCGTCGGCGGATGAGCTTCCTCCGCGCGCTCGCGGACTCCTTGTCCTCGCTGCTGTTCTCGTCGGACGGGGCAGCGGGGGCGCCCATGGACGCGGCGGCGCCGTCTGCGGCGGCGGTGGTGGGGGAGCGCGTGGCGGTGAAGCTCAAGGGGTACTTCGAGCTGGCCAAGGAGGAGATCGACAAGGCCGTGCGCGCCGAGGAGTGGGGGCTCCCCGACGACGCCGAAGCGCACTACCGCAGCGCCCTCCGCGTCATGCTCGAGGCCAAGGCCGCGCGCATCCCCGACGCCGTCTCCTCCAGGTGCGCCTGGCTCCCCTTTCCCTTCCCCGAGGCGGTTAGGATTTGCGATTGCTGGTTGATTAGTGGTGGGTGTGTTTGCTTGCAGCGAGAGGGGGCAGGTGAGGGTGTACCAGGAGAAGATCGCCAAGTGGCAGGCGCAGGTCGAGGAGCGGCTCAGGGTGCTCGGTCAGAGGAGTGGTGAGCCTCTCCATTCCTTTTTCTCGTCAATTTTCCTGCGTTGTGATGTGCAACTGCAAAGCTCATGAATGTGGTCAGCCATGTGCACTTCTGCTGCTCTGCGTCTAGAAACATTAGAAGAAGCCAAAATATTGCCATAACGTGGTTCATTGTGTTAGCTGTGTGAATTTAGGGATTAGTCCCTGTACAAAGAGGAGTTTGGAACTTTCGTAGGTTGTATGGTTCGATTAGTGAATTGTGTTTTCTGTTATAAAGTTTAAGTTTAAGTTTTTTGGTTGCTCTGATTGGTCCTAGTTACATAATACAAGGAAATTTTAGTTGTTTTGCTTTTTGTTTTGGGTCATGTGCACAAACTTTTGCCTTCTTCGATTGTGGACTCTAGTTCATTGGGAGTTAACTTGTGTTATCTTGTCTGGTTTTGCAGGAGTGGCTGAACCAGTGCCGAAGAAGGTATAAATTTCTAGAATTGAAGTTGTACATGTGGTACATGTTTTTGCCTTATAGATTTAACTGTTTTACTTGGTTTTGAATCTTAGTGTCTTGATGTTGGTTGTTTGCAACTAACATAAATACTGCATTCTGATATGTTTCTTTAGTGAAATCAAGCAGGCATGTATTATAGGTAGAACGATTGTGGCCTGTTGTTTTCTTCCTTCCTGATCAACAATATTTTACTGGTCTTTTGATTTGGTACACTGCATTTCTAGTTTATCCATCCAAGTCTGCTTGCTATAGAGATGCTCTTCTTATGAGTTCTTACGAATTTCAATAATCCAACATTAGACATAAATGATAAAACATCATAATAGAATTAGAATTGTTATTCTCTACTTGTTTGGCTTCGATATGTTTCTTTAACAACACGTGTTGAGTAAAATAAGTTATTTAAGAAAAGGGAGGCCCTGTTTGGGGGAGCTCTAGTTTTTGCCATAAGCTGTTTTTTTTGCTGAAAAACAACTGTAGCTGATGGATGTAGTTAGGCCGTTTGGCAGCCTGACTTTTTGTTGGGTTGGCTGGCTGTAGTAGTCGTGGATGAATGATGAAATGTTTGAAATACCCTTGAGGGTTCTGAATGCATGTTTGTATGCTGATTTACATTAAACTAATCACAAAACCGATTACTGAAATCTTGCAAAAATATCTACACTCCACAAATCTGAACTCGAAGAACCAAATACAATTATACAAGTATGAAATAATGCATGAACACTGCAGCAATCAAATCTGAACATGAACAAATCGCAGTATAATCATATATGATAATAGAGAAATTCGTAGTCCATACAAACAATCATATTGCAAACCTCCCATAAAAGAAAGAATGAATGAATGAAAGAAAAGAACCCTAGATCTAGCCGGCCGGGGAGGAGAGGAACGACGGCGGTGGCACCGGGCACGGCGTCGTCGTCGTCAGGGTGAGGAGGTTGCTAGGTTAGGGACACCGGATCCGGTGTCGACAGTACATGGCGTTGTCGACCAGGGAGGTGGAGAAAAGCGACAACGTTGACCAGCGGGAGGTGGAGAAAGGCGGCGGCAGCGACCGGCCGGAAGCGGTGCTAGCAACTGTTGGAATGAACCCTTGATCTATTCCAATGGGCCAAAGGCTAAAATATACATGTTACATGTGTAGGTAAATATGCAAATAACACATAACACACTATACAAGAGACATATCTAACACCCCCTCAAACTCATAGTTTATGCCTTAGTGAAGAAATTTGCTAACTGAAGCTCTGAAGGCACATACTGAAGAGCAATAACTTGGTCTTGCACCTGCAATTTCATGTATGAAGCATCTACTCAAATGTGCTTTGTGAGCTCATGCTTCACTTGATCTCAAGCAATGCTGATCGCACTAGTACTGTCTGATAAGAGAGGAGTCGGTACAGAAACTGGAACACCAAAATCCTCAAGTAGCCACCAAAGCTAAGTGATCTCAGCTGTCAACGCCGCCATGGCTCGCAACTTAGCCTCAGCACTCGAACGGGAAAAGGGAGTCTGCTTCTTGATCTTCCAAGCAATCAGAGAGGAATCAAGGAAAACACAATAGGCAGAAAGAGACCGGCGATCAGAAGGATCGCTAGCTCAGGTCGCATCAGAGTACGCCTAAAGCTGTAGAGAGCTGAAGCAAGGAAAGAAAAGGCGACGATTGATGGCCCCGTGAAGATATCGCATAACATAAAGGTGACTATAGTGGAGCTGGGTGGGAGCAAAAACGATCTGACTCAAAATGTGAACTGGGTGAGAAATGTCAGGTCGAGTGATTCCAAGGTAGACGAGGTTCCCAACAAGATAGCGGTAGCAAGTGAGATCCTCAAGAGACTCCCCATCAGTGGGCCGAAGGTGAACACTAAAGTCCATAGGAGTGTCCACCATGCGCTGATCAGTGAGATAAGCGCGAGCATGGATATTCTAAATGTACTTCTCCTGGGAGAGGTAGTAGCTCGCAGGTATAGAAGTGACATCAATCCCAAAGAAGTAACAAAGAGGACCCAAATCAGACATCAAGAACCGCTCACTGAGATGCTCCTTCACAAAATCAATGTACCAAGAGTCATCCCCAGTAATGATCATATCATCCACATAGAGAAGACGGAGCGTTCGACCCTGAGGAGAGGTGTACAAAGAGGGTAGGGCGTGATTGTTAGAATAGGACTCTTGTATTTTCCTTATCTGTATATGACAACCCCCTGTTGTACTCCCTATATATATTGCCCATTGGGTCCCTTGAATAGATGAACACACAATATTCATAACATGGTATCAGAGCCAAGAGGTCTTGAGTTCAAGACCCGGTTGGTGCAATTAAAAAAATAATAATTGCAGCCCACTTCTATTCCACGTCTTAGGCTTGAGAGAGCCTACACGTGAGGAGGAGTGTTGAAGTATAAGTGAATTGTCCACCTTTCCTCATAAGCTTAAGCTTTTGGGTGAATTGGTTGGTGCATGCAGCTACAAGGCTTTTCTTTCCTTGCTTCAGCTCTCTACAGCATTTTGTCATTGATGGCGATCCTCTTGAGGATCCTACTCGATATCGTCATCTTGTTGGGAGAGGTGTACCTTGTAAGCACTCGTCCCGATATTGGTTCATATCTTGAGGTTCATGGCTCGTCCTACCCATCTTCACTACCTTCTTCGTGTTCTTCGCTACTTGCGCGGACCATCTCTCGTCGCTTGTTTTTCCTAGCTCCACTCACTCGACTTCAGCGTACTCGTCGCGCACTGGCTAGTGATCCTTCCGATCGTCGTTCTCTTTCGCAACGATTGCCGGAAGGACAAGCAGCGTTCAAACCAGTTGAGAGCACAAAGGGCGAGTGGTTCTTGAGTGCCCGTGATGGGACCCGACTCTTTTATCCGGCGAGACAGTGCTATCGATGTGCGAGACCCGTGAAGCATGAGCGACAGCACAATGCCATCACCATCGGAGGAGTACTTGCTACGCTTGTGCCATCGAGTTACAGTTCTCGACTTCTTCACGAAGCCACGGACTAGCACAACATTTGTATTTTCTCTCCAAACTCGGTGTGTGTGATCCACCATGAGTTTGAGGGTGTTAGAATAGGACTCTTGTATTTTCCTTATGTATATGGCAACCCCCTCTATATATATATTGCCCATTGGACCGCCATTGATGAACACACAATATTCATTCAAACCAAGCACAAAGGGCTTTCTTGAGCCCATAGAGAGGGCGACGAAGGCGACAAACCATACCATCAGGGATAGAATGCTCAGGGGGCGGCTGCATGTAAACCTCCTCACGCAGCTCGCCATTGAGAATTGCATTCTTAACGTCCAGCTGAGAGATGGACCACTGTCGAAAAAAAGCCACAAGAAGGAAAGTGCGGAGCAAAGGTCTCATCGTAGTCACGACCATGCTCCTACTGAAAACCACACGCTAGAGCCATCCGAGTGGGTCTTGATCTTGTACACCCACTTGCACGGGGGAGCGGTGGCGGCGACGGCCTGAGGCGACGGTGGGATCCGGGAGTCGAGGTGGCAGAAGTAGAGCACAGGCAGCCGGGTGGAAGCAAAAGAGGATCCGGATGGTGGCGGCGGCTGTCATGTGGGAAGAGGAGAGGCTAGGGTTAGGTTTTTTTGGGAGGAGAGCCATGGCCCATGGGCTCTGATACCATGTTGGAATGAACCCCTGATCTATTCCAATGGGCTAAAGGCTAAAATATGCATGTTGCAGGTGTAGGTAAATATGCAAAAAACACCCTATAGAAGAGACATATCTAACAGCAACGTCAACCAACGAGAGGAGCTGGTGGCGGGATCGGGACTCAAGAGGATTGGGGGGGAGGGGGCGACGACACCGGTTGGGAGGTGGCGTTGTCGAGAGGGCGGCGACACCATCATCCAGAGGGATGCGGCGACCTCGGGTCGGCGGGGAGGGAGTGTCGGGGCTGGTGCGTTTGCTCGACCTAGGGGTGAACAGGACGAGTGGGAGCGAATGGGTTCGGGGTGGGGAGGGGATCGAATGGGAAGGGTCTTTTAACCAGTGGCATTTGGTGGGTAATTTTAGGGAAGTTCTAGTGTCAAATAGCTATTCCCCTCCCGCAATAAGCCGGAAAAGCTGGTGCCTGGTGGGGAGGTGCTTTGGCTTTTACATAGGCTTCGGCTGTGGCTTAAGCATTAAGTTGTTGCGAAGCTAGCCTGTTTGGAGGGCTTCCGGCTTTTCCGAAGCGAAGCCAGCTTAAAGCTCCCCCCAAACAGGGCCAAAAGCTAGCTAGGTTACATAGTTATATATTGAGGTTCTCTACCATGTCTTTTCTTAATGAGTAGTTTGCAGCAAGCAAATTGGCCAAAAGGTCTTTCTCCATTAACTGTGCCTTAATTCCGCAGGTTGTTACAAACAATCCTATCAATAGGACTGAGAAACCGGCATCAACTAGTTTCCATAAGTCTACTTTGCAGCCTAGCCCTACCTTTAATAGAGGTGGTCAAGCATCTGCTCGTCAGAAGAATAGCACTGGAGGTCCCAAACCTGTGCAAAGAGCTGGTGGAAACTATGATGACAAGCTTGTCGAAATGATAAATATGACCATTGTAGATAGAAGTCCTTCTGTTAAATGGGATGATGTTGGTACGCAACCATTAATTTGCTTTCTATATTCTGGCCCAAACCCAATATTCATTACAGTATCCTTGTTCTCTGGTTTGATTTGTAGCTGGTCTTGACAAGGCAAAGCAAGCACTCATGGAAATGGTTATCTTACCTACTAAACGAAGGGATTTATTCACTGGTCTTAGGAGGCCTGCTAGGGGTAAACTTCATGCTGATTCTATAAATCTTTTCCAATAATAGTCATCTTATGTAAAATCCATAACTATCCTTTAGGGCTGCTTCTCTTTGGTCCTCCGGGAAATGGAAAAACGATGCTTGCCAAAGCTGTAGCATCAGAATCTGAAGCAACATTTTTTAATGTTTCGGCTTCTTCGTTGACGTCAAAATGGGTATGTGGTTATCCTTCCATTTGTTACACTGTCTGATCTTATATATTTCCCTTGTCTAAAACAACCTTATTTTTCATTGGCAAAACAGGTAGGGGAGGCTGAAAAGCTTGTTCGGACACTTTTCATGGTTGCTGTTGATAGACAACCATCTGTTATTTTCATGGACGAGGTACTGGTTAAAGACCCTTCCTGTAGTAACCACTTGTAGTTAGCTTCTAAAGTCAAAATTTGCTGAAATTATGTAATACAATTCTATTTAATGTTTGCTTGACTCCATTTTTTCTAGAAATGTTTTCTTACTAATGGAGCCCATCAACATTATTTGCAATCATGTAATTATTAGACATGGCAAAATTGGTTGTATGTCATATTTTAAAAATAGTTTGCTTTTTTGAAACTTTGATCCATTTGAACCATGCAATTATTAGACATGGAAATACATGTTCTGCATCACCATTTGTTTCCTAAAATTAGCACAAAATAGAGGAGTGCATTAAGTATTGTATTCTGCTCTTAGGCTTATGCACAACGTTGTTAATACTTCTTATGGTAGTAAATGTTTGGTATGCTGTGGGCTTTTGGGATGCTTGCCTGCTCAGGGCATTGATTTGATACAGCAAGAAATATTTGGTTTTTGTCTTGTGATTATGCAATCTTTTGTCCAAATTTTGTGCCAAAAACTAAATGTTTGATTCCACGGTATTCCTTTTCATTCAAATCTTTCTAGAAGTTGAGATAAGCACGTAGATGTATATGCATTACTGCTAGCTCAGTCGGTGTAGGATCTTAAAATGTATTTTCTTTAGCTGATTTTTTTAATGGATTCTCTCGTAGATGTATATGCATTACTGCTAGCTCAGTCGGTGTAGGATCTTAAAATGTATTTTCTTTAGCTGATTTTTTTAATGGATTCTCTCTTATTTTAATCGTAAGAGTGGAATCTGAGGCTTTTTGTTGTTTGCTGACTGCATTTGACCATACAGATTGATAGCGTCATGTCTACAAGGTTAGCAAATGAGAATGATGCTAGCAGGCGATTGAAATCTGAATTCCTTATCCAGTTTGATGGGGTGACTTCAAACCCGGATGATTTAGTAATTGTTATAGGTTAGCACCTCTATCTTTTCTAATTTGCTTAATTCTGGTTAGTTTTTTTTTTTTTTACCATGCTTGGTTATAGTGAAAATATTTATGATACGGCTATTGTATGTGCAACTGTTAGTCGCAATCATGTAATAATATCGAATAATATCGAATCCCCATGATATAAACACTTCTTTGATAAGGATAGTAATTTGTGGGCTTGCAACGCCCTTAGCTTTTCTTCGCTGCTGCTGTTTTGTTATTCAGTATCTAGTGTATTAATTTGGTCAATAGTTTATTGTCCCTCATTGTATAAAGTTACATTTGAGTGTTGCAACTTGCAAGTAAATGGCTCTCAGGCCCAATGCTTAGTATATGATTTTTATTATTTCAGCAGCCGTAGTTAGGACTTAGAACTGTGTTTATCAAGAGTAACAGTGTTATGATCCTTAGGTCATAGGGGTAAACATCACCGAGAGGATAGTTGGGTGGTGTCGATTGCTAGGTGAGAGGGAATACTATAGATTGGGGAGACGAAGGGGATTGAGACTTAGACTATTATATTCTTATTGCTTAATGTCAACGATTACAATAATCCTCCTTATATAGAGGGTTTTCTAACAATTATAGATAAAATCAATCTAAATGATGGCTTTCTTAACTAATAGATAATTTTTCTAACTAATAGATAACATTTTCGATTAACTAATCTATATATAAGGAAACTAATCAACTATTTAGGGAAATAGATATTCTTATTGGAGAAGGTAATCCTTTCTCAATCCCGATGCCACAGTACTTATGGTACTGTTCATACATGTAAATAGTAAGCCGGACCCTGACACAGACATTTCTGAAACAATTTCTAGCACTGTAGACACTCCAGTTTGTGATCTTGAGGGCTATATGATTTGCCCTCATTGTAATTCATGGATGAAGACACATTTTCTCACCTAGGTATATTTAAAAAAACTCAGGGCACACAACAGTTTCCTTGCAATCTTTTTCTAATCTAAATTCTCTGTTTTATTTTTTGTATCTCCTGTTGATGAAAATCCTTTGGTTAGGGGCTACTAATAAACCACAAGAGTTGGATGATGCTGTTCTTCGAAGACTGGTAAGATTGATCCTACATATATATTTATGATTACTGCTGCTGTTTTATTTTGGCTTCATATTTCTTGCATCTAGGGTTTCAAAAACCGAACACAAGAGTATGTGCTGCTTGGTGGTTGGTACCAGACTATTAGTTCTTGAAACACCTTTGCCTGTCAGGGTATTGTGGCAACCAGAGAATTAATAGGGAACTGGACTGAAAGTGTGCCAGTTTTATCTGGTTACAACTTACAAGAGCAGCTTGTTATGGTTGCCAAGTTCTTTTGAGGGGAAAAAGCGAAAGCTATTATTAAATAATTTATTTATGTCCACAAAAAGAAAATGAAAGACTGAGTACTGCACCTATCATTTTGGTAACGCAACACAGTAGTTCATATATAGAATGTTATTCCGTTTTATAGTAGGCAGTGCGTGGGTTTGGTTTTTTTTTGCCGGGGGCTTTAGTGGATTTCTTTTCTGTACTGAATTTCCAGTGCTTTTCTTACAACAATTTTGACTTAGTTTGTTCTTTTTTAATGTCATTATATTGGATCTTATAAACAGGTGAAAAGGATATATGTGCCACTACCAGATCCAAATGTACGGAGGTTACTTCTGAAAAATCAGCTCAAAGGACAATCATTCAAATTATCCAGTAAGTAACTGCTTTCCTCATTATGCAGCGTTGGACACATGCTTTGTTCAGTTGTGTCAGGGCTTCTCTTGCTACCTTTTTTTTTGTACAGATATTCATTTTTTGTGTTCATCTCCATCACAACAGTCCATTGACCAAGTCGGAAACTAGGAATCTTGGAGAAAAAAAGTGTGTACATAACTATACTTGACAAAGTGGATTACTGGAGAGTGGAGACCATGCACAAATGATATTGCTGTTATGAATATTGTGTGCATCTATTCAAGAGGCCTAATGGGCAATATATATAGAGAGTACAAAGGAGTTTGCCATATACAGATAAGGAAACTACAAGAGGAGTCATATTCTAACACCCCCCTCAAACTCGTGGTGGATCACACACACTGAGTTTGGAAAGAAAATACAAATGTTGTGCCCTAGTTTGTGGCTTCGTGAAGAAGTCAGCAACCTGTAACTCTGATGGCACAAACTGTAAAGCAAGTACTCCCTCCTGCACCTGTGAGCGAGTGTATGAAGCATCCACACCAATGTGCTTGGTGAACTCATGCTTCACTGGATCTCGGGCAATACTGATAGCACCTGTATTGTTAGACAAAAGAGTAGTAGGTCCCATCACAGGCACTCCAAAATCTGCAAGTAGCCACCTCAACCAAGTAACCTCTGCTGTCACTGCTGCCATAGCTCTAAACTCAGCCTCTGCACTCGAACGGGAAACTGCAGTATGCTTCTTAGTCTTCCAGGCAATCAGGGAGGAGTCAAGAAAAACACAGTAAGCAGAAAGAGAACGACGATCAGAAGGATCATTAGCCCAGGTCGCATCGGAGTACGCCTGAAGCTGTAGTGAGGTGGAGCTAGGGAAAAACAACAGACGAGAGATGGTCCCGCGCAAGTAGCGAAGAACACGAAGAAGGTAACTGTAGTGAAGATGGGTAGGACGAGCTATGAACTGACTCAAGATATGAACAACATAAGCAATATCAGGACGAGTGCTCACAAGGTACACCAAACTCCTAACAAGATGACGATATCGAGTAGGATCCTCAAGAGGATCGCCATCAGTGACATGAAGCTGGAGGGATAGCTCCATGGGAGTCTCAGCGGTGCGAGTGTCAGTCAGACCAGACCGGTCAAGAAGATCCTGGACATACTGCCTGGAGAGGTAGTAGCCCTCGGGCATGGAAGAGACCTCAATCCCAAAGAAGTATGTAAGAGAACCAAGATCGATCATCAAAAATGCTCATCGAGGTGCTTCTTCACATATGTGATGAAGGAGGAATCATCACGATGATGAGCATGTCATCAACATCTGAAGAAGCGATGTCCTACCCGAGATGAGATATGGACAAAAGAGCGAGGATCGTGGGGGCGGCGGTGAAACCGAAACCGGCAGTAATCACCGAGGTAAAGCGCGCAAACCGAGCACGAGGAGCCTGTTTGAGGCCATAAAGAGCACGACGAAGACGACAGACATGCCCATCAGGAACAGAATACCCAGGTGGTGGCTGCATGTAGACCTCATCATGCAAAACACCATTAAGAAAAGTATTCTTAACATCAAGCTGAGAAATAGACCACCGTGACGAAGAAACCGCAACAAAAGTGCGAGCGGTGGTCATATGGGCGCGAGGGCAAAAGTCTCGTCGTAGTCACGACCGTACTCCTGCTGAAAGCCGCGAGCCACAAGACGAGCCTTGTAGCGCTCGATAGTACCATCAGACCGGGTCTTAATCTTGTATACCCACTTGCACGTGATCGAACGAGCATGCACAGGTGTCGGTACAATATCCCAAGTCTCCGACGTCGAAGAGCATCAAGCTCCTCTGCCATAGCGAGCCGCCACTCGAATGAGGAGCGACCTCACGATAAGAACTAGGCTCGGATGTGAGAAAGCATGAGCTATCGGAGCAAATCCAAGACGATCGGGAGGTCGAAGGATGTCCGGCCACGAAGGGCGTAACGAGGAGCATCATCGGGAGGATCGGATGTGGGTGTCGGCAAGATACCGGAGAGAGGCGGTAAAGACAAGGGCGTGCAGAGTAGTGAATACCGAGAAACGAGGCGGTGGTGGTGCGGGAACAAGAGGCGGTCTTTGCGGAGAGAGGAGACCGGAGGCGAGGTACAGAAGGAACCATTGGGGACAGACCAGGGGAAGACTGTGATAGTGGAGAAATGGGTGAAGAGTCAGAAAGAGAACCACGAAATCGACTCAACGGTGGAAACAGGAGCCGAATCTCGATAGAAGAAAGGTCGAGATTCGTCAAAGACAACGTCTCGTGAGACCCTGATCCGTCGAGCAGAAGGATCCCAGCAACGATAACCCTTATGCTCAGAACTATATCCAAGAAACACACACTCAATCGATCGGATTGACGGTTTAGTGCGCTCATGAGGTCGTGCAGAACAAAACAAGTACAACCAAAAACACGAAGGTGAGTGTCTTGGGGCTCGAGTAGAGCGCTCTATAGGACCGACACCCTTAAGAGCGGTGGAAGGTCGCATATTGATGAGATATGCACGTAGAGAAACAAACCTCGGCCGTAAGCGTGGTGGAACGTGAGAGGCAAGGAGAAGAGTGCGGGCAGTCTCAATCAGATGACGATGTTTGCGCTCAGCAACCCCATTCTGAGCATGGGCACCAAGACAAGAAGGCGGTAAAGAGTGCCTCGCCGTAAAGAAACCGTCTAAAAGCGCCGAGCAGCACTCGCCGCGAGAATCACACGTAAAAATGCGGATGGGAGAATCAAGCGAGTACGAACCATCGTTGCAAAGCGACGATAGATCGCAAGAAACTGACCACGATTAGACATAGGGAAAATCCATGTAAAGCGGAATAATCATCAATGAAGATCACATAAAGTTTATACCCGCCTTTAGAGATAATAGCGCAGTCCCCATACATCCGAATGAACTAAGTCAAAGGGCGAGAAGACAAGGACTCACTAGAATGATAAGGAAGTCGTAGTCGCTGCCCACTTACAACCTCGACAAAACATGGTCGTGTCAGCGATAACACGCCCAAGAACACCCTTACGAACTAATGAAGAAAGACGGGACCCACACAAGTGACCTAAGCGGTGATGTCATCGCGCAAAAACTCCGGAGGTGGTGGCGGCAATGGCGGTGGAAGTAGTCGTAGAGGTGACAGGAGCAACTGAAGTGGACGGAAGGTGGAGGCGATCAAGGATGTAGAGACCACGACGATCTCACGGCGTCGGCCGGTCCCAATCACCGCCCTGTCTGTCGATCTGAACAAAGCAGTGTGAGTCAAAACCAACCCTACTGGTAGAGATCGGTGGTGACCCACCGAGAGAAGCGCATGGTAAGTGGGAACATGAGAAGCATTTGGAGCAGAAAAGTCGATGAGACAAAAAGTGCCTGATCTGCTGCAGACAGAGGAGTACCATCGGCTGTTTGAATTGAGATAGGAAAAACAGGAGGTCCGACTGAAGTAAGAGAGGTGGAGTCCGGTGTCATGTGGAAAGAGGCACCAGAGTCCAGAACCCAAGAAGTACCTGGAGGAGACGTCTGAGCTAGACTGGCAGAACCTGCTGAGCTGTGAGAGAGCTGCTGAAGTAGAGCTGGCGAAGCTGGCGAGCAGAATCACCTCGCCGAGAAGGTCTGTCATCTTTGAGTCATCCTCCCGTCGAGGAAGGGCCTCCCTGCCCCCCTTGGGTCGTCCACGCGCCTTGTTCTGCTTTTTGCGCACCGCACAACGCTGGTAGTCGTGCCCGAAGTTCTTGCAATAATTGCACTGAACCCCAGTTGGTGCAAAAGCAGGAGCAGAAACAGACAACTGAGAAGATCCTGTAGTCGAAGCAGAAACCGGCGGTGTAGTCGAAGAAGAAGGGGTAGCAAGCACAGTCGGAACAAACTGTGCTGCTAACCCGCGGCGAAGCTCCTCAGCACGAAGCGTCGAAAGAGCCTCGGTAACTGTCGGTCGTGGTGGCGGCTCGGCGGTGAGCCACAGCGAGCTCAAACTCGGGCGCAGATGGCGACGAAGTTATAAAGCGGCGATCACGATCCGTATACGCACTTTATGACACTCGACAGAGCGAGAAGCGAGCTCGTCTCAGTGGCGCCGAGACCGCGGGGCTCGGAAGAAGTCGTCGGCGAGTCGCCCCGGCGGCGTCTCAACTCACGCTGAGCGAAAAGAATCGAGCATCGCCGCTCTGCGATATCGCCGCGCAAGTACTCCCGCACTGGCGAGTAGAACGCAGACCAACAATGTCTGGCTGGATGGAGTCGTCGACGCTGACCACCAGGATGGCTCGAACACGGGGCTCGTCAGCACACCAGCGCTCAAAAGCGTCGATGGTGTACTGAAAGACCTCATCAGCAACGTCAGCAGCAGCATCTGCCTCCTTCTTGGCAACCTCATCTTACGCAGTGGTAAAGTAAGTCGTCTGGGAGGAGGGCGGGCGCGACGGCGGACAAGGTCGAGCACCAGTGACATGTCCCTAGAGGCGGAGACCATCGAGCATGATCTCCATGAGTGAAGACTGAAGACCACAACCTGTAGTTCGTCCCATGAAGCTTTGTTCCCGAGAATGGGATCGCAGTGGATGGAACGGAAGCCATCGGTGGGCGGCGCTGGACGGCGCGGCGACCAAGGCAACGATGTCTAACAGGCGGCGCTGGACGGCGCAGCGGTTAGAACTATGGGTTTTTTCTTTCTTTCTTTTCCTTCGGGCCGGGCTAAGAAGCCTGCTACGGCCGTGCAAAACAAAAGAAATGCACGGGGGAACTAGGGTTCCCCCTGCATGTGGCGGCGGCGTGGGCGGCGGCGGCGGCGGTGGCGGCGTGGCTGCGGCGGCAACCAACAAGCGGCGGCAACGGCCTTGCGGCGGCGGCGAACAAGCGTCGAGCCCGGTCGGCGCGTCGGGCTCTGGTCGACGAAGCGGCGATGGTGGCGGCGTCCTTGCGTCGTCTGGCGGCGGACTCCGTCGGCAGAGATGAGCTCGAGGCTCCAATCGGTGAAGCGGCGACCTTGCGGCGGCGTCGGGCTCCCGGTCGGCAGACGGCGTCGAGCAATGGAGGCTCCGTCGGTCGAAGCGGCGGCGCCGCGGCGGCGCGTCGGCAATGGAGGCTCCCGTCGGCGGGAGCGGCGGGCGGCGGCGGTCTTCTGGCGGCGACGGCGGCCAACAAGCGGCGACGACGGCCTTGCAGCGACGGCGAACAAGCGTCGGCCTCCTGGTCGGCAGACACAGTGGGATGGCAGCGGAAGGAGAGCTAGGTTAGTAATCTCGCTCTGATACCATGTTATGAATATTGTGTGCATCTATTCAAGAGGCCCAATGGACAATATATATAAGGAGTACAAAAGGGGTTGCCATATATAGATAAGGAAACTACAAGAGGAGTCCTATTCTAACAATTGCCACCCTTTTCCTCTTTGAATCCCAACTCAACCAATGTATCTGAATTTCATGTTACGTTCAATGACTCCCAAAATAGTTTTTTGAAAATTGGAATGGCCTATATTTCAAGGTCCAGAAATCACAATCTCCCCGAAAGTATGGAATCTCGTAGTACAGGGCTTCGTTGGAAATTAGCTTTTTTGTTCCTCGCATGAAACCTGGACATCATCTGTCATTTTCTGTCTGATCTACGTAGTGTTGCATAAGGAATAGTGATCGGATAGTGTCATTGTGGACAGAAGAGCTCGCACGAACCTGGAAGTTTTGCTTTTGCATTATGTAGTATGTAGCTTGTGGTTGCTGTATATGTAGGACCACTCTTAACATTAGCCACAACATCCGAATTTGGAACTGTTTCTTTACAGGTCATGATTTTGAAAGACTTGCAGTGGAGACTGAAGGTAATTTTATTTTCTGGTATATGCTCGTTTTGCAAGGATGGCCTATGTGGTCCTTCGTACTGAAATAAATCTGTTCCTAGGGTATTCTGGGAGTGACCTGAGAGCCCTGTGTGAGGAAGCTGCAATGATGCCAATCAGAGAGCTTGGCCCACGGAATATTCTTACTATTAAAGAAAATCAGGTATTTGTTCCGCATTTCTAAACTTTGGATATTGAATTGTCAATCTTGCTATTTACAATTTAAACAAAAACTTTGAAATAATCATTGTATTCTCATTTGAACTTTTCATGGTCAAGGACGCAGCGTAAATTACCAACTTTGTTGTTTGCCATATTGTAGTTGCGACCTTTGAAATACGAAGATTTCAAGAATGCAATGACTGTGATTAGGCCAAGCTTGCAGAAGAGCAGATGGGACGAGCTGGAGAAATGGAACGAGGAATTTGGTTCGAGTTGACAATAACGTGCCCTGTTCATCACAGTTTTAGTTTGGTCTGTATACCATTTTCTCACCATATTCTATGGCTTGCAAGTGGTCATCCAGTTATTCAATTAGATATACACAGAAGGTATATCTCTCTCCAATTTGTATCAATGTAAATGATGTACAGGAAAACCCTCTAGTTCATGATAGCGAGGGGAAATTACTGATGAACTCGCGGTGTGTGAATCAAGGACTAAGGCTTGTAACTTTTGTTCTTTTAACAGCTGTAAACACTTTCAGTTTCCATTGCTTATATCACTTTCTTTACCCTCAACTAAACCAACTCTTCTGCACCTGAGGACCGAGCGTTGCTCGGTTAGTTCGCGACGCCGTTGTGCGTGCATCCTGCTTGGGCTCGTCTTTAGGTGGTTTTAGGAAAGTACACGTATATATGGGTGCGTTCAGTAGTCAAAACGCGTATCCGTGCTTAGTGAGGTTTAAGCTTCTACTCTAGATTAGGTGTGTTAAAGACGCACTCACGTGTGTGTGGTGTATATGCGTGAATGTGTCTGATGTGTACTCTAAAAAAACTCTTCTGTTAGAGTTGAACGATCAATTTCTTATTACGCAGCCTACACACCATCCTTACAAGTTACAGCAGAAACTGAAACCTGAACAAACCATATCCTGATCTAGAGCTCGATTGGATGTATATATGATTGAAGGAGGATGGATGCCCTGCAGCTGCAAACGACGACGAGGGCTAATCATCTCGGAGGAATCCGAACAAGCGTCGCGAGATCGCGACGGCAACAGCAAGCTTGACGTTTACACCGCAACGGCGCAACGCTCGCGTTTGCATTTGCATGACCCGTCCCATTTCCATTTGACAGCACGGCGAAAGGCGCGACCGCATGTGCCGGCGCCCAGAATTGGATCTCGCATGCCGCGCCCATGGTCCACCGTCGTACGCCCCCCCGATCATGAGCGTACGTAGCTCATGCCAAGCACAGGACAACGCCCACTGCTAGGTTAGTACTCTGCTAGTTACATGCCACACCACACCACACCACACCGAGGCTCTAGTTGCTCCGCGCACCATCGATTTCTTATGAAATCCTCGCCAACAGTCAGATGGCACGTGAGCCTCGACGAACTTCAATCTTCAACTATCGGTGAGGCCCACGTGTCAGCGGCTGCTCGTGACTGTATAAACAGGCAGCGACATGTGGATCCACGCTCCGGATACCTGCATCATGCCAGCAGCTATTCGTGACGGTGGTGGTAGAGCGAATTGTTCGGGGAGCCTAGCAGCATGAGCGCCCTACGGCGAGGACCCCCTTTCTTGGTGCGCGATCAAGAACCCAACGGCTGGGATCGCGCGATAGATGCCATCCTGGCCGTCCAACCGGCCGTAAAAGTCTTGTCGGCGACGGTGGCCGCGCGCGGCTCAAGCAATCAGGGACATGGAGCAAGTGTTTTTAAGTTGAGCAACGGAGTTAGTTAGGAGGAGTGATGTCCCGGCACAGTGAGAGACAAGGCATCCAGAACAAGACTGTCCTACATCATGTGCGAGTCAGTGCAACAGATCAAGCAGGGATCATCAATGCAATCATGGCTTAGGATCCCTGTAATAGGTGATCTAGCTGAGTCCTGAGCACGCATGCGTTGCGAAATTAAGCAGAGTTTGCTACTCTCCTGCATGGTGATCAGATGCAAAGTTGTTGTCACTGAAACATCTCTTTTTCCTCTCACTCTGCGGCATTTGGGCAAGAATAAGATGATGATGATGATCAGAGAGGGAGTGGGTTGTCCTGCCTAGCTGCAAATACCTAACCCTGGGGAATGGCAGTGGTGAACTGAACGGTGATTCTCCTGCGATGTGCCTGTGCACACAACTGGTGGGTGGGCCCGGTGGTTTGGCTCAGAATGTTCCTCCCTACGTGCCCTGGTTGGTGAAGTGGAATTCAGGTTCAGCCACCAATTGGAGCTGGAATATTACTGAGCCGCGCGCACTCATACTCATGGAGTTATGATTCTTCCAAACAGTGTCAGGGGATGGATAGATATATGCCACGCTGCACAGATTATCATCTTCTCTCACTGCCCGGAGTACAAGGTATGTACTGTACCATTTGCATCCAGTAATTAAGTGCACGATTACTGCTACAAATGAGTTTGTTTTGTAGCAACCCATGTGTTTCTGGTACCTCCTACGTACTCTAGAGTCCACACAACTGCTACCACATACACCATCACTATTCATGCTGTGTGCTGTTGGCTATTCTATACCTAGACGGCTAATTAAGGTTTCACAAGAAAGAACAACTACCAGCTCGAGCATGATCTTCAATTCAAATATCCATCCAAAATGCAGCATGTGGTGAATCTTGAATCCCATGGCGACACACACAAACAGGTGATATGATAGGACTTTGTAGTACTATGATTCTTTCTAGCATCCACTCCATAGTCTATCTATCATACACTGTGTCCTGCCGGTTGCCATCCCCCTAAAATGGTAGCACCAGCTTTAGTTTTGGCTGTTCGCCCATGGGACCGGTACGACGCCGACCGTGGCGCGCAAGGGTAGCCGCTTTTCGCACCTAGAAACCTCACATCCTAGTATCCTACCAGCTAACTCGTAGCTCGCATGCACAAACAAACATACACAAGGCTAGCTCACGTCGAATGAAGCCTATTCCATGATGGATCGAGAAATGGCGCCCAAACCCCAAAGAAATGCCTCAGTTTTGGAGGCACTGATGGATGGATGGATGGATGAGCTGCCAAGGGGGCTCACATCCCATCAGTCCATCACTCCTTTCTCCTCTTCCTTCCTTGTACCCACTGAAATGAAACTGAAAGAAACCTCCTCTGCTCCCTCTTTAGGGCCATGCAAGTGAGTGCCCCTCACAATCCTGCAGTACAACACAAGAACCTAAAGGAGGTCACTGGTCACTGGTCACTAGAGGAGGCTCGAAAATGCTACTAGCATGACACGGAGATAGAGGGGGGGATCGGATTCTCGTATGATCATATGGGTGAACCAATGGTTGAATACCGGCGGATATTGGGGTTTTTTTTCCTGTATCTAGCACTCTAGCCTGTATTTTCCCTGATACAGAAACAAACGATGGACTGCAGATTGTAGTTGATTGCAATAAACTTACGTGCCAAAATAACATAAAACACATGTGTATCAGCATCAACCGTCCATAACTCCTAAATGGAACAAGTTTTCTCACATCAACAAACTCGGGTCACGCTAGGCTCCAGCATTTCACCTTGTTGGCCTTATCTCTTCTCATCACCAAATACCAAACCTTTCTTATCTCTCCCCCATTGCTGGGGTTGTCATCATCATGCTGTGCTCTGCCTTCACATGGCCTGTGCCAGCAATAATATGTCCACTGGACCCAGTAATGGGGCATCAGTACTGTGCCACTCCCTCCCTTCTGTACCATTTTGGTTTCCCCTTTTGCGAACTCACCCCTCAACTTCTGAAATATACCAACTTTGGTCACCTCGCTGCATGCAGGCACGCAGGCTTCTTTTCTTAGGGTAATTCAAGAAATACCACTCCAAAGATTGGGAACCACGAGAGAGCAGTTTTTATTTTTTAATATTTTTTAAAAATATTTTAAAGATAGTCTTTTCTAACTTTATTTTCAATTCTAACTCTTTGCCACGCCACCACGTAACGTGGCAAAAGCATGTTGTCACGCCACGGATCTTGGCGTGGCAAATGAATGTTATCACGTCACTCCTTTTGGCGTGACAAGACTTAGCCCAACACGGACGCGTGTTGGCTCGGGGGGTTATCTAGCAGGTTTGATCACGCCGTGGTAGGTGGCGTGACAACACAATTTGGTCACGCCATGACCAGGTCACGCCACGGGTCATGGCGTGACCAAATGAGTTAAAATTGAAAATAAAGTTAAGAAGAGATTATCTTTAAAATATTTTTTTAAAAAAGATTAAAAAATAAAAACTGCTCACCACGAGAACGCCGCTCCAAAGAATTTTCTTCAAGAAATACCACTCCAAATACAATTGGTTCTACAAAATGCTATTTCACTTGCTTTCCCGTTTTAATTCATTCGGAGCCTTTTTTTTTCCCGCGTGAAATGTCATTTTTGCCCTAGGTTCTCACCTGGCTTATACTCAGCCCAGCTGAAGCACTGTGAGATATACGATGTTTGATCAACAACTTTTCATCGATGATGAAAGCGTGCATATGGAAATGAAGTACCAGGGTCTGACTGCTCATCAAGAAGATTCACCGGCTTATACTCGTACTCCAACCTTAGTGCAGGCAACAAATTGTGTCCTTGTTTGTTAATTCAGTTCTGAAGCAGAAGATCATCACTCAGGTGGCCATGGTGAATTTGCCATGACCCACGAGTAATCAACTGTGAGCTCAGGTGAGTAAAGCAGAGAGACGGGAGGGAGCTAGCTGAGAACCGAGGGCAAAAATTGCATTTCGGACGGGCAAAAAGGCTCCAAATGAATTAAAACGGGAAAGGAAGGAAAATGGCATTTTGTGGAACCGAATGTGTTTGGAGTGGTATTCTCCGAAGAAAACTCTTTGGAGGGGCCTTCCGGTGATTACAATCTTTGAAGTAGTATTTCATGAATTATCCCTTCTTTTGCCTAGACATGGAGTAGGTTTGCATTGTGTGCAGACTAGCTAGGCTGGTGCATGCAGGTAGATGTGGTCCATGGTGTGGTGTGGCTCATTCTCTTTGTTGTAGAGATGCTTAGTTATGGATAAGAAGTTGCAAAATTTATGCCACATTTATACTCTATGTGCAAAAACTGCAACAAGAAGGATGGGTTCAGTTCAGGCTCCTTGGGTGTGTTCATATTTGCCTATAGACTTTGCTCGCCCCCCAAAAAAAAAAAAAAGAACCTGGTGTATGCAACAATATCTCTCTCACACACACACATCTTTTTGGATGCTATATGTTTCTTCCATCATGTCTTCTTCATAGTAAAGGAGAGCTACCCATCACGGATTCTATGATGGGTTCAATCAATCCATCCTCATGCATGGTCCTAGTTTATACATACATACCATTAATAATACAAACCATGCACAAAGCTGTGTGAGGACTGAGGAGAGAGTACACTACTGCTCGCACCTGCATTATCCATTCTAGACTGGGCTGCAGCTAGCTTCATTAGTTTCATGCACAGAAGAGAAGAGAGAAGAAAAACGAATAGAAAGAAGAGAATACACTACTCCTATAAGCTAATCACCATTCATTTCCCATAGTTTCGTGTGTAGAGCAAGAAGAAAAAAACTGTGTGAGTTGCTGATTGATGGGACCTGTGATCTTGCACAAAAGCAGACCCTGCATATATCTGCATACAACTGTTGCAGGACAATACCATTCCTTGTGTGTACACATTGTGCTCCAAAATTACAAGGACTAGTTTCAGAACATGTACAGTAAGCTAAACAAATCTGCGGGGGAAGGCAAAATAAAACAAGTGCAATCCTCACTCTATCTAATTGTTGATTTCAGAGATGCTTAAATAAAAAAATATAATCATGCATTTGGATTTGGTCGATCACTTGATGCAGTTCATAGTATATATCCTCTTTTATCTCAGGCTGCCGAGGCAGTGAACAGCCAGACGTTCAGAGTTCAGAACATTGCAGGGATGCCTGAGACCTTCCAAAGAATTGCCATCGGACCCAGAGAAGATAGAAAATTTTGCGACTGTTGCTTTTGTTGGTCCCCTACCACAAACATGTATCTTTCCAACATGGCCACAGCTATTCAGATTACCAAAACCGGTGCAATTCGTACCCAGTTCAGATCCATGCAGTGCAATGCAAATGATCTGATCTGATCTCTCCATGGAGTTAGTTCTTGGAAGGAAAAAAATGAAAATAAAATCAAGCAAGAACAAGAGATGCATGCAGATCGATTGCAGGAGAGATCAAGAGCCAGCTGCATGCATGTACCAGTGTGGTACTCACTGCAGCAATTGTGTTCCATTGCATTGCAATCTCCACAATGGCAGCAACCTTTTGACTAGTCCAGAATTAGGCACGCAACTTGTGACCGGCCTGCTGCTACAATTGCTTACCTCCCTGCTGCAATGGCTAGCTGAATGCATACCTTCCTGTTCGTTACTACACGGCAGTTACAAAGGTGCACCACCTTTGCACAGTTCTGGCAAAAACTTTCAGCCAAAGCAAAAGAGAGAGCAAGGGCATTGATTCATTGAAGGAAAGATTTGATGCATCTTCTTGGGCCTTGCAAATCACAGCTTCAACTTGAAGAGAGAGAGAGGCTTTGGAATGTTCATATTTGTTTGGGTGTGGTGTGTGTGGATACGCACTGTGCATCTGCTGCCTTATGTTAATTTTCCTGTACTGATTTGCTCATCTGTTTCTCTCTCTTTTCTTTTGTTTCTTGGCTTTTCATGGCACACATGGTTCACAGGCCGGAGAGGCTGCTACTACTACTACTAGGCCTTGTTTTGATGCAGGATTGCAGATACATACTAGCTGTGGTGGCAAAGGCTGCAAAGTCTCAGCATAAATCTGATGAGCTTGAGCTAGCTGTGTCTCTCTCTCTCTCTCTCTCTCTCTCAGCCAGGCATGCATTGGGGTGCTCAAAGGAGGCTACATCACAAACATAGTAACATGCATGGGTCAGCTAAAGCTCAGGCAGAAATAAAAAGGGGACAAGTTTTAAGACGCACATGTACGTTTTGGCACATCTGCAACCCATAGAAAGCCACCAGAGCTAGCTGTTACATCCTACAAATCTCAGAAGGAAAAAAACAATCCTTCCAATTGGGTGAAAAATCAACGTTTCAAATCAACCGACGCAGAAGAAACTTCTATCTGTCAATGTAAATAATTGACAATCTATAGAATGATTAGACGGCTGCTGGCTACATCAAATTGTGATTAATTCATTACACTTTCGATCTCTTCGATCATCGCCCTCTGATTTAACACGTCACTTTTGGTCCCCCGATACACTCATGAATTAACCTCGGCTCGACTGTCAACCCGCTCCATCTCGATCGGATCCTGCAATCGATCCAATGCATAGTATCTGATTCTGATCGATCAATGAATGGATCCTAATTCTGTGCCTGCAATTGCATGGATTCACATTCTGTGACGTTATGTTGTAATAATGTCACAGGGTGTCGTTCCCTGCATCTTATCCATCCATGAGCAATCGGAAGGCCATCAAGTCGAGGCCGACCCTGCAAACACACCACCACATCAGACCCCAACTCTTGATTCGTTGTCTTCTCTCCTATCCATCAGGCCTCCGCCGCTAGTGTTGACTCTTCTCGCCGTTGCCATGGTGGTGCTGCTGGGCCCCTCGGCGCCGCTGTGGTGCCGCCGCTGTTGTTCACAATGACCACTGTGCCACCATTACGAGAAAAATACACCCCTTTATTGATCGACCGCCCTTTGTTTTTTGGTCAAGAAAGTTCACTAATCCACAGCTTTCAGAATCTGTCCAGTATGGAAATTGAAAAGAACTTCGATTGAGATAAACGATTGGTGTTTGATCAACTATCTGGATGGAACTGAACAACAAAGAGAATAATAAGAAAGTTCTTTTAAACATTACCACGGAAGAATCAAATCGGATGGCAAACATCGACTCCAAATCGAGATGGCAAGGATTGTGTGTTATGCGCGTGCTTCCATGTTCCAAATCGAAACAAAAACATTGCGCCTAAATTTTATTTACATTGGAAGCCATGCCTACTACTGTGCACTTTTGAGTCAAATTACAAAAAAAAAGAGGCTCAAGAAGATTTGAAAGCTGCATGTGCGGCTGCGGCGGCGGAAAATTGCTCCAGATGCGCGGTGGCAGGTTTGCTGCCCTTCCGCAGGGCGGCGGCAGCACGTCAGCGACGAGAGGGCAGCGGCGGTGACGGCCACGGCGCCACGCAGCTTGGCGGGCGAGAAGACAAGAGGGGCTTGGGCATCCCTCTTGTGATTTGGTGGTGTGGCTGTGAGGTGGGCCTCAACATGCTGCCCCTTGGATTGATGACGAACGGATGAGATTAAGGGTGTGTTTGGTTGTTGGTACAAGTGATATATGTATGAGTTGGTATTAATGTGTTTGGTTGCTTGAATGTAAATATGTCATGATAGATGGTGCGATAGAAATTTATGAAATATTCTCTCTAGATACTGAATCATCTCATTCAATCAAAACAATGGAACCGTATCATATAAGACCATCTTATCTCATTCAACTCTATCCCACTGAGCAAACACACCCTAAGGTAATGTCAGGAGATACGAATTCCAACTGCATATGTAATCTCTGACCATCATTCTGAATCCTTGCATACCGAAACACACACACATACATAAATACACATTGTACATTTAAAAAAACCTATGGGTGTGTGCCTGATGCAGAGCCCTTCGCTGCAGCCATATACACATCTCGATCATGTAGTAAGTGTGAACCATGCACACTGCGTGCAGTGCAGCGGCAGGAGTAGTTATACTTAGCTGTAGGCATGAAGGCAACAATGGCTGCCTGCCTGTGCATTCTGATACATGCATACGCTGGTATGCAGATGCAGGCACCTAGGTGTAATTGCATGCTGATGTAGAGAGAGCAGTAGATGCATGCATGCTACAGAGAGAGAGACAGAGCTAGCTCCATGTTTGTGTACGGCGTTAATGGCCTTAATTAGTTGGGTATTTCTCGTGTACGTACGAGTATAGCTGCAGCCTGCAGCTGCAGCGCACAGCTGGAATTTTGGAGGGAGAGATCAAAACTCACCTGTACATTTTTGAAACAGGACATCGATATGCTCTTCAGTTCAAGGTATAGCCTCGTTGCAGAGTAAGACATTTAAGAGCTCGTACATAGCCCAATTACATGCGCATTTTCCTACCGAGTTCGATTCCGTATCATCTTCTCTTGTGGATAGAACCCTAGCTAATAATCCATCCCGGCCGGCCGGGGACACATGCATGGTCTACCAAGACCACCTGCCAGCCATGACTGATCAGACGAATAACAATCTCTCTCCCCCTAGCTAAGCTAGCCTGATTAGCCATTACGGACAGGCCGTACGGCGCGCGGCTGGTCATGCGTCGCAGGGTCGCTCGCTCAACTCATCACTGGACGGTCAGTCACCCATCCGAAACCAACGGCGTCACAGCTCACGACGGCGGCGTGATCCGGCTCGTCACTCCGTACATACAACAACAGCAGCAACAAAAAAGTTTGTACAAGATGGCCGGGCCCACAAAAGCAGCCAGCCGATCGATGTCGATCTCCTGCGGCGGCCACAGGGGTTGGCCACAGAGACCCGCCCGCAGCGCGATCCCGCTGATCGGCGATGCGGCTTTACGCGCGCTCTTAACCCCCTTAAACCCAGCCGAAACCTCTCACGTAACGGACGCTGGCATCTGGGCCCAGACTCCCCTGCCGCTCGCGCCGAGCCGCTCCGGCACCCGCTGACAGGTGGCCACCCACGACTCTCCGGACCCACATGTCATCTCCCCAGCAGGCGCGCGGCGCAAGAAGCCAAACGCCATAAAGCCGTTCAAAAAAAAATGGAAAAACCCGTACTGCTCCCTACCGGGCCCACTATCTGACGAGGTGCGCCCCGCATCGTTAGCCTATTGCCGCTCCTCCTCTCTCTTGCCACCACCACCACCCCCCCCCCCCACCAGGCCGCCACCTCTCTCTCTCTCATCTGCAGAGCAGCGGCTGGCCCCCGAAAGCAGCAACAGTCACGTCGCTATCGCGACCACCACCACAAAACTTCACACGCCGACCCCGTCTCCTTCCTACTACCCATCAGATGCCATGGTGGTAGTGTGGTAACTTGCTCGTGGCCATCACCACCAGAAAACTTCACACGCCGACTCCCTCTCCTTCCTACTACCCATCAGATGTCATGGTGGTAGTTTGGTAACTTGCTCGGGGCCATCACCACCAGAAAACTTCACACGCCGACCCCCTCTCCTCCCTACTACCCATCAGATGTCATGGTGGTAGTGTGGTAACTTGCTCGGGGGCGGGTTGATTCACTAGTAAGTGTGGAGGTGGTGAAAGGAAGGAAGTATAGGTGGCGGCCTTGGGTTGGGAGAGTGTTGGTTGTTGCTTCTTGGAATGGCGGGGAGGGTGCCGTTGCCGTGGTGGTGGGCGGCGGCGGCGGTTGTGGTGGTTCTTGCGGTGGCGGTGGAGGGGGGAGGAGGAGGAGGGGAGGGGAAGGCGCTAATGGCGGTCAAGGCGGGGTTCGGCAACGCGGCGAACGCGCTCGTGGACTGGGACGGCGGCCGCGACCACTGCGCCTGGCGGGGGGTCGTCTGCGACAACGCCTCCTTCGCCGTCGTCGCCCTGTGCGTACTCTCATCTGATTCTCCTTGCTGTGCCTGCCAGCCTGGCTTGGTTTGGCGGCTGCGTGGCTGCGTGTGCTTGAAATCTTATTTCCCTAACTTTTCCTTGTTTGCATTGTGTGCTTCGTGTGTTTTTTTTGCCGTGTTCTAGCATATGTTGCTACATGAGTGCTCGTTCTTTCCTCTCCTTTTTTTTCATATTTATCCCGCGAGCTTTTCGGTGCTTTGATCAGGAACAAATCACTTGACCAGTTCTGTTTCACTGTTGCATCTTTACTTGTTTGTACAAATTAAACTCTATTGATCTATTCGTGCCTTGCTGTGAGTGTTTGTTCTTCTAATCTTGTTTCTTGCTGTAGCATATCTAGAAAAGAAAAGGATTTTCTTAGGGGATTGTTTTGCTTTCGTTGCACATATTACTGGGAATAAAGGATCCCCTGTTTGTTCTGCTAAAAAGATTCTTTCTGATGAGCGTTTTCTGTGAAAAAACAGGAACCTGTCAAATCTAAACCTCGGAGGGGAGATCTCGCCGGCTATAGGAGAGCTCAAGAACCTACAGTTCGTGTGAGTACTGAAACTACTGATGAATAGGAGTACTATTTCCTCTTCCTTTGCATCTGCTTATGTTTTTGTGCATTTGACTACACACCTGCATTTCTCTCTCTTTTTAATCCTGCATTTCTAATATGATTTGATTTGACCCCTAATGCCATGATGTGACACAGTTCTTTAGTATTTTACTTTAAGCCACCACTCCCCTGGATTTGCTTCCTGATTAGTCTATTTGTGCCCTAATGATTTGCTTGTGCAGAGATCTCAAGGGGAACAAGCTCACAGGCCAAATCCCAGATGAGATTGGGGACTGTGTCTCCTTAAAATATTTGTACTTCACCCAATCTTAGTCTTTTTATTGTGTTAACTTTTTGTTGTGGAGGGTTCTTGTTTTTTTTAATTGGGCTCTGCTTTTTCTTGTCTTTGCAGGGATTTGTCTGGCAACTTGCTGTATGGAGACATCCCATTCTCCATCTCCAAGCTCAAGCAGCTTGAGGAGCTGTAAGCACTGCATTCTTGTTCCTTCCCTGCCTTTTAGCAAGAGCTATAGCTTTTTTGAGATATGATCACTTTTCATCCATCTCTCGGATATTTTTGGGTTATAGTAATAAATGAGAGGATATTTGCATTTATTTAAGTTTAGGATTCTCTTGTGTAGATGTTAGTCTATGATACAGGCGACATACCAAGCCTAGGTTATGATATTTCTTTCTCTCTTTTCTGAATGCAGGATTTTGAAGAACAACCAGCTCACGGGACCCATCCCTTCCACATTGTCCCAAATTCCAAATCTCAAGACCTTGTGAGCTTCTTAGTACCTTTCTTTATCCGTGACTCTTTACTTCTTTTGGGATTCTTGGACAACCTTGGTTATCTGAGTTTTGTTTGTCTTACCTACCCTTTTCTGTTACAATGTTTTTTTTTTCTTTTTGGCATTTTTTTTTACCTTATGTAGTTCTTAGTAATGAAATGTCCATGTATTCTCTTGGAATAGGGATCTGGCGCAGAACCAGCTTACAGGCGACATACCAAGGCTCATCTACTGGAATGAAGTTCTGCAATACCTGTAAGAACCCTACAACATACCATTTTGCTTACTAATTCACTTGGTGTTGAAAGAAGATATTCTCAGATATTAACATTTTTGTTCTCTTGATCTTCAGAGGCTTGAGAGGTAACTCGCTAACTGGAACTTTGTCACCTGACATGTGCCAACTGACTGGCCTGTGGTACTTGTAAGTCTTCTGCTCCCTTGGAGATGCTGCTTCATATCATGCAGCTTGATCTTCTTGACATTGATTTTTCTTCTCCAAATCTGCAGTGATGTAAGGGGTAACAATCTCACAGGAACCATTCCAGAGAGCATAGGGAACTGCACTAGCTTTGAGATTCTGTATGTTGCTTGCTAGGATTCTTTTGATGTTTTGGTGCTCATGTGTTTCGGGTACTATGATGCGAGCTTCTTATGTGGAATGCAGGGACATTTCATATAACCAAATATCTGGAGAAATACCTTACAACATAGGTTTCCTTCAAGTAGCCACACTGTAAGTCTTCCTGATTTCACTCAAATCTTCTATACTGAGTTTATTCATACTCTTGCAATATACTGTTTCATTCACAATCAGCTCTTCAGTTGACATATCTTCTCATGCATATAGATGCTTACTTCTAGCCCTTATGTTTCATAGATCACTTCAAGGAAATAGACTGACCGGAAAAATTCCAGATGTGATTGGCCTCATGCAGGCTCTTGCTGTTCTGTGAGTAAAACATAAAAACTTCCATCCACATAGTTGTTAGTTGCTGTATTATTTGATAATGATTTTTTGTGTCCAATTTTTTTTTCTCAGTGACCTGAGCGAAAATGAACTGGTAGGGCCCATTCCTCCGATACTTGGCAACCTATCATACACTGGCAAACTGTTAGTATCATCTGCAAGATCTGTTTTTTAACTGAAACAATATTCTTTTCTTGTCTTAACACTTTCTGCGGCCTTTTCTTTCAGATACTTACATGGCAACAAACTTACTGGACACGTACCACCAGAACTTGGGAACATGACTAAACTTAGCTACCTGTAAGTGACTGTTCTTTTATGTACATAATCTGTACTCCAGTTAATGTGAAACACTACATGAGGTTCATAACTTGTTCCTTCCAGGCAACTTAATGACAATGAATTAGTGGGCACAATTCCAGCTGAGCTTGGCAAACTTGAAGAGCTATTTGAATTGTAAGGACTGGTCATTTCTGCAAATTAATGTTTGTTTTGATCTGTGGAAATCCTTGACAAGTTGTATTTTTGACTAGAAATCTTGCCAATAACAATCTTGAGGGTCCTATTCCTGCAAACATCAGTTCTTGCACTGCTCTAAACAAATTGTAAGTTAGCAAGCACGGATTCATCTTAGTGTTTAAGTGAACAATTTTGCACTCCCCATGCTTAATCATGTCTGTCATTCTCAGCAATGTTTATGGCAATAGACTGAACGGTTCTATCCCTGCTGGTTTCCAGAAGTTGGAGAGTTTGACTTACTTGTGAGTACTTGCGCTTGTAGCAGTTCGCTTACATTTATTGCTTAATTCACATTACAGGTTTGAGCAGAATCTTATGCGTTATTCTTATTTTTAAATATATAAAATTACAGGAACCTATCTTCAAACAATTTCAAAGGTCAAATTCCCTCTGAGCTTGGTCGCATCATCAACTTGGACACACTGTAAGGAGACCCTTCTAGCTAAATTTAGTTACCTGCTGCTATGAATTCTCTGAGATATAGTTGTCACATTGCAGCCACTTTATTTTGATAACTTAAACCTTGTTCCTTCATTTTGGCATAGGGATCTTTCCTACAATGAATTTTCTGGACCAGTTCCTGCTACTATTGGTGATCTTGAGCATCTTCTTGAATTGTACGTTGAGAACCAGCCTCTTAAAATTCACATTTTCTTTCTTATGGCCATTATTGCCTAATGTTCAAAATTGTCAATGTAGGAATTTGAGTAAAAACCATCTCAATGGATCTGTGCCTGCTGAGTTCGGAAACTTGAGAAGCGTTCAAGTAATGTAAGTGGACACCCTTGTGATGTGTGTATTTGTATTCTGTTAGTAGTCACCTTGTGATCATGATTTATCTGAATTAATCTTTAAATGCACAGTGATATATCCAACAATAACTTGTCTGGTTATCTCCCTGAAGAACTAGGACAATTGCAGAACCTTGATAGTTTGTGAGTTCTCTTTCATCATACTATAGTATGAACTTTGAAAACCACTAAATATTTTACCGAGCTGTGGTTTTCTCATGTAGGATTCTTAACAACAACAATTTGGTTGGGGAGATCCCTGCTCAGTTGGCTAACTGCTTCAGCTTAAATACCTTGTAAGTTTTTTGTGCCAGCTCTGCCCTGTAGCATTGGCGATGACTTCGCCAGCATTATTTAATGCACGATTTTCATTTCAGGAATTTGTCATACAACAACTTTTCTGGACATGTCCCATTGGCAAGGAACTTCTCAAAATTCCCAATGGAAAGGTATTAGATGACTCCATCCACAATCTTTGACATCCTTTTATTACTATCTTATAGGTGCTATAGTAACCAGTACCTAAATGCAGCTTCTTGGGTAATCCAATGCTGTATGTTTACTGCCAAGACTCCAGCTGTGGACACTCTCATGGATCAAGAGGTATCCAACAAGTCATAAGCTAATAGTTAGCTTGTCACTCCATTTGCTTCTAAGTTCTAAACTCATGTTTACATATTTGTGTTCCAGTTAATATTTCTCGGACAGCGATTGCTTGCATTATCTTAGGATTCATCATATTACTCTGTGTTATGCTATTGGCAATATATAGAACAAATCAAGCACAGCCACTTGTCAAAGGATCTGACAAGCCAGTGCAAGGTTTGTGTATATCTCATCCCTTGAATTGTAATCGATGCCAGAACAATATCCTGACATAATGACATTCATCTCAACTTTTCTTGTTCATGTTCAGGACCTCCAAAGCTAGTAATCCTCCAAATGGACATGGCTATCCATACCTATGAAGACATTATGAGGCTGACAGAGAATTTGAGTGAGAAATACATCATTGGCTATGGCGCGTCAAGTACTGTGTATAAATGTGTGCTCAAGAGCGGCAAAGCCATTGCTGTCAAGCGGCTTTACAGTCAGTATAACCATAGCCTCCGTGAGTTTGAGACAGAACTAGAGACAATCGGTAGCATCCGGCACAGGAATCTTGTCAGCCTTCATGGCTTCTCACTCTCTCCTCATGGAAACCTACTATTCTATGATTACATGGAAAATGGTTCCTTGTGGGATCTTCTTCACGGTTAAGACTTGTGACATCTGATTCACATTGTTTTCATTCAATCATTTATGTCTCATTTAGCATATCTCTCATGATCTATGATCTATTTCAGGTCCATCAAAGAAAGTGAAGCTTGATTGGGACACACGACTGAAGATCGCAGTCGGCGCTGCACAAGGGCTGGCCTATCTTCACCATGACTGCAACCCTCGCATAATCCACAGGGATGTCAAGTCCTCTAACATCCTGCTCGACGAAAACTTTGAAGCGCATCTCTCAGATTTCGGCATTGCCAAATGTGTCCCATCTGCCAAGTCCCATGCGTCCACTTATGTGCTAGGAACTATCGGCTACATTGATCCAGAGTATGCCCGGACGTCCAGGCTCAACGAGAAATCTGATGTATACAGCTTTGGTATCGTTCTTCTGGAGTTGCTCACAGGGAAGAAGGCCGTTCACAACGATTCAAACTTGCATCAGTTGGTAAGTCGCCCACACTGAACTCCTTGGATCAGATTCTTGCCTTCCTTTTATCACATTTTGCGAGTTAGTCATGAAAAGAATGTAACACAATGATCTTTAGTTACATTACGCAAGTCAGTCAGTAATAGCTGCAAACTCCATTCTATTTGGAATGGTTTGCATGACAAGATCTTCTGTCCATGTGTAGATACTCTCAAAAGCTGATGACAACACTGTCATGGAGGCAGTGGACTCTGAAGTATCAGTGACGTGCACAGACATGGGGCTCGTCCGGAAGGCCTTCCAGCTCGCTCTGCTGTGCACCAAGAGACACCCCTCCGATCGGCCAACCATGCACGAGGTCGCAAGGGTGCTGCTCTCGCTCCTGCCGGCCCCCGCCGTGAAGCCTCCTTACATGACGGCCTCGAAAGCCGTCGACTACACGCGCTACCTGGCGACGACGACCGACATGAAGCACGATGTGGCTGACATCGGCGACAACAGCTCCTCCGACGAGCAATGGTTCGTGCGGTTCGGCGAGGTCATATCCAAGCACACAATGTGATCCTCACCCCAAAATTTTCTCGTCCCCAAGTAGAGCTGGAAGTAAGAAGCTAAAAGGCATAGTAGCACAGTGCAGGAAATAGGCGTAGGATCTGAAGTAGATTAATGGTGTCATTGTTCTTCTTCTTGGTGTTGATTCTTAGAAGTGTCAAAACGGGAGATATTGTTGCTGTTAGGACGATCGCAGTGTGGTTCTTGGTATTCAAGAGTGGATCGGATCAGAGATGTCTCGTGAGCGCCTTCAAAGCCCCCATTTATGTATTGCGATCAGAGTCAGAGATCTTGAGTTCTTGGATCCTGGGAACGCATTGAATTGAACCATGCATCCTGCATCGCCAGGATTGTGCAATGTAAATGCCCTTTTTTTGACGGTATTAATGAGTTGCTCTGCACCTCTGCTATGTACGGGTGGTTGCTGCCTCTGTCTGAATCTCTGATGCGTGGCTGATCTGTATTTATGTCTGTTTCGTTGTCCTACTTGTTTATCATATATGGAGTAGCTGGCAGCTCTTACAATGGAATCATAGCTCCTGCCTCTGCTCCCGGGCCTGTTTGGGACGAAGTGTAGCTTTTGTGAAAAGTAGCTTTCGGCTGGGCCAAACGACCGAGTTGCAATCTGGCTTTTAGGTCGGTTGTCTGAAGATTTTGAGTTGAGAAATGTCTTGAATGCCCCTGATGCAAATGATGGTTTGTTTGATACCGTTTAATGTCAATTAATAGGAATTAACGACAATTAACAACAATCGATGATACTTTATGACACCTACTGCAATTAACAACAATTAACACAATTGACTCCAATAAAGGATAATTAACGCAATTAACATTTATTCTAATAAATAATTATTACAATAAATATTTATTACATAAATAATGCATTTATAACAGAAAAAAAGGACAAAGAAAATTGAACAAATAAAAAACAACAGCGGCGGCGGTGGCGGCTTGGGTGCGTCGAGGAGAATGGCATGGGCGTGGGTGTGGGCGGCTCAACAGAGGAGGAGAGAGAAGAGGAGGGCGGCGGCGTCGCTCGGGAGGAAGAGGGAGGACCATGTGGGCAGGGCCACGGGGGCGTGCTAGGGTTAGGGTTTCGCATGAGCCCAGGGGGTGTTTGTTCAGTGACAAAAGTAGGTAATTACCCCTGAAGTCTAGAGGCAAAGTCGGAACAGTGGTTGTGGGAAGCCAAAGCGTTTGACACACCAGGAGCCCATTGTCCAGAGTGTCTCCTGCCTGCTCTAATTTCTGTATGAAGCATTCAGACTCATCACTCACATTCCCATCTTATAGCAAATGGAAGTTATAGTCCGCTTGCAGTCACAAAGAAAAGTGAAGAAAATTAGAAGAAGAAATCACCATTATTCAACGGAAAATGTTATTGTATGCCCTGTTTGGGGCGACTTCAACTTCGTCTTTTCGCTCAGACAAGCTGGAAGCCATTCTAAATGTACCTTTTCATCGGCTTTTTCAAGTCAGAAGCCGCGTATAATGTAGGAAGTCAGAGGAAGCAAGGCCCAAACAGAGCCTACAATAAGCTTTTGCGATGAATGGTGACATTTTTTCTTCTTCTAATTTTCTTCACTTTTCTTTGTGACTGCAAGCTGAATATAACTCCATTTGCTATAAGATGGGAATGGGGGTGACGAGTCTGCATGCTTCATACAGAAAATAGAGCAGGCAGGAGACACTCTGGACAGTGGGATCCTATTGGTGTGTCAAACGCTTTCCCTTCTACACAGGCCGGCCGGACGATTTCATTTTCACGCAGGGCGAGCTCTCTTCTCGTCTGGTAGTCAATGGCAGTTCTGCAAGCAAATGTCCTTTCACTGCTTTGATTTGACCCTGATGCGACGTGCCATCGGCAGCGGCGGCAGCTGCAGCTACTTGATTGAGCTGAGGCCTGAAGCCCTGGAGCCTTCTGATTCCGTAGTAACAGATGCTGGCATGCAGCTGATAACGCACACACCATGACACCACTGGCATCTTCTCTGAAGGCAGGGTCAGGTGTTCTCGGCCCTCTCAAAGCGAAGCAAGCTTGTCCTTCACCACAGCCGGTGACTGGCCACAGTGCTACGCTGTACAATCTCAGGCAGCGCCAGCTCGAGTTGATCTTGTCACGCATGCATGCATGCGGCTCACGACAAGACCCCTGAACAGCAGTAGCTGTTCGTGCATGGCTGCATGCATCACACATCGGCTCACTTGCGCCTGCCCGTGAGGGCTGGAGACCAAGATCGGAGTTCGGTTGTGTCGTCCGATCAGCTCCAAATCCGAAGAATGTTTGAAGCGAAGCCGTGCAACCGCCCGTCAGATGGGCCGGGGTCCACGGGAGCAGCTGCTGCGCCGGCGTGCGACGCGACGCAGCAGGGCAAGTAGGCTTTACTCGTGACGGGACAAAGCAGTGTGCGATGCGCCCAGCTTGAGATTTCATGGTCTCGTCTCCAGGGCCCGGCCGGCTCGAGCTTGACCGCTCGATCCCTGAGCAACAGCGCCAGCACTGCTCATTTCAACTGTGAAGCAGGCAAGCAGGAGCTGAGCTCCCTCAGATTCCTGGTGCTGCCATCAAACAGCAACAAAATTAACTCTGATACATCTGGAAATTTTGGAGGCAGCAAACACCAGTTCATTTTTCGCAAACCACGAAAAAAGCATAGCTAGCAAGTAGCGAACTTTGGCAGATGATTGCGGTATGTTCCAACTTTGGAGTCACTGCAGATACACCCAGGTGAGGCGAGCCACTTCCCCCCCACTATGCGCTATGGTTTGTTTCTCTAGCTGTACAAAAAACGATCTCCGCCATGGCTGCGAGCAGCTAAGGAATTATGTTAAGCTGCCCGGCAGCGACAACTATGCAGCAGGCCGAGACGGGGAAAATTGTCTGTCTGGTCTCAGGGATCAACCAACTATCTGATGCCGGAGAATGCCGGATGCGCACCTCAGCGGTGCCTTAATGTCAAATAATGTATCGCTTCATCTCGTTAAATGAAGGAAAGGAGATGAGCTCCCTTGTAGTTGTAGGTCCTACTGTTCAAAACAGACGCTGTCAATATACTAGCTTAATTACATCGTTGTCGATATGATGAAGAAATAAATCATGCTGATGTAATGTCAATGTACTAGCTTAAATACATAGTTGTCAATATGAGGAGGAAATCATATTGTTGTGAATAATGCAAAGCAGCATGCCGATCATGAGATGCAGAGTGCGAAAATCACGGTATATATAAGAAATTCAGAATAAATATTTACCTTTGTGCAGGTGGAGAAACGGGAAATCTGAATAAGTCATTGTCAAAGAGAACTATATATTGTTTTTCTTGACTGAGTCGGTCTGAAAAGGGGGAATGGATGAATGTCATGCATTTTTTTTTAACTTAAGAAGCAACATATAACTATCTTACCCGGTAGTTAAAAATATTACTTACCAGAGCTAGCATTGAATGTTACTGATCATGTTCTCTTTGCAATCCTTGCAATAAAATAAAGGGGTGATCTTTGAGCACTTTGAATTAAGATTGAGGGAAGTGCAGACAAGAAATGAAAGGAAAACAAGGAAAGAACCTTGGTAGTGATGTAATTTGGAAGTTCACTGGCCTGGCGGTCTATGCCACGGCGTGCTTCAGCAGTTAAAGTAAGCTGTCAAAATGATTTACGTAAATGTCAGAGTAAATAATTTAAAGGCAATCCATTTCTATTATACCAGTACAAACCTTGTTAAAGAGTTCAGATAATGGAGCCTGCTTGCCCTTCCGGCTTGTTGACAAGTTGAATTCCTAGGATCGTCAACCAGAAAATGCAGATATTTTGATAAATGGAGGGACTGTAACAAAAAAAAACAGAGAAAGGAATATCTCTACAGAGCTACCTTAGGCACTGTTGTATTCCTTTTGGCACTTCGAAATACACCAACATCTCCTTTGCTTGCTAATATCTGTTTAAAGGAGAAAAATACAAGATTCATTGGCCAAACTGTATGATTGGAACCTTCCTATAGTTTATCTATAGTTGTTCCTTATGCAACTATGTGATCCAACAATCAATTCCTGTCTGTCTGATCGATGTAAAAGCCACTAACACCCAGAACATGGAATTATCATTAAGATATGAGTTCAATAGGGCACTATGCAATAACCGTCCAGGCCAATAGAAACTACAAGCTTCAAAGTTAAAATGTAGCTCACAAATAAATATAGAAGATCTATCCATGGCAGCTACCTTTTTATCCAGTGGCCGAGCTTTAAATTTAAACAGGTCATCTCTGCAGTCTTCTGGCTTTCTATCAACGCTGTCAGCAGACAACAGATAAAACAGCCACAAATCAAATTCTTTACCAAAAAGGCAATAGAAATGGAGAATTGGGGATTATTACTTCATTCCCAAATTTGTAGTGTTTTGGTAAAATCACAGGTACTGTGCAGAATGAACACCGGAATAATCTTACAGGTTACCTTTTTCTAGATCAAGGCAACTCATGCCTTGACAAATACTAGTAACATATGGGAAATTATCACAAAACCTCATAGTAGGCATTATATTTGACTTTCCTTTGGACTATCGGATAGGATAGATTAGAATTTATTTAACTAGTAATGGAAACTGATCCAAAGCGGTTTACTTGTGAAACAAGCCTTACTTGTGAAGATGCCTTGCGCGATTAGATGTACACACTGGCATATTTGACCCAACATTGTCTTGCTGTACATTTGCATGCTGATTATCAGTGGCCCGAAAAGGTTGCACGACCTGCTTGAGAACAACTTTTCAATGCTGACTGGAAACAATGTATACAAGTACAACTATACATGAAAGAGAAAAAGCATTACATGGTGCAAATGCAATAGCTCTCCACCTAATGTGGAAGTGCCTGTTCTAGTACAGCACACTGATTCAACATCCAGGGGCAAAAATAGGAGCAAATAGAACAGCTTTAGCCATGGAATTAGATGCAAAATGGTGTACAAGGACAAAAAAAGGCAAGGGCAAAGCTAATTTACAAGCAATGATACACGATTGCATTGGTTTACCCGAATCATATCCTCTGTGAATCCTTATAAATTAGCTGTTTCTTGGCAACCAAACCACAGCTAAAGTGTTGGACTATCAGCCTCCAAGCAATGCTATTGGGAAGTATATCCCCACTAAGAATATGTTCATGGCCTCATGGGTACTAATGTGTTCTTCCTTTTTTTAAGATAAGTGCAACTCTCCCATGTGGAATTACCTCCCAAGAAAAATGAGTGTCACTCCTCCCAAAACTGAAAACCTTGGAATATGCCAGTACATGTTAATTGGCAGGATTTGGCAGGGTTTGCTAATCTATGTGCAAGTGTCCTACTGGTATGCTTCATAAGTAGGTCATGGATATCAAGAATGCGCAAATGAGATTCATAACCACTTAAAGAACTTGATAGTATATATTCAAACAGTTTGAGAACCCACCTTTCTAGTTGATGCCGCTTGTGTCGTAGAAGCAGGTTGCACATCACGTTTATTTAGCTGCTTTGAATTAGTTGGCCTGAAATGTTCAGGTAAAGGTGTGTGAATTATCATAGAGTAGGAGTAACTATGTTCGGGCATCAAAACAGAATAGCAAGTGGAAATGACTTTACACTGCTCTTAGAATCCTTGACCTCTCTGCTCTTAGCTTTGTTGCCAACTCAGGTTCTCTAGGAATTGTAATCTTTAATTTGGGTAGACCAGTGGCACGATCAGAATTACTATTCACAACATTCTGTGTCATCCATGAGAAAAATGATGTCAAGCAAAATTTGAGGCAGACTCATAGAAACCACATTAGCACAATGTTCATGTTTCGTAGCATAATAGCAATATCTTTATAGGACAGTTTCAGACACAGTAGAACAGCTATGATCCTATGACTAGTTGCAAAAGTGGATCATGAACTTTTTAAAAAAATGATAAAACTATGCTACTGAAAATCCAAAAATAAAGCTGCCTGAGAGAACTAGAATAGTATGACTCCTGAAAGATGATCCAGGAAATAAAGGATAAGTGAGCAGTACAAACACGAAAGATCTGTTCATAAGTCAATGTAACGGCATGCTTCGAGGGTGGTTTTACCTTTTCATGAGTCTTATGAATTAACTCAACTTGGTTTGTAGCAACAACCTGTACCATAAGCAAATAGCTTCAGTAAAGAACAAGCAACATAGTTATGAAACAAAAGTAATATCAACTGGCACCTTTCAGTCTCTGAAACATCTCAAGATAACAAGCAAGAGTTCAATTGTCGAGAGTAGAGGCACAATATCTACATATTTTTCTAGACATCTACTAGATTTCATGAAAGAAATTTCAACAGCAATAATACTACAGTTACCAATAAC
Source organism: Ampelocalamus luodianensis (assembly GCA_036346255.1). Lineage (NCBI taxonomy): Eukaryota > Viridiplantae > Streptophyta > Magnoliopsida > Poales > Poaceae > Ampelocalamus > Ampelocalamus luodianensis. The sequence continues at coordinate 58,516,750 of CM070627.1, read as the reverse complement.
AAGTATCAAGGAATGTTAGTTCAAATCATAGAATATTTTAGAATTCAGTTCAAGAATAAGTTGTTGCAAATTTCTTCAGATTGCTGATACTTCCTGTAACAAACTCAACAATAGTTCATCCCAGGAGCTTAAATGTCAGTTTCTACTGGAAGAAAACTAGGATTTATGCCAAATTTCTAGCAAATTGTAAGCATAAAACAACGTGATGTATATGCAATAGCGAACTCAAACTGCACTTGCACACTGACCAAGCATTAAATCATCTCACATGCAACTCAGGATTTTTTTTTTTCTGTGCGATCACTGAAGCTCCTAAGTAAAGAGAAATTACCACCACTTGTTGGGGAAACACTGGGAATTTTTTTGTGTGCCAATATCGAAGCCCACAAGTAAAGAAATATGACACTAACACTTGGTAGGGGAAAACACTAGAAAAAGTTTGGTGCTTTACTTTTGCCATGCTAAGTGCAAAAGGATATGCAATTGACACTTGTCATGACCGAAGCCGAAATAAACATTGTAAATTAGTTCAGACAAAATCTGATCATGTAGTTATTAACGTATTATGCAGTGTCAATAGTAGAAAGAAACTTTCTCCCAAAATTAAATAACATAGTGCATTCAGAACTAAACAAAAAAAAACTTCACTGAACTAAACAAAAAAAAAACTTCACTTTATCTTAAATTAAAAATCAGCTCTGACAGAAAATTTGGCAAATTCAGGCCCCCAAGAGAAAGTGGTAACATACCTTGTTGAGATGCCCCCTTTCTAATCTCTGCCTTTTAGCAGCTTGGTAAGTGCAATCATTGGAGCTCATGGTACTTCTCTCACTTCTCACTCCAACTGACTTTTTACTCCTGAAAGCAAAGGAAATTGATATCCTCACGGTATTCACAAACATTAAGACAGCATTTGTTTAATGCAGTACAAAGGTAAAACAAAAAGGAAAGGTGGTGGTGGTGGCCAAGAAAAAAATGGAAAGATAATAAAAAATGAAAAACAAGAGCTAGAACCCCTTGTGATTACAAGTTTACAACAATGTTTAAACCCACATACTGACATATATTGTCATGGCCAGTGTTAACGACAACCTTTTAAGAATGTATGATTAATTTAATCAAGGACTACAGCTGAATAAACCAAAAGAGAAGCACAGACATAAAATTGCAAGTGTGGCAAGATAAATTTAAAATTCAAAATCAGCCGATGGCTTGTAAAACCATCCCCAAAAAAAGTTAATTCCAATTCTTTTGTAGTCAGTCCCAGAAGAATCGCAGAAAATCGGTTAGCATAAGGCATAACATTACATACTGCATGGCATTCTTTACTTCAAGTTGCCTGTTTTGCCTAGCTAATTGACTGGCTGTAGGCTTCATCAACGTGGACCCCTTCGAGAAATTTCCCTTCACAATAGTTCGAGTGCCAGGTTTTCGTTCATTTTCTGATACTCCATAGCATGGTATCCGTCCTATTTTACATAAAACACACGAAAGAATTATTTTTCATAAAAAGAAACTGGGAAAAAGGCCAGAAGCATGGCAGGCTAAATAACCTGCTCAATTTTTGTCAGAAGAGAGCTTAAAAGTAAATAGAGAAATGGGCTCAAGAATAAATTGCTAATTCTTTCTCATCAAACAAATAAATAGTTTCCATGGGTTAGGAAAATGTTTTCAGAATTATAGTCACAGCTCTATTAGATGGCTTATATTTGAAATTTTGTGTGTTGTCATGCTAGGCAGGGGTATGTTGTGAAACAGGTTGTTTTGTAGCTTTACCTAGAAAAGGACTTAGCTTAGCAGGCCATGGCATCATTTTTTGCATGCAAGAAAGCTGGAGTCATTTGAGTTTTCTGCTAGTATGATTAAACGGTTCTAGAACAATAAACAACATAGAGATCAAGTTGTTGGATATGCAATGCTCAGGATTAACAGTAATATGAAAAATATAAATAGGAGCGACCAGACTAGGATGCAAACATTAATAAGAAACTTCAACCTCATAAACACACAGCATAATTTATATGTAGGTGACAATTGAACGATGAAACAAATCAACGGATTAGAAATGCAATAGAAAAATGTGTTTCAGAAAACCTAGTGCCAGCAATTAGCTTACCAGGACCTTCGTTTGGTACATGTGACCGATGGATACTTTGTTCAGCACCACTGCAACATTCTTGCAAAGATTTAGAGCAATGCACAGCATCTATATCTGCAATGCTTCTTAGGCTTTGCAACCCAAGATCTTCAGCCAACATCTTAGCAATTAAGGCTACAGAAACAGAAGAGAAAAGGTTAGTGATATAAACGAGACATTAAAGGACAATTAAAAATAAAAGAGCAAAATAAACTAATAAAGTAACACACGATGTTTCCACATAGATCAACTATTCAACAAATATCATTGTAGTAATTGCACATGTTTTACCCATTTTCATCGTTGAGTGTTTGCGGTAGTTGATATGTAAAGTTGGTTACTAGTTAGTGTGCAATTATAAGTCTCCCTACCAAGAAATAATGATAGTTTTGTCCTTATGCTCATTTGGTCGACATTAGAACTATGGGAATAACGAAAAAAAGATTTGTTTCAAATTAATTTTAAAAGCCACAAGATCTAACACAAATCAACTGTTCGTCATATTTTTGTCCATCATATAGCAACCTTGGAATATGTTTCACCTCCCACTCTGTTTTTTGTGCACCATGTAAATTTGAGCGATTCCATAAATACTAGGAAAGTACAGAACCAGCTTACGCAAGTTTTATCTACTATTCACTGTTAAAGTTTCCAGGTGCTTGCACCCTAGCACGGAAACACTCAATTACTTGCAAGTTGCAACTAACCAAAGCTAGATGCAGTCACATGTTCCAAATGCCTCTTAACTGTGGATATCTATACATGACTAATACTTCCCATCCGACACAGTACTGCAGACAAATCAAGCAGACACACTCATCAAAGCCACCTAAAAGCCCATTGCGGTGCTGCCCCATATATATTCTTTTTTTCTATGACACCTAAAGAGCTTAGTATGCATTCTATAGCAACCAACTTCTCAAGCACATGAGCTTTCATTACGAAGTTCTAAAACAAGGGCGTGAGTGATATGACCACATGCAAACTACGATCCCCTTTTTGACATTTCATTTCATTAGGCATTAAATTGAGGAGAATTCATTAGCTCTTTTCTTCTTTTGTCAGGATAATAGGTTAATCTCGTTGTGGCTAGCCATCAGGCTCTACATGTCTACACCGATGGCACAATTAGAAACAGGGAATCCCTTACCAAAACGCATCCAATATCCATCTGCAGTGAGCAGTAGCAACCCGGATTGATGCCATTTGACCATCACATTCCAACTCTGACAAAAACCCTAACTGTTCAGAACTTCCTAAAGCATGCTGGTCTGAAAATGTCGATAAATGCGTCTTCTCCCCCACCATAATCGCTCCCAGTGCGCAGAAAATTTCAACAAATTGTGCATTCCGTGCCTAAAAGCACCTCCAAATTCGGACTCCGCAATTATCTCCAATCAGTCATGCACGGCCACACGGGAGAAGACAATAAATACTAACGATTAATACAAAAATATCACTAAATGGCGACGTGATTCACTCCCTAAATCCACCAAATTCCCCCACCTAACCTCTAACATAACAAGCCAAAACAGGAAGGCTCAACCGGCACATTTCAAGCGCAAACCGATCGATTCGAACGAGCACTCCCGTTCCCGAATGACCGACCCGAATCAGCCCTCCGTGCAGAAAACAAACCGAGAAATTTCGAGGCGAAGGATGGAGAGGCACGCACGAGAGGGCGGGTAGCTGGGGGCGACGGCAAACCACAGCTGCGCCGCCGCCGCCTCCACCGGCGACTCCTCCTGGGCGAGGTCGAACCACCTCGGCGCGTCGAATTCGTACTCTAGGTCGACCTCGAACCACCTCACCTCCATCACCATCATCCCCTCCCCTTCCCCCTCCTCAGCGTCCAGCTCCTCGAACCCCCCGTCGTCCCCGCCGCCGCCGGAGGAGGAGGGGGAGGAGGCGTCGCGCATCTCCTCGTCGTCGCCGTCCATGGCGCGGTGGGTCCGGCAGGGATAGGGTTTGCGCCGGGGCAGGTGGTGGGGCAGGGCGGATCGGAGGCGGTGGTGGGGTGTTTAAAGGTGGCCGGAGAAGAGGAGGAGGAGGGGGCGGAAGGCTGAGCAAATTTGAAATGCGGGGTCGGGACGGGAGGAACTCGGCCAGTGCCGGATTTGACCAGGGGACCATTCGCACATAGGCCCTTTGGGTTTTATGTTTGTTATCACTATACTAAGCTTTTTGTTTAACAAGTATTGTACCAAGCTAATGGGATGGACGAGTACTTTTGCAATACCGTATCGACACAGTTAGGGGTGACAATAGTGATTTTTTAAAATAATATTAATTTAAAAGGTAATTACAAAATTAAATAGTCAGAATTTTTTTTATAAAAGTAGGTGCATATCGTCATTTGGAATGGCGACAGACTTATGTCGCCATTCTAATTGGCGATAGGGACTTATTTGCTGCCTTATCGTCAGTCCACGCTCCTGTCGTCATTTCAACTAGCGAGTGGTTATGAATAGTTTTTTTATCGCCAGTTGAAATGGCGATAGGAAACCGTGGGTTCTTATCGTCAGTTGATCTAGCAACAAGATACAGCTATTTAAACCCCAAAATTGGTGACAATGTTATTTTAATACCAGAAAAAAAAGAGAGAGGAGAAGAAGGGTGAAGCCTTGCCAGTTCGCAGCAGAGGAGTGAGAGATGGAGCAGCAGATCTGGTCGCCCATTTCACAAGTAAATGTTCTTGCAACTTTGTACATTAATTCGAAACCTTGTAGGTTAGCAAATAAAAATAGCGACATAGAATTCAATAGATTAGACAATTTTAGCTGTTTTATGTAGTACATCATTCTAGCTATGTATAATTTAGTTCATCGTACAGATATTATTTATGTTACAATATTTAAACGATTTAGAATAAATCTGCAAAAATATGATGACACCTCGGACAATAGCATGGTACCTCTTAAAACTCTGTCAAAATTGTTGAGTAGCTAAGTAGGGTAGGTAGAGCTTCATCAATATAATCCCAGGTTAATTTTGGTTTCCAATTGTGCGCGGTAATTATTCTGTTTATGCCAAAAATTATTTTTAAACTATGTAATAAGCAAGATACATATTAAATTGTAAAAAACACACTTGCTACATAGGTTAATTAGAGCTTGATTAAAATATTATCATCTTTAATTAAAAATAGTTACATAGGTTAATTTTGGTTTCCGTTTTGTGCGTGGTAATTATTATGTTAGTGCTAAAAATATTTTTAAAACTAAAAAAATAGCATGACGCATCTTTAAATTGTAAAAAAATCCTGAGTTGCTACATAGGTTACATAGAGTTGAATAAAAAAATTGAACTTTTTATTTTGTTTCTGTTTGCACACGAAAAATATTTTAAAAATGCTGGAGGCATTTTTTAAATAAAGAAAGTAGCAAGATACATATTAAAAATCTCTAAAAATTGTAGAGTAGCTTCTTATTACTTTATGTATATGTTTCTTAGTATTTACAATGTATACACTGAATTTTCTGTATAACGGACCCAAGACATGCTGCTCATTGGTCATACGAGTTGCTTGACCCAATCATTAACGCCCATCACCGTAACCGCCTCAGTATCATCTTCCCCTAGGAGGGCGAGGCGATGATTGAACTTGGCACACTGTGGCTGCGCACACCCATGAGGGCATGGAGAGTGGACCCACGTTGGGTTCCGAGGTACGTGTAGAGTTGACCTTCGTATACTTAATTACAGTATGACTATTTTGGGTGGACTAACATTTGTTATTAATCTTTTGATGTAGTTTGAGGGGGGGCAAGCCTCCTTCCACTAACGAGGATGGTCGAGCCAATGTGGAAAGACGACTAGGACCACACGGGCGGTGGTCATACGTCCAGGCATTTTTTGTACGACCGGTGCCTCCTGACGGTGCTGGTTGACCGACGGAGGCCGGAGATGACACGTTTCACCTCTTGTACGTGGAGATGGCGCCGATGCATCATGACATGACCTTCCTAATCGGGTTGCCCTGTGGGCTTCCCCCTAGCGACGCACGATATCCCGGTCACGTGGCACACGGAGTTCCTCGCGAGGTTCCAGGAGGTGCTGCCCCCCAATAGCGGCTACAGGGAGTTCAGCAGCACCCACGGGCTGACATTGTTGTGGATCTGTCAGTTCTATGTATGTTTTCATAACTCTTGTCCTTTTGCTTCAGTTGATCTGTGCAACTTGTTGATGTGTATCTGTCTTCTTGCTGCTAAAGCGTATGGCAGAGGACTGCATAAATCCACTCCCGAATTGTTCGCCCCAAGGTACGATGTCTGCAACTTCAGTCGTGCATAGGAGCTTTGGGCTTGGATGTTGGTGTGCCAGCGAACCCAGAGGAGCTCCGCCCTGCATACGCTCCAAACCCTGCGGACGGTCCAAACCCAGCGTACGCTCCAAACCTCGTGTATTGCTCCTGCGGACGGTCCAAACCCAACGTACGCTTCAAACCTCGTGTATTGCTCCCTTATACAAGTTGGGAGTCTCGTATGCTCGTTGTTGGACGGATGGTCGTCACTCTCACGTCAACTGAAGGTTGCAAGATGGAATGATGTTAGTCGAAATAAATACTCTGGACGTAAACTGAGAATCTCGTGCCTCCCGGATGTGTAGTGCAGATGACCAAGTGGGAGTGCAGTCTCTGAATCACAGCACTACTTGTATGAATTTCTACTAGTGCAAGTAGTTAATAGATTTGGCACATCTTGTTGTTCTCTATTCTTCAATCCTTTAATGCTAATTTATTAGTACTAAAATAATCACCACTAATTGATGAAAGCAAATTAATCATGTCTTATAAAATACGACTAAAGTAACAATGACTAATTAATGACTACTAATTTATTAATACTTATTTCCAACTAATTATTTCGGACTAATGAATTGAGTAAAACAATGTACTTACGACTAATTAATTAATTGGTAACTAATTAACTACGTCTAAAAATTATAACTAATAAATTAAGTAACTTTAATTTCGTTATGAATAATTTACTTACCACAAAATTAAAAAATAAATAACATACGAGGATAAACATACCTGTTGAAATGACTGCTAATGAGGATGGCAAATAATAATAAGTATCTAAAAAACCAAAACTGAAAGAGCGAGAGAGCGAGCGAGAGTGTGAAGTAAAATCGCACTCTCCTGCGATTAAATAGACGACGAGAGGGTGCTGCGGAGGGAATCATATTCCCTCCCGCGCTAATCTCTTGCATGCATGCACATGCATATATGGACAAGGACGCGATGGAGGTGACGGATTAGAGGGTTGAGGGGACGTGCGTGCGGGGTGGTCGGTTGGAGCAGACGTCCGGTCGGCCACGGGTCGAACATGGCTAATCTGTTGTGCGTTCTGGGCTAATTTTCGCTAATTAATTTGCTAATCTCTCTGGCATGGCATACCATCTTCCGAGCTAATTTCCGCTAATCAACTTTCCGCTAATTAATTTGCTAATCTCTCTACCATTGCATACCACATATTCCAGATAAATTAGCAAATTAATTAACGTGGAGGTGTCTTGCCGGTGACGGCCGACGAGGCCACGTGTCATATGGACATTGAGTATGGCCGATGACGGGCCGGATGAGGTGACAATTTTGCTATTTCGTCGCGAGGGCCGCTACTTGTGCCAAAAGTTCCTTGGTGTTTTACTTCTCCATTTCATCTTACTCCTAGTTCTCCTACGGATAGCATTTAGAAGTCTGCATGAAACCATGTCGATCCAATTGATTTGATAGTAGCAGTACAAAGCGGGTCTAGATGCGATACAGACGAACACATCAATGTGATTTATTGGAAAATGGACGCTTTGTACAAGTTAATGAGGTATTTATTGTGGCCCCGACACTTTCTTATAGTCCTTCAAGAGAATAAACTCCAAAGATTTGTTCATATCAAGTCTAAGCCGAATCGCAACACGCTAACTAGCCTCTACGCTACACATCATCCGTCCAAATGTCCAATAGATACACCGACCAAAAGCAACACAGCAACAAAGCTAGTGACACGAGTAGCATTTGACAATTTCAGCGCTCACCAGGGTGCTACATGCAAAGGTCGCCGCGTAGTACCGGGAGCTTTTTTTGGGCCCCACCCCCTGCCCCACGTAATCGCAAGCCATTTCCGGCTCCGGACCGCAGGAGTCGTCGCCTCGTTGCGCCGCCCGAAACAACAAATTTTGCTCGAGCTCGAGGCAGACAAGGCCAACAAGTGGCCATGCATTGAGGAGGCGCAGCAGGGGCATAAGCGTACTTTCCAGTGGCCCGTCTCCGCCTCAGAAGACGTGCGCGGGAATCCGATGTGAGCAGCGATTGTCGGGTTCTATTCTACTATCCGCACGCAGACGCAGCTGGCTAGCGTATCCGCATCTCTGTGTGAGTACACATCGAGATCCGTATATGTTTATTGTACTAATTTCCTTTTTTATTTTCACCCAAAATTGCCACCGAACCAAATGCATCGGTTCAGCCGTTCAAGCTTCAAAACTTTTTGAACCAAAGATGGTTCAGGAAACGAGACATTTGGATACACAAATGCGAGTGAAAGGAAACACCGGTATTTGAAGTGTCACCTGCTGTTCGTCCCTTGTGTGTCGTCTAGCAAGCTGTATCAGTCTATCAGAACTATCATGTCCGGTAGTGGACGCTGCCGGCACCACATCCACGCCTGCCAGTCCAGTTGACGCTTGCAGCACACACCCGGCGTCAGAACGCTCAAGTGTACACGCATCTTTTTCACTCCCGTCCACAGGTGGCCAATTGGGTCGGGCTGGACACAGCACTGATGGCCCGTGTTGTTCACAGGTCGGGCCAGACCACCATGACACGATAGCTCGGGTTGGGCTTGGGCCTCCACTCCGGCGTGACCCGTTAGGGGCGAAGAGATCGGCGGCCTCTCGGAACCCCCACGTCGATGACTTTGCAAAAAAAATCCTCGTGCTTTGCGAAATCGTGTTGAGGTCCCCGGTGATCGACAGCCGCTGTTGGTTTCTTGCTTACGCAGCGCCCGCCATTTTACGCCTTCGATCAAGCCGTGTTTTTCGTTTTACGCTTTGCTTCTTCGCGAGCCACTAGCGCCGGTGGGAGCCATCAAGCGACTCAAGAGGATTACGTGTGCGTCGCCTGGGTTCCCGTCACGTCTTACGCTCTGCAGGTTGCTTCAGTTTTTGCGTGCGCCAACCCTCCGCTGCTGCTACGTTTCTATGTTGTTCGATGTTGTGTCGTGCGTCGCTGGTTTGGTTTGCACCGCCATGTGGGCCATCCGTTCGTTCGAGTCACGCACGGATTGGACGCGTTTTCATCGGGTAGCCTTTCTAGTGAATCGATGTTTGCTGCGTGTTCGTTTGCTGTGTTGGTGCGCTTGGTTGTCTTGGTTTACACCTAAATCAATTGGCTCGCTCTTCGTTCGACGGAGCTTCTAAGAGAAGGTCCTCATGTTTCGTCTTCCTGAATTCCATCCTCTGTCCACGACTCGCTGTCACTCTGGTTGCATTTGAGGCTTGCTTTTTGCCGTCCACCACAGGTTTGCTTTCAGCCGTCCACCACAGCTTCTTGTGGCGTTCACCCTCGTTCTCTTCCTCCCTCTCCCACGTCGCCGCTCGGAGCCCTCCTTCTCCCCTCTGACCGTGCTCGCGCTCGCGCCACCCGCCTCCTCTCCTTCGCCCGCTCCGCCCTCGCCCTCGCCCTCGCCCTCGCCACTGCCCCTGGTTAGCTCCTCTCACACTCTCTTCCTCCCTCTCCCACACCGCCACAGCCCACCTCCTCCCCTCTAACCGTGCCGTCACCCGCGCCGCCCCTCACCGCCCACCTCCTCCCATCCGACCAGGTTACTCAAATCCGCCGTTGGGAGCTCGGCTTCGTTCTCCACTTTCTCCAGGTGAGCCTGCTCCCCTATGGTTTCCTTTTTTTCTCCCTTTTCCCTCTTGGGGTTCCCTACTTTGCTCGGACCAATTCGGTTCTTGGGTGTTGGATTCAGGGGGTTTCGGTTTGGGGTTTCGAGGTGTTCGCGTCGGTGATCAAGGGGGGACCTTTTTGTTGAAGACACTCGAAATGATTGGATCCTTTTTGTTGAAGACATAGTTCGGCATGATCTTGAGAACATAGAGGAACACAGCTTCGTCGACGCTTTCCTTCTTCTTTTCTTCCCTCAGGTTCTTAAGGTATGTAGACACATCCTGTGATGGATTACTATCTTTGTCGTTCTACTTTTTTTTTTAAAAAAAAAGTGTCATTTTAGTTTGTATTGTTGCCTTATGTTTATGATCAAAATTTGTGTTTGATATTCTGGATATTAGTTGTAGTGGACAAAAAAAGAGTGGGTGCCTTTTCTTGTTACCTTCCTTTTTATGCTAGTCAGGCTTGTTTTTCTTGAAAGTGTATTTTGATTGTTCTGGCACCAAATTGAAGCTTGTGCCTTAATCCAGTGGTGTATTGATGGCGATTTCCATTTATTTGAGCAAGATGTGTTGAATTTTGATTTATGCCGTGCAGTTGTCATTTGTTGAGTAGAGAAAAACTTATTGTGGCACTTTAATAATTTCCCTTGATACATTTAAATTTTCGCGAAGTTTTTGGTCACATTTCAGCAAAAATGATTTGTTTCTTTAGGACTCAATTCTCCCCTTTATTGATCTAAACTTGGTTTTTATTTCCCTAGACTGTGTGGTCTTATTCTTTTCTTGATCATTAGTATTTTTTTCTTACGTTTTGGTTCGTGCTCATTTCTGGGCCTAATTCTGGTCTAGACAAATATAATTTATTAGAATATGTACTATTTTGTTGTGATATTTTGTTTTCACAGACATGCAATTAGCTGATTATTTTCTATTAAATGATCAGCTACCTTTTTAGCCAACACATGACACTATCTTTTCCTTGATCATTTTTTGTAATTTTGTTTTTGTTTGCTTCTTTGTAGTTTCCTTTTTTCCCCTTGCGCTCTTGTTTTTAGCATAATTTGCACTTTGGTTTTTGTTTGCTTCTTTGTGCTCCCTTCGGTCATAAAAGAAGTCGTTTTTTTTTTACTTTTATGACTCAACAAGATGTTACTTTCACCACTAGATTTTCTCATCACATTTTCGAAAAAACTTATAAAGGTGTGGTGTCATGAGAGTATTTTTCATGACAAATTTACTCATATCATCTTTGTATATCTAAACTATATATTTACACAATTTCTTTAGTCAACACTAGTACGATTTGACTGCACTCATTCTAGGGCGACTTCATTTTAGAGGGAGTAGTATGCTCCCCCCCTTTCCCTCTTGTTTTTAGCAGCTTGGATAAGAGTTTTGAATGTGTGGTTTAAATTTTTGTTACCACTCGCTATTTATTGACTAAAGTGTAACTGTCAAAACATGGTGGCTTTCCTAGGTTAATTTTAATTTATTTGTGTGTTTTTCAGTGTCCCCAAAGTGATCGATGCAGTTGTCTGTAAATGTCAATTTCATTACACAATTTGCATTTTCAATAGTTGGTGAGGAAAATGCAGAGGAACCTGATATGTGTGGCTTTATTCCGTTATATTTTCTATAGTTTTGACTTATGTGCTTAAATTTTATGAATGCCACATATTAGCGAACCACATTATCACACTAAACTGTAGGCTTGTCTGCAGTCCTTAGTACTTACCAGCATGTTTTTTTCGATGCTTACTACTATTATTTTTTATTAGACTTTTGATATCGCTACTATGCCATATGCTGCATTTATGGTTAATCTTAGTTTGATATTCTAGATAATAACATGCAATTGTTAGATTGATTGTAATGTTAATCATGTAGAAGCAACATTGAAAACTATCACGAGGACAATGGGTGTGAAGGGGCTTACTGTTTTCCACTTAAAAAGTCATCTTTAAGTACTTGCACTTGTTCATGCATCTGTTTCTTGCAGTCACTGGAAATGCAACTATAAGTTTGCTACTTATTTGTACTTACCACGGATACAGATTGGGAAAGTGGATTGGCAAAGAGATGACTGAGCAATCAAAAGATGGTAAGTTACACAAAGCTATTGATGATCTTAGTGTGAATTGCCATACCATTCCTTGCTGCAGTTTCCATTTCGTTACGTAAGTGCTCCATTCAGTACACAGGCTACGACTACTTACCCCCCCCCCCCCGTTGACTTGCATAAATTGGTGCGTATGTAATCCAAGGTAGATTTTTTTTTTGCTTGAGGATTTATGCTAATTTAGCAAATAGCAGGGTAGGCAAGTTCCACACTGCATCTTCGGAACCTACGAAGACTTCTCTATGTACAACCACCTCATGATGCCACTATGTCAATCAATTGTTCCAAAAAACATATAGGTATGTACTATTAAGCAGCAAAATATGATTTAGTACGAAGTTTTCTTTGTGTATTTACCAAAGTAGATATAGATTGTCATGGGAATTTTGAATTAACTTTGTTCTATAGCTTTGGGCTGAACCATTTAGTGCTCAAATTGAATGACTGGAGTTGTAGAACAACGAAAATATGGCAGATGTGTATTTAAAGCAACTATAGTCTTATTTATTTCGAGTTCACATAATCACATCTTTGTAGAAATTATTCTACCCATGGGTAATCTTCGTTTTTGTACTTAGACTTACAAATTTCCTTTTGTGAGTTTCGCTTTGTCGTGGAGGCTATCTGTGAGGACTACTATTGTAGGTTGAAGGGCGTTGGATATGGTTGTTTGCTGGGACTACCATTGGAGGTTGTGGAACCATCAAGGACTCATCTAGCAATCCTGTAAGCCTCCGCATCTTCATGTTCCATATATAATTTGTGTCAGTTTGTTATTAATGTTTGTGGGCACTAGCAGTGAAAAATTAATAGAGTAAGATGTCCAAGCATGATTGAAAACTGCTATATACTACTGAAGAATTATAGAGATCTGTGACCTAATGTCATTCCATACTCATCCTGAGAATGTTCTTTCGTTAAACCTCTTGTTTTTTCATTGGATTTTATTGCTCTCAGGGTGCATAGTCAATGCTGGATTATTACCCAAAGTTTTCAACCTTTTCGAGTTAATTTTGGTGAAGTTTAATTAAACCATAATAGGATGAAATTTGAATCATAATTAGTCATTGATGGCGTGTGACATATAGTGGTCAGCAACTTTTTTTGATGATCTTTGGTCGTATTTGATTTACGATCATATCGTAGAGCAAATGAGAATGACAAATCTTTGTTTAATAAAAAGGTTAGTCCTATTTCATTATTATAGTAAAACAAACTCTAAGAATCCTAACTAGATCGATTTGTCTTTGCTTCGTGACATTCTTTGTATTTTTATTGAAATGATCATGTTTGCTCTTAGCAGCGCTATTTGATGATATTTTTCTGTGATATTTCCTTTGTTCTAATTTTAGATGGTCATAATAGATCCCAATTTTGGGTGTTTTGTCAAGGCTACTAGGTGGCTAAGTAATGTTTTTTTTCCCCATTTAGTCAGGGCAAGTACCCATGCAGTATCTTATCAATTTAAACAAAAAAAGTAAGCTCTATTGTAGAATGTTATGTAAGTCCTTGTGTACTGTAGATTCTAAGAGTTGTCAAATTCATATGCATAATATCATCTATAGCAAGAAAATATTTGCTGCATTCTTGAAATAAATATTGGATACCCATTTCCAAGTTCCAATATGTCTATCATGTGGAAGATGTGAATGAGATTCAAATATGAAAGGATTCTTTGTAATTTAAACAGTCGAGTTGCATGCATGGTCAACTCTCAAGAGGATAGTTATATTGATGTATATAACAACTAATTTCTGCTCGCCTATGCAATTCCTCTGGTTTGAGTTCGCCGCTCATCGCCTAGCTCAATACTTGGAGCACCCGATAGAGAACTTATTGGAAATGAAGCTTCAAACAAGATGAAACTGATGTTGCCAACAAAGAACTGTGGTACAACTAACGAAGAGATTGAAATCAAAAGAAAAAAATGCCTTTGTTTTTCATTTGATGTTGCAGTAGGATGCTCATCGACTTCATCCGCTATGGTCCGTATTCGCAGTTTGCTATCTCCTTCCTTCAGATAGCTTTGGAAGCTATATATTGGTATTCTTTTGTGCTTTCTTCCTACTAGCTACTAAGTTATGAAAAATCATTTTGTATGTCTCTTTGTATAGCCTAATGCATGCACCTGTATGCAATGCGTGTTCAGGTTGACATACGTATATTGTTGCCCTTTTTGCATGTACAAATATTTTGTATTCGCTTTGTTAACATATAGATTACTGAATGGACCTGCTATGATCAAGTATTCATGTGTTATGTTTACCCCCTTTTAGGCTACATGGAACTGTTGAGAAGCATTGAATCTGTAGACTCTTTGTTGCTATAAGCGGTCCCTATGTTATTCTGACTGTGTTTAACCCATGTATCCACGTAGCACAAAGCTAATTCCAATATTTTGTATACTAATACCAGCATATTCGTATCATCTGACCTATTTCGCGCAGCATAGCGTGCTGCTCTGTGTAGTTCCTCTATTTATTGCAAGGAAACAAGCAGGCGTAGGAAGAAGAGTACAGGCGTACAAATTAATTTCCTGCCGAACTTTTTTCCAAGCCAATTTCCTACTGAATTTTACTCACACAAGGACGCTAGCTGTATTCTGTAGTGTTACTGTAACGGATTTATTGGACGTGCTGCGTAGCAGGTCAGGAGGACTAGCAGTAGCACGTACTTGCGTGCGTGCATGCATCGAGCCGTAGCCCCGTAGATACGCAGTTAACGTGCAGCTACCACTGTCGCTTGGTTAAAAGACCGGCCGCGCCGAGACGTCGCTCGGTGCGGTTCCTGATTTCGTGAAGCGCTCGTACGATCGGCCGCGCTGACGACGAGATTCTCGTCTTCACTTCGCGGCGGCTCATGGCGCCGATGCTCCTTCAATGGGGTTGGATACGCGCGGCGCACGCCGAGCGTCCACAGTATCGTATCGTAGCATTCACTTCAGTAGCTCCCGCAGTCATCGGTAGGCGTTGGACTGAGACAGCGCGTGGCGACGGGCACCCGAGATGCATTAAAAATGTTGGATAATTTGTTTATGTACAGACGAAATTCATGTGAAACTTGTGCGTTCGAAACTCCCGTAATTCTTATAGCGGTGACGGTGTGGTTGGCATGGAAGGTGTCCGGCTGGCCGCAGATCCAGAATACCCCCTCACATGATTCTTCTAACTTCTTTGCAAGTACGTATATGAATGGACTTAGCCTCGAAGGTCCCGTTTTGAAACGCATAAATTTCAGTGAACTTTAAAAATTCGGGAATAAGAAGTGAAAGAGCACGGAGTGCAGTTACGCCGGCCGAGCAGTTCGTTTCTGTTTTTTTTAGATGCAGCAGCCCAGCAGTTTATTGGGCCAAAGTTGCCAAAATGTTTAGATTTGAGCTCACATTTACGGAGCAGTTGGTTTTGCAATAAGTTTTCGGCTTTCTGCCTGATGAAAACTGAAAACAGTTGTAGCGGAGGGTTGTAACTTCTTCCGAGAGGCTTTTTGTGAGACTGACTGACTGCTTTGGTTGTAGATAAAATTTAAAATACCTAAATTCTGAATACATGTAATTTAGTGTAAATATGGTTGTTTTTTCTTTGCATAAATATTGATTAAACAATACAATTGTACTAAGTTATGAGCAATTGGGCCCATTTATCTTATGGCTTGCACGGCTAACTGACTTGTGCTGGGCAACACGACATGATACTCAAGTCCTAAATTGACTCCAATTAAATGAAGTTCGGTTATGGCTAAATGCATAGATGCCTTCCAGCTGTACACACACAAGGAATTCACAATTATAAAGCATTTTTGCAATGATAAAACGTATATTATAATTATACAGTAACTACGTCGATGCGCATTATCTATAAAGTAACGGCACTCCACTATCAACAAGCTACAGATTGAATTCTCTAACTGCAGATTCGACAAGAACTTTCCACCCACCAGGGGAAATGAAACCATCAGGAGGGTTCTCTCCATTCGGGAAGGATCAAAGAATGACATCATATGCTGCTACATTGAGCAAATAGTTAATATATAAATCTAACTGAAAATGACAGTGAATATCAAAACAGAGTGCACTCATATCTAACTATTGTCATCATAAGCTACTTGTGCAACATACAACGATGGAACATTACCGATTCCTAAAAACTATAATTGGCGGCTGATACACGGTGAAAATTGCAAATTAATTCCCATTTGTTCATCCATGCAACATGCAAAGTGAGTGTGAATCATAGCTGTAGCTGTCAGATTTGTTCCTCCATCATAGCAGTACAATAATTTGGCCCCAAATTCTACAGTTATTTTCTGTACAAAGATGCCAAATTTATGTACAAAGAGCATTGCGTTAGGAGCCTCTCAATCACAACAAAAGGATCTTGACATGAGACCAGCAACAACTACACCAAGGATCAACAATTTTTCTACACGTGAACACTTATGAACACACATGAACCGGAGCCACACACAAGTGATTAATAAACATTCAACCAAATATGAATAATACTGACACGAATTGATAGATAGGATATTCAGGATTACATGAACATACATGATAGGGTTATATGCTCATCACAAGCAAAAATAATAATTAATTTGAAATGATAGGGTTCATCTACAACACATTCACTAGTAGTAGACTTTCAAATCTGATTTAATTCATGCAAATCAGATTGAAGATGGAGGGAGTTGGGAGAGGAGAATTACCTTTGGATGGTGGTGGAGGAGTCCATGTCTGGGAGGGCAGCGGTGTCCTTCTAGATGGTGGTGGCGACCTCCGGATCTGGGAGGGCGCCGACGGCGTTCGGAGTGGTGGCAGGGTCCAAATCTAGAAGGGTGGCGGTGATGTGTAAGTTGGGTTCCGATCTTTCGAAAGGATGATACGTCGATTTGTAGAGGTACGACTTTCATGATGTAGGCTACCAACCGGTCATGACCAGATCGCCAAGCAATCGCTAAACCACACTCCGATTTGTTATCAATCGTGCTAAGAACACGGTTGACCTGAACACAAGGTTCAGATTCTTGCGAGCAATCGAAAAATAAGCAAGAACAAGATACACAAGCAATTTGAAATTGCAAATAGAAAATATGAATTCACACGAGTTGAGGCCCGCAAATCGCAGTTGTTGGTCTAGTCAACACAAGAACACACGACAAAGTTTTCACTGTGGAAAAACCAATCTAAACATGCCTAAAAACCTTAAAAGTGGCGTGCACACAATATATATTGAAGGAGAGGCGGTGGCCACAAGAAGTGGGGTCGAACCCTAACTCTATCTCTTGATCTGCCATCTTGTTTTGATGATTTCGATGCTCTCCAAATGAATTTGGAGGTGGAGCCGTATCCTTTGGAAAGGTCTCAGAATAAGCTTTTCAACAAGCACAAGAACACCCTAATCGAACTCCGTTTGTGAAAGTTGTGAAAGTTATGACATTTTTATTAGGGCCCTGTGGGCTGTCCCGAACCGAATCCGAGTTGAGTTCTGAGTTGATTGTGAGTTTCAATTCGGTTGGACTTGTGGGAGGTTCGATTTGAGCTTAGAAAACTTATCCAACTCTTGAGCTTTGGATTCTTGTGCTTCTCACCTTTTGCTCTTCCACCGCATGGGCCTTCTTTCTCCATGCTAACCGCATCGGCCTTCTCTTGCCCTCCCATGGCTTTGGCAGCAAGTGTTGTTACCCTCTCCCTTGTGCTTTTCTATTGCTTTGGCCCCAACCTCTCTCACCCCTCTTGGTTCCAAAGGCTTCTATTTGTCAAACCTGAGAATGAACAAAGTAGTGACATGAGGTAGTGTTCCATTCTCATGAATAACATCATTAGTAATAGATAGAAATGACTTCACCTCAATGTTATGCTTCTTTGCAAAAGTTTCAGCCTTTTTTGTAAGTTCCGAAGTACAACAAAAATTTAACATAACATATGGAACAACATAGCTAAAGATGTCCTCATCAGGCGACTTTGGGAGGGGCAGCGTTCGGAGTGCAAACGGAGAAGAGGGGAGGCACCAAGCTCTGGGGTCTCTGGGATAGAATGGGGGCAGCAACGACAGGACGGATCTGGAGGGCGGCGACCAGGAGGTTGGTGGTGGCAGCGAATGGGAGGAAGGCTCTGTGGCTTCAATAGGCGGGAAGAGGTGCTGGCAGCGAGGTCAAGACTCGGGAGGGTGGGGCGGTGTCGCCTCGCCCAGAGACGTGAGAGGTGAGAGGGGTACGAATCAAATCGGGTTAGGATTCCCCACCACACTTTTTTGTTCCGTGGCATGAGGTGGGTAAATACCTCCAACTTCTAAGAGCAAACATAAAATCCATGCCACAAGAAGCTAGGAAAACATGTCACGCCCAGCTTTCAGCTTCTAGTTACATGTGCCTTTTGGCTTTTGGCAAAAGCAGCTTTGAAGCTGACCCATTTGGGGGCTTCTAGCTTTTTAGAAGCACAAGCTGGCTTTAAGCCCCCAATTAGGGCCTAACTTTGGAGCTTTTTCCAAAATGAAACACAACGTTGTGGAGTGTAGTTGAGGCTACAACTAGAAGTTGTGACCCGAAATAGAGACTCAACTCTTTGCGGCAGCATGTTGCTTCTCCACAACTCGATTTTTGCCCCCCTTTAGGGGAGTTGTAGCTTTTGCCATAAGCTGTTTTTTTGGCTTTCTAGTTGAAAAGCGGTTGTAACTGATGACGGTATCTTTTTCTGAGATGTTGTTTCGCACTCTGGTTTTTTATTAGGTTAGTTGGCTGCTTGAGTTGTGGTCCTTGTGGATGGAGGTTAAAATGTCTAAAATGCACTTAGAGTTCTGAAGGCATGTTTGTGTACTAAGTACGAGCAATTGAGCAACATTTTGCTAAGTCCAAAATCACATGTAGAAGGTCAAATGTACATGTTTTTTCAGCATTAATATGATTTTTTTATTTTCTTTCCAGAAAGAATGGAAATGACAATATGTAAATGTCAGTATTTCTTACTTAGCCGATCAATGAAAATGAACTAGTGTATATAAGTAAAATGATTTTGCATATACCAATCAACACTTGGGGGCCGAATTACTGTTTCATCGTCACCAAGACACGGGGTTCTCACTTGTAAACTCTGCAAGACACTGTAAATATGACAATGAAAAGTTCTACACTGACAATTTCCACTTTGACTATCCAGATCCACAATTATTCCAGAACAAGAACAAGAAAAACAACGATATGCAAGTATTGTGTAGGGATCTAATCAGATGCATCAAAGACATCCATTCACCACTATCAATTCAGCCAGGTCAGTATTAGGCATAGTATTGAGATGCCCTATCGTTGTTCATTGCTTGTCGTCTTCTTCCTCACAAAATTACAATTAATTTGAACCTGCACATAATCATCAGATCTACAGACAAGCATCGATCATATCTACACACACATGCATCAGATCTGCGTGCACACACGTGCATCAGATAGCAACCATCTGAGCTGGGGATGCGACTGCCATCAAAGCTAAGGGAGGGATGCGGCAGCGGTGCCAAGGACCTTGAGGGAGGAGGCGACGGCGACCAGGACAAGGAGGTAGATGGCAGTGTCCTCGAGGGAGGAGGTGGCGATAGGAACCGGAGGGAGGCGGCAGCGGTGAGGGCGAGGGGCGGTGGGAGAGGAGTGATGAAGGCAGTGGCGGAGCCAGAAATTTAGCACTGGGGGTGCACACTTAAGGCTAAAAAAATATATTATATGACACATATGTAATTTCACAAGTCTAATACAATTACACAAAAGAGTTCAAAATTAGTTAATAATGCAATACAAATAGTTCAAATAAAATCTTACATGAATAAAAGAGTCCTAAATAGCTAATGAAAATCACAATACCACACGACGCGATGTCATTCCTTGAAAACACTTGATTATATCATCATCACTAATCTTCGAGAAGATATCTCGCTCTATAAAGGTGACTAAACAATCATTCAATACTTGATCGTTCATACTATTTCTCAACTTGTTCTTCACAAGATTCATCGCCGAAAATACTCTTTCAACACTCACCGTTGCCACCGGTAGGAGCAATACCAATTTGAGAAGCAAGTACATCAACTTATAAATGTCATGCTTTCTTGTTTCAACAAATTTAGTAGAAAGCTCACCGAAATTCTTTAGGCTCTTAAATCTATCATCGCTTCGTATATCATCAATGAAGTTATCAAGTTGGAAAAAAAAACTCTTATTAAATTCGTGCTTGAAAATCATTAGGATAAAAGTTGGTAAGGCAATCATAAGAAACAAATAAATTCAGAGGATTTAAAGCGGACATGCAAACAAGCAACTCCATATTAACCTTGTCAAACCGATTGTCAAGCTCTTGGAGAACATTATCGATGATACTAAGATACACTTCTCTTCTAAAATGATTATCATTTGTTTGTTTTGGGTAAAAACATGATGATCTTCCATAAGGTATATATCTACCATCCGGCTTAGGAACTTTGATGTCATATTTAATGCAAAATGATATTACCTTTTCTTGAAGGAATTCTTCCCACCCATCATACATCATTTGTTGTATTCTATCCTTAGCCAAATTAACAATTGCCATAGCATTAATAATATTTTGGTCCCTCTTTTACAAAAACTGAGACAACTTATCTGTGCATCCAAGTATGACAAGCATCAAATGTGCATTGAAAACAAAGTCAAATGACTCAAAGACTCCCACCATAACATGTATTTTTGGCCAATCATTCTTCTGTGAGGGTCTTTTCCAAGTTGTATGAGTGCTTTGCAGATTGTTGAATACATACTAATAATATGCAAAATAGTTCTATTTTTGTTCATACATATACCTAGTTAAAAAATTACTCATACATATACCTAATTAAAAAAAATTACAATTTTTTTGGGGTGCTGTGCACCACAGGCACCCCCCTGGCGCCGCGCCTGATGGAGGGTTCTGATGGTGACTGGGACCAGCGTGAGGCGTAGGTGTCAGCGAAAGCGACTGGAGGGAGGTCACCGGCTACGGGAGGGAGGCGGTGGCGACGTCCTTGTGCGAGTCAGTGGCAACCAGGATGGGGAAGGTGGCATCCGAACGGGATGGGTCGGCAATGACCTTGCACTTCCAATCGGCGACGAGCAGGAGGTATGGTGCCACCGATGGGTGAGCGGGTTGGGCCACCAACGACGAGCGGGCAAAGGCGGCACAGCCGGGGGTGACGAGGGTGGCAGAGCGGCATCGGCGTTGGAGAAGGAAGGGGCAAGAGGAGGCAGAGGGGCAATAGCATCCGAATAGTATATCGAGAAAGGATTAGCGGTAGGGTATTAGAGAAATGGCGTTTGCTTATGCAGAAACCATAGAGAGTACTGGATCTGCATGCATGCACGAGAGGAAGGCGTGGTGAGGAGATGGTGGAGATGGATAGGAAAGTGATGGCAAGAGAGGGGTGTTACCTGAGAAGAGGGAGGTGATAATGGGAACAAGCTAAGGGCCTCTCCAATTCATGGTGGTGGACTGGTGGTGACTGGTACGTGCTCGAGAGTGCTCTGAAGTGTGAGAAGAGACAGATGGAGTGACTTTAATCAGGATGAGGTTGGGAATTTTTAGCGTTGTGGCGCGCCAAGGAGTGTGGCACTCATTTTTCCGCCACACTTGTGGCGAAAATTTCAGTTTCAAGAGCCTATTGACTCGCCTAACAAGCCGTGGCAAGTTTAAACGTAGTAGAAAACCAAACACTTGCCTAAGCCATTGTGGCACGCCTAAACTTAGACGTGGCAACCTTATGGTACAAACCAGACATGCTCTTAATCTCCTCCTAATCAGACACCCGGGCAGCTTTTCCCAAGAACACGAGAGAAAGATGCTAAAGTACACTTAGTCCAGATGATTGGTTTTTCCTTTTTGTAGAGCGAAAAGAAGATCGAGTGGCTGCCACTGACGGATTGACACGAGAAGAATTTCCTACCCAGACCTCGATGACTCGATCGCTTTTTTTGCTTTCCTTAGCCATGACCTAATTTTCTTCTCATGGCCCATAGCCATAGCCATGGTCTGATCACTTCATGATCTTCACTGCTTCATTTATCTCTGTTCAGCCAATTCCACACCCTTTTTTTCAGGTGCGTTTAGTCGTGCACTACAAGAACTCACGCCATTTACAAGTCAACAATCGCTACAAGTCATCGATCTTTTTTCTTATCACTGACGCCGAAAATAAGAAAATTGGAGGCCACAAACATGCACATCCAGATCCAGGTGGGCCAACGGATAACACAAAGAGTTCAAACCAACCTATCGTTTGTGATTGCATCGTTCGTTCCGAGCCAACCACGGCCACACACGGACGGATCCCCCGCGCTAGTTTCCAAGGGTTCTTTCTTTCCGGAGACAACAACGTCGATCGGACGGCAAGGACAAACAAACAATTTTGCTTGGTAGTGTTGGTACAGTGCATGCTGCCGCTGCCCGCTCTCTGGCCATCTTGGACCGTCCACCTGTCCATGCGCGTACGTCAGATTGATCGCGGAGGAGAGACGATGAGAGCTACGTTGCGCTCAGGAGGAGACAAGTGTTGCCCCTGCATTGTTGGCTGCAAGTCGCGGGGACCTCACGGGAGGACCCCGTGGCCGTCCGATCGTGATTTGTGAATATACCTTTTTTGTTTGTCAAATGTTTCTCCGTGCAATTGCACAACAAAGATAAGCGCGTTCAGTGTCAACAAGAGTAGTTATTTCAATGTGTGTTTGGTTGGTGGGATGAAGTTGAATGTGATGCGATGATTCTGTACCATGCGGTTCCATTGTTTTGGGTGAATGAGATGATTCAACATCTAGATAGAACATTCCATGAATTTGCATCTCATCATCTAGGATGCGATGGTTTCGTTTCATCCAAGCAACTAAACATATTGATGGTTTTTTCTTAAACCAACACATACATGTACCATTTCGTACGAGCAACCAAACACAGAGATTTCATCGAAAACAATTCAATTCATGCGGTAATAGGGATTTTTTAAAAAAATGTTCCAAACGGGGCATTAGCTGTGTTTCCTCTTGGTAGTTACATTTAATTGAGGCGTGTGCTTGGGAGCGTTGTTCTTTAAATGGTGGACCAGAAGTTCGTAATGCGCTAGTTATGCCGCAACTATAATTTGGTCGCCCCTTGGGAGATCTTGAGGCAGCATAAGCCAACCAAATATAATCACCAGATTTGGTCATTGATGTGGGGACAGAACCTGAACCTGTGTCTGCATTTGGCCAGTAAGCGCTTGTGGTTTGAACAAGATACAGACAACAGTGCAATCCCATTGTGTGAGCCAGAGTCTACAGGGAATTTAAAAAAAAAGGCGAAAGAATTCTTGTCAAGGGCGTTCCTACCGTTCTAGCTAGAAAGCCCGGGCGGCGGGCACCAACCAATATATGCAACATGTTTCTGCCATTAATTTATAATTTTCTGAGTAGTACTAGGTGGCAGAGTATCAATTTACAATTTTCTGAGTGACTATGTGTTACAACAGATTTTAAATAAATATATGTAAATTCTAAATTTAAAAAATCAATATACATAATATAATTATTCTTACATCTAAAAGTTGCATACATAATCTGTATCCTATCAACAAGCCATAAATAGTCTTATCACAAACCACATGCGTAGATAATCTAATTATCTACAGAAGATCATTATAGTAACATATGCACATATCTATCTATAAAAGATCTTACAAACCCAAGAGATGAGAAGATATATGACAAACTCACCGTTACCGCCAAAAGCTAGTAAAAATTAGTGAACATGGATTGAATTAAGCCTTGCAGCCCTTGCTATCTTTTGTTGTGCCTAGCATCGTAACTACCGCTTAACTGAGTTTTCTCAACTCTGCTGTACTTTTTCAGTTGGATCTCTGATCAGAGACTAGTTTCATTTCAGAAAGGTTTCTACCAAATATTGCATTTTGTCTTTGTCTTTCGTGGTAGGTTCAACGAACTCGGGGGCAGGTTCAATGAATCTGTCCAAGATATTAGCAGCTCCCATTCCCTGTCTCGCTGCCTGGTTATCTGAGGCTCTCATGCATTCTTCTCATCGTCATTCGTCCTCTTCTTGTTAGCGAACAATGCTTCAATTGACTTCCGTTGCTGCCTAAATCTCGATACTATTCTTCTGTGTGCGGCGACTACTTGCATACGACTTACGAGTTACAAATCTCGAGGCAAAATGGACGGCGCTGATACTAATCCAGCTCCTTTTCTTTTTAATCTGAAGATAAGTTTTATGCTCGAGTATTCATCCCATTTGTGACGTCACTGAGCCAATGAAGAAAAGATGGAAGGACGCAGAAAGGCAAGACCCAGCTTTGGAAGCTCCTCCCCCTCCTTTTTGTGCTGAGCCCGTTACGGCTCTCAGAATTCAGAAACAGCCAACCCGTCATTTTCTGCGACAGTTGTTGCTGCATGATATTTCGTCTTTAGCAGAGGCCACACTGACTATTATGCACTAGAAATGCAAACCAGCTGAGAGTTCGATGTATCTAGTCTAGTTTTAGGCGTAAGAAACTCTCGCCTAAAAAATTGAGCAGTGAAATGGAATGGAGCAGCAAATACATCAATCAGCTCGCCCTTGCCTGGTGCCATCTTTCCGAACAGGTAGAAGATTCAAAGCGTCCCCAAAAACCAATCCAATCTCACTGGCAACTAGTACTACCATTGTAACGCATCGTTATCCCTACTAAAATATCGAGAACCACTCGAATCCCTAGCCTGATCACCAACTCCAGGTAAGCATCAGAGCACGCCGCAACCGCACCGTTATCAGGTCGACACGATGCACCAGCTAAGATAAAACAAATAAGTTGATGACCGATCAACTTCACCGGATCGACCAAACGCACGGTTACATACCAACACACGCGCAACCATTCACGTTGGCATGAGATTTCCAGTTACGAGTAGGTTATCATCCGCTTGATCGTACGATGGCAACAATGTTGAACGATGAAATCCATTGATTCTCTGCCACCTTGATGGACTGACACAATCTGGTTATGGTTGGGAGTTGGAATAACCGAATTAAGAATAGTACCACACCGGAAACGGTAATGAGCAGAGCCCGGCGTAAGATGGTGTTTCGTTCCCTATAGAGTTTTCTTTTTTTCCCATTTAGCTTTTCTTAACGAAATAGCAAAACTGATCTCTTTACTAATAAAATGACAAAAACATTATCTTTATCGTACGATTTTGCCACGCAAAACCACGTGCTGCTGACTGAGACCGCGGGAGGCTAGATCGCGGCATGTAGCCTACCACGGTCCCGTTCAGCGGTGAAATAACCCAAAAATTGGATTTCAAAAAGTTTTTGAAGTTTTTCGTTTGAATTAAAAAACTTGCCCAATTCGGCAGGAATCCTCTCCTTTCCGCTTTCCTTTTCCGGCATTCCCGCTTTCTTTGCCCGGTGGCGCCTTCTCTTCGGCCTTCTTCTTCCTTTCCCCCCGCCGCCAGCGCCGCCGCCGCCGCCTTGAGTTTGCGGCGCCGCAATCATTAACTGCCGCGCCACCTCACCACGCCCACAACCTTCCACCGCCTCCGCCTCGCCACCCCCACTTCTCTCTCCGTCGCTCGCGCGCCACGCCGCCTGTCGCCGCCACCACTGCCCACACCGCGCCCTGCTCCCACCGCCTCTCCTCGACCGATAAAAGGGCACCCAGAGCATGCCCTCATCTTCATGTTCCACCACACCACCTTCCCTTCACCCCTCCCCTTCCAGAGCCGGCGAATTTTGAAGAATCGCCGCCGCCACTGTTCTTCTTCCCCAACGAAACCACCTCGCCACCCCCGATCACCCAAACTCCAAATTGAGGCCACAGTAAGCTCCACCTCACCGCCGCCTACCTTTCCCCCACCACCCTCCACCCTAAATCCCGCCGGAACCTCGTCGGCGCCATCTCTCCCCGCCGCCCTCCTCACGGCTCATGCCGCCAAGCCACCTCGGACCTCCCCAAGCACCCACACCACCACCACCGAACTCCCCTACCTCCACTAATGCTCAAGCAAACCTCCCCTTGGCCGGAGCGCCACCGCGCCGCTCCCCTGCCTCGGCCGTGCGCCACCCGCGCCGCCACCCCATTCCCGCATCACCACTACCCGTCCAAACCCCCAAAATGGAATCCCCTTAGCTCGGTGATGCTCCCCGCACCACCCGGGCTCGCTGCCGGCCGGCCACCGCCGCCGGCTCGGGCAGAGCCGAGCGCTGCTCAAGGCCGCCCGAGCACGAGCCTTTAAGGCCTGGCCAAATGGGCCGTGAGCCGCACAATAAATGGGCCGACCATTTACTGTTCATTCATTTCAGCCCAAACACTGTTTACTGCACAGTACTCCTTTTACTGTTCACCCGAAAATAGAAATACTATTCTTAATTCGAAAAATGCACAGTAAACCCTAGTTACTGTTCATCACGTGAAAAATAGTCCGCCACTATTTTTCTCAGCTAAAAACAGTAATTTCCAATTACCGACTACCTCCAGTTTTCATTTATGGATAGTAAAATAAGTACTATTCATTATCCAATCCTATTTTCGCCCAAAACCCTAATTTGACATTATATGTCAAATTTGATCGCCTCGAACCCCGAAAACCCCTTTCACTATCTATTCTTTTAAATCAGCCCAAACACTAGCCATTGTACAGTAAACCCATTACTATTTATTACCCAAAAATAGTTTGTGTAATCATTTCCATCCGAAAACAGTAAACCCTATCTACTGTTCACTTCAAACCAGAAACACCGATTCCAATCATTATTCACTGATTCATTGTCATATATGAATAGTTAAATGGTACTATTAATTGTCCAACACTATTTTTGCCTAAAATCCTAATTTGACATTATATGTCAAATTTAACCGTTTCGAGCCCGTGAGTCCAAATCTCAACTCTGTTCAGCCATATGAAACCCCAAAAATCACACACCACCTTCCTTTATGATTTCTTATCTACTTACAATATTTTTGTTGTATTTGAATCCAAATCTCAGCTCCATTCGATCCAATTAAACACCAAATAATCTCCACTACACCACCTACCTTTCTTTGTGTTTCTTTTATGGTTTTATTTACTTGCATGTTGTTCCCAGCTCATTCCTTGTCGAGCCGAATTTTATTTGAATTATTTTATTGTTCTGTTTCACGCTAAGTCACGACTTTGACAACCAGACTCCGGAAGACGTCGGACAAGACCAGCATCCAGAAGACTTTGTGCAAGAAGGCAAGTCGCATTCTTTGATCATTTTGAACCTGCATTTCATACATGTATTTATTACTTTAATTACTGTATTTGTGCCAATTACTTTAAATATTGAAATAATACTTTTGAATGACATGACAATTAGATAAATCCTAAATACCCCACAAACAAACCCACCCAACTCTTGTAGGCCATATTCACCTTGGCAAACTTAGTTTACATAGAATACTATAAATAACTTTATCACCAAAAATGTGTTCGTCAATCAAAAGCACGTATTGGCTTCTCGCCAATGGTTTTGGTGCAGAGTTGAGGGTTGTGTCCAGGAAGTTGGGCAACCCAATAGACTTGATGAAAGTGAATCATCAGTGAGATTTGGAGGTGGACAGCCACGAGTTGGTGTTGGGCCATCGCCTCACTGGATGACAGATAAGGACAAGAACCTTGTGCCAAAGAAACAGACATAGAAACCGCTCAACCACAAGCGTGGTCATTACTCCCTAGCTAAGTACACTGCTCTCCCGATTGAATATCTACATGGAAAGGCGTGTGCTCTTGTATGATAGAGCAACGCGGAACTGGGGTGTGACAGGAGTGAGCCGGAAGTGGACACTCGGTAGTCTACACACAAGTAGTATGGGCCCATTAGCCTGGAGTACGAACTCCACTAACGGTTAGTGGTCTCCCGAGCTGTATGGAGTAAGAACCTACTAGGTAGAGACTAGAAAGGTTGAGCAGTGAAAATGTTTTGTTGTCTCAGCTCAGTCGCACGCTAACGTGTTGCGTGTATATTGCATGACAGTATGAGCATGGATATCTTGTGGGTAAAGTTGGGCAACTCTGCAGAGTGAATAATCAAAGGTATTCGAATACGTGGTGCTTCCTGCTAATGAAGCTGTGTCAATGGGTGATTCCAGTACAAAGGCATAAGTAGAGTTTTTGAGATGTTAAGTTGATGATCGAGTTTGTTGATAAACCCCTGATGCTATTACTTATTATTGTTTTACTGTTTTATAAATTATTTTAAATGCAAAATGTATCCACATATGCCAGGTATGGTAAACCCTAACCATCCATTGAACTCCTTGCATGTAATTATTTAGCATTTCCATGCGGTTTGTTGAGTACGGTAGTAGTACTCATTCTTGCAATTTGCAAAACATCTACAGAAGAGGATCCTTGTGAGCAAGTTTTTGGTGAACCCCCAGAAGGCAACGACTACTGTTACTAGGTCTCGACTGCGCTCAAGCGTACCTGTGGTTTGAAGTTCTTTTGTCTTGTATTATATTTAACTTTGGACTTGGATGCCCGTGTCAGGTCAAATCAGGTTGTTAAACATAAAAGTCGATTTTTATTGCAATCGGAAGCTTGTTTGAGATACTATTTGCTTCGCAACTGTACATCCTGGGCGGTTGCGAAGGGTTTAGCAGTCCCAAGAATTGGGGTTGTTACAAGCGGCACGTGGCTTTGCGCGGTCCCAGTCGGTGGTACATGGTTTTTCGTAGCAAAATCGTTCAATAAAGGTATTTTTATTATCGGTTTTGCTAGTTTTAAGTTGCTTGTAATTTTCTTAAGTTTAAATCACTTGTTGTGATAATTGGATTTGTGTAGATATTAGTGTGTCATATGATTATCATATAATTGGATATTTATCCAATGATCATAACAAGTAACTTAAACTTAAGAAAATTTTCAGACAACTTATGAATAGACAATCCTTTTATTATTTCATTCGCATTGCTACTTTTTTTTTTCCCCAAAGAAACGTGTCATTTTGGTAGACTCTTCCCCTACATCTGAGGTCTCCGCCCACCCGTTGTGAGCTGTTAGCCCAAACCGACGGAATTACCGCCGTCGTCTCGTCAGAACCGGCAAGACGCCAAACCCGGCGTGCCCCTCTCGCTCCACCACCCACCCACCCAGCTGGCCCCCACACCACACCACTCGCTCGCTCCCCTCGCTCCCCTCCCTCCCAAACCCCCAAATCCCCCTCACCCCGCCCGCGCCAACCCACCCAATCCCAACCCCAACGCAACAACGCTCACCACACGCGCGAGCGCCGCGCTGCACGGGCGGCGGCGCGCGCCCAGCACCACGACGTGGCACCCGCGCCGCGCGCGCCTCCTCCTCCTATGAAGAGGAGGGACGAGGAGGCGGAAAAGTCGTCCACGAAATCACGCGACAAGGGCCGTGCGCGACCGCGCGCGGACGGGGGGATGCGCGTCGTGGTGCCGCTGCAGGGGGTGGTGCAGGGCCGTGGCGGCCTGGTGCTCGGCTCCCTCATCCCATGCGCCCTCTTCTACTTCCTCCAGCTCTACATCAAACGCAACCGCCCCCCGCCTTCCGGATCCCCCAGCGCCGCCGCCGCCGCCGCGCGCTCCAACGCGTCGCCGATCCACCGCTCCCACTCCCGGGGCGTCCTCTCCCCGCGGGCGCTCCCCGCCCTCTCTGCCCGCGGCGCCGTCGTCCGCGCCGGGGACGAGGACTCCCTCTACTACGCCGGCCTCCGCCGCTGCGCCGACGACCAATACCACCCGGCCTCCAACCCCGCCGGCATCATCCAGCTCGGCCTCGCTGAGAACCACGTAACTATAACTTATTATCCCTTCATCCCTTCGTGTGTTGTCCTCGAAACCATTAGAGATAGATTGATGTGGTGGTGATGCAGTTGTCGCTGGATTTGGTGGGGAGATGGATGGAGGAGCACGCCATGGACGCGCTCATGGTGGGCGGAGGGGACGAGGAGGAGAGGGAGCTCACCATAAGGGGCCTCGCCACGTACCAGCCGTACGATGGGATGCTTGCCTTGAAGATGGTAAGCCAACCGAATCCGCCCTTATTCCATCCACAAAACACCCAATTCTCTCTACGTTCCAACTCTGACAAAAAATGTTGCTACCAAAATGTTATGCTGTTGAATCCCCTTCGTTCCATCGATAAAGCTCGCGCTGTTTTGATCTTTAGTTTTTTTTTTTTTTTGCTACTGCAGTTACCCACTTTAGCAGTGACACTGTTTCATTAAAACTTGTTATGTCGTGCAGCACTTTGATAAATTGTTTCTCTCGCATAATAATTAGATCTTTTTTAGTTATCTCTTTTGAAAATGTTTTGTTTGGCATTGGTAGTGTTAAGTGACTGTTTTGATTTGGTGAATGTGGTCCTGGGCACTGTGTTGGACTAGATAGCTCGATCAAAGAAAAGTGTCCAATTGATTGTTGAATTGTCATGCCAATTCCAACTGACTGTAGTGGCGAAGCCTGTGGACATAGCGCTGTGCAATTTTGCTTTTGATTTTTTGTGGCCATATATATCTTATCTGTAATAAATATGTGACAAAGAGTCACCATCTCACATTCTCATTTCTATTTATTCTCGCTGTCGATTGTAGTTGTGATGGCTGCAATTGTGCCATCTATCAAATCTTGACTAAAACTGAAAAAGGCCTCGTCGTCTTGATCGGCTTGTTCCTAGAACAACAATAATTTCAAGAGTTTAGTTCCACGTTCCTGTGCCTTTCACTGCTGTAAATCTGTGTGAATTTGAATTGAGATTTTACGCCATACCATAGTGCTAGATGGGTCACACTTTGCAGTTTAATGGTGAACAATATGCTGCTAAAACAGTGAGTATACAGCCGAAGTTGATAAAATATGACGGCTCTGTTTATTGGATGCTTAAATTCACATGTTGAAAGCACTTCTATTATAGAAGTGGAGCTATTTTCTTTCTTTGCTTATTTTCTGTTTTTGCTCATAGCCTTTTAGTGCGTGATGTTTCAATGAAACTGGACTGCCTACTCATTTTGGTGGTTCTATTTCAAGATACCGGAATGATAGCAACACTGAAAAAAATATGATTCTGGTAATTCTGGTTAGAAAGAAAACTCCGTATATGACGACGCTTGAAAATGAATTTATGTATTGTTTATACCATCGACCTTGGGAATATGTTCTCAAGCACTTGCTGTCAGTCATTAAATTTGAAGCAGTGCAGCATATGCTAATGTGAACATTGCAAGGTCTGTACTGTATCTTGCTTATGATTTTACTTTTCCCTGTCTTGTACTTCATGATCTGTCATTGTCCCAAATCTGTATATCCTCCATAGCCTCAATGTTTCTCCCAATGAACTTTGGAAAATCATTTAGTGATGAGTTTCTTGGGGACATCAATCATGGAGAAATTATGCTGAGATGTCATTCTGTTTGTTTGTTTTCCACATCATATATTGTTCCTTGTTCAATGTTAGCTAGATATTATGTCATGAATTTAGGTACAAGAAGCTCTAAGCCTCTAAATCTTCATTTTTAAAGTCTAGTTTGAATCTGGTGCCTTCCATGAATTCACATTTTTTTATGGGGTAATTTCCCAATATGAACTGATCGATTTCACTTTCAGGCTCTTGCTGGATTTATGAGGCAAATCATGCAAGAATCAGTATCCTTTGATCCATCTCAAATGGTGATAACATCTGGTGCAACTCCTGCAATGGAAATACTAAGTTTCTGTCTTGCTGATCCAGGAAATGCATTTCTTGTTCCATCACCATACTACCCTGGGTACTTTTATCTTCCTCTCTCTCTAGGTGAATTTGCAGCTGCACACATTGTTTGGTCTTGAAAGTGAAGTTCTGACTTTCACTTTATTTCTGCAGGTGGGACAGGGACATAAAATGGCGAACTGGTGTTGAGTTGATACCTGTTCCTTGCCGTAGCACCGACAACTTTAACATTAGTATCACTGCTCTAGAAATAGCTTACAATCAGGCAAAGAAGCGTGGAGTAAGGGTTCGTGGGGTTCTCATATCTAACCCTACCAACCCTACAGGAAGCTTTGTGCCCAAGCAAACACTGCACGATCTTCTAGAGTTTGCTACAGAGAAGAACATACACTTACTTTCTGACGAAGTATTTGCTGGCTCAACATTTGGAAGTGGTAAATTTGTCAGTGTGGCAGAGGTTGTGGATGAGCTAGTAGACTTTGATAGAGGCAGGGT
Source organism: Ampelocalamus luodianensis (assembly GCA_036346255.1). NCBI lineage: Eukaryota > Viridiplantae > Streptophyta > Magnoliopsida > Poales > Poaceae > Ampelocalamus > Ampelocalamus luodianensis. Next base: position 58,484,411 of record CM070627.1, on the reverse strand, counting down.
TCACATAATATATGGGCTCTCAAAAGACCTCTCTCTAGCAGGGTTTCGAGTTGGAGTGATATATTCCTATAATGAAAGCATTGTGGCTGCAGCTGCTAAGATTGCTAGATTCTCGTCTGTGTCAACTCCGACACAATGCCTGCTTGTTGCCATGCTTTCAGACCAAAAGTTCATTTCGAATTACCTGAAGATTAATAGGGAGAGACTCCGGAAGATGTACCTTTTGTTTGTTGATGCTTTGGAACAAGTGGGCATTGAGTGCTTCAAGAGCAGTGGAGGATTCTATTGCTGGGCAGACATGAGCAAGTTCATCCGGTCTTACAGCGAGAAAGGCGAGCGCAAGCTTTGGAATAGGCTGTTGGAGGAGGCGAAGGTCAATGTTACTCCAGGTTCATCTTGCCATTGCATTGAGCCTGGATGGTTTAGGTGTTGTTTCACAACATTGAGCGAGCAGGATATTCCTGTAGTGGTGGAAAGGCTCAGGAGGGTTACAGATAGCCACAAATCAAACCGTTGAAAAACTAAAGATCTCCTTTGAGCCTGTAAGGTACTATCAAAATAACTGCTTTGCCAGGTGCTCCGCAGATAATGCAGGGGCACACAGGAAAAAAAATGCCGGTTTTGATCAGAGGAATTCTGCCTTCGTCTTTACCATGGGAAGCTGGGAACCAACAGTTGGTAGAAGCAGTCGCGCGCGTCCTTGATTGATGGAATGAAGAATGAGAATCTGGAAACATGTTCGTATTGGTCATGTCTTCTCTGTTCCTGATGAATCACCGCGCTGCAGCTCTTTGGAAGTTTATTATTTGTAGATCTTATCTGCTTCCCCTGTAGGAGCTTCGGGCGGTAAATTGCCCGTCTGATGATAGGTTGAGTCAAGCCTTGTGTTCATTCAGTCATTCACTCTTGTTACCATTCCCCCCTTTTTTTCTTCTGGTAATTTGGTTCTTTGGTGGCATAAGTTAGTGTTGAGGACTTGAGGTTTGTTTGTCATTTGTAAAGAAGCGGTTCCTGCTCGTGCCAGGGTTTTGGACGCAGCGCGTTATTTTCTCATAAAAAAGTTTTTTTTTTTTTGGGTTGCCATTTGGACAGTCAAAGGAACGGGGAATAAGAATTGGATGTTTTTTTACTTGTGGAACGAGCAGATGGATAGTCATCAATTTTGTCTCCTTACAGATTGGTTATAGAATGACTGAATGAGAGACATTGGCACCAGGAAAGCTCTCTGAGACCGATTTCTTAATGACGATGAGGTAATGGCCATTGTTTCTGCCAATTGACTCGAATTTACGGAGACGGTAATAATCGAACATTCTCATTCTGATCGATAGGAGTTGCCTGGGTTTTTTTTTTCCGGGCCAATCTGCAGTGCTTCCCTGGTTTGAAGCCTGGTGACCCGGCACAAATTGTTCGGATCCAGTCGATTCGTACACTCGACACCGCAGTTCGGATCTCAAGCAATGCAGCTTTTCAAAATTAATGGAATATTGACGTGCGAGATATAAACCAATTTGAGTTTTCTCCGTGTCATCTGAAAGATTCGAATTCGACACGAATTTGCGGAGGCAAAATTTCTCCGATCCATAAAACTGCGGCCCACACGGCCACACTACAAGCCCAAACGCGCGCACCGCCTTCCAGTCCAGACTCATCTCTACTTTTCGGCCTACGCTCAAGTCGCCGCGCCTTGCAAGACCACATACCAAACCACCCGCTGGCTCGCCTCGCCGCCGCCTCCTGAACCCGCGACCACCGCCGCTCTCCCCGTCGCCCCTTCCGCTCCGACCCGACGCCATGGTAAGCAAGCTCCAAATCCCGACCACCCTTTATCCTCTCTCTCATGGAAAGAATCCTTGGGTAACTGAATCGATGGATGTTGCAGTCGGTGACGCTGCACACGAACCTGGGGGACATCAAGTGCGAGGTGTTCTGCGACCAGGTGCCCAAGACGGCGGAGAACTTCCTGGCGCTGTGCGCGAGCGGCTACTACGACGGCACGGTCTTCCACCGCAACATCAAGGGCTTCATGATCCAGGGCGGCGACCCCACCGGCACCGGTAAGGGCGGCGCCTCCATCTGGGGCGGCAAGTTCGCCGACGAGTTCAGGGAGTCGCTCAAGCACAACGCGCGGGGTATCATGTCCATGGCCAACAGCGGGCACAACACCAACGGCAGCCAGTTCTTCATCGCCTACGCCAAGCAGCCGCACCTCAACGGCCACTACACCGTCTTCGCCAAGGTCATCCACGGCTTTGAGGTCCTCGACCTCATGGAGAAGACGCCCACGGGGCCCGGGGACCGCCCACTCGCCGAGATCAGGCTCAACCGTGTCACCCTCCACGCCAATCCCCTCGCCGGATAGGCTGGTGATTGCTCATGCGGGCCTCGCTTGTTCTTGCTCTTGCTCTTGTAGGAGAGGAGGTTGGCTAATCTAGGAACTGGAAATCTGAGCTATGGATACGATCTTACCAACCTGAATGTTGCTGCAAGAACATATTAGTAACTGATGTTGCAAGCGTTTGGGCCATGCTTACTGACTTCTGATTGTTCATGTCTTCTATTGGTCTTGTTCTGGGGGGAGGTTCTCTCAGCTGTAGATATGATCGTCTACCTGAATGTTTGCTTAGCGCTTGCTGCCTGCGGACTTGGCATTTGCCCGTTTCTGACTTCTGAATTGTCAAGATTTGTAGCGTGTACGCTGTTGTGACCAACTGTGCAGTGTGTGTTCTCCGTGACATGATTTGGCCATTGCTGCTGCTCGTTACTAGTTTTTTCCCCTCTTGCTTTTCCCCTTCTCTACACATAGTAATTGTTTGCAAAGCAGAAATCTTACAGGAAATTAGAGGGTTTACACAGTTCACTACAAGATCCCTATGAAGTTCGTGTTCCAAACAGGCCTACCGGTACCGGAGAAGGTTTTGGTGTGCAAGAATATGGCTTTTCCCCGTGTAAAGGGACGTCAAATGCCCAGAAAATATCTTGCAGGCTGTTTGAGAACGCTAGTGCAACAGTTCTGCAAGCAGCCTGCCAAACAAGCAACAAAACGTTGACTTGAACGGCGACTTTTGCTCGCCGCCGCTTCAGATTCAATCACCCCAAATGATTCAAGCAGCAGTTGATTCTTTGGTAGATAAAACCGATGGTGATGGGGAAGTAGTAGTAGAACAGGAAAAACATTAGCCATGCTGCTGAACAGGAACGATCTGAACAGAATGCTAATAGCAATAGGCCTTCCACTGCTACCACTAGAATCCGGCTGTCAAACTATACAACCATCTCACGATGAAGTGAATACCTGGGGACTACAATTACTTTTCCATTCTCGTGGGCTGCAGCATTCCAGCGCCACGAGCACGCTTCAGAGTTCAGAAAGGGGGAGAACCTACAGCGCTGTGAACACAAAACTCTACCTACATCCACCAGAAACCAATAGCATTAGAGATGGCACCCCCGGCATGGCTTTAGGGAATGCAGGAGAAGCAACCTTTGCCTGATCTCCACCCTTTCCAGCTTGAATCGCACATTCACCAACAGTCGGGCGGCTACCGGATTGTGATGTACCGGTTTGTACCATGCTTAGCCCAGTAATCCTTGAGGTCCACCGGTGTCGAGAGATCGTGGCCCTCAGCCGCTAGCCGGCTGAGCAGCTTTGTGAATGCGCCGCCGCTCATCTTCCTTCCACCCATGCGAGCGTGGCGCTTGTTGGGCATCACTGGGAGTGGGTACATGGAAATGCTCATGGTGCAGCAGGACGACTGCCACCCGCCATTCCCCCACTTGTAGCATTGTCGGAGCTTCCCCGTGCACGAGCAGACGGGCACCGGCATTGTCGACTCATCGAATGTGACCTGGTTCAGACCAAGGTCTTGGTCCTTCCACTCGTTCTTCATCACAGAGACACGGGCTGAATCTTCCCCGCCACCAGACATTCCGACATCCTTCCAATCGCCAGTGGCTTTCTTGGTTTTCCGGAGCACACCTGATGGCCTCTTCAATGGAGAGGCTTGGCCATTATTTTTCTTTGGTCTCTTTGCCTTTCCGATATTCCCCGGAGCTGTTGAGATGGGGTATGCTTCCGATATGTGCATTGCTCTCACATGATCATATGGAGAATCCGCCAGTTGCAGTGGAGATGATTGAACATGAGAAAGCTGGTCATGGTGGTGGATGTTCTTCGTTCCGCTGAGAGATCCTTGAGAAAATCCATTCCCATTATTCACATTCAATCCTTTTGTACGGGCCAGCTCAAGAGCAGCGAGGGCATTGTCTCGTTCCACGACTGCAGCATTCCGTTCAGCCATTGCAGCATCCCGCTGGGCAAACGCCATATCTCGCTCAGCTACGGCAGCTTTCTTCTCAGCCAAAGCATGGTCTCTTTCTCGGATGGCATTGTCCCTCTCGTTCATCAGAGCCAGAAGATTCATACTGTGGTGGTCCTTTAGCTGCCTTTGAGGCATCATCCACTGAAACAATAGGGCAGATATCATAAGGTCCACATTCTTTCCGAGCAATTCTTTATAGTAAGAGATATCTTCAGAAAAAAAAAACATGTTTTCAATGCATGGTGGTAGACCGGTAGAGTGGTAGCTACAATTTTGGTGTTTGTGATATATGCTAAAAAGCAGTACATGTAAAGTTCAACATGGCACATTTCTACGACATTGTAAGGGTTTGCAGTACATGTTAATACAAGTATTGGGCTCAACAGAGAAAGTTCCATATTTTTTTACCAATTATTAGGCTTGGTTATTCCAAACGCATCACTTGCTGGATAGCTACATAGCACGAGAAAACAAAGAACAGACAAGAACAAAAGAGGCTTGCTATATTTATTGTTTTAGAATAACAGATTGTCACCTGGAACAAGTAAAATTTCCCAAATTCAGCTTGGGCATTCCCCATTTAGAGGAACTTTAGGCACAATATGGACATTACCAAGGAAACAACCAGTCATCGGCAATGCATGCTGGCCTACATACTTAACTAGCAAGTGACAATATCTATACAACAAATTTTAATTATTGTAGTTATGAAGTTATATATACAGCACTAAGATCATCTAGAGCACTGTAGGTGCGAGGGATATAATAGTGTGACAGAAGTTGCTACACAAAGTCTATCTAGACAATTATAGTGCAAAAATATAAACAAAGTGCTAACAGGTTCAATATTGCCCTCTTCTTGAAGATTGTGGTATCAAGAGAACCACATGATTGCATCCATGGTAATACATTCTGACATGAAAAACAGCACATACAACACAGTAATTTCACAATAATAGAACAGATATGAACAGTATAAAAACTGTCAATGCAGATTAATTATGTTGCTCCGAATCAACTTGCTAGTCATAAACCCTCAACAGATCTAAGAATTGCAAGTATTTCACTTATTTTTCTGAAAAACCAACAAAGTGAACTAAATACACTATCATAAGTTCTCCTCTCCTCTCCTCTTCTCCTCTCTTCCTTGCCCTCTCCCTCTCCCGTCCTCTCCGCCGCCTTGGACCGCCGTGCCTTGCCCGCCTGGGTCCGCCTTGGACTGGCGGTCAATGCCTAGGCGGGCCAAGCGCCCAGGTGAGCGACTATGCCCGAGTCGCGGCGGGGAGCATGCGCTCAGTGCCTAGGCACCCGCCTAGGGGAACACTGTTTTCTGGACACCATTTGTCATACAGTACTATAAAACTGGACAGCTGGTATCGCCAGCCTTTATCTTTGCCTGTTTTTGTATCAGATTTTTAGCTTTCTAATCAAGCTGGGCCAATTTGCTTTTGATCTAAAAAACATATGTGCATTGCAGGCACTCATCTTCAGCATATGATCCGGTCAAACATCCTTAATGAAGGTTTCTTACAGAACAATGCTCACTGGCAAAAAATAAGTGAATAAATGTTTTGTGCCATATGTAGTCGTGCAGTGTATCTAAATTCTAAAATCATGCATAAGAATCCTTCATGATGAATTACATAAACCTGAGTATGAACTGCTTTATATTGGTCCGGCCTTTGCCTCCCATTTTCTCTGTGTCCAAGGTTGTCCATTATTACATTTGCTTGCAGCCAAGAAAATAGGGCAACTATCAAACCACCTGCAAAATAAGAACAGGAACAAAAATCAATGGTACAGCAAATGATATTCCAGGGAAAGTATGTGCTAAAGAGTAACCTAGCAAGATTAGCTTGTTGCTAGCTTGGAGCTCTAGAGAGATCCTAAACAACGGGATGAAGGAGAGGAAAGGGAAAAGAGAATCACTATAGAGCAGAGACTAGAGAGGAATGCTTTTCTCAGCCAAGACATGTAGCGGTTTAAAAAACGAGAGAGATATGTGAAGAAAAGGCATCAGTAAAACTGGGGAATGAGGAATAGATACGCATGTATGAGTTCAGTGATCACGAAGGCATAGTTTGCTTAACGGGTAAGAGCAGGCAAATTGTCTGAACCAAAGCCTCAGTATGGATCCCCAGAACCTCAGAGACTCAAAAGTACCACATGATTTTGCAGCTGAATATACCAGTAACTTGCCTCTTGGCTCTAGCTGTTTCCTCACCTCGGAGACTCAAAAGAACCATGGTACGATCAAATGCATGCAGTGCATAATTCTTGGAACAGTAGCATGGCATGCAATCTGCAACTATCTACCACGGTTTTTTAATCAGAAACACTCACCACGAATTTTGAGGCTTAACAAGCTGGCGTGGCATATGCAGAAACAAAATTGATTATACCCTGAAGGCATAGGAGCTTCTTACATACCTTATTCCTACAATTAGCTGATTTCATGTTGTAGGCGAATATTATTTCAGCATGCATGTATCATAGGGGCGCAAACAAATGAAGAGTAGCTAGACTAAATATCTGTCAGTTCAGTGATCACTAAGCCACTGCTTGATTGACCAAATATGACAGGATAACAAGTCAGTTATCATCCTTCCAAACATTTGGTGAGGAAGAGTAATTGACACGACCCTAAAATCAGGTTCTCAAATAGCCAAACCAAAACCTCGCAAACACATTGGTCAAAACCTCATAAACTCAAACCACACATAATTTTCCAATTGAAACTAGTAGTACCCTGTCTCTAGCTTCTTCCTACTTTGTACATGTGGTTCGATCCAGTGTGTGACACAACATCATGACCACTAGGTACTAGGTAGGCTTAAGTCTTAATAGACAGTAATGCATCAACTCATCAGAGATTTTGGGGAGTTAACAAGCCAGCGGCAGAATGGCACAGGGAGCAGCGGCAGCAGCGCCAAGTAGGGCGCCAGAACTTGACTCTACCTACTCACAGTGGAAGCAACAGCGCTTCAAACACAAATGCATCAATGCGCACACGCGATTCACACCAGCAAATGATCACATCAAGCACGAACACTACTACCACTAGTACTAGCTAGCACTACTTTACCATCCAAATACCCACACATGCACATGCATACACAACCCCGGAAGACCGGAAGCAAAACAACTTGGCCGCAGGCCCCCCTTCGTACTTGCTCCCAATTGATTAGACCAGGAATTCAAAACAGATGCGGGAAAAACACAGAAACCCAAATCGGAATCGCTAAACCCTAGATCACCCACTCACCGAGCAACACCACCATCAAAACTCGCGCGGATTCGCAGGGTGAGTCCCCCAATCCGCCACACTTATCCAATGCAGCCTCTCTCTCGCACAAACAGAAAATTTTTGGGGGAAACAACCTTAGTGTACTCCATTTATCAGAGGGAGGAGAGGGAGAGGCCGAGAGGGGGAGCGGGAGAATTACCATACGCTATCAGCAGCAGCTCCCTCCCCTTCTAGAAGCTTCCATGCGGGGAGGAGAGGTGGGGCCCGTGCGCCAGCGGGATGGAATGGGGCACTCCGCCGCCGGCGAGGAGCCACGGCCGCCGGCGAGGAGCCACGGCCACGGCGAGCGGCAGCAGGCGCCGGCGGTGGTGCGGAGGCGAGGTAGGGGTCAAAGCTAGTCGTCACCACCACCACCAGTGTTTCTCCCTGTCCTTTTTTTGCTGGTGGGGGTTGGGAAGCATAGGGCAGCAGCGGCGTCAATCGCCTGCGGCTAGGAAAGGATTATGTATATATTACTCATCAACTCTTCCTGCAGTTTAATACCGTATAGGCTACTAGCAGAGGTCAGCCCGAGACATAATACTGTTGGTCTGGCTCAGACATGACATAGTACGACTCACACTGTTCGATGCTAAGAAGATACTTTAGTTTTTAGAGATTTTTTTATAAGGTCGTTGTTGCTTTGTCCGCTGTCTATTATCCAACATTTTCTATTATTATGCATAGTATTTTACAGATTGCTAGTCAATTAAAAAACTATAAAAATGACACGGTTTTTAAAAGGCTATTTTTGCTATAAAATCTAAATACCTTAAATATTGGAAAGAAATATCTTTTCTATATACATTTGTATTTATTTTAGATTCTAGAGCTAAAATTGACGAATTTGCTAATGTTTTTGATCTGCTTAGTGATGCTATAAGGCTAGACTATTCTAACTATTTTACAGATGTTCGTTCTTGATTACAAGAGGTTTTCCAAATATAAGAAAATAAATTCCAGGGAGTCCGCTTGGAACGACATCCAGTAGTACCCACCTCAAGTAACAAGACAAATCTGTAGAGTAAGATTTGGGGTGCAGACTCTTCCTCCAGGTCTAGGTCTTCTTCTTCTACAGCGATACCTTTTCAACAAAGACCAAGACTAACCTCTCACCCAAAGAATTGGGAACTATCCGCCTATGCGGACAGCGATACGGTGAATTTTAACTGAGAAAACTTCAAAATTTTGTACTTGTGGCATGACCATAAGTTAGCATATCTCGTGCTATCCATACTTGCACGTGATGTGTTAACTGTTTCTGTCTCGACGGTTTCCTCTGAGTCTGCTTTCAGTCTTTCTAGAAGAACATTGGAGAGAAGAACACGTCTCACAAGTGAGATGGTGGAGATACTTCTAACTATGAAGGAGTGAGGCAAGCTGATTCACGAACACAACACTCTGTGTGAAATTTAGAGTTGTCGGAGGTGTTCGAAAATCTGTACCTAAATAACGACACATAGAAAAAGGATATATGTAGAGCTATAGGATGTACTTCTTTTCATTTGCCAAGGTTTTCTCATGTTGAGTTTTTACTTGGCAAATATTGTAACGAGGTAGCCATTTCAATATTAATAAAGCTCTTTATTACATTTTCAATGTGTTTATCTCATTTTTAAATTTTCATATCTATTTATGAATTCTACATATTTTTCTCATTTTTTAAAGGATTTTTGGGGGATTTTTCTGATTTTTTTTTGAAATTTTCGGGCCTAACGGACTAATAGGCTCGGGTTGGCATGACAGGCCTTCTGGCCGTGCTTAGGTCGCCACCCAAGCACGTGGGCCGGCATGACCCGACCCATTTCATTCGCAGGCCAGAACGGGCCGTGCTGAGATGGGCTCGTGCCGAGTCAGCCTGTGTTGTCCATTTGACCACCACTAACGCATTCTCCAACTATCAAAACCATACAAATAACGTCCCTGTGCGGATATTATGAGTGGTTTTTATCCTAGGTGGCATCAAAAATAGGCGAATTTTTACTAACGTGGCAAACCAATCAGCAAAATGGTGGGACCCACCAGCCATCCACTTAAGCATCTCCTTCCCTTCCTCTTCTTCCTTTCCTCTCCCTTATCTTCTCTTGCCTTTCATGGTTGGCAACAAGCCTTCCCCTCCTCATTCGCCCGCTCCTCCTTCGGGCCTCCACCACCCCCATTCAACACCGTCATCGTCCCGTTTCTCCCCCCACCTTCTTGGCTCAGGCACCGCAAGGGCGCACGACAATGCACTTCGCCACTAGGTCGGGCTTTGAGGAGTGTGTGCACGCGCTCGCCGAGGCCAAGGTTGTAGGATCAAGGATAACCGACTAGAGGGGGGTGAATAGGAGGTTTTAAAACTTTTAAACAATTTAACGAGATAAGTCAATTAATAACTTAGTCTAAACAAGTTATACTTCTAGCTAAGCAATACATGCACAAAGACCAAACTAGAAATATAAATGCGGAAGAGTAAAGACTAGAAATAACCACAATGAGACAACGATGTTTTCCCGTGGTATCGAAGACTTGCCGGTCTTCACTAGTCCACGTTGAGGGAGTTTGAACCAATCAAGTCGGCCCCACGTATTAAGCCTTTCCTCGATCACTATTGGTTGTTCTTCCTCAACTCCGGAGATGGTGAACACCAAACCACTCACAATTTAGGCACCGAGCCTCTTCACAATCTTCTTGAAGAGATCACCGTGCAATCACCACCAAGCCGTCTAGGAGTTTGGCAAAACTCCAAGACTAACAAATCAAGGACCTTCGCTTGGCGACACTCAAGTGCAAGAGGATCAACTAGAATGATGAATGCACTTAAATGAGCTCAACAACATCCCAATGAGTGAACAAATAAATTTGAGGAGTTGAATTGATGCACAAGGCTCAAAGGATGTTAAATGTGGTCTAGCACCCTGTCCTTGAGCAGGTGGGGGAGTATTTATACCCCCCAACAAAAATTATAACCGTTGGAGAAGAAAACTCCACTTTTCAGCCACAAGCGGTACTACGCCATGTACCAAGCGGTACTACCGCACTTCTCCAACCACCTCTGTAACGGCTATAACAGAGGCATTAAATGACCTGACATAGCCGTTTTATCTTGCATTGCGGTACTACCGCCAACTGGCTAACGGTACTACCGGAGAGCGGTCATACTGCAAAATGAGTGCGGTACTACCGTTTTCCAAGAGAGACAAAAGGGGTGTGTGCTGGAAAAATATACCGCCAAGTAACGATCGGAATAACCGGCATGCGGTACTTCCGCTTAACAAATGCGGTACTACCGTAGTCCGGTCATACCGCGTGAATACTTGCGGTACTACCGCGCTGAGGGTTTGGCACCGAAACAATAAAAATGGTCTCTCTGTAAAAAATATACCGCCAAGTAACAAACGGAACAACCGGGTTGCGGTAGTACCGCACTACAATCCCGGTCATACCGTGGAGTGGTAGTACCGCAAGTTCAATGCCGGTACTACCGATTATCCTGACAAAACGGACTTGGCAAAGAAAAAAGCAATCCAAATGCATGCATGATCCTAGATTGATCCATAAAGCACAAGAACATGCTATCAAGCTACTAGTCATGATCCCTCTTAATAGTATGACATTTAACCTATAATCCAGTCTTCCAACCATATATCCTAAGACCGGTAAAAGGTAAAAGATTTCTTATCTACTTGTACCTTGACTTTGATCCAATTTGATCTTCACGATATCCTTTAGCATGCAGCTTCACGATCATACTTACCATTTGGACTTAACCTTACAATTGCTCAATAAACACATTAGTCCAATTATCTCATATTATCATAAATTACCAAAACCAATTTTTAGGGCCTAGATGCTTTTCAATCTCCCCCTTTTTGGTAATTGATGACAACCTAGTTAATATGTGGGAAGAAAAGTTTTGAATAAACCCAAGATAGTGAAACAAGTGTATATCCTTTTGATGGCTTAACAACATAGCTCATATGATTAAAAGAAATGACAAGAATTAAACTCTTGTTAAGCAAAGAAAGCTCCCCCTAAATATGTGCATGAAATAGATAGAATATTTTAAGAGCACATAGAAAATTTTGACAAAATTTGGCAGAGTTTCTTTAGTTTGTTGGTACTGAGGAAATTTTCATAATTGAAATTGTAGTAGAGATAATATCAATATCATATTGAAAATTAAGACAACCAACAAGTTCTATCAAAGTTCAACATGATAATAATAGTGAATTATTACAAGCAAGAGCAAAATCAAACAAGACATCAAAAGTTTATATAGCTGACTTTCCTTAGAACTACTGACTTCCCCTAAAACTACTTCTCCCCCTTTGGCATCAAAGTACTAAAAACATCAAGCAGTTGGATCCTGAGGAGGAAGAGCTGAGGGATACTGGGGAGCTAGAGCCTGAGGAGGTGAAGTAACTGGAGTAGAGGAGGAAGTCCCAGCTGGAGGATTTGGACGATGACGAGTAAAACGGTGAGGAGTGGATAGGAGTTGTTCCATAGAATCAATTGTCTCTGTCAGAACAGCTAGCCTATTTTGAGTCTTAGTCTGAAATTCTTTCTGTTCTGTCCTCATTTCCTACTGGGTGACCTTAAGTTGTAGGAGGTTATTTAGAATCAAAGTCTGATTTTTGAGAATCTGAGCTAAGGTTTCTTGACTTTGAGTAACATCTGCAGCTGCAACTTCTGGAGCAATTTCTTCTGCTCACTGCACGCCGCCGAAGCGAATGGGAGGATTTTCTCTAGGCTTGTTGTCAAACCCGGGAGCGAAGGATCCTGAATTCTCTGTGTTCAAACACCGGTCCAGGATTTCCAGTGTACACAGTCTCACAAAAATGGACATCACATTCATATCACGAAAACGTAAATGACATTGAATAAATAATTGTTTAATACAAACGAGTCGAATAACAATATCAAATGTCAAATGATAAACACAATGAAACATAATAATAGTGGGAGCCACACGATGCGCCACAGGCAATAAATCAGGTCAAAAGGCCTACTCGTCAGGGTCCTCACCGTCAAGGTAGCAGTCTTCTCCTGAATAAGATTTATTCAGCAAGGATGAGCACAACTTCCGTGCTCGCAAGTTACACCCAATATTGAATTTAAATGCATGCATAGGGAAACAAGTGAGTATGGCTGGGGTTGTTTTGCATAAACAGCACTTTCAGTTTAAATAGACATAGTAATTTCTAAGGCAGTTTCATACTATGGCTAAAATCATATTTTAAAATGACAATGAGATAATGTGGATAACCTCCAATAATAAAGTGAAGGATCCCCTCCTAACACTTGGCTTCCCGCCCAAATTTTCATAAAGATTGACCATCCTCAACATTTAATAAAGTGTTTTAAAAACCAAAAACAATTCTAACTTTAAGTGGCCCTGCTAGCATGTCCATGACCCCGGACGCGGCTATTCGAATAGTTTCTACTCTGCAGAGTTGGTACAACTTTACCCACACGAGGTGACATGCTCGTTATGTCGGCCAATTCACGCCCGTAGGCGTGTGGTGAGCAATTACCATGAGACCTTTACAATGTTACGTCCTAATATATTCATGCCCGCTAAGGTTTCGCCTTCGGACTAACCATCCTCCGGAAGCCCCCTCTTGCGCCAAGTGGGAATAAAACGTCTAACCGACACCCACATAATCACATGACATAAATACACTAGAACATCACAAATTAATTAGCCAAATCCTGCCCATACTGGGACATGTGGTAGTACGATATGGCATAGCAATAAGCGGCTCAAAGACCGGTCCTCAATTGACTTGGGTGTCATTCCTACAAACCATGGGCCTTAATCTTAACGGATCAATCCAGGTGCATAAACTCGCACTCCACCATTCCGACCATTTCGCCCAAGTATAAACCCATTTTTGATTGTATTTTTAATAAAACTCCATTTATAAACCCATATGGTAAGACAATACCACAATATCAAGTTTAAAACAAATTTGTAGAAATTTGGTGTAAACCCTCCCAAATTCTGTAAGTGTGAACTAAGCTTGGCTAAGCATATGTTTAATTTTGCTAATATCTTGCCTATGGTATCAAGGTAGTTAGATACAACATTCAAATTGGCCATACAATGACACATGGAATTAACTATATGTAAACAGATATTAAAATATTTATAACAACATATGCATGCGATAAAAATTTAAAACAAAATAACTTAAAATACTGGGGCAATATGGTCAATGGTGTAACTTGCCTTGGTCGATGTCTTGGAATTCTAAATCTTGATTTGATCGAACTCTCCGAGTCGTCGAATTCTATCTGTAAAATACGATAAATTCAATATTCAAATTCAAATAAATTCAAAAACATAGTTCAAAATAACTTTAAATTGAAATATTTTGGTTTAGTTAGCTAGATTATAATTTTATATAAATTTTGCAATTTGAATCACTCAATTTGGAGTTCATATGCAAAAGTTATGAATATTAGAAGTTTTAAACCTAAATCTGAAATTTAATTGAATTTCCCGAATTATTTTTCTACTGAAAAAATCTATTTATTGCGAATAATCGACGCGTGAAACTGAATTTCAGAATTTAAAAGAATTAAAATAAAATTCGACAGTGGGCCTCGTGTCGCTGATTCGACTCACGATGACTGGGTCTCACCGAGCCGATGGACCGGGTGTACACGAGGTGGCACGCACACACACACACGCGTGGTGCCGATTCGCCAGCCCACGTGGGATGCCACGTATGTGCGGCGCCGAGGTGGACGCCATCGTGGGTGTGCCACGTCGCTTGACGGCGGCGACCCTCGGATGTGTACGACAACGGCGTCGCGGCTTCGGTGAGTGAGTGGTCGCAAAATGTAGAGGGAGATATTGCGAACACGTTGGTACCGATTTGGACGCGAATGGTCGTCGGAGTTGGCCGGCGGCGAGCTTTTGGCGGCGGAGAGGTTCGGGTGTTGATGACAACGGGGTTCCGGTGGCGCTCCGGAGTGATGAAGGGGTCCCCGAGGTGGCTCCCGTGTCGGCGAAGACGATGACGCAGACTACGCGGCTTAGCGACGCCGACGGCGCGAACTTGAAGTTTTTCCGCGGCGAAAAACCCTAAACTCACGATTACGGTGGCGGTAGAGCTCAAGCGGGAATGAGAGTTGAGGAGATGAGATGAGAGCGTAGATGCGCTCCCGGTGGTGCCTTTTATAGGGGCTAGGAGGCTCTGAGGCGGCGTGCGGGAGGTGGGGGTCGTGCGGCGGCGGTTGCGGTGTCGTGGGCGAAACCGTCGCGGAGAAGAGGGGAGACGTGGGGGAAAACGCGGCGGAGGTGGACGCGGTCTCGTGCACGTACACGCGAAGATCGGAGCGGTTGGGATGGAGCCGTTAGCGAAGCTCGGACGTGGGTGGCAATGGCGGCAGCGAGCGAAACTCGCGGAGAAGACGACGGCGGTGGGCCGTTGGATGAGGATCCAGCGGTTGAGATCTTTTGCGGCGACGTGGGAGAGGGTGGGTGATGTTGGCCGTTAGATTAAGATCGCACGACTCACGTTATTTACGACATTCGGACGGTGCGACGGTTACACAAGATCTTGACCGTCGGTTTAAGATCCAACGATGGATGGTGAGGAAGGTGCGGTGCGAGGCGTGGTCGCAGTGAGAAAGGTTTGGGCCGGAGCCTTTGGGTTTCGGCCCAAACAGGGTTTTTGATTTTCTTTTTGTTTTTCAATTGTTTTTATTCTGATAATTCATTTAGGCTTTAGAAAATAGTAAAACAACTCCAAAAATTTATAGAAAAATTCACAGAAATTCCTATACTTATTTTGGACTTAATAAAATTATTTCCAACTTTATGTTGTCTTTTAATTTTGCAAATAAATTTGTTTTAGCTTTAAAATATTAATAAAAAGCTTTTAAAATTTCAGAAAATTCCACAAAACTTTAAATAAATTTTAATTTATACTGAATTTCAAAATTGGGCTGTTACACTTGTAAGCCTTATGGGGCGATCCCAAACCTCCCTGATACTCAATCTTGCTCATAATCAAAGACATGATATAAGGAGCATGATAAATTCTTTTAACTCTATCATTCTTTGAAGAGACAATGCCCCTTATTATGACATCCACAACATCAAATTTTCTCCCATGTGAAATATTATCAATGATATTCCATACATGTCCTCTGACAACATCAAAGTTACTACTCTTGGGAAGAAAAGTATGATTAATGATCCTATTAATCAGGCTGGGAATGGGTAGCAAACCATGAATCTTCCGTGGAGTGTACCTGACATTCTGATCATAAAACTATGTCCAGGCAGGAACAAGCAAAGCAGGTCTGTCAAAAAGCTCGTCGTTGACCTCGTCTTCCTCAACCATAGTTGTCGCCACCGCCACCAATGTCGTTTCTTCCTTGGTGCGTTCCAATCCAATCCCCTCTGCTTGGAGCATCCCTAGACCATTCTCAATCTTTACTCGCCCCTAATTTCGGCTTCCATTCACCCCAGGTCGCTGCCACCAACGAACTCGTTGCGCCACCTCAGGTCATCGTCGTCGGCCAACCTTAGCTCATCTCCGCCCACGCCTTAACTCTAGTGAGTTCCCTTCAACGCTTAGAATCTTAGATGCTCGTGCACACCTAACTACCTAGGCTACCTAGGCTTAGCCATTGATTTGCCGTCGCCGCCATAGGCTTGAGCGCCATCGTCGCTCGGTGTAGCCACGCCGCCACCGAGAGCTATCTTTACCCACGCCATCGCCACCATTAGGGTCGTCGAGATTGTGTGGTTCCATTTTGGAGGTCGCTAACCCCCATCAAGGTCTAGCTCACTGGCGCCACGCTCGACCAGAGCACCATGGCCACCTCCCCTGTTTCGGTTTGATTTAGGGGAGAAGGAGAACTGTAGGAATCCGATGTGGATCACCTAGACAAAACCGATTTTATTATATCAAAACCATGGTCAAACAACCAAAGGGGTAATGTTTATCTGGTGTTGATAGTTTGAGGACGTGTTTCATCTAGTATTACAATTCAGGGATGAACATTAAACTTAGTGAAGAGTTGAGGGACGTAATATATACTTAATCCACTAGGAAATAGGGGTGTAGACGGATGGAATATGAACCGAACAATGGTTTCTCATATTTGTATTTGTATTCAAATTTTCTAAACAAATGCAAATATGGATACATATCAAATGTTGTAACGAATACAAATACAAATTGAATACCTTTTCAATTCGATCAGATTTAGATATCCTCATAACTTACGTAATGGCAAGATATTTATAATACTTTATCCTTGTACATAGCACACCTAATCATTCTAGTTTATTTGTTTCACCTAAAAACATGAATTGAAATTAAACTAAAAATATTTATCCAACTAATTAGCCATACTACAATAAAATATGTATATTTTTTTATTTATCAAATTCGAATACAAATAGTATGGATAAAATAACATTTTAGATGGTAAAAGTTCATACCATATTCATATCCATATTTTTTTTATGCGATTACGAATACAAATATGGGAGAAATTGTTAACCAGATAAAATAATCTAAACCGTATTTGTATCCTATCAAGTACGATAGTCGAATAAAATAGATAATTCGTATCGATTGACACCGCTACTGTTGGAGATATGCCCTAGAGGCAATCATATTGATGATGATATTTCATTGTATCCATGATTTAATAAATGTTCCTTGAATATTGCCTTTGTGTTGATTAACAAGTATGTGACTTGTTTGTGAAACTCTTTACTTGTATGGTTATTCTAAAGTTGTCCCTAGTCGGAGTTCATGTGAGGACATACGTGAATGATGGATTAGCACATGTATCGGTTGATGACCATGTTTCACAGGTCATAGACATGGAGATGTCAAACCAATAATGTGGACACATGTTTAGAACATAGGTTGGACCGACCCAACATGAGACATAGTAATTATTCTTATGGTTCTCTCTACACAATGTGTACGCCTTGTCCTTAGACACGAGATTGTCGCATGTACTTGAGATGTGAATCGACCTACTTAGGGCTATCAAACGCTACTCCGTGAATCGGTAGTTATAAAGGTAGCTTTCGGGTTTGTCATGAAGCATCTTTGCGAGGCATGGTCGGTCGAGATGGGATTTGCCTCTCACCGAGAGAGATATCTCTGGCCCTCGAGTGATCGGATCCGTAAATGCATGGCCATGCTACTTAAGGTTAAGAGTTAACCTAGTAAGGGATTAGGATCACAGGATCGAGAAAGAGTGGTCACTTGGAGCTTGACCGAATATCGTGAGGCAAAGGGATTGGCATGTACATAACGTTGTGATGGTTCGTCGATATGATCTTTACGTATGTTTAGGAGTTGGCACGTCTTGCTAGAGGCCGCTACCAACTATTGACCAAGTATGTGTACTCGCGTCATGTCTAAACATATGTGAACCATAGGTCACACACTTAAGAAGTGAAGCCTAATTCGGATTGGATCCGAATTAGACGGGCATTGAGTTCTAATGGGCCTCTATTCGTAGAAGCCCATTATAAGGACGTCTATAAAGGAGGGCGGTAGCTGGTTGAGGTTGAGTTTTTCGTGACATCTCAAACCCCGCCGCCACGCCCCCACACCCTAGTCGCTCGCGCGGATCTAGTAGTCCGGCGTCGCGTCGCTCCTCCCGTGCGTGTGGATACCTTTGAAGGCGCCGCATGCGTGGCGTTGGGACGAACCGCAACAAAGGAGTTGTGCGTGGGACGCCACGACGAGGACGAGGAAGTAGTACGACTACTCGCCCGACGACGTCTTGCATCAACTTGGTACGACTACACGCCCGACCAGCCTTGCAGCATCAACTTCCGCACCTGCGCGTCTAGTGGTAAGACCGTGATCTATAACTGCAGTGATCTTGGTTTACGGGTAGAATTTTTTTTAATATGCGCTAGTGTAGCCTACCCGTTTCCCTTCAGCTACCTACGGCTGCAGGAAACAGAGAGGATGGGTAGGGCCATAGGGAGTGGCCCACGGTTCAAAGGGAGACGAGGGTGTGCGGGTAGATGGATGGATGGATGGGGAAGAGAGGGAATGCTGGTTCCTTTATGTGTTGCATGCGCCTTGTGTTGTGCCCCTGCAACCGGGGCCAGTAAGGATGGAAACGAGATCCAATACGATCGGATAATGGCCCAAGGGTATGTATATCGTATACGTATACGAGAAAATAGATTATTTGTATCCGTTGATAATGGCACTTGAGGATTTGCTGCTTTTCATTGTAACGGAGAATTTGCCATTCTAAAGATGAAAATACATGAGATTTGCTTTCTTATATTTTCCCCAAAATGGCATGTGAAAATACGACTTTGCGCCTCTTCCTCCTCACCTCCCTTCTTCCCAAGTACGGTGTCCCCATTTCAAAGACTATGTCCCAAGGAAAAAACAGCACCTCCACCACCTCCACCCGCACCTTCTCCTACGACGAAGTCTATGACAGCAATGAGGACGATGTGTCCTACTCCGAGAGCCCTAAGAAGGTAGGATATGTCAGCATCCATGATGCTGAAGGGTGGATCAAGAGGAGAGGAGGGAAGGAGTTTGGGGCTGGTCCGGGAAATGGAGGGGTGAAAGTGGAGGTGAGAAAGAAGAGAGCAAAATCGCTCTTGCACATTCGAATTTCATGGGAAATACCAACATATAGAAAAAGTGGCAAATGCAACTATTTATCTCTTTCAGTGGGAAAATCATGCATTGCAATATTACAAATGGCAAATCCTTGAAATCATTTATTTTCACTACGTATACAATTATACGCGGAGTCATGTACACATATCAATCCAACGTGGAATTAGAGTTTGCCTACCACAGGAGGCACCATCAGACAAGACATGCACACAAGGGGTGAAACAAACTAAAACTCCCAAAGAAACTCGGTGAATATGTGATTTTGGAGTTTTTTTTTTCTTATTTAGCCTTGTGTTAACAAAATAACAAAATTAGCCCCTCTTAAATAAAATGATGAAAATAGCAACATTACCGTAAAAAATCACTGTGCACAAATAAAATGACAAAAATAGCAACATTACAACATGAAATCACCGCCCAACCGATATAAGTTTTGCTATTTCATATAAAAATGCATTTTAGCCGAAGTGACGATTCTAATAGGGAATTGGCTGTGCTGAACATCGTTGTGTACTAAGATTCAACCATCTTATTAAGCCTCCTTGTCCATATACTACAGTCACATTCCTCATCTTAGCAACCAAACAAAAAAACAAAAACTAGCAAGCAGTAGAAGATAAAAAACAAGCGCCCTTATTGCTAGAAACATAGGTGGTATTGTATTTACAACACGCAGCGAAACAGAGCGCTCGATCGATCACACGATGATGACCATACTACTCGTAGTAGTAGTAGTAGTAGTAGTAGTAAGCACCAGTGCACCACTAAGCTATAATAAAGGGGGTTCATCACACGCACACCACGACGACGCAACGGATGGCATCAGGCACTGGCCTTCTTGGCCACGGTGGTGCGGATCAACTTGGGCTGCTTTGGCTTCGCCAGCACTAGCGCCGCCTTCTTTGCCCTCTTCGCGCGTGCCGGACGGGCCGGGGCCACCGCCTTCTTCGCCTCCTTCAGTGCTAACGGCTTCTTGGTGAACCGCCTCCTCTTGATCTTGGCCGCCACCGCCTTCTTCTCCTCAGCCGCGGTGAGCTTGAATGAGGCCTTGACCTTGATGAGCCTGCCCTTGGTGGTGAAGTTTCGCAGCTGCACGACCAGCACCTTGTGGTAGTTGGCCAGAGCACCTCCTTGTGCGTTGCTCCCCCATGAACTTGGCGATCGCGTATGGGCTCAACCCCGACTTGTCGTCTAGTGCCAGGATCGCCTCCTTGATAATCTCATCACAAACACCACAATTCCCATTTAGAATTCAACACAATCCATATGTTAATCATAAAAATCTACTAAAGTAAAGTGTTTTCCTCACCTCGAAGTAGGGAGGGTGGTGCGGCCCTGCCGGCCTGGGTTTCCTGGTCCGCGGCTTCCTCGCCTTCTTGGCCTTCTCCCCCCTCTGCCTTCTTCGCCTCACACTCATCCGGCTTCGGCGCCTCCCCTGCCTTCCCCTCCTCCCCTGCTGCTGCTACCACCTCCTTCACCTCCTCAACCTTCTCCGCCATCGTCGGAGCCTCTACGGTGCCAACCGTTGCCGCTTCCTCTGTCGCGATCGCCATGCAGTGATGAAACGAAACAAGGTGCTACTAGTTGGCCTTGTGAAGTAAGCAGAACTCAACTGGTTGTGGGCATGACGAGGCGCAGTTATACCGATGAGCGGGGTTCTTCCATTGGTTGGACGCTGTCTCACTCTGATCAGGATCCCCAGAGAAAAGATCCTGGACGTACACGTGGCACGACGATGCGAGCGTGTGCCTTCTGGGAGCTTCTGGACTTTTTTGCCGCTGCGTTGGGAGGTTTCATGATTGGGGATTGTGTGTTTTCGGGTGTTTTTGGAGGGACGAATTTAGATCCAATTTGTGGTTTGGACGGGGAACTTGGGTTTGGGTTGAAATTGGGGGTGAGATGGGCGTTGTGGAATTCGAATTTTGGGTCATGGTTCTGGTTTGGGGAAGAATTTTGGGGGTTTGTGAGGTGATGTGTGTTTCTGTGATTTTTTTTGGGAGGGTTGAGTTGGCGTGGGTATAAGGTTTTTGCTAGAGGTTTTGACATCGTCCATCTCAGGTTCATATGTCCCATACTTCCATGCATGTTTATTACTGAAAGATAATTCCATACATGTTTATCACTGAAATGTAATAAGAAAAGGAACACTAGTAATTTTGTTTAACGCCACTACCTCACTTGCACTTTCGGTTTGTGCCACTCTTTTTTTTTGTTTATTCTTTCCATATCACTGCTTCGCAAATTTTCTTCAAAAATTACCACTGTTGTCACCCTCCGGCACCATAGAGCTGTAACGGTGTCGAGTGGTGTCAAGTCAAACTGTTTGAGTAGGACAAATGACCATTAGTACCCTTTGAACAATTATGAAAATGCCACTGGAATCCTGACGGTTTTGACAATTGCCATTATCCCATATTTGCTGTCGGCGCCTGGAAGGAAAGTTTTTGAAGGGATTTTTTGGCACTAGAAAATTTGGTCATGGCTATAAATCCTAAACCTAATGTATGAGGGAAATAGGGAGACACAATGGCTCAAAGTGGAGGCATGAGCCAATGTAGCTCAGGTAACTTGCAACACCTAAAGAAGTCTATGTTTCACTACGATTGTGGTAGCAAAACAATGAGGTGCAAGTCCAATACTAATAAGAATCCGAACAATGGGTTTTTGATGTGGGCTAACTAGAAGGTGAGTTGATTCTTGAACACATAAAAATCTTCCTATTTCCTTGATATTTTTCCATTCTTTACTTTGATAACTGTCTTTTTGTATTGGTTTTGTCAGTCCGGGGGTTGTGGATTTTATTTGTGGGAAGATTTACTCCAGGCATATGTGAAGAAAGAGATTGTAATGCAGCAAGACATAGAGATAAAGAAATTACAGAAGAATATGGAGAAGTTGAGCACTCACCTGGAAGCAATGGGTGCTATTGAGGGTAATGTACAAGAATTGAAGGACAATGTGCAAGAAGTAAGGGGAAATGTGTAGGCAATGTGAAACTGATATGCAGCATTTTGCTTTGTTGGTGCCTTTTGTTTGTTCTCCTAAATTCAAAGTAACTAGTTTGTAATTTATGCCTCTAGCATGAGCATGTGCAATGTAGCAGTACTAGTATGTGCAATTTAATAGAGTGGAATCTATGTTGCCAATCATCTTTGCAAATGATTTTCAAGTAATATGGGAAAAGACTACATATAGCAGTTCACAAAAGACAGGTTACCAGATTACCTATCAAGTAATGTGCTCATCAAGTAATCTGGGAAAAGACAATAATAACATTTCTTCAAGTGGTTCATACAATACCAGATTACCAGATTACATACAACAGTTCATCAAGTAATAGCAGTTAACAAAAGAAGTTTACCAGATTACATATAGCAGTTCATCAAGTAATAGCAGTTCACAAAAGAAGATTACCAGATTACATCCTAGAGATTATGGAGCACAAAAGACAGTAGCTCACAGACAAAAGATCCTTACAAATACCAGTTTCACTATAGAACAACTATATAGACTTAGCCTCTTTGGCCTTGATGTTGTTGGTGGTGGTTTCCCTAGCCTTAGATGCAGCAACACTGGGAAGAAAATCAATGCACAAGTTAGCCAAAAGTAGTTTCCTATATTTTTTTTAGTGAAATTAAAACAAAATCAATTGCAAGTAAAGCTAACCTATATGATCCAATAGAATCTTTCTTGGAGGTTTTCTTAGCTGGTGGAGGTTTTGGAGCAGTAGGATCATTGCTCCCTTCCCCTATTGGCCATGCTTACAATTTGGCCAGTGATGGCCCAATTGCCTGCACCTCTTGCATCTGTGTCTTTTTCTAGCTCCAAGCTCTTCTAACCCCTTGATCCTTTGGTTTCTCGGTCGACCTGGTTGTATTCTAATCACAGGTGGATGAATTTTAAAGCCACGATCCACAGGAGGCCATTTACCTTTGTCTGTCATAGGGTAAACAATCCCCTCGTAAGATGCCTTTAATATGTCAACTATGAAGTAGTCATGGACATAAGACTCTAAGTCATAACCCCTCAGGTGGCAAATGAAAGCCAGTGCATGATTGCATGGCTTACCAGTCATCTGCCATTGCCTACAAGTGCAAGTTTGGATGTTAATGTCCACCACATCTTTCACTATATTCTCTTTTGGGTCTTTTGAAAAAAAAAGCACATGTGTCATTTGTACTCCTAATGGTGTCATAGTTCTCAAGTGTCCTACTCAATGCAATTAGCTTCTTAATGACAGTTGGTATGATCTTTGTATTCATCTTCTCCCCAACTCTCCTCCTATGTTCAAACTTCCTCATTATCAACTCTTCAAGCTTATCCATCAAATCAACAACATGAAGACCCTTGAACTTCTTAATCTAGTTGTTGAATGACTCTAACAGATTATTATTGTTATTCTCCACCTTGGAGTCCTCTAAGAACCTGCTTCTTGCCCACAGGTGCATATGATTTTCTTCCAAGGACTGAACTGCTTTTGGATGTTTAGCCACCACTCACCAATGCTTGTTGTAGCCATGTACTGTGTAACTAAGTGTAGCTGGCCACATGTTCTTCTCAAAATCTTCTCCCTTGAACTTCTTATTGAAGTTCTTGTATAAGTGCCTAAAACATTCTCTGTGCTCTACACCATTGTAAACCTTAGAGACAGCAGCACCTATGCCCTACCTAGCATCTGTGCTTATTGCTAACCCCTATGGGCACCCAATTGATCTTAGGTTATGTACAAACCACTCCCAACTATCTATGGACTCAAACTATTACTCCAAAGGCCACAGGGAACATCTAATTATGCCCATCTTTTGCACAAGCTGTAGCAAGTTGCCCTCGATGCCTACCAGTAAGGTGTGTTGAGTCCATCGCTACGTATGGCCTGCATCCATTCAGAAATCCATCAGCGAAAGCCTTAAATGCAACAAACATTCTTCTAAAGCAAACCTTGCCATTGCAAATCTTTGTAACCATCTCTACTATGCTACCAGGGTTGGTCCTCAATAGCTCCTCCTTGTAACCAAACAACATGGGGTAGCTCTCAGACCACTTGCCAAAAATGTTGTCTAGTGCCATCTCCTTGCTAGCATAGACCCTACCGTATTTTACCTTGATGTGGTAATGCTCATACAACTTATCCTGCAAGGCTTTTGGGCCAAGATGTGGCTTATCCTTCAGCCAGTCCAATACCCTATCACAAAACCAGCCGATTGAAGCCGTCTTATCATCGCACTTGTTAACAAATGAACATGTGTGATTCTATGGATTTTTCTTAACTTGCAACACGTGGAAAAGTTACACATATACACCATAAATGTATGCTAAATATTACATTAATAATTCACAACAAAATTACCTGTACATGGATCTTATCCCTCACAAAAGAGGCATGAATTCTCCACGGGCATCCTTTGGCTGTACACTTTACTCTAACCCTTTCTAAATTTGCTTTCTTTGTTTTATACTTGTAGTAATTGAGGATGGCATGATGCCTGAGTACTTTCCTGAGTGCTTCAGTATCCAGAAATTTGGTATCTTCATCAATGCAAGGATTTTCAATGTATGCATACTCAGTTAAGTCATCTTCATCATTGTGTTCCTCATCCTCCTCACTTGGTTCATAATCACTACTATCACTAGGATGGCTCTTGTCACTATTAACTTCATGTGAATCAGCATCAGAATCATCTACCTTATCCTCCTATGAGTTAGCATCAAAATCATCTTTCTTCTCCTCCAGTGAGTCAGCATCAGAATCATCTATCTTTTCTTCCTCCTCAAGGTTTACAGTTGGAGTGGGTTCTATTTCTGCATTAGGGACTTGATTTTTCTCATCATCAAGGTTCACAATTGGAATGGATTCAGATTGTGCAGTTGGGATTTCATCTTCATCATCATCAAGGTTGATAATTGGAGTGGGTTCATTTGATGTCTGAGTTGATTGACTAGATTCAGGGGGTTGTGCATCTGTAGTTGGAGGGGTGCACGTATACATTCAAGTAGTAGCGGTTGTTGTCCTGTTACTTTGATTTTGGATGCAGATTTTCTCTTTTTTCCATTTCTCTGGACTAGGTACTACTGTTAATGGGCCAACAAAGTCCACAATGTTAACACTAATATTCACAAAGTGTTTATTTTTATGCATGTTGAAAGCTTTCATTAAGTCTTCATCAGTATGTAAAGCATCATATTCATCACGGCCATTAGTCTTGAATACCATGTTAGCCAATTGTTCGGAGCTCCATTTAAATTCATGAAAATATCTTCAGTTAGATGAGTAAGTGAATACATCATGTGATCAACAATAAGATTTAATATCTTCCCCTTTCACCGCACCATTGGCTCATTACCTGGCTTGCTAAGATAAGTACTAACCCAAATTGCTAGCCTCATCGCGTTGTCGGGATCCATTCTACAAATCAGAGTTACAACTTACTACTTGCACAAGGGAAATACACTACAAATGAAGCATTTTCCCATGCCCAAACAGAGGAACACTACCAAATCTTTAGTGTTCCCACGGCCAAACAGAGGACGAGAAGGCGAAGAACAACAAAGAAGGAATGGAGCGCAGTGAGATGCAAGTACCCAGGAGGAAGCCACGAACTATCCATGCGTCGATCCGCTGCTCCAGATCCTCAATCCACGACCTTTCTTCTTAAGTTGTCTTCTTACTGTGGCTTGAAGGCGGTGGATTTGGACTAGGGTTGTAGTTTCATTCCAACCGCAATTGCTAGGGTTTTCCGGAGGTTTTGGTTCCGGTGAGTAAAGAGGAGGGAGAGAGTAAAAGAGGGATAGGGGGGCATGATGGAGAAATGGACATGTCTCGGACGGGGGGAGAGAGAGAGAGAGTCAAACGGTTTGACTCGACTCCGTTACGGCTCTAGGGTGTCGGAGGGTGACGGCAGTGACAATTTTTTAAGAAAAAAAAGTTGTGAAGCAGTGGCATGAAAAGAATTAGTGAAAAAAGAGTGGCACGAACTGAAAGTGTAAATAAGGCAGTGCCATGAAACAAAATTATCCTATAAACTACTTTAAATTAATTTTAGTGATCGATTTTCGCGTCATTAATATATATACTACACCGTTATTCCGTGGGTTTATATTGCGTCAATTATGTGTTTCTAAGATGGCGAATTAGGTGTCTTTTTATCTACGAAAACTTGGACGAATGTTTAATGTTTAATACTCTGGTGAGCAATAAGCCATATCATACTTGGTAGTGTTTTTTTAGAGGATACCCGGTAGTGGTTACGACCTAACAGCAGGAGCTGCGAACGACAGCTGGGCCCAACAGGTAAATACAAATGACAAGCGCAGCCAGAAAGGACCTAGAAATGGCAGTTGGGTCCAGCAGGTAACAAGTTAGCAGCAGGAGCCCGGAAAGGAAATAGAGATGACAGGTGGGTCCAGAAACAGGACACGGAAAACGATGATTTTGTCCAAGTTGAACCTCTATTTGTGGGCCATTGGGCGTGCACAGCTATCTGCACAAGCCACGAGTTCAGCCCAGCATATTCTATCCCCTCAGCTCGTAGAAAGATTCGATTCCAGTCTAGTCCAAACCCAACGACACGATGGGCCAGAATTTACCCGGCACCGAGTCTGAATTCTTAAACCGCACCCAGTATAAACCAATGACCAAGTAAGAAAGATCACCGTCGCAAGCGTGTCAAACGTGCCTGCCTTAATCCTCAGCCACACGTAACACGGTAACGATCCAATCACACGCGCTGCCGTCTGCGACACAGCAACAGGGTAAACAACACGCGGGCGTCGCAAGAGCGAGCACGCAACCACTCGCACAAAGCTGGGACCGAAGGCGAGAGAATCCGTCGCCTACACGGCACCACCGCGACACAGAGCAAACCAAACAGATCGGAATTACCATTACGAGATACAGCACAACAAAAACAGGAAGGGATTACGAACAAGACGCAGCACAGAAGCCTTTTAACATATGTTTGCTTAGACGCAAATCAAAAGAACAGCACAGAAGTCTTGTAACCATCCATATTTCTACACTAACCAATCCTATTACAGCAAAATAAGATCTAGAACCGCAAGGCAATCAACATGACGTCATCTCCACCTCCCTTAACCCTGCCTCTATGCACGGAGACGGAGGCGGCGGCGAGGTGGCCTAAGCGCGCTCGCCGCGGATGCGGCGGGCGAGCTGGATGTCCTTGGGCATGATGGTGACGCGCTTGGCGTGGATGGCGCAGAGGTTGGTGTCCTCGAAGAGCCCGACGAGGTAGGCCTCCGCCGCCTCCTGGAGCGCCAGCACCGCGTGGCTCTGGAACCGGAGGTCCGTCTTGAAGTCTTGGGCGATCTCCCTCACCAGGCGCTGGAACGGCAGCTTGCGGATCAGGAGCTCCGTGCTCTTCTGGTACTTGCGGATCTCACGCAGCGCCACCGTCCCAGGCCTGTACCGGTGGGGCTTCTTCACGCCGCCTGTCGTCGGCGCCGACTTCCTCGCCGCCTGCAACGCAGACAAAAACACGTCTCAGCGAAAAACCCTCACGACAAACAACAGATAGGAACGGCAGTAAGACGAGACGATAAGCACCTTGGTGGCGAGCTGCTTTCTCGGGGCCTTGCCGCCGGTGGACTTGCGAGCGGTCTGCTTCGTACGGGCCATCACCTCCTCTCCTGGACTTCCTCTCAAACACGAACGCTTCTGCTGCGGATTCGGGGGAACTCGAACTCGACGGCGACCAAACTGACGCGAAAAGGCCAACAGTGGGAGAAAAGCCAGGAGCTGGGGGCGATTTTATAGGCGTGGTGTGGAGGGAGGAAGGCAGAAGACGCGTGGACCAAGGCGGGTTCTTGTGACCGTTTGGGGAAAGGTTTGGGGATCGCGATCCCATTCGACGGCTGCAATTCGCGAGGAGAAAGCACACGATCCGCGTGCTCGACGCTGGTTGGTTCAAAGCGAGGAGGCACGGATCGGTGACGTGCCAATGGCTTTGGGCCAGGATCTCCGGCGTTCTCTCCTCGTGGGCTCGGCTTTGGACCTCGGCGCGAGTCGGAGGAGAATGCAGAACCCAGAGTGGCCTGGTCGGTTTTCAATTCCTATCGCGCGTGTGTGTTTTCGCTAGGCTTCTGTGTTTGGGGCAACGTAGAATAGAGTTGTCTGTGTGTTTTCTCTCTAAGTAAAGCTCTCCTTTTTCTATAAATTAGTAAGGTGTTCGTACGTTGCAACGAAATCTTAAAAAAGATTATAAATTATATAATAAATATTAATTTTCTTTCACACATATATAAAACAGAAACATTAACTACGCCTATTGCATCACCTACTACAATTACTACTACCTAAAAATTAAAATTTTGACCTCATAGATTGTTTACCATTGGAAGTTGAGGTTAATACCGACCTCCCTCCCCGATGTGCTGCCTATTTCCAACCATTGCTGGCTGACAAGGAAGAGAGCTACGCGTCAATAGCCACCTTCTTCCACTCTAAACCCAAGCCACGACTCGATTCTCACAGCTATTGGCGTGTGTAGCCCTCATCAGGAATATCGCGGCGATGAGGTGGGAGGCCAGGGGAGGAGGCGGTGGCGGTGATGCTTGCTCAGCCAGCGCGGAGTAGGAGACGGCGGCGGCGAAGGGGAGGATTAGGATGAAGAAGACGCGATGCAGTAAACTCAAGACGGCGGCACAGCACGGGAATGACACATTCGTCTTTGCTTCTTCCTTATGCGTCGTCGTTGCCTCCCTTCCTTCCCGGTGCCACCGCTTCTCCTCTAAAGTACCGCCGCCTCCTCACCTCCCTTCCCTCCCGGTGCCTTCTCTAGTCCCCGATACCGCCTCCTCTCGTCCCCGATGCCGCCTCCCCTCCCCGCTACCTCCTTCTGTCGCCGACGCTACCTCCCCGTGCTGCCGCCTCCTACATTATCGGATCCCCTCATCTTTGTGTATGCCATTGTTGCAACCCGCGGACTGAGTGCCAGAAGGGGTCAGGGTCTCTGAGGCACGAAACAAATGTCGGACGAGTGCAGGTGGTGAGTCGCGGCGTGAGACATGAAGGAGTGGAACAACGACGATTTTTTGTTGTGTGCATATCAATAAGAAGTGGTGCGGTGATGGTTTGGGTGGTTGCAGAAGAAGTGGGGGGGTATGGATGTGTTCACAAGTCATAGAGGGGTAGTGGGGCGAGACCTTGTCCTTGTCATGTTGAGTCCACATATTGGTGTACCTCGATGAGGAATTTGAGAGGGGTGGGGCAGACCAACCGCGCGTATGGGAAAAGGGACAACGTCTCGCTGCGCAGGGTAAAATTTAAGGACACAAGGTTGGTTGGTTCCGAAAGCGAGGGTATTGTGTTTTATTTAATTTGTGTACATGTATGCATGCTGGTTACGTTGATAAGGATTACCTTAGCTTCATAACATACATATCTACACATCAAAAGTCAAACACTATCACAAGGTTAAAGCTAGACTTAATGTTCATAATTATAGTTTATTTGATATAATACGATTACGGCTTTGCTTGTGTGAATGTAAGTATCCTAGACGCCCTATAAATAGTGCGAGCCAGAGAGAGGAGAGGGAGATAGGCCTAGGAAAGAAGAAAATGATAGCACAAGATGATGCTAAGGCCCTCTATGTGGTCAGCAAAGAGGAGACAAGCCCAAGGGAGCCCGTGCGACACTCAATCCAAGGAAAGGGGAGGCCCATGCGATGAAGCCAAGAAGGAAGAGAGACTCATGCGGCCACCTAAGCCCACCTCCACCTCTCCCATGTCAAAGGGAAGGACAAGACAAGACCATGCAGCTGGAATTGAGGGAATCCAAATCCAACTACACCATTTTGGCCGAAAGAGCTTAAAAGGCTGAATTGTGATTTCTAGTCCATTTGACTGATCCACTTGGTTTTACATGATGGCCTTGCGTGTCATGAGACATAGAGGTCCTATTTGGGCCATGCATATATTTTAGAACTATTTAAAAATAATTTAAGATTAGATTGGGCTTAGAAGCCAATTTGGCTACTTGGACCAAATAGAGTTAGTTTGGGCTTAGCCCATGCCTGTGGGGAGGTGTTCCACACATCCATAATACCCTAGGTTGGGGTGATGCACTATAGCACCACAGATTTTGAAGAAAAATCATATTGCTCTTTTGCATTGTTCTAGGGTTTATGCAAACCGCCAGTTGCCCTCATGGAATTGTGTGATCTTTCATTGATTTTCTTGCTTGTTCTTGGTTAAATTGCAACGAGATCAACCCCCACTTGATCGTAGCCAAGTGGAGATATAAAAAGCGTGCGGTTCAGCGAGTTCATGTGTCGCAAGTCGTTGCACTAGCATCGATTGGTCTCGTCGATTCGCTGGGTTTCATGGTATATCCCATATTCTAAATCGTAAAGATCGGACACCCCGTATTACACGTGAAAAAGCATGCATCCGCGGTGCGGGCCTAGGGCCCTTCATAATATCCCTAGCATGTATAGTGGACATGAAGGCAATATCCCTAACATATATAGTAGACATGCACATATCAGTGTGCGTGTGTGGTTTGAGTGGGGCGTATGTTCTCAATATCATACATGAAAACTATTTTGTAGTCAACGTGCTGTGGTGTGAACGGGGTGTGCTTCCTCTGTATGCATTGTAAAAAAAACAAAGAAACAAAAAACGCTCTCAAACATCTAAGACCTCCCTAGGCTTTGCGCCACCTGTGTTTCGACTTAGGAGTGACAGGCGGTGCTCGTCTATGGACCGCACCGCCAAGTCCGCATGACAGCAGGATTCCCTCGCAACTGAAGATCCGATCCTTCGGAAGGTCATGTTTCTTTGTTGGGACCCCCAAGGCGTCTCTTCAACCCCTTATCTCCACTAGACACCGGATCACCTGAAGCTCATCTTCTGGACGAGTTCCTTGTGAACTTCAACCGAGATGACTACGTCTTGGTATGTGAAAACTACCGTGGAAGTTGAATCCAGCTAGTACCTGTCCTTTGAAAAATGTAATAGGATAGCACTTGTTCAGTTGGGTATCTTGTGTAAGACTCTGTTTTGGGGCGGTATCCTCTTCCTTCCTTGATCAACTGAAAAGGATGTTACTGTGCCCAAGTCTGGGCTAATTGGTGCTTTTTGACTTGAGTGGTACCTTTCCTTCCCTATACATCCAAGGGCATCTTATACTTGTTTTTGCCGCAAATTTTTGTGACCTAAACGGCCGGATGCCCTCTAATCAACTAGCTACGGAGGGATGACTCCGTATAGCTAGTTTTCAAGCCGAGGTCTCGTTCGTTAGTGCAGTAACCAAACAAATTGCTCCACCAACTGAGAATGGTCTTGGTTCCTCTAAGAAGCTAGCAGCGGAGGGATGACTCCGCATAGCTAGTTAGCAGGCCGAAACCCCGTTGTTGGCTTAAGTGACCAGACAAATCGCTCCACCAGCTAACGACGGTCTTGCACCACCACCCTTAGGATCAAGAAAGATCTCTCAGTCTGGCAATCCTTGTTACCTGGACCTGGTAAG
The DNA here is from genome assembly GCA_036346255.1 of Ampelocalamus luodianensis. Classification (NCBI taxonomy): domain Eukaryota; kingdom Viridiplantae; phylum Streptophyta; class Magnoliopsida; order Poales; family Poaceae; genus Ampelocalamus; species Ampelocalamus luodianensis. The sequence continues at coordinate 58,452,683 of CM070627.1, read as the reverse complement.
TTTCCCCGTGTCAACTAAAGTGACACGTTTTCCACCAGTCAGAACCAAGTTTCGTACCGACCACTGGGCTGAGCTTTTGTTTGGTTGATTGGATTAGATGATCCCATAATTTTACATTTCTTTTTTTTTCCTTCCTTTCTTTTTTTCTCCTCGGAGAAAATATCATTTTCTCCAGCCGGCAGTCATTCCTTTCTTTTTTGGCCTTTCCTTTTCTCCGGCCGACACTCATTCTTCCTCCTCTTTCTTCCTCATGATCCTCTGCCGCCGCATGAAGCCCTGGCGTTTCCTCCCTCCAACGCTACCCCAATTGCACCTTTGCCAGCCGCCACCTCCACCCCTGCCATGGCCGCCGCCCCACACCGCTGGTCTGCCGCCGTCGCTTCTCCTTCCGACGCCTCTCTCTCCGACTCCTCTCTCTCTCGCCTCTGCCCTCCTCTCTTCATGGCGCCTTCAAGCCGACGCAGATATCAGCCGCCACGGCGCTTGGTTCTTCTCTCGCCGCTGCTCACCATGGCCCTCCCCTCGCTTTCCGTCTTCGTCATCACCAGCGCCGGAGAAGGAGGTCATAGCGGCGGTGTGGCTCGCTGGGGGAGGAGGTCGAGGCGACAGCATGCTGGGAGGAGGCGAGGATGAACGGTGTGGTTCACTGGATTTCAACGAACCAACTGATATAGCATATCAATATAATATTCCCTTGAGTTGAATGATTTGATCCTGAACTATTTGGTTTCGTTTAGGGAACCAAACGCCTGAACGACATCATTTCAACCGTTTGGTTCTAGACAGTTTGATTCATTGAACCAAACGCATCTTTAGGGCATGTACAGTGGAGTGACATCAATAATCTATAATCTTTACCACGTAAGATTTTTAATCATATAGATAAGAGAGAACAAAAAATAGAGAAGCAGTCTATAAGATGTTATATATGTTATCTGTACAATTTATGAGATCGTATATACATAACTTAAAAAAACTCATTATATAAATTATCTTTAATTTTATCTATAAATCTACAGACACTAATCGTCTGTCCCATGTACATACTCTTAGTTCCTAAATCCATCAAAGATTTGATTCCAACTTAGTCGAAATGCAACGACACGTTGGGCCAAAATTAGCCGGCACCGAGTCCGACATCGTCAGACAGCTAACCAACCTACAGAAGGTTGAAAGGGCCACCGTCACAAGCGTGTTGCACGTGTCTTACAAACAAGTGGTAATGATGCCGTCTGTAACACTTAACACCGTCCCAAGGGCAGAGCACGCCACGACACATTCAACCACGCAGGAACGTGCTCAGCACACCACAAATCCGCGGTGCCTACGAGAGAATCCGTCGGCCACACGGCACCATCTCGACATCATCACGGTTTGTTTACAACGAAGCAAACCAGAGATGGAATCAACACAAATTACAGCAAGGCAACGCAGCTAACAGGATGGGATTAGGAACAAGATTCAATTCGCTTGGTAACAATAGCAATAATAGTCTTCAACATCTGTTTGCTTAGTCGCAAATCAAAACAGCACATAAACAGTCTTGTAACCATCCCAATTTTTACACTAACCAACAACCAACCCAACCTGTTACAGCTAATAATCAGATCTAGAACCGGAAGGGGATCAACGAGCTGATGACGTCGACTTGACATCCCTTCCCCTTTCTTCTCATAACGGCGGTGAGGCGGCCTAAGCGCGCTCGCCGCGAATGCGGCGGGCGAGCTGGATGTCCTTGGGCATGATGGTGACGCGCTTGGCGTGGATAGCGCAGAGGTTGGTGTCCTCGAAAAGCCCGACGAGGTACGCCTCCGCCGCCTCCTGGAGCGCCAGCACCGCGTGGCTTTGGAACCGGAGGTCCGTCTTGAAGTCCTGGGCGATCTCCCTCACCAGGCGCTGGAACGGCAGCTTGCGGATCAGGAGCTCCGTGCTCTTCTGGTACTTGCGGATCTCACGCAGCGCCACCGTCCCAGGCCTGTACCGGTGGGGCTTCTTCACGCCGCCGGTCGTCGGTGCCGACTTCCTCGCCGCCTGCGGCGCAAACAAAAACACGTCTCAGCGAAAACCCTAACGAGCAACAACAGATCGGAATGGCAGAAAGACGAGACGATACGCACCTTGGTGGCGAGCTGCTTCCTCGGAGCCTTGCCGCCGGTGGACTTGCGAGCGGTCTGCTTCGTACGGGCCATCTCCTCTCGAACTCGAGCGCTTCTGCTGATTTGGGGGAACGCGAAGTAGACGGCGACCAAAACTGATGTGAAAAGGCGAATAGTGGGCGAACAGGAGGGATGTGGGGGCAAGTTTATAGGCAGGAGGCGCGTGGACCGAGGCGGTTTCTTGTGACCGTTTGCGGAAAGGTTTCGGGATCGCGATCCAATCCGACGGCTTGTGTTTGCGCAGAGAAAACACACGATCCGTGTGCTCGTCGCTGGTTGGTGAAGAGCGAGGAGACGCGGACCGGTGACGTGATAGTACGATTTGGGCCAGAATCTCCTCGTGTGCTCGTCTTTCGGCCTCGGCGCGCGCGTTGGACCAAACTGTAGCGCTGGGTCGCGCGTGAGAGCCCTTCCGACTAGGAAAAGGCCTTTTGTGTTTCAGCCCAACGTAGAATAGGCCAGTCTTCTTTTTATTCCTTTCTCTTAAAAAAAATGCTCACACCAAAAAGGTTTTGTACTTTTGTTACTAGGGGTATATACAACATTCAACAGATTCTCCCCTCAAATCAGTCAAATTGTGTTTATTTGCTTTCTATAAAAGCAGGGACATCTTCCGTGTCAAAAAAAAATCAGTCAAATTGTGAGTCATTAGATATAGATCCAACCACCCATCCCATCTCTCTTCCATATACATTCCTTCCTCACCACTACCCACCCGACCCCTCCCGAACCCTAGTGCCGCCACCACCATCCTCCCACACACCACCAGCTTTGGTGAGATTCTCTAGTCCTCCACCAAGCTACCCCAGCTCCACATCTCTTCCTCACGTGCCTCCACTTGTACCATCGCCTACCGACGATGTCGCCTCCGACTCCGGTGTCCTCCTCCTCCTTATCATCACCTCTAGTGTCGGGAGCAGCCTCTTGTCGAAGGGGGCATGCGGTGGGGAGGTGCATTCGGCTGCGGCGGTGGCAAGTCGACTTCGCTGGTGGTAGCGGTGGCGCTCACACGGCCACAGAGGCAACACATGCTCGTGCATGGCTCTCGTAGTTGAAGAACAGAGGTAGCAACACGAATCTAGCAGCATATCCTAAGGTGAGAAATTCAAGTAATTTGCCAAAAAAAAATTCATTCGACTGAGATATAGCATTTCCATTGTTACTAAAATAAATACCATACAAAAACATCCAAGATACTTGTATGATGTTTTCTTTCCAAAAACAACACCACATTTGAGCAAAAGCACAACAAAAACCACTAAATCTAGAAACAATACACACTAGATCTCACAAGAAAAGGCCAAGAGCAACGAACACGGGAAGTACCTTGGTGGCTAGTTGTTTCCTGGGGGCTATGCCTCCCATGGACTTGCATGTGATTTACTTTGTATGAGCCATCTCTCCTCTACTTTGTATGAGCCATCTCTCCTCAACTCGACAACTTGCTCTGAACCTTTAACTCGCTTAGGATTTCTAAGTAGGAGAAAAGTAGGGAGGAGGGGTGCTTTTATGAACCGGGTATGGGGTGTGGAGTGTAGGACATCAACCACACTAATACTGACAAAGTGTGGACATCAACCAAACAATCTCATAGTTCACACTCACCACACACTTTTTTTTTGCCAAAATTTGCCACAATTGTATTAGACGATTTATTCACGATAAAATGTGTGACGCACCACAATTTAACCAAATAAACTTTGTGATCCACATTTTTATTGGTTTGCCAGAGGGTAGTACGATATATTGGACTCATATCAGTCAACAAATATCTATTTAAGTGATAATGTTGACTTGATTACTTGAATGGGGAGATGGAAGGAAGCATCAGCTTGGCCTTACACTCGCTCGCCACGGATGCGGCGTGCGTAGAGCTGTTCATTCGATATGTTTAGTAAAGACGATGTGTACAGTAAATACAGTATTGTTAATTCTGTAAATATGATATTATTTAAAATACAGTTCGGTATCGATAAATACTAATTTATTTCGGTAATATTTACCAATGTTAATGTGAATTGCAAAATGATACGATGACTTCTGGTAACAAATATTGACATCTACCAATGATACGACTGCAACGTTCGTTTCAAGCAAATGAAAGCAATACTAGCATGCATCGTTGCAAGCTTGCAGGCTGCAGCAGCCAGGCTTTAGCCCAGTCCTGTTGAGCTTGCCCTTCCAGCCGCCGCTCCCTTTCCTGTCGGGGCTAGATTTCGCCGTCGTGGAGTGTAGGATATCAACTACACTAATGTTGACAAAGTGTGGACATCAACCAAACAAAATCGTAGTCCACACTCACCACACGATTTTTTGGCTAAAATTTGCCACAGTTGTACCAAATGATTTAGTTGTCATAAAATGTATGGCACACCACACTTTAACCAAATAACCTTTGCAGTCCACATTTTTAATGGTTTACTAGAGGGTTGTACGATATATTAGACTCATATCAGTCGACAAATATCAATTTAAGTGATAACGTTGACTTGATTACTTTAATGGGGAGAAGGAAGGAAAGATTGAGGGGGGATTTGTGTGTTCTTTTTTTACGATGAGGGGTGTGGTATTGATGGTTAAGGTGGTGCATTCAACGGAGGGGCTGATGCCACATATGGAAGTTGATGGTGGGATTGTAGTCGAGATTTGGTTAGGTTTAATGTTTATGAATGGAATGTTCGCCTCAAGAGGAAGGAAAATGGAGGTATGGCAATCATATTTAGATATACTAATTATAAACTATGGAGATCACTAAAATAAGAATAATAGATTACTTAGTAACAAATGCAATATTTTTCAAGATTGTTTTACTTCAAATATGGATAAAAACAACATCCCAGAGTTTTATAGCAATGCTTTTTTTTTCAATAACCAATAACCTACTACAAATGATAGGACAAAAAAGAAGAAGGAAATGAACAAGGTGGCTTCATGATATCCCTTCCCCCTCCTAAGCATGGTGTCGTCTTGGCCTTACACACGCTCACCAAGGATGCGGTAGGCGAGATGGATGTCCTTGGGCATGATGGTAACACGCTTGGCATGGATGGCACACATGTTGGTGTCCTCAAATAGCCCGACAAGATAGGCCTCTGTCACCTCCTATAGCGCTAATACTGGATGGGTCTAGAATCGAAGATCCATCTTGATGTCTTGTGTGATCTTGCGAACAAGTGTTGGAATGACAACTTGTGGATCAGCAACTCGTACTCTTTTGGTACTTGTGGATCTCATGGAGTGCCACTATTCTCGTCCTATACCTATGGGCTTCTTCGTGCCAACCGCCGTCAGTGTCGACTTCCTTGCCATGCTACATTTAACTCAACAACACCACATCTCAGCAAAATGTCAACAAAAACCAATAAATCTACCAACAATAGACACTAGATCTCACAAGAAAAGTTCAAGAGAAATGAACATGAGACATACCTCGATGACCAACTGCTTCCAGGCAGCCTTGTCTCCCATGGACTTGCACGCAATTTGCTTTGTGCTAGCCATCTCTCCTCGACTTAGCAACTTGCTCGGAATCTTGAACTCGCTTAGGATTTTGAAGTAGGAGAAAAGTAGGGAGGAGGGGGTGCTTTTATGGACTAGATATGGGGTGTGGAGTGTAGGAGGCACTACAACAAATAACCTCACATAGAGGCACTTTCCTATAAACATTTTCTTATTTGTCTCTATAGTTGTCATACCATATTATAAAGACACTATTTTGTGGCACTTTAGAAGACTCTTTAAATGTAGAGACACTGTTTGAGATATTTTGGATAAAAACATGGAATGTTGACTATATGGGCATTTTTTGAAGGCATTTTGTAAATTATCAAAACAAAAATCATATAGAGACATTTTTTGAGACACTTCTTAAATCGATCTGATCTCATAGAGATATTTTTAGGCATTTTTATATTCTCTATAGACATTTTTCTAGATGTTTGAGACATGTTGTGAACCAATCATAACAATTACAATATATGTATAAGCAAGTTGTGATGTGAAGTTGAGTTGGTTAGTGGGGCTACTTGTTCCACATGGCCTTGAGTTGAAGAATTGGCTTGCAAAAAGATTTGGAATGTGCAATCTGATCTGATGGCATGGGTTTGCATGGATAAAACACTTCTTCGATTCATGTACTCGTTGTTAGTTGGTTGATAGGTAGAGAGGTGTGGATCACTAACGTGGCGTTAGCCTTTTGGTTACCTTCTTCAGGAATCTTACCTATTACTATGGTGGAAGGAAATGGCGAGCTGAGAGTGTTTTTGTACGTTTAGTCCTCCAGTAGTTTTGCACCGCGCGTCCTGTGCCCGATGGGTTTTCAAGCAAACAGCGTGCACACCTCACTGCTGCCGGTCTCCGGGTTGCCTGCTCGTCCGGGCCGGTTGTTCGTCGTTTCTGCGGTACGTGTTCGTCGCGCGTGCCTCCTTCTTGCGCTTTTCGCCTTATGCACTGCGTCGCCTGGGTCTCCTTCTCACGCTTTCCACCCTGCGCACCGTGTCACCTAGATTTTTTTTTGCCTCGGTTCGTTCCTCCTTTTCCCAATCCAGTCGCTTGCTGGTATCCTCTCTCCTCCCCATCCCATCTCCTCCCTCGTTGTTGCTGCCTCCTGGCGCCCCCCCCCATCGCTGCTCTGCTGCTCGGCGGTAGGTAGGCTGGTTGCATTCTCCATTCCTCAGTTCGTTCCTTCTTTTCCCGACTTGTTCTCTCACCGTCTTTTTTACGTTGTTTTCTCCTCCGTCTGCATACTGGTCTCCTCTCTTCTCTCCATCCCCATCTCCTCCCTCACCGCTGCTGCCTCCTGGTCCCCGCCTGCGTCGCTCTGTTGCTTGCCGGTAAGTACGCTGGTTCCATCCTCGATCTGGGGGCGCGACCCACGCGTACATCTTTGATCTGATCTGACTCTGTTTCTTGCAGCCTCTACAAAAAAAAAACGATGTGACGGAGCTCCAGATCAGCGTAATGGTACCCATTATTGCCCTCTTGGCTATGTCACCAGGAATTAATTCCCCTGTGGGCGTCGAAGATTTAGTCTTTTTTGCCTGTTTAGTTGGGAGGGGAACGGTTCAGCTTTGAGTGATGCCAGATTAGTTGGTCTACGATTATGGATTTGATCGGATCCGAGTTGCGCTTTGCGTGGATTAGACTAGATCCTTTGCATTTCATTACGGGTGGATCGATTTCTCAGAGAACAAGCTATGATAGGGTTGGTTTTCTGAAACATGCGAATCTACTTTCCCAACTGGATTCACGGCGAATTTTGAAATATGTCACTCCTGAGTTTGTGATTTTGAAATATACCACTCCTGAGTTTTTTCTTTGAAATATGTCACTCCTCATTACACTCAGGAATGATATATTTCAAAGAAAAAACTTAGGAGTGGTATATTTCAAAACCACAAACTCAGGAGTGACATATTTCAAAATATGCCTTGATTCACGGTTGGATTGGTGGTTCCTCCACTAGAAAAGAACAAAGACTGATATGATTCTGTTTCTTGCAGCTTCCGCTAAGACTTTTTATTCCTCAATTCTTTCCTCCTTTTCCCAGTTCGTTCTCTCATCGTTTTGCTTTTTCCTAGTGTTTCCTCCTCCGGTCGCATGCTGGTCTCCTCTCCCCTCCCTATCCCCAGGTATTGCACTCATCTTTCTTTTTTTGTGTTCATGCCTGCTAAAGTTATAAGAATTTTTATTCCTCAATTTGTTCCACCTTTTCACAATTCGTTTTCTCATCGTTTTGATTTCTTTTGTTGTTTTCTCCTCTGGGCGCATGCTGGTCTCCTCTCTCCTCCCCATCCCTAGGTATTACACTAAGCTTTAGTATTTGTTGTTCACGCCTGCTAAAGTTATTGTCTTAATCATATTCAGGTAGAATATTAAGCGTGCATGTTTTCTGAAACATGCGAGTCTGGCTTCCCAACTGGATTCACAGTCCTCCATTGGAAAAGGAAAAAATGATATGATTCTGTTTCTTGCAGCCTCCGCTAACAATTTGTATTCCTCAGTTCATTCCTCCTCTTCCAAATTTGTTCTCTCATCGTTTCGCTCTTTACCGCTGTTTTCTCCTTCCGTCGCATGCTGGTCTCCTGTCTCCTCCCCATCCCCACGTATTACACTCAACTTTTTTTGTTGTTGTCCATGCCTGCTAAAGTGACTTTCTTAATGATATCCTGTTAGAATATTAGCCGTGCATATCGCCTACCGGATGATACAATGAAAATGTTAGGGATTGTTACAAGAAGCATAGAACATACTTATGATATAGTGTTGTATGAACATCCAGCCTATGTTTGCAAAAAAAAGCCCTTTATTCTTGACATTGAATTTGGTTGTCCATGTTACATCAAATTCTTTGTTACTTAGTGTCTAAAATGCATTGCTCAGTAGTCTCGATGCCTCCTACTCGCCTTGCAGAAATGAAGAAGTTTTAGACCCCGTTTGGAACGGGTTCGGCTTCCGGCTGTCTTTTGGAAGTCGCTTTCGCCGAAGCCACTTTCCACCTCAACGGGAGAAAGCCGAAAGCAGGAAGCTGTCCTTCGGTAGCTTCCTGCGGCTTCCCACCAGCTCATTTCCGAATTTACCCCCGAACTTCGAGGGTATTTACCTGCCAAATGCCATCGAATAAAATACCCTCCCCCGGCCGCGCCCCCCAGCCCGCTCCTCCCGTGCGCCTCCTCCTCCTCCCGCCCGCCTCTCCTTCCGCTCGGCGAGGCGCGCCGCCGCCTCTCCTCCTGCTCCCCCCGCGCTCTCCTCCCCGAGCCATCTGCCGCCTTCTCCCGCCGACTGGATCTGCCGAGATCTGGGCGCCTCCTCCTCCCGCGCGTGATTCCTCCTCCGGCTTCGGCGAGGCCGCGCCGCCTCCCTCCTCCCCATTCTCGCTCCCCACTCGCCTCGCCGCGCTCCCCTCCCCGTGAGCCATCGCCACCTCCTCCTCGCCCAAATCTGGATCGCCAAGATCTGGGCGCCTCCCGCGCGCGCTTCCTCCTCCGACTCCGGTGAGGCGCGCCGCCGCTCCTCCTCCTCCCGCCCCGCGCGCCCCCTCCCGAGCCACCATCGCTTCTCCTCGCCCGGATCCGGATCGCCGGATCTGGCGCCTCCTCCCGGCTCGGCGAGGCCGCACGCCTCCTCCTCCACCCCGACGTGTCGCCGCCTCCCTACTCCTCCCCTCGCGCTCCCTCCTCCTCCCCCGAGCCACCACCGCTTCTCCTTTCCCGACGGCCGACGCCAACTCCCGCCTCGGCGCCGCCGCTGAAGCTCCTCCCCACCACCGCTGCGCCGGCGCTGCCTCTCCTCCGCTGCCGCCGTCTAAGCCTAACCCTAGTTTTCCTTTTTTTTGTCTTCTTTATTTCTTTGCTTTGCTTTCTTTTCTTTTCTTTTTTCTGTAATGATTATTGTTGATTGTAATTGTAATAATTGTTAATTGCAATAATAGTTTACTGTAATGGTTATTTATTGTAAATATTTATGTAATAATTGTCTATTTTAATAATTATGTGTTGTAATAATTATTAATTGTAATAATTATCATTAATTGTTGTTAACCGCGATAATTGTGCTAAATTGCGGTATATTACCCTAATTGCGGTAGTCGGCGTTAATTATCGTTAATTGCGGTAGTTATCGTCAATTATGTTAGTTCTTCATTGTCTTTAAATACTATTAATTATCGCCAACTGTCGTTAGTTTTCGTTAATAGTCAATTGTCGTTAAACGATGTTAATTGCGTTAAACGGCATCAAATAAGTCATTACTGTCCTCATGGGTATTTTAGACATTTCTCATCTTGGAAGTCAATGCTAGCGATCTACCTAAAAGCTGACAACAAACACCAAATCAAAAACCCACCACAAAGCCCTACAACACGATCGAAGCCGTTTTGAGAAAAAATTGCGTTCCAAACACCCCCTTAGTTGCATGTCATTATCGTGGGGTTATTATGAATGTTGCGATTAAGAACAGAGGCCTATGCTTTATTCTGCTTGCATCTTACTTTTTTTTTTTTTGGCTATTTTTGATCTATTGGTATAGCTGCTTATGCTTTTAGCTTACTCCCACATATAATTTATAGAATGGTTAATTGTATTGAGTCTGATTTTCCACCGGCCATTGTTCTTTAGTTTCCAATATAAAACATGGTAAATAAGCTGGTTTGTATTGTTATTTACAGGTAAAATTGCTAGACCACACAATTGATCCTGGTTGTTTTCCCATTTTCTTGCAGAAAATTACGTCACAGGACATACGCAATGAATTATTCTTGTCGATGCTAGCTTCCTATTTTACTACCGTGTTTTTGCTGTTTAGTAACCACCTGTTTCTTACTTTCGTGTTCTTCTTGTTTATATACTACCTATTGGTAATTGAGTCCAGGCAGACTCAAATACATGTGGAATCCTTGAGGTGGCCGCTACATAGGTTGGCCTTGGCAGCGGCGGATCTACCGTCCCTCCAGCCTGGGCAATTGCCTCGGAGGGGCAGGCGGGAGGGCTAGGCCGTAGGGAAGCGGGCCGAGCCGGGCATGCCGGCGGCGACGCAGGCCGCAGGGGAGTGCAGGCCGGGTGGACTCGCGGGCGAACCAAGCCAGGAGGAGCTTCAGCCGAAGCCTTCACCAAGAGAGAGAGAGAAATAGAAAGTGGAAAAGATTGGGGAAAGACTCGCGGGTACAAGGAAGGATTAATGCATCTGTGGATCATAATCAATGATAAGGTTGGGGAAAAGGGTCTACCAGTTTACCAAACTGCCTTTATCTCGTAATACTGTGAAGTTTGAAACTAGAAAAGCTGCATCTTATGTTGCTGTTTTAGCATTAATCACACTCAATAAAACCAATAGAAAAGCTGCAATCAGTTTTTGCGTTGCACAATCCCTCGCCTCTCTGTTTTCCTTCTTCTGAACTTCTCTGCAGTTCCACTGTTCATCATCCGAAAAGAACTGGTAAAAGTTCAGAACTCTGATTTTTCTCTGGAATTCAGTAGATTTCTAACATCGGTCAAGTTGGCGGCTGGGGCAGCGCCGCCATCCCCAGGCACCAATGCCTTCTTGCGCTGTGGGCTTGCGGCTTGCCCGGGTTTTGAAAAATTTCTGGCTCCGCCACTGGGCCTTGGCCTGCTTGAGTGAGTACGGGACGGTGGGTGAACGTTGACGGCCTAAGCAACAGGCAATCGTTATTCAGTCTATTTAGTTTCTGGAGATTTACAATCGAGCCTAACATCGAAAACCAAATAGACCAACAATTTTGGTTTATTAGGTTCGGTTCGGTCAAACAAAAAAAACCTACGTGTAGAACTAGTACTGACGCTTGGGTTGGTTAAGCTACAAGAGTACTGATGCTATGGGCAGTTAAGCTGTTTGTGTTCTATTACAGATCAAGGAGCTAGCTCAAACTTCTTAGGTTTTGAGTGATCCCGAGAAATGAGAGATCTACGATTGATATGGCGCGGATGCCCTCAAAGAGGGGATGGGAGGTGGAGGAATGCACGATCCATTCGACATTTTCCAACCATTCTTTGGGCCTGATGGTAGCCCCTTTGGTGGTATGTCCCACGAGAAGCAACTAAATTCAGCCTCTTCGCCGTTGCTGCTCACCTACATTGTGACTCAAATTATGCCATTGTATTCTACTGGTGGTGGGAGCAGTAGGGTCAGGAGGCAGCGTAGAGGTGAGGACATGGTTCATACTCTGAAGGTATGTTTCTCTACGTTGTCTCCTAACCATGCATTTAGTACCCGTACATGTTTTAAATTCTCATTCTGCTGCATGTCCTATAGCAAATGCTCGGAGTCTGGGGCTTCACTGAGGTTTGCTGGTTGCCAATCCTCAGGTTATAGGGTCCAAATCCACCAGTTGGGGCTAGGAATGATTCAGTAAATGCAGCATCCTTGCAATGACTGCAAGGGCACTGGGTAGACCATCAACAATAAGGTTAGATGCCCACAGACCACAGTGCAAGGACGACAGAGGTGATGGTTGAGAAGGGTACGCAGAATGGACCGAAGATCACCTTCCCTGGTGAGGCTGATGAAGCGGTATGTATTGACTGGACTTTTCGGTACAAAGTATCCAAATAATACCCGTCTCATGGGTGTAACCAACTAATTCTGTGCTTCTGTTGTACAGCCTGATACTGTCACTGGATACGTCATCTTCGTCCTCCAGCAGGAGGAGCATCCTAAGTTCAAGAGAAAGGACGATGGTCTCTTCTACGAGCACGACCTGACCCTCAACGAGGCCTTGTGCGCCTTCCAGTTTGTTCTGACTCATCAGGACAACAGGCAACTGCTAATAAAATCCAACCCTGCTGCAGTCGTCAGGCCTGATAAATGTGACCTTCACATGAAAGCAAGGCATCACGTGGTTGTATGTATCGTTCAACGATCATTTAGTCTATGCATTTAGAAAATACGCACTGACCATAATGATATCTTGCTGCAGATTCATTCAAGGCGATCAACGACGAAAGCATGCCCATGTACAAGAGGCCCTTCATGAAGGGGAAGCTCTACATCCACTTCTCGGTGGAGTTTCCGGACTCCTAGAACCCAGATCTGAAGGACTCCTTCAAACCAAATCCCGGACTCCACTTACCAGTGTATATCTTGCCTTCTTGTCAAATTGCGTTGCCTTATCGAACCTTCTCATGAAACTGTCTGGTGTCGACACCGACATATTGAACTGAAGTGTGTTCACAACCATCCTCTCCTGCAGAAACTTCTGTGTCATTTCTATTAAAATGGTGTGTTCTGCCAGAACATGTCTTACATTGCTTACGCTACCGTGTATTCACCCATTGTATTTGTATATAGCTACCGGAACATGTCTTACATCTCATCAGCTAGCATGTTGTTCCATTCTGTTCATACCATCGAACCATTCGCCTTTCCACATTCAGTTTTGACAATATTTACTGACGAACCCTTTTATTTCTAACATGCCCATTAATTAATTACGTTTAGTACAGACACACACAGACACACAACATATACATTAGGCTTAGATCATGTATACTTACCTCTGTAACAATTACATACATTGTGCACTACCAAATATACACCTTCCTATCTGTAAAAACACACACACACACACATCAAACCGTACAGACAAAACCAGCACGCGCGCGGCGTAGCGCGCATTTCAACCTAGTCGGTCTCAACTAGACATGGATTTGAGAGCGATGTAGAGTGTAACTTCTATGGTATATTTTATATTATATTTATTTGTTTTCGTATTTGGGTTTGGGAAAGTAGGGGAAACTAGAATTAGACGTCGCTTTGATGTGAAAATTTTCTTCTCCTAATTCTTTTGTAAATTTCACATTTTTTTTTTTTTTTTGCAGAAATGATCTGAGTATATTGCTATAAAAATTAATTATAAATCTAATCCCATGTGCGGAGAACAGTTTGTGTCATTTGATATTTTAATTCACATATAATTCTATAAATCATATTATGTTATTTTGACTTCTTGATACAAAGCAATACTTTTTTGTGACTCAACACCCAAATTATAGTCTATATGCATAACGAGGTTTGATTTTGAGAACCCAATCCATGGCACTTGTCTTGAGCGATTTTATATACATTATTGTCTAAAAAGTCTGTGGAAAGTGAAGATCAAAGGTAGATTAGTGCATGTATACCATGTGAACATGATAAACAAAGCAACAATACATTAAGAACACACGAAACTTGAAAGAAAATGTAAAATCCGTTCTTACTGAATTTCTCAAGAGGAAATGTAAAATCCATTCTTACTAAATTTTGTCATTCTTGTGGAAACATATGGACTTGGGGAGGAAATGTAAAATCCATTCTTACTCAATTTTGTCTTTCCTGTGGAAATATATGTACTCGGGAGGAAATGTAAAATCCATTCTTACTAAAATTCTTGAGAGGAAATGTAAAATCCATTTTTAGTAAATGTCTTATTTCCTGTGAAACATACGAACTTGAGAGGAAATGTAAAATTCATTTTTACTAAATTTCATAAGAGGAAATGTAAAATTGATTATTGTCTTAATTTTTGTCTTTCCTGAAGGCCCTGTAGGGGTGCAATCGGAATGTCGGAATGGATATGGACAAATATCACTCATCCTGTATCCTATTTTGTATTTTTTTTCCTCAGAGGTAGAGTTGGATACGGATAGTACCAGCTACCCATTTCTCTATCTCGTATTCGCTCCGTAAGCATTCAGTCGATCGAAAATTATCAACTTCTTTTGCACCCCTACAAGGCATTGGATAGTAGGAGTGCAATTAGAGTGAACACAGAGATATTAACCACTGAGATGTCGAAGGAAAAATACTAAGTATTCCTTACCTACTCAGATGCAGCAATCCACCTATCTGTTATATTGTTCCTAAGTGAAGTCACATCGGACTTTCCTTGTACCACCTGATATACAGACACATACACACATACAAACGAATATCACTTATTCTACATCATATTCCGTATTTCGGATACGAATAGTATCATATATTCATTTTACAGTCGCTTATTTGCTCTGCTACACTAGGCCTCGTGCCAAAAGCCCGGATTGGCATCCTCTGACATTCTAATCGGAATATCATGGTGAACAGTGCCATGACATTCGGTGGATCTGAGTCGTCGGATTCGAGAAGAACATACCAGACCAAGAGCTACAGTACTAGCAAATAGTATCTACACTACAGTATTTGCTCGGTGCCTGGACCGTGCATGCCACTCTCAGCCTCTCGTTTTCGATCCGACAGCCCATATGCAATGTTATGATACTGTTCATTCATGATATTGTTATGTAATGTCAGAGTATACGTTTCCCAAACGCCCATCGACCTCCCCCAGAAATATGCTCAAAGCTACAAACAGAGCATTCACCGCCGCCACCGAAGCTTCCAGAACCTTCTAATCTCAGGCACCGGACATGGCCAACCCCGAGAAGGTGCGCCGTCGCCCCGCGCCGGACCCCATCACGGTGCTCCGTGGCCACCTGCCGCCGTCAACGACGTCTGTTTCCACCCCTCCCTCCTGCTCCTCTTCTCCGGGTGCTCCCCCACTCCCCACTCCCTAAACCCCTCTCCGATCCTCCACAGCGACGCGTATAAACCATTATACATGTGATTGTGTTGTGTGTAATGTCTGCTCCTTGTTTTTTTTTTTTGGCTCATCCAGCGCGGCCGATGGAGAGCTCAGGGTTTGGGACACCGCGAGCCACCGCACTGTCTCCTCGGTCTGGTAACTTCTGCTTCTACAACTACGGGTGGCTCGTTTTTGGGCGTTTTGGTGTGATGGCATGTGATTTTGCAGGGCTTGTGGCGGATCGGCTGGAGAGTATTCGGTTGCTGCTGGTGCTGGACTTGGAAACAAGATCATTACTAGGAGGATAAGAGAGAGAGAGAGAGAGAGAGAGAGAGAGAGCGGGGATTAGGAAGAAGTTAGGGAAATAGAAGGAATTAGGAGTAGAAGTAGATGAGGGTTAAGGGATTAAATAAGAAGGTGGGATACTTTTTTTTAGAAAAATGCTTAAATTCTGGTAATTTAAGTAAGTACTATATAACACTAGAGGCTAGCATATAAATAAGTGTTGGTTCTAGCTAGTTATTCGGCCAAAAGATTTTAGTTAAGACACGTAGGATTAAGCAGTCATAAATCAGCCCTGTGCCTATAAATTGGAATAAGGTAAAATATCCTAAAATGATGCTATCAAAAAGTGAGTTTTCGGGCGCACCAAACCTATAAATACTAAGCAAATAAGCTGACGCGTTAGAAACAATTTAAACATATTGGAATAATTGAACTAATCAACCCTAAGTTTATTTAGAGAGTTAAATAGCTACGTACGTGCTAAAATAAAATAAATTAGGAGTATATACACGAATAAAATTTGATAGACATCATAAGTGCGAGAACAAGTAATAATTTATTTTCTGTGCGATGACGCGAGTTTCGGCAACTGCAACCCTAGCGCCAGTAGACCAGATTAACCACAATTAGGGAGTGCTAACCTAGCGAATGTCCCGAAATTTTTTATTAAATTAAAATATGCCAAATAGGAGGATCAACTAACTATTGTATGCTAATAACACCTGAGTACCATTAAGTATTTACTTATGTATTATTATTCGCTCCATCGCATAATTGCAGCAGACGAACCAACTACCATTTTGAAGGCAAGCTTATTTCTTGAACATTAATATAGTTATATTAAATGTAAAAAAGTTTCATTCTGCACTACTATACATATTGCATAAAACCATGTCTCAAAATCCAAATCGGTTAAATCAGAAGAAGATGATGATAAAAGAAACGATGAATGGGCAATGAAATGAGAACATATTAATATTATAGCTGTTAAAAGGGGCCCGGGGCAGGAAAAGATGAGGGAAGAGATGGGAACCCTTTACATATGGTTAAAATATAAGGATAAACACAACTTACTCAGTCAGAGGCTGTAAATGAGTATCAATCATTTTCCCGTTTCGACGGGCAGGACATGTTACCTGGTTACGTAATTATGCTCTCCACACCGAGTAAGTAATATATGTGCGTGTGATGTAAGAAGCAGACGTTATAACACTAGGTGGAGTGTTGGGTGCGGAGAGGAAGAACCGGCGAGTGTTGGGTGCGGAGAGGAAGAACCGGCCCAACCAACATTACCAGAACTCGGTGGTGGCATGGTTAGCACCAATGGAAAGTAATATGTGGAGAAATTAATCACATAACCTGAAAAACATTATGTATTCTGAATTCTAAATCGCATCATAGGAAATGCGATGGATCTAGCGCATAAAGAGCTCAAAATAGCTATGGGTAAAGTGGTACAAGCCTGAGCAGTACAATATAAAATTATGAATTCATGCCAGTCTCTTGGATTGGAGTCTACGGGAACCGCTAGGGGTCTATCTTCTCTCCGAGTGACTAGTAGTCTTTTCAGAATTAAAATTTGCGATCTAATATTTTAATGAGTTATTTTCAGAAACAGAGATGGATTAGAAAATGAAGTAACAGAACAAAGATGAGTCATACAATGCATTTTTGCTATTAATGCTTGCTGAGTACACTAGTACTCAACCTTCCTAGTATTCTCCGTACTATTTATGCTTTAAGTAATCCTTGAAATTTTTTATTATGTTGATTGTAGGTCTATGCATGGCTGTGCAAGCTTTCATCCTGTGTGAATCTAGAGGCTATGTAAATATATTGTCGAGGTTAATACCCAGATCAACTTTTTGCAAGCCCAATATGTTTGTAAAGTTATACTAGGTCAAATTCTAATTTCAAATATAGTGGTGCTGTGATGTGAAGTGTATACATAACTCTCTACAGAGTACAGATTCTTTTCTGCCTCACAATGTTAACCATTATTGTATGTCTAGCAATGAGTTTACACAGCGCATATTTAAGTGGTATTGCTCATGCATATTCAGTTGATCAGTTCACATGTAAAGAGTTGAAGTAGCACACTTTTGCAAATTGAATTAATTGTGTTTTAAAACAAAAAAACAAGTTACAATTACATAATTCCACAGTAATCTGGAGAGAAGATCAATAAATCCATTAATTGAATCGGGTGGTATATATACTTCAAGGGTTCAAGCATTTAGTATGAGTGGGTTGCTGATAAGTAAAATTATGAATTTTAGTAGTATCCCATTCTAGATTAGAGGGTCACAATTCAATATGATTTGATCTTCAATAGTTGGGGACTAAATATGTTGCATTGATCTCTATTGCCATCAACACTTCCAAGATTCATTCTTTGGCTGCCACCTAAGTACTTGATCTAAGTAATCCTATCCTATGCTATGCTTCTAGGGTTGGTTCAGCTACTTCTATATTTTATTCACAGCAATAGCTTTTTCTCCTGGTCATTTTTGTTTTAACAGTATTTCTTTGCTTAACATCAGCTAGGTTGTTCTCATTGAAGTATGTCAACATTTCCGGTTCAAATAATGGGTCATTTTTATTAATAAACCTCGCTTTTATGGATGCTTGGGTTACCTTTATCTTCAGTGAAATATCATTCAGAATCAGGTCTCATGCTATGCTCTCTCAATTTTAATTTTTAGTTGTTTAACCTACCTTTATGAATAATAGTTGTGTTTGTTTTCCTTTGTTAGAATGAAACAATGTACGATCTAATAAGATGCAGGTATGCAGCTTTATCCATTGCTATTGATAGGTCATGCAATGGTGGGATCTTAGGAGGTGCTGATAATAAAATAGCCATATTCACTCTTGATCATCAAAAGGTGTGCTCTCAATCATTCTGTTTTTTTTTATATATACTTGTAGTACGCTAGGGTTCGAAAAAAGGGAGAGAACATGTTTTCAAGAAGGATATATTTGCATTCATTAGTTTCCTGTAACAAATGACAGTCCAATATCTTGTTGTCTTTTGTGCAAGGTTCATGAGTGTTTCCTCCATCTTAAATGATGGTGATGATGACAGCTTTGAAAGTCCTGTTTATCAGTAGTTCATACTCGGATGTAGGCCTAGATTTGGAGCATTATATCTATGTGATGGCTGCTACATGTGCTCCTAATTACATTGCAATATCAAGAAAAATCAAGCATGTCTATATGATGTACCTCATATTAACTCAGACTCAATAGCTCAACATAGCTGGATGTTATCTACTTATGTGATTGTTGAATCTCTTCATATCACTAGCAGGAGGCTCCACATATAGAGAGTTTTTTATTGGTTAAAATGTTCTGTAGTTTGTGCTATTTCTAGTGACAACAATCAAAATATTCTGCAGTTCATCACAAATCTCCATTGGAAAATGTATTGTTTTTGTTCTTCAGTAGTGCTTGCAATTGTACTAGTGAACCATGACTTTTGAAATCTTGTTGTCTTGACGTACATGCATGTATTTTTCTTATGATTACAGGGTACGTTTACTCTTAGGAAAGAAGTAGAACTTGAGCGACCGGGTACAGCAGGTACAATGATTCAGCCAGACAATAAGATTACAGCAACCGCTGGTTGGGATCACATGTTTGTTTTCCCATTTTGGGCTTTTCTTGTTGACCAGGGATGACAATATATCCTATTTTTATTGGCTTCCTAAATCAATTTACCCAAGTTAATAATTGAATGTGATTTGATGATAATACTATGTAGTGTTTGGCAAAACATACCCGAATGGAAGGTAAAACTAATCTAAACGGTGGATCCTTGTGATTTTGAGTGCTACTAAAAGGTTGTGGACGACTTTCTACATCCTTCTAGCTGTTGATTTTAAGTTTGCAATTGTTGCATTTGTGTAATCTTTCATGTGTTATACATCATTGCAGGATTCGAGTTAGGGCCACGCTAATAACATAGTAACTGTTGTAGGACTTAAGCTTGCTTTTCTACTTGCTACATTGCACTAAGTATTTTATTGTCTTGTCCTTGTGTCATTTTCTGTTCCAGTCTGTCTCAAAATTATTATATTGAAAAGCTCATATTTCTTAACTTTGCACCAGTACTAACTTAGAATCAATTCCTTTTGCGGGATGAATAGGGTCAGGCTTCCGTCTGATAGGATACGGGGGGAGCATGTGTTGATGTTAGGGAAGCTACTACACCATCTGGGGGTACCCTTTCCCGTTTTCTTTCAGGAGTTACGAGCGGTGGATGCTATAGTTGTTATAGGGGTTATAGTCATTAGAATTCCTTTGAACCCGGCATATTACGTAGAGTTTGTAGAGGAGTGGCGTACACCGGACGACTACATACCTTTGCATGAGATAGCTCATAGGGCTATCCTTGCCTGCAGAACCCACTTCAGTGACCAGCTTAGAGGATCCTAGTTCGGGGGATACCCCTATAGCCCCGGGAGGTCTAGGTGAGCAGTATGGTCCTAAGACTTATTCCTAGCTACCCTCATCCGCCACTCTCCCCTCCTACCGCAGCCTTGCAGAGAGACACCACCGACACAATGCTTCTGGCTAGTACAATGTTGCACCATACCACCAGAGGAGCCCTGTCTAGAGCCGAGGAGAGCTCAGAGTTTTGACAGCAGCAGTATAGGACCCTGCAGACTCTCTAGGCCGCCCACCATACCTCGACCCCAGATGACCCTTCCAACCACCCTACTACCACTACCACAGGAGCCAGTTCTCCTACAGTCCTACCCTCAGATCCACCCTACTTTCCTCCATCCGTACCACCACCCTCTACCTTTGCACCATACTTATATGAGGATTTCATCCCAGTACTCTCAGTCGATCCTACACTTGGCCTAGTTTGTGACCCTTAATATACTACCGTCACTCATCCATATCTTTACCCGTATGTTCCTACCCCACCACCCCAGAGAGACTTAGGAGAGGTCTCAACACCTATCCTAGACTACCCACTCCCTCCCTGTTTGAGACCTGAGTTTCGTAGTCATCGCATGAGCGTGCACCCAGACCCTGTCCGAGACTCTTCCCTAGTAGACGAGTTTTTTTGGGCCTACTTTGGAGGTCCTAGTAGTAGTTACGTGGCCAAAGGAGACAGTACTAGCTAGGTAGCTGAGGACGATGAGAAGAGTGACCCGTCTGAGACTCCACCGGTGGTACCATAGTCAGTTTGAGTTTAGGGTAGGTCTAGTTCTAGCCAGAGAGGTTTTTCCTTGTTGTACCTGCTGTTATCGTTACCGTGTATGTTATGTATATTAGTTCATGAGTCTTTCAGCTTCGCAGTTCAACTAGGATAGCAAATGTAGGAGTCGGTGTATCACTATAAGATCTAGATTATAGTGCCTGAACTAGAGGCATGGAGTAGAAGTCTGGCATGGACCCGCTTTTCCAGTCCTGGAGAAGTATGGATCATACCCATAGCATTTTCTTAACTATTCATCTGTATAACGCAAATGACCCGTCAACATTTCAAAATAATACATGACTACTTAAAGAAAGCAGAATAAAGGCTGATGGAGAAGTATGGACCATACCCATAGCATTTTCTGTATTATTTTGAAATGTTGATGGGTCATTTATGTTATACAGATGAATAAGTAAGAAAATACTATGGGTATGGTCCATATTTCTCCGGGACTAGAAAAGTAGGTCCATGCCAGACTTCTACTCCATGCCTCTAGTCCAGGCACTATAATCTAGATCTTATAGTGATACACCCACTCCTACATTTGCTATCCTAAGTTGAACTGCAAAGCTGAAAGACAGCTAAAATCTAATTATACAATAAGTTCTGATACAACATGAACTAATATACATAACATACACGGTAACGATAACAGCAGGTACAACAAGGAAAAACCTCTCTGGCTAGACCTATCCTAAACTCAAACTGACTATGAGTACCACCGGTGAAGTCTCAAACGGGTCATTCTCCTCATCGTCCTCAGCTACCTAGCTAGTATTGGCTCCTCCGACCGCGTAACTACTGCTAGGGCCTCCAAAGTAGGCCCGAAAAATCTCGTCTGCTAGGGAAGAGTCTCGGACAGGGTCTGGGTGCACGCTCATGTGATGACTACGAAACTCAGGTCTCAAACGGGGAGGGAGTGGTTAGTCTAGGATAGGTGCTGAGACCTCTCCTAAGTCTCTCTGGGGTGGTGGGGTAGGAACATACGGGTAAGGATATGGATGAGTGACGGTAGTATATTAAGGGTCACAAACTAGGCCAAGTGTATGATCGATCGAGAGTACCGGGATGAAATCTCGATAAGTATGGTGCAAAGGTAGAGGTGGTGGTACGGATGGAGGAAAGTAGGTGGATCTGAGGCTAGGACCGAGGAGAACTGCCTCGTGGTAGTGGTAGTAGGTGGTGGGAAGGGTCATCCGGGTCGAGGTATGGTGGGCGCCCAGAGAGTCTGCAGGTCCTATACCGCCGCCGCAAAACTCGAGCTCTCCTCGGCTGCATGTGGCTCCTCTGGTGGTATGGTGCAACATTGTACTAGCGAGAAGCATTGTGTCGGTGGTGTCTCTCTGCAAGGCTGCGGTGGGAGGGGAGAGTGGCGGATGAGGGTAGCTAGGAATAAGTCTTAGGACCATACTGCTCACCTAGACCTCCCGGGGCTATAGGGGTATCCCCCGAACTAGGATCCTCTAAGCTGGTCACTGAAGTGGGTTCTGCAGGCAAGGATAGCCCTATGAGCTATCTCCTGCAAAGGTATGTAGTCATCCGGTGTACGTCACTCCTCTACAAACTCTACGTAATATGTCGGGTTCAAAGGAGTCCTAATGACTATAACCCCTACAACAACTGTAGCATCCACCGCTCGTATCTCCTGAAAGAAAACGGGAAAGGGTACCCCCAGATGGTGTAGTAGCTTCTCTAACATCAACACATGCTCCCCCCGTATCCTATCAGACGGAAGCCTGACCCTATTCATCCCGCAAAAGGAATTGATTCTAAGTTAGTACTCGTGCAACGTTAAGAAAGATGAGATTTTCAATATAATAATTTTGAGACAGACTGGAACAGAAAATGACATGAGGACAAGACAATAAAATACTTAGTGCAATGTAGCAAGTAGAAAGGCAAGCTTAAGTCCTACAACAGTTACTATGTTATTAGCGTGGCCCTAACTCGAATCCTGCAATGATGTATAACACATAAAAGATTACACAAATGCAACAATTGCAAACTTAAAATCAACAGCTAGAAGGATGTAGAAAGCCGTCCACAACCTTTTAGTAGCACTCAAAATCACAAGGATCCATCGTTTAGATTAGTTTTACCTTCCATTCGGGTATGTTTTGCCAAACACTGCATAGCATTATCATCAAATCACATTCAATTATTAACTTGGGCAAATTGATTTAGGAAGCCAATAAAAATAGGATATATTATCATCCCTGGTCAACAAGAAAAGCCCAAAATGGGAAAACAAACCTGTGATCCCAACCAGCGGTTGCTGTAATCTTATTGTCTGGTCGAATCGTTGTACCTGCTATACCCGGTCGCTCAAGTTCTACTTCTTTCCTAAGAGTAAACGTACCCTGTAATCATAAAAAAAAAATACATGCATGTATGTCAAGATAACAAGATTTCAAAAGTCATGGTTCACTAGTACAATTGCAAGCACTACTGAAGAACAAAAACAATACATTTTTCAATGGAGATTTGTGATGAACTGCAGAATATTTTGATTGTTGTCACTAGAAATAGCACAAAATGCAGAACATTTTAACCAATAAAAAACTCTCTATATGTGGAGCCTCCTGCTAGTGATATGAAGAGATTCAACAATCACATAAGTAGATAACATCCAGCTATGTTGAGCTATTAAGTCTGAGTTAATATGAGGTAGATCATATAGACATGCTTGATTTTCCTTGATATTGCAATGTAATTAGGAGCACATGTAGCAGCCATCACATAGATATAATGCTCCAAATGTAGGCCTACATCCGAGTATGAATTACTGATAAACAGGACTTTCAAAGCTACCATCATCACCATCATTTAAGATGGAGGAAGCGCTCATGAACCTTGCACAAAATACAACAAGATATTGCACTGTCATTTGTTACACGAAACTAATGAATGCAAATATATCCATCTTGAAAACATGTTCTCTCCCTTTTTTGAAACCTAGGGTGATATTTTCACACCCCAGGCTAAGCCTACAAGGCTGCCAAAGTTTTTTTTTTCAAATCCTGTTTTTTTTTAAAAAAAAAAACAAATCAAGGTAAATTCGGGTTCATAGCGTACTACAAGTATATAACAAAAAAAACTGAATGACTGAGGGCACACCTTTTGATGATTAAGAGTGAACATGGCTATTTTTTTATCAGCACCTCCTGAGATCCCACCATTGCATAACCCATCAATAGCAATGGATAAAGCTGCACACTTGCATCTTATTAGATCGTACATTGTTTCATTCTAACAAAGGAAGAAAAACATAACTATTATTGAAAAAGGTAGGTTAAACTAAAAATTAAAATTGAGAGAGCATAGCATGAGACCTGATTCTGAATAATATTTCACTGAAGATAAAGGTAACCCAGGCTTTCGTACATCCCACCAACGAGTGCTGCCATCTTCATAACTAGTGGCCATAAAAGTGAGGTTTATTAATAAAAATGGCCCATTATTTGAACTGGAAATGTTGACATACTTCAATGAGAACAACCCAACTGATGTTAAGCAAAGAAACACTATTGAAACAAAAATGACCAAGAGAAAAAGCTATTGCTGTGAATAAAATATAGAAGTAGCTGAACCAACCCTAGAAGCATAGCATAGGATAGGATTACTTCTTAGATCAAGTACTTAGCTGGCAGCCAAAGAATGAATCTTGGAAGTGTTGATGGCAATAGAGATCAATGCAACATATTTAGTCCCCAACTATTGAAGATCAAATCATATTGAATTGTGACCCTCTAATCAAGAATGGGATACTACTAAAATTCATAATTTGACTGATCAGCAACCCACTCATACTAAATGCTTGAACCCTTGAAGTATATATGCCACCCGCTTCAATTAATGGATTTATTGATCTTCTCTCCAGATTACTGTGGAATTATGTAATTGAAACTTGTTTTGTTGTTTTAAAACACAATTAATTCAATTTGCAAAAGTGTGCTACTTCAACTCTTTACATTGAACTGATCAACTGAACACGCATGAGCAATACCACTTAAATATGTGCTGTGTAAACTCACTGGTAGACATACAATAATGGTTAACATTGTGAGGCAGAAAAGAATCTGTACTCTGTAGAGTCATGTATACACTTCACATCACAGCACCACTATATTTGCAATTAGAATTTGACCTAGTATAACTTTACAAACATATTGGGCATGCAAAAAGTTGATCTGGGTATTAACCTTGACAATATATTTACATGGCCTCCAGATTCACACAGGATGAAAGCTTGCACAGCCATGCATATATCTACAATCAACATAATAAAAAATTCAAGGATTACTTAAAGCATAAATAGTAAGGGCAAACAAATGTCATCGAACAATTTAAAGGGAGTTTTACGATTGTCCTGCAGATGCAGAGCACTATACCAATTCAATAGCTGTAAACAAAATAATTGATGCAATGCACTATTTTGTATTAAGCAAGCAAGTTACAACAGCAAAGACATGAACAAGATACATCTAGTCTTATATTATGGAAGATGGGTTTTTTGAACGAAAATTATGGAAGAGGGGTTCACCTAAACCACATGACATCTATACAGCCTTGCTTCAGTGATGTCTTCACAAGAGGTTCAAATTGCAAAGCATATGTTTCTGGGATAATGGCAAGAGTAAATAGTTTTCTGCTAAATGTGGCTAAGCATCCCCTGGGCAGCTATGATAGCTAGAATACACTCCATATTACAGAAGCAAGTAAATTTATGTCGAAACTCATAAATAATCTGTTCAAGTCAAATACATAAATGATATAGAGCAATGCTCGGGAAATCTTATCCTCCAGGGCAAAGCCAAGATCAAGGTTCCAAAACCCGTTACCGGGGTGTTTCCCGTTGCCTGGCCGGGAACGGTAACCGGCCGGTTACCGGCCGGTTACCGGAAATCCCGGTTTTTTTTCGGCTGAAATTCATTCAAATTCGCTTAAAATTCATCTAAAATTCAAAATTTGAATTTTGAAGTTACTAAACCGGATGTTGTATTTCCGGTTTTGCTTTTCCGGAGGGGTCCGTAGCGGTTACCGCCGGTAATCAGTGTTACCGGCCGGGAATTTATTCCCTGGCCAAGATATCCTTGCCCTCATACAATACCAGCAATCGGCCTATAACAATTTGCACTAATGCGGCTCTTAATACTATCACCAAGTTTCTGCTTCTTCAAACTCTTTCTTGAAAACCCAGCATTATGGTAGATAAAAAAGACACCAATGAACATAGTGGGGACTACCCAGGATCTAAGAGTATAAATACTTGAAGGTTCTACTAAGATACATCAAATCACCACCAGAACTACATACAAGATTCAATCTACACGATATTTTGTCATTAAGACAAACAACAGCTGGAGTGGTGAAGACGAACCTCTTTGCTTGGTAGGGTGATCTGTCATATTAGCATTGCATGTTTGGGGCAAGCTCATTATCTTCCTTGCATTTGTAATGTTCCAAAGTTCAACCTGTGGATTTAGTTTTGAAGTTACAGCATGAAAGCAGATGCAAGAAATTAAGTAAACAACAACAAAAAAAAGAGTTCAGCCAGTTTTGCTCTAATGCATCAGGTCATCCAAGCATTATCTGACATCAAACATTTCATATATGATTCATCAAGTTTGCCCAAAAGGTGGGATAGTTTGGACCTAACCTGAGAAGATTCTTGACCAGCGATTGTCATTACATTTTGTCCATTAGAGGCAATGCCTAGCAAATCCATAATAAAGTCAATAATGAAGAAAGAGACAACAAAGAGTTATCTGACACCAGTTTATTTACAATAAGGATTACGAGGCTATCTGCTGTCTTAAAAGTGACAGGATGCTGAAATGGCTGTACATTACCTTGTTCATATTCTTGGAATCCCTCTGCAGGATTTACACCATGCGATCCTGCATTTTCTTCAATAACTACTCTTTGTGGCTCGACATTACTAGTTGAGCAGCTCAATCCAGGTTGTGTGCCATGTGTAGAGCAGAGAGACTTAACCAGTGACATCTTGCAGAAATGGTATGCACTTGTTCTGATTGTAAATATGGGCCTCCTACAAGAACCCAGGAAATTGAATTTACATTCCAAAGAAATTCATACAAGGCATACCCTGCATGAAACATAAAGCCTGCTAAGAAGTATGTATTCTTCCGGATTCCCTCGTGAACCTTATACATACTGGCTTTCTTTAGGTGCTTCTCAACAAAAACTGGAGCAGCATACATCTAGACCAATTATAGGGAGTGAAACATATATAGGAAAGAGAGAATTCTTGGTTCTATAAATCACCTGACTAATTTGTAGAAGCTCTTCACAAATTTACCACAGATGAAGGCCATTGCTATGCAATAAGAGTATCATATTGCTACAGCACAACATCGGTCTAAAAACAAAAAAGGGCCATAAGTTCTTCAAAAAGCATATGGGATGTGCCTTCCCAACAAGCTATAAGCAGGAAGAAATAGACTGTCTGAAAACATGAATAACTTAATGCTGATGAAATGGTAGTCAGACCGGTATCCAGATCTTGCTCGTTGCTAATTGCTATCATGGGGCTTACACTGAGTTTGACCATAAGATCAATAGCATCATTGGCAACCTGACCAACATGGTAGTTGGAGAATTTTAATCATATTAGAGAACGGGAATCCTAATAGAATAGTAATACTTCTGGGTATATTACTACACTTCTGCTATGATATATAGGCTTGAAGCAGGATGAGGGTGACAGAAAGAGGGACTGGACTCAAATTAACTAGGCAGCTGAACTTTGTGGTGGGCAAAGGGTGATTACAGAATATGGTTCGTGGACGACAGTCGACACCAAGGGGGATGATAATTGATAGGATTGAAACCTAATGATAGTTGTTCTGCATTCAGGGATAAAAGCTGTCTTGTAAAGACTTCTCTTGATGGGCTGTATGGCTTCTAGTACTTGAAACATCCTTTGTCTATGTGTACATGTGTGTTCTCCTTGCATTTACATTAGTGAGAACCTATTTCCCACTAAACATGTCCCAGCTTATGTTTAAGGTAAACAGGTCTCGACTTTCTTTTTAAAAAGGGAATATGCCAATTGCCAACCCTTTGCATGTTGCATTCAAACAAAATACCAATCCTAACTTCTAGTAGGCTGCATGTGCAACAAGTCATACCGAGACAGCCCGGCTTCTTCAATCACCCAGCATTTGCCAGACCCATCCCTGCCCTGACTGCATCAACATCAGAAACATTGATATTGATCAAAATCCAACCAAAATCATTGCGATGAGAAAGAAATACTCTGCTCAAAATAAGACGCAAACCAAAATCTCTCCCATCTACATTCTACAATGCGCTAAAGTTGTCTAGAAATAAGAAATCAGATAGATGGTTCAGTCACAATATTTTCCCCTAAGAAGTTCAATCCTATTTCCAGTACAATACCAACTCTACAAAGCTATGTTCTGCAACTGTGGTTCAGTCCTGAAATTTAACACTGATTCGACTAAATTGTTTTGTACATAGCTATTACATGTTTATAGAAATAATAACTACAGAAACTTCTTATCTAGCCAGGTGCAATTGCATCCTAGAATGAGCTAATTTTTAGATGGGAAATTCATATTTTGCTCTCAACTTAGACGCGTTTTCAGATTTTACACCTCTTCCCGATGTAATTGATATTTTGCTCTCAACTTAGTCGTTTTCTTCATTATTTGCCCTCTTTTCATTATTTCAATATTATCTGACCGTTTTGCTGTTACAAGGCACACGAAATGACATTTCTACCCCTCCTCTCCTTCATCTCCCATTCTCTCCTGCTCCTCCTCCTGTACCCACACCAGTCCCCTTGCTCTCGCCCCGCTTGCTCTCCCTCATCTCCTCTCCTTTCGCCGCCGTCTCCTCCTCCTGCTCTCCCTCCTCTCCTTCTTCTTCTGCGACGGGTGCAGGCTTCATGGCGGCCAGACATGGCAGTTGGATCTGGCCTGGGACAACCGGATCTGGCATCTCCCTCGCCTCCGGAGTTACCGTCTTCGCCGGACGCCTCGCGCCCGAGCTCCGCCGCCGCCCTCGCCGGATCCGGCCGCCGAGCCTCCCGACCGCCGACTCGCCGGCAAGAAGACGACCATGGACGAGCTCATTGCGCCAGATCCGCGTCACCCGCTAGGAGGCGCCGCTCAGCGTCGCAGCCTCCTTCGACTGCGATGCCGCCAACGACCGGTGTCGGTGGCGAGGCGCCGCCGCCGCAGCGGCGAGCCTCGACTTCATTTACGGCCGTGTCGACACCGACACCAAGGAGGTGTTCGTCGAATTCATCTACGAGGCGTGGCGGCACGGGAGGGCGATGAGGAAGTAGAGGCGATCGCGACGGAGGGGCGCGTCGGGGGCCAGCGGGCGCCAAGGAGCTCAAGGGGTGCGTGGATCTGGGATTCGGGTTCAGCTACCACGAGATCCCCGAGCTCAATCTGTTCTGTACTAAATGTGTTCTTGATTCATCTCATTCCTATACAGACATTTTAGTTCTTGATTCATCTCATTCTTGTAGAAGAACCAGTTTTTGATTGTAACAAGAACTGAACTAATTGTTGATTTGCTCTGTTCACTCTATTCTTGAATATGGCTATTGAACATTTGAACTCATGTGTTCTTTGATGTGTTGTTCCAGGGGACAGCCCAGATGAGGTGAAAGCGAAGCTCAAGTACTGAGCATGTGTTCTTGGATTGTTCTTGGATTTGAATATGTGTGGATTACTGGATTTGAACTCATGTACTCTCAATTTTGATCACCAGTGAACACGAGCATGCGATCTATCAAGTTGCCTAGAAATCGTATTGCATCATCTATTCTTAATTTTGATCATTCGATATTGTGTTGTACTGAGCATGTGTTCTTGGATTGTTCTTTTGTCTCTGTTCTTCGACAACCTGCTATGTGCCAGCTACTTCGGGTGCGAGTGCGAGTGGAACGGGGCTGGGATGCACACGGTTATGGGAGGGTAGAAATGTCATTTCGTGTGCCTTGTAACAGCAAAACATTCAGATAATATTAAATAATAGAAAGAGAGCAAATAATAAAGAAAATAACTAATTTGAGGACAAAATATCAATTACATCAGAAAGAAATATAAAATCCGAAAACGTATCTAAGTTGATAGCAAAATATGAAGCAGCTCCAGACAAACTTCACCTCTATTCACTCCCCTAAAGAATCCTGAATTTTGGACATAATTGGCCCTCTTAGAGCAGTAATTCCTAAACTAGCCTCTAGCTCTAAAATTCCATTTTAGCCCCTCGCCTCACTCGCCGCGCCTCCCCACCGCAGCACCTAGTCCGCCGCCAACGCAGCACGGCAGCAGACCAAGGTGCTGCTCTCCCTATGGCAGCAGAAGGTGCTGCCTCCTCCCCACGCAAACACCTTGTCGCTCCTCCGGTCGCCAAAGAGAGAGAAAATAGAGAGAGAGAAAGAAAAGAAAAGTGAAAAACACGAGAAAATGAGAAAATTTTTAAGGTGCTATGAGTACCACTCTCGATCACACTGAACCTTCGTAAACTATCGAATGAACGAGAACATCGAATAAACGAATACACTAAAACATCCAAAATTCAATAGCATCTAAATTGCATGAAATTTATACAGTATGTAGATTATGATTTTAGATGAATTTAGGTGAAAAATTATTTCATTTGGATTTAGTATGTGAGAGTTATAGCAGTTTGAAAATCGGATCTCTTGAATATTCAATTTGGTTCTTGTTCATCCAAATTATCTTTTCAAAAAATGTAGAATAGTGGTGAGATAAGTATTATAGGGATGGGTATATAATTATATCATAATATCAAAATAATTTGGCTTATCTCATTTGGAGTTCATAAGAATTAGTTATGAACTTTCAAAGTTAAAAGCATTTTCTAGTGTAAAATAATTTGATTTTGGATTAATTTTTAAAAACTATATTTTTGGTAAGGACATATTTGAAGCCAATTTCAAAATAAAGTTCACTTAAAATGAAAATTATTAAAATTGGTTTCACAGATTTGGAGAATAAAATTTATTTGTTGCACTGAAAAATCATTTAATTTCAAAAATGCATAACCATTTCTTTTTAACTCTAAATCATGTGAAACCAATTTTGATAATTTTTATTTTAAGTGAAATTTATTTTTAAATTATTTTCAAATATGTCTTTGTACCAAAAAAATATAGTTTTGAAAATTGATCCAAAATCAATTTTTTTACACTAGAAAATGCTTTTGACTTTGAAAGTTCATAACTAATTATTATGAACTCCAAATGAGATGAACCAAGTTATTTTGATCTTATGATTTTATTCTCTATCCATCCTTATAATCCTTATCTCCACCATCATTCCACAATTTTTGCGAAAAGATAATTTCGTATGAACAAGAATCGAATTGAATTTCAGAAACTGATTTTCAAACTGCTATAACTCTCACATACTAAATCCAAATGAAATAATTTTTTCACCTAAATTCATATAAAATCATAATCTACCTACTGTATAAATTTCATGCAATTTGGATGCTATTGATTTTTTGGATGTTTTCGGTGTATTCGTTCTTATTCGATGTTCTCGTTCATTCGATAGTTTACGAAGGTTCGAGTGTGATCGAGAGTGGTACTCCGCAGCACCTTGAAATTTTCTGATTTTTTTTAGGTTTTTTTCACTTTTCTTTTCTTTCTCTCTCTCCTATTTTCTCCTCTCTCCTATTTTCTCTCTCCTTTTTGGGTGGCCGGGGGAGGAGCAGCAAGGTGCTGCTGTGGGGGTGAGCAGCACCTTGCTGCTGCCGTGGTAGTGAGCAGCACCTTGGCTGCTGCCGTGCGCGTTGGCAGCAGCTAGGTGCTGCGGTGGGGAGGCGCAGCAGGTGAGGGCAGGGGGCTAAAAATAGAATTTTAAAGCTAAGGGGCTAGTTTAGGAATTACGGTGCTCTAGGGGCTAATTGTGTCCAGAGTTCAAGAATCCTAGCCAGCCGAACCGCCCCCCTCCTCTCATCTTCCTTACCCCTCTCATCTCCACTCTCCTCCCCCCTAAGTCCTCTCCCCTCATGGAGCTCCTCCCCCTCCCTTCTTGGCGCCGCCACCATGGCTCCTCTCCGGCCTCCGGCCTGGTGCCGCCGCCGGCAAGCCGGCCCGCCGCCGCCTATCTGACGCGCCCAGCCGCATCGATTCCTCGGCCCAGCCCGCGCCGCTGCGCTGCCGGCGCCGCTTTGGCCCGGCCCGGCTCCCTCTCCGGCCTCCGGTCCTCCGGCCCCAGGCGTCGCCTCCTCTGGTCTGCTTGCCCGGTCCGGCCCTTGGCGTCGCCCCGCGCCCTCGCTTGAGCCCCTGCCGGCTCCGGCTCCGGCCCCAGGGTTCGCGCGGCCCTGCCATGCTACGCCGACGGCGTCGCCTCCCCGGCCCGGCCCTTCCGCGAGCCCCTCTGCCCGGCCGGCTCGGCCTGCGGCCGCCGGCCCTGGCATCTCCTGCGTCTACACCCCTCCCTAACCCTTACCATCCCTCCTCTGGTATAAATGGTTTTCAGAAGTTTAATTTATTCTTACTGATTTTTGGTGCTTGTGGTTAGCTTTTGGATTTCAGTGCATTGATGCCTGGCGGAGGTAGGAAATGGACTGACATGGCTCAGGCTCACTGAGGTATACAACTCCCCCATCCTCACTAATCCCTCCCCCTATTGCTCTGTGATGATAATGGACTGAGAGCTGTGATGCTACTATTGTGATGTGTATGTGAATGCAACTGAGGTATATTAGTGTTACCTTGTGTTGGGTTTTGGGGTGGGGGAGAGGAGGATCGTAGCGCCGGCTTCGAGCTGGTGCTCTCTTCCTCTTCCCTGCTGTGGGATGTTTGCAAGCTGGGATGATGATTTACTGAGCTTGCCTCCTTTTTCTCCTGGCTGCTTGGCTTGAGCTGCTTGTGTGATGCTTTGTCAAGAGGGAAGGGAATGGGAGGCCTTATCCAGGGGGAAGGGCTTCGGCTGCCCTTATCCCCTGTCTGTGCATTCCCTCTTTACAAGACTGCCTATTTACTTCTACCATGATCTTATCTACTGATGTTCTACTGTAACTGCTGCCACTAGTTGTCCTACTGTGAACGAGAAGCTTGCAATGTGATGCTACCCTGTGATGCTCTGACTGAGGGTAGGGCTTAAGGAGAAATGTATTGCAGGATTTTATTAAAGTTGTGACAATCTGAGAAATATGGGTGTTGGATTTTTAATACGTTGAATGATGCGACCCACTAAAGTAAAAGGTGCTGATTAATTCCGGTCGATCAGGGAATCTTGTAAGTCAAGGGGCTGACCGATTGAAGTTAATCTGGGAGTCCTACTGAACTTCGGGTAGACTAACGGCAACCACTATCCATTTTAACTAATAACTACTGCTATCAGTTTTGGTAATTGTTTTCTAAGCTTTTGGCTGTGCACAAATGAAAAGGTGGAAGATAGTGGGAGGGAATGGCAATGAGGGCTTTATCGAAATGAATGCAAGCTGATGAATTGCAATTTTATCAATTCTTGTAATTTTCTTTTTATTGGTTGTACATGATTTTTGCACCAAAAATGAGTTGTAATATATATTGACTTTGTTTTGTAAAAGGATTGTTGTAAAGTCGTTAGGATTGTAAGAGCATGCACAATGGGTTTATACCAGCTGTCTATAGCCTCTCACGTAAGATTTTTGCTGACGTGGATGAAAGAGAATTAAGAGATAGAAAGATACTGTCTACAATTATGTAGTCGACTGTAACACCAGAAACAAGAAAAACATTAAAAGATTGTGTGTTGTCTACAATCCTGTAACCGACTACATCACCACAACTATTGTATGAGCTGTCTTTAGTGCTATCTACAGGTGACATGTAGAATTGTTGTAGACAGCAGCTGTCTGTACCATTGTACATGCCCTAAACATTGGCGTATTTTTTGAAGTATGGAATTGATGTATGTAGTTTGGGTTAATGTTAGTGTTTCAATTACGATTGCAATAGACTTCTTGGGTAAAAGTGATTGCTATAATGATATGGAAGTTTGGTTACCAATATTAACATTGTCAATTATGTTGGTTATGCATTGGATAAGAACTGATGTCATGCTTTGCTTTTAGTTTGATGGATTTTTATTTAAGGCTAATTACCGATTACTGTCAGCTTAGTTCATTCTAACTATGCGGGTTCTCACAATAACTACAACAAAGGAAATGCTTTAGCAGTGTTGGAGTATCACAGTGCTTCGGCATGCAGCTTGTTTCATCTGATTTCATTCATCGTTTTATTTTCATATTTGGTGTCTTTGTCATCAGGCTCAGACCATTGATCTTAATTTTACCTCCCTAAACTAGTCTAAAAAATTCAAGAAGGCAGGACTTTTCGGTTATCTTGTTTATCTTATATTTGCGCTTGTTCCTATAGGCCATGAGATTGATAACCAAGCTCAATTACTCCTTTACATTTCACTCGGCCAAATTCCACGGAACATGTAATTTGTTTGCCTCTTTTTTTGCTGGCAGTGCAATGCGTGACTTTCTCATCTGACTGCAAATTGATGGCTTCCTGCTCGGTGGATACTACGGTTGCATTATGGGAGCTCTATCCTCCCAAAAACACCTAGCAAAGTTGACATCACAACGAAAGATGAGGCCTCCTGTTAACTTAGTCAGGGTCTTCCAGTGGTGTAATGTAGGCGAGCGAACAACCATGAGTGCGCTTTTGCTGCTAATCTGGGGGGTGTGTTGTTCGGTGCATTAGTGTTATGTAAATTATCGGGCGTCGAAATTTCAAAGTTACGACAGATAGATGGACAGTTAGGTTATGGTTTTATTTATTTTATTATAGTGTTTTTTTTCAAGGATGCATACGATTTTGATGTTGAATGTCAAGGAAAAGACAGAACTCGGGTCTGATTAGTATCAGACATTCACGCCATAAAATTGATGCGTTCCTCACGAGGCTCAAAAGCAGATTACTTTTGAGACCATGTTACGGTTATTGCCCTCTTGGGTAGACCACACCACAGAGACTAAACTGCTTCTACGGATCAACATAAAAAAGGTGAAAAAGTATTCTTTCGTTCTTTTTTACTTCACACAGTTGATATTTTACGACTAAATTTTCTAAAGTTTGATCGCAAATAGATTTAAAATTATCTAAATTGACTATATAAAAATTATATCATTAGAATTGTCATTGAAAATACTTTCATAAAATTATAATTTTATTAGTATATTTAATGTAAAAGTTATAAAAAATTATGGTCAAAATCATATCTCGAAGATCATAAAAAGTCAACTGTGTCAAATAAAAAAGAACAAAAAAATTGTATGTTCTTCCAAAGCGGCGATCTGTAAGAACATAGCCTCCTGCCGCTGTGGTGGCGTGCTGGAGAAGTACTGCTTCGCGGCTTCCTTTGCCGCCACCAGCAACGACGACAGCGATAGCTCCACCACGCCGTCGCGCTTCTCGACGGCGGTGGGCACCGACGGGGCCAAGGTGCCCTCGAAAGGCGCCTCGCAGAAGGCCACCGTGGCCAAGAAGCTCTCCATGCCCATCTGCTCTGTGTTTTTCCTCGTCGATCTCAGAGAGAATTGCAAGGCACCAAAATATAGTTTCTTGTTTGCCTGCTTGGACAAACGGGTTCAGGCGAGTGAGGCGCAGTATATATAAAGGCTTGGCACGGCCCTGTGAAGTTTGTGTTCAGCTTGTCGTTGCTTCGTTTCTGGCGCGGAATCCGAGAACATAAGGAGCCGGAGTCCGAGGGGTTAGGGCCGTGCTACGAGGAAATCCACATGCGTGCCTGATGCGTGTGCCGATCCGGAGATTTGCCTGTCGGTTCGATACTCTGCAACCCGATGCTCTGCCGTTTGTTTGTGAGGATAACTATTGAGTTGTATATATCAATTTTCTTAATTACGTTAACCGAGTTTTGAACTCAAAACTTTTTGATTTTGATACCATATTGAGTTATATGTACCAACCAGTTCACCTAAAAGCTTAAGCTGGTGAGGAAAGACGAACAATTCATTTATACTTCGACAATAATAATTCCTACGCTGCGCACAAGTACCTTTTGGGCTTTTTTGCACGGGAGAAAAAGGGAAAGAGCGGTTTGAACCGTCCAGCGACCAGCATAGTGCCCCGGACGTTTGTTCGTACGAGGGTAAGTTTTTTAAAAGTACAAGTCACGTACACACACAACAAATACCTCGCTCACACAACACACACAAACACGTGCGCGTTCCCTTGTACATACTGAGAATTTTTGCGAAAGTAACAGAACCTTATGTAACGTGAACACACGCTTTCTTACTATGCCTATGTACCCTAATCTAAATAATCGAATCTGGATGGAGTGCTCGTACACCCATCCACCCGAGCAAAGCCATCCCATCCCATCCCAGACGTCCTGCTCGGCGTATATCTGTCTCTCCGCCCCAGAGCAAAGCCCACCTAATCATCATCCACGAGCGCTAAGAGCCCGGCCCGTACAAACGCACAGCACGTGAATTCCCACGACTCGGCCTGAAGCGTCGCCCGGTCTCCGGTTTGGTGAGTGAATGAATTAGACGGCCCACCCGGCCACGCGCCGCAATCGCTGGGCCGCACGCCCATGCGATGCGCACCGACGGACGCACCATCAGCCCATCAAGCTGCCGCCCGCGATTACGTCCGCTTCCGGTGCCGTCCTTGCCCGCGGCCGCCTGGGCCGAGCAAAATCCTGGGAAATCCGGTCCTCTTTCCCGGCCGCACCAGTACAGTTCATCACAGCGTCTTCGTTCGTCTTCCATCAGCGTGTTTAATTTGGCCGGTTTTCTCCTTAACTTCAAGCATCGAATCACTACAGCTACTCGCTACACGTCTTTCTAGTGCGTCGTGTTCTAAAATAATTTTTGAAACCGCGAGTCAAACGGTTTTTTTTTGTCTTGGTTTTAGTGTGTGGACATTGGGTTGTGGTCAACGAAAATCTCATCAACTCACAACGCCGAGAAAACTGCAAGCTAAATTACATTATCCTCTTCGTTTCAAATAGGAGAACGAGTAGCAGTAGTAGGTATAGAATGCTTCAACAGTTCAACGGCACAAAAGCAACCTCCGAACCTCCCAGAGACGAAAAATACCAACATGGTCCTCGCGTGAGGTAGACACCACAGCCAGTCCAAAGACATTTCGTCAGACAAAAGAAACACGCAAGGTGATGCGCTCTGAAAGATCAAAAATAGAGGCCCGGAATTTCGACAATGACAGGGAGTCATATGGCCGAAAGTAACACATGCCTGAGTTAAATTATCCTAGAATCTAATTAACTCTTAGGGCAGGACAAAGCTAGCCAGATAGCACAGTAAAAAACTTTGGTCAAATGCTAGGCGTTTCATCCTTCACCGAACACGTCGTGCTCGAAATCATCTACAGCTTACATTAGACTGGTCAGGCGATGTGCACGCGAGTTCACATTTAAATCTCCGGTCTTCACTTAATTTTCGTTCTATAGTCGTCCTTTGATCATGTAGAGGATAAAATCAGACGAAACCTACCTGATTTTCACTTTGCTTCATTGCTTGCTTGCGCACGAAATACAAGTATACAACAGAGTAGGAGTAATTGACAGCAATCCAACCACGTATTGCTGATGTTGCTGTCTCTATCTCACCAACTCCCATCCTCTCACCAAGGTAACACATCGTTAATGAAGTATAAGTTGTTGACGCAACGGTATGGCAAAAATTCTTCTAGCTCATCATCTTTTGAACGATTTACATGTTGTATTCATTTTAAAAGAAAGTCTGAGTTAGCTTCTCGGAATCTCTCTCGACATCGATTTCAAGAGAACATGCATTCACATGTTACTTAGTAGTAAGTGGCATTTAGAGGCTAAAAAACAGTCAAACATGTTCCATTCTTCTTCTAAACATGTCACATTCGCATGAACAATTCAACCGTTGTTGGCGACTTAGCTTAAGAGTCGGACTCACCAATCTTCTTGAAACTAATTGGATTGTATCAACACTTATGATTGTTCATACCAACCAACTTCCAATTAATCAACTACACACGTGCCGTTGTAAGTATATGCAATGTACTAACTGTAAGCTACGGTCTGCGAAGAAGCTTCACTAGTCCAACCATTTCACTTCAGATTGGGAAGGTGAGCAAACCAATCCAAAATTATTAATTTAACGACGTTGGTAATCAAGTCCAACGCATACACTTGCTCCGATGTCGCATACGAGCGTCTCAACGACTGAAAAGACACACACAAAAAAACACCGGCTTTTTGGACGATTCACGCTCAAAAGTCTCAAGTCCAAGGCGTCCCAACAACTGCTGATCTGGTAGCATGCACGTCGCGTTTTCACGCACTAACGTTTTCGCAAGTCGCGCCATGCAGCAACCAACACTTCTCACCTACTCTTTCTCAATGTCTTCAGACATGCTGATCTTTCAGGTCCCAGATTGAGTTACCTCAATCCGTCAACTTTGACCAGATGCTACATTTTTTTCAGCAATCAGATAAGGGGAATTTGAAACTTTGGATGCGAAGGAAGAAAACTTTACTTCCTTTTTACATTAGTTCTAGCAATGGTTCATCCACGATAGATCTCGACCATCGATCGATGTCATGATCAGACGGCTAGTGGATGGAGCGTGCACATGTCATTGTAGCCGCCTATGAATCTGCATCGAGATTCCAGATTCGATAGGCATGCACTAACTGATCCCAGCTTGATCATTTATTAATTCATTAATTATTAGAGCAGTGCATCCGCGCATCATTACTCTGTAGTTGTAATGCAGAAAACTGTCGCAACTGCCGGCATCAAGATGTCGCAACATTGCATTTGAAAATTGGATTTTGACCAGTCTAGAACAAGCTTGATGTTACTGTGTAGCAGTTTAGGTATGCCTCTTGACCTTTGACCTCGTTCCTGAGTCCTGAACTCACACCAGGGTCCAGGAAGCTACTTCATGCTTGTTGTAACTTCAACTTTCTTTTAATCTACTGAAGCTCGAGATAGGCCTGATGAAACATGAGGATGACATGCATGGTGTTGGAGTGCTTCTGACCGTGCAACGTCAATGTGTGTTGTTAACAACCATGATTACTGATTAGCACTGCAAGAGATTCCTTTTTGTGGCTCGCCTAGCATAGAGATGTCGCAAAGAATTCAGATGTCTGAAGCAACAACTACATGAAAAGTTCACCTTTGCAAAGAAAGGAGCAGAATTGCTGAAAGAGATAGGAAGAGAATACGTGCTTCTGTTGAGTTCTCTTCTCTTTTTCTCAGTTCCGTGGTTCATGAACCGCTGTTTCCCTCTGACCCTCTTATCTCTACTTTAGCCTAATTCCATTAGCGCCTTTTCTTTTCTTTTCTTTTCTTTTCTTTTATTTTCTTCTCTTCTGTTGGAACTTATGCACATATTAAATATTTCAGAGGAAAGAAGAAAGGAATTGGCATTGTGTATACTCGAGGACCGAAAGTCATCGGAAGATGTCCTCAGGCAGGTCACCTGCTCGATTCCTGTCAACTGTCGTCGGCACGAGAGATCATGAGATTCACTGCAACAGATGTAGGACATGAATGTTGCAATGCTTCAGTTGCTTTAACATTTTCCATCTGAACTAGTACGAATTTACAATACGCTGAAGCGAAACTGCTGTATTACACACGGTACTAATAAAAATGTCATGGTGATGCAAATGAAATATTGAGATAGTTTGTTCAGAAGAAAAGGGTGAAATGTTGGGGCAGTTGACTCGAAAGGGAGGTAAAAAAGAAGATAAAAGCTTATTTATGCTCTCTACCAAACTATGATCACCTAGCCTTAACTTTAATTAGGATATACTCCTGCATTATAGCTGGGTGAAGCAAAGAATACAATATTCATGAACACACATGAGTTTTCACTTTTGCAGAAAGTGTTATTACTTATTCGGTCAGTGCAAATGGTGCAGCCAATACTTCTCCACAAACCAAACTGCAAGTGCTCGACAAATAATCTTGGAGAAACGGAATCGAATAATCCAAATAACCCAAAAGCATTACATCGACACGATTAGCCCACGATCTAACCGGCAATGGACACCAGGATAGCAGTCAGCTCATCAGGTGTGAAGTCTTTCAGGCATTCTGCAGCAAACGTGATGTGTCCCCAGATAGATACTGAAAAACACGGCGAATATATGTGGTGGAATGGAACATTTGCACAGGCGGCGGGCGACCCCGAGAACCCCGAGAGCCCCCACCTCTAGCCCCCGGCACTGCCACTACTCCGGCACCGGCGGCCCCCATCCACCCTGAACCCCACCTCCTCCTTCCACCCCCTTCATGTTCTCGCTGAGGGAGTGCGCCGACAACGTTCCGTCCGTCCGCTGAGGTGGCGGCGAGCCCCGGTGGAGCCCTAGAGACGCGGAGCTGCCCCCTGGCTGGAGCCCACGGGTTGCCGGTGTCCCCCTGAAGGACAGATCTAGATCTGCGCCCCCTGGTCTCTGGAGCTCATGGGCCATTGACCTGCCCAGGGGGCGGCCACCTCCTGCTGATATAGCGTCCAGTTGCGGCCACGGGAGTGCCGACGTCGATGAGTCCGCCGTGTAGGGAGCCGTCGTCTTCACTCGCGTCGGGAGGAGTTCCGTCGCTCAAGGGAGCTGTCGCCTCATCCCTGGGGCCGTCGTCGTCGTCTTTGCACGCGTTGGGTGGGCCTCGGTGCTCCACGATGGGGAGGCTCACCCACTGTCGATGATGCCATCAGTCGGCCGGCGTGGCCGCGGCTGCAGCGACCGTGGGCCCGAGACGAAGCGGCATGACCGCAGTGGCGACTGCGACGGTCTGCATCGCGCATTCCGTGCTCGCCACCGTTAGCAAGTTCATCTAGAGTTCCATCCGGCCACAGCTAGAGAAAGCCAAAGAAGTCTCCTCACCCCGGCCCCAGAACCCCCGCCCCCTCGTTGTGTGCTCGCCGGTCCGCGCGAGACTCAGAGGAGAAGGTCAGCTTTCTATGCTGCTATGTTGGGGGCGCCCCGTGTGTAGGCTGTCGTCCTGAGAAGTTGCGGGCTAGCCGTCGGAAGAGCCCAGGTAGGGGGTTGTTGCCATTGGGAAAGCATGAGTAGGGGGCTGTTGTCGTTGAAGGGTCGTCTCAAGGCGCAAGACGATTGTCCCGGAGGCTCTGTTTCGTAGTAGCTGGTCCATCTCACCTTGAATGAGCTGTGTGGGTGGAGGCGGAGAGGAGGCGGAGTTTTCATCCTTCGTTTCTGCATCATTCACTGTTATCGCCGAGAGAAAGAACTACATCCTCACCCAATTCATACAAAGCTCCTCGCCGATGGCCCTGTTAGCGTGTGGACCAACCTGCATATGCTTCTTCTTCTCTCTCAAGTCGGTGCTAGGGCAATCTTCTACGCTATCCGGTTCAATCAGTTCGAAGCTCCTGTGGGTTGGTTGGGAGGCGTTGTCTTTCCCTTAGCTTTGATGTGTATGTGCGACAGAGCTGGTTAGGGTGTCGTTAGAGTTGGCTAGTTGGCGTCTCTAGCTCTCGTGTTATTGTCGCAAGGCGTGACTTAGTTGCGGTTTCCCTCCCGTTGGGGTTTCTTCCCTATCGAGGTGTATTTTTTTAATTTTACCTGTTTTCTCATACTTTATCAATACAAAGGGCGGCTCTTCTGCCTCTTCGTCCAAAAAAAATAACATTTGCACAGTGCAGTTTAGCACTAAGCCACTAACTAATACAGGAAGATAAAGCTTTCGATTTTCGGCTTAAAACGTGACACGAGATGTGTTATGCCTGGATAGGACAGTGTCGTCGGGTGTTGGATATGGAATCTCGCAGCGCAAACAGCGCGTAGACAAAGAAGAAAATGCCGAAGAGATGGTTTGTTCAGGAAGAAAAAGGTGAAATGTTGGGGCAGTTACTCGAAAGGGAGGTAAAAAAAGAAGATAAAGCTTATTTATGCTCTCTACCAAACTACGATCACTTAGCCTTTATTATGAATAGCGCTTGTATTCATCACGATGCCAATAAGTCAATATGGGAAAAAAATCTATTTTACAACCCTGAACTCTTCAAAAGTCTGAAAATCAACCCTAAACTACAAAACCGGACACGAGCCAACCTCCAACTCTCAAAACCGTTCACTTTACCCCTTCCGGCCTAAACAACTCCGGTTTTGCTAACGTGGCATCCACGTTAGCACCCACGTGGATGTCATGCAGTCAACACAACAATTTTCGTATGATGTGGCGCGCATGTGACAAATAAACTTTAAAAAAATACTAGGCCCTACATGTCACTCTAATGTTGTTACTTTCTCCACCTTCTCCTCCCCCTCTCCCCTCCTTCGTGTGCCATCTTCTCCTAGAGGCGTGTCGTCGCCTCCACGGATGAGAGTGGACAGAGGAGCGTGGAGGCATGTAAGCCACACTCCTGCTAAAACTCATATGCCACAAGACGAGCCTTATAGCGCTCAAGATAACCATTAGAGTGGGTCTTAACCTTGTAGACCCACTTGCACGTGATAGGAGTAACATGCGCGGAAAGTGGAAAAGATCCCACATGCCAGTACGCTCAAGGGTAGCAATCTCCTCTGTCATCATATGCTGCCACTCCTGATGAATAGCAGCATCACGATAAGACGTCAATTCGGCAAGAGCTGTTAAACAAAAGCGTGTAGGAGGCCGAATAGATTGGCGATCACGAAGAGCATATCGAGGAGGAGAGGCCGAAGAAGATGACCCATCAGAAGAAGATGGCATATCAAAAGAATCCTCAACTCGCGGACGATGAGTATAGTAGATATGATAAGAAGGTACAAGGTCAAGATGAGCCTCTAGAGAGGGTGTCGGTGGCGAAGGAGGCGCTGGTGGTGAAGGAGGCACCGGAGAGACCAAAGGTTGTAGTGGAGGTGTGGTGACTATGAGGGTGGTAGGAAAAGTCAGGAAAAAAGTGGCTCGATAAGAGATGCTGGATTGGTGGAAGGAGAAGGACAAGAATCATCAAAAGTGACGTCTCAAGAAACCCACATCCATTAGGCAACAGGATCCCATCAACGATATCCTTTATGCTCAACGCTATAGCCCAGAAAAACGCACTCCACAAACTGAGCGGTCAGCCTGGTGCGTTCACGAGGTGCAAGAAGAACATAGCACACATATCTAAAGAGGTGAAGACTAGAATAATCAAGAGTCTTGCCACAGAGACACTCAACTGGGATTCCACCCTGAAGAGCAGAAGAAGGCTGAATATTATCAGGAAATTGATTGTAGAAAAGCCTTAACCCAGAAGTGTGGTGGAACAGTAGAAGCAAATATAAGAGCACGGGTTGTCTCAAGAAGATGACGATGCTTTCATTCAGCCACACCATTCTGGGCAAGAGCATCAAGACAAGAAAACTGAGAGAGAGTGTCTTGCTCGGCAAGAAAACCACGAATGACTCATGACAAGTACTCTCCAACGGAATCAGCCCGAAAAACACAAATAGAAGAGTCATACTTATACAACAGGGAAAATATGTAGGTAATAATATACATCTAACAGCCTTAACTTTAATTAGGATATACTCCTGCATTATAGCTGGGTGAAGCAAAGAATACAATATTCACGAACACACATATGAACAAACCAAACTGCAAGTGCTCGACAAATAATCTTGGGGAAACGGAATCGAATAATGCCAATAACCCAAAAGCATTACATCGACACGATTAGCCCACGCTCTAACCGGCGATGGACACCAGGATAATTGTCGAGAAGAGTAAAGAATATTCTTCATACATAGCAGTCAGGTCATCAGGTGTGAAGTCTTTCAGGCATTCTGCAGCAAACGTGATGTGTCCCCCAGATAGATACTGAAAAACACGGCGAATATATGTGGTGGAATGGAACATTTGCACAGTGCAGTTTAGCACTAAGCCACTGACTGATACAGAAAGAGAAAGCTTTCGATTTCCGGCTTAAAAACGTGACACGAGATGTGTTATGCCTGGATAGGACAGGGTCGACAGATGTTGGATATGGAATCTCACAGCGCAAACAGCGCGCGCCGAAAGGTAACCCGGACCTCTATCCTGCCCTGCCAAACATCTTGGGGCTAGATCTGCTCCTCCCCAAATCCCAACTGGGATTGGGAACACACCACATGCTGTGGTAACGTTGCAGCCTGCCTGATCGGAAAATGGACGGTCGAGATCGAGCCTCAGAAGCGATAACGAGATTCTAGAATTTTAGTGGAGGAAATAAAAAATATAGTAGATGCTCTGCACTGCAAGAATCGTTTGTGACCAATGGCAGGTTCTGTTAAGGGGCATGAATAACACTAGTTGAAGCTGGTCTCAATAACACTAGTTGAAGCTGGTCTCGTGGCATGCAGAAGCTGGACATTGACAACCACTCCTGTGGTCATAATAATGGAGTAGCAAATCTGAAATTCACGTATTTTCAGTAACAAATAATTGATTAAAATGTTGAAACAAGAAAATTTCCACGTCCAAACGGCGTCTTAGCAGATACAGCAACAGGTGTACGGAGTCCTTGAACCTGAAGAATGATGCTGCACCGCGGCACACAAAAGTCGTAGAAACTGTAACACTTGGCTGCCGACAGTCGCAGCCGCTCACTACTCCGGTCCACGTACCCAGGAATCCGTCGTGCTGGAGCTTCTATTTCTAGTTGAAATCCAAAACCGCTCATGAATTTTGGAGAGCTCTTCTCGGAACATATACACACGCAAGCTCATCTTACCAACCAGGCTGACAAGCGACATGAACACAAGTGCTCATTTCTCTTTTTCAGGGTATATAGCAACAGGTAGCTGAGCCGAGCATTGAACGAATGAATTGAATCCGCAGCAACCCACCGCGTGATTGTTTGGCACCCGAACATCTTGGGTTTATTCAGTGATTCCAAAGCGGGGCAAGCTTACAAGAGTGGCCTGTGCCTGCAGCCCTAGACTGAAGCGAGCAAAAACGCAGCCAAAAGTCGCGTCTTTTTGTTTGTTTTGTTACCTCCAGTAAGCCGAGT
Organism: Ampelocalamus luodianensis; assembly: GCA_036346255.1. NCBI lineage: Eukaryota > Viridiplantae > Streptophyta > Magnoliopsida > Poales > Poaceae > Ampelocalamus > Ampelocalamus luodianensis. Next base: position 58,407,975 of record CM070627.1, on the reverse strand, counting down.
AGTGGAATCCACGAGAGCAGCCCAGCAAAGCAGCAGAGCCAGAGGAGGCATGAGTCATGGCTTCTCCTCTGTGTTAAGACGAGCAGGTATAAATGCGAGTTTTAACGAAAAAGGTTAAATTAAAAATTTCAGAGCCTACACATTTCCAATCTCACTCGCCTCGAAAACCTCTACAGCTACGTAGCACTGTTCGTGTCGCATTTGGTGACTTGAGTTTACCTCATGCAGACAGAATATTGCGAAGCACCTTTTCTTCTTCCAAAAAGTGCAAGGACAAATGGAAGCACTGCTCCAGGGTCGAGGCTTTCCAGTTGACTGGTTTCAAAGCAAAACATAGCTTAGGCTGCTTCCAATGACTGTATCTTAGTGTAGTTTCTTAGTGCATGAGGAGTGTTAGGATACTATCTCCTAATACATAGTTTCTTATGATGTAGTATTTTAAATTGTTTCATTTAATTACATGCATAAGGTTGTTTTGCGTTGGATTTCGAAGCCAACTAGTATCTAAATTAGATACTAGAGTATCATCTCTCTTCATTAACTATGATACTACATCATTATTTTACCTACATGGCAGGCTAAGATACTAGTCAAAGTGGGACACTGGGAGCAGCCACATCATTATTTTTCCTACATCATTATTTTGCCTACAAGAAAGAAGAACCACAGCAAGCAGAGACGTAGGCGAATTTTTTGTAACCTTTCTGTCTTATTGTCCTTCCGGTTTGAGCTTGAAAAGAGAGATGAATACAATGGACAAGAAGGGATGGAGATGAATTTTTTTTTGAAATAATATATTTTTTAAAATACATTACAAAACTAGGTTATCATCTCAAAAAATTACAAAAATAGATTCATGTCGCCAATTCATCCAGCGACAGAACCTCATACACAGGGCGAGTTCTGTCGCGCGATTCAATCTGGCACAGAATGTATAAATTTTTAAATATAGCAACTAAACTCAAAAATTACAAAAAAAATTTGTGGAGCATCCTGAAAGAGTGTTCTTGCTTGTGTAATTTTTTCATAATTTTATCCATTATGAACTTATCTCTAAAATTTATTTAAGTATACTATTTATAGAATTTTTAAATATATTATACCAGATGAGGTCCAAAAATTATGAATTTTTTTGTGAACGCTCCTTACATAGTCTAATTGTGTATGTAATTTTTTTCATAATTTTATATGCTTTGAAATTGTCTATAAAAATAAAGGTATACAATCAAGTATACTGTATCGGAAACCTAAATTTAGAATTTTAGAGACAATTACACTATGTAAGGAGCGTTCACAAAAAAATCATAATTTTTTGACCTAATCTGTTATATTTAAAAATTCTATAAATAGTATACTTAAATAAATTTTAGAGACAAACTCATAATAGATAAAATTATGAAAAATTACAGAAGCAAGAATAGTCTATAAGGATGCTCCAAAAAAAATTTGTAATTTTTTGAGTTTATTTGCTATATTTAAAAATTCATAGATTCCTGTCACGAGATGAACTGACGACAGGAACCTATTTTTGTAATTTTTTAGAGCAATGACCTAGTTTTGTAAATATTTTTAAAAAATATATTGTTTTAAAAAAAATCGGATAAAATTCGGATGGAGATCGAGGGGATCGAGATGCCCTCACCAATCCACGCATCCCCATCTCATCTCATTGCATCCACTGCTCACAGCTAAAATTTCGAAATAATCAAACTAAATAATAATCGAAAGAAACTTAATAGTTCCTCTTCTTATTCCCAGAAAGGAGCGAAACAGTGGACACTGACGCTTGCGAAATAAAAAGTGGCGCCAAAAACTCCGGCGAAACTACGGCGACGAGACGCCCGACGACTACGACCGTGACACGATACAACACTGGGTTGAGATTACCATCGACGACGACTGACAACTGCTGGTAACATCAACAATGGGACAGGTACTGGGGAGGAGGCAAGCTCGCTCGCATCAACTGAAGAAGGTGGCGCTTCGTCACACGGTGAGCCCGCGCATGAACTCCCACTCATCATCATCATCCTCGGCGGCGCCGGCGGCCGAACCCTCCGAGTCGCTGCTCATGCCGCTGCTCTCCCCGCTGGCCATCACCGCCGTCTCGGCATCGAACGCAAGGTACGGCATTCCACCGAACGCTCTGGCGAGGGCTGCGGCCGTGGCGCCATCGGTTCTCTGCTTGAGGACCTCGAACATGACCTCGGGCTCGTGCTGCATCGTGCGGAGCACGTCGGCGCAGGACGGGCCAGGCGCCGCACGCGTCACGGCGAAGCAGTGGGGGCCGTCGCTCTGCGACACGCGCACCACGCTAGGCCCGCCGAAGAGGTTGTGCAGCCCGCCGAGGGCCTCCTGGTAGGCGCCCCCGAGGAACATGCCCAGGTAGTACCCGCGGGTGCCGTGGCTGGAGAGCTCGTGCAGAGGCAGGCTGTGCCTCCCGCCGATGAACTGGTTGACTTTGCCGTCGCTGTCGCAGGTGAGGTCCGCGAGGACACCATCAATGGCTGGACGCTCCTGAAGGCGCTGGATTGGAATGATTGGGAAGAGCTGCCCGATGGCCCACATGTCCGGCAGGGAGGTGAACACAGACAGGTTGATGTGGTATGTGCGCGGCGGCTCGGTCGCGCCTATGCCGCGGGCGACGATCTCGCAGAGCCCATCAACAGCAGCAAGGTGCTCCAGGCCAAGAACCCCTTCCTTGAACTGCTCGGCGCAGCGCCGCTTCAGCTGGTCAGCGTACAGAGCACATGTCTCAAAGTCACCTCGCACAGCAGCGGCCATGAGGTTGCGGTAGTCGGCGCGGCAATCATCGGTGAGCTCATCAAGCAGGTAGGCCGTGGCTGGATCGATGCGGCCAGGCGCCGAAGCCGAGAAGGCCTCGAACACCAGGACCGAGTGGTGCGACACCAGCGCGCGGCCGCTCTCGCTGCAGATTATGGGATGCTCCACCCCCTTGCGGTCACAGACGCGGCCAACGGCGGCCACCACGGCCGCCGCATACTCCTCCAAGCTGTATGCCACTGACATGTCGGTCTGCGCCGAGTGGGTTCCATCATAGTCAATGCCTAGGCCGCCACCAACATCAATGACGCGCATGGCGGCCCCGAGGCGGGCGAGCTCGCAGTAGATCTGCGCGGCCTCGCCAACGCCATCGGCGAGCAGAGCAGTGGTCGGGATCTGGGAGCCAATGTGGAAGTGCAGGAGCTGGAGGCAGTCGAGCATACCAAAGGTCTTGAGTTTGGACACCACGGACAGTATCTGCGCCGCGTTCAGACCGAACTTGCCCTTCTCCCCGGACGTGGAGCCGAAGTGGCCGGCGTGCTTGGTGCGCAGCTTGGCGCGCATGCCGACCACCGGGCGCATGCCGAGGCGGCGGCTCGCCTCGACGACAATGTCGAGCTCCTCCTCCTGCTCAAGCACGATCACCGTGTTGAGCCCCATGGTGCGCGCGATGAGCGCGAGCGAGACGTACTCGTCGTCCTTGTAGCCGTTGCAGATGAGCAGGGCGTCTGGGTTGCCGCGCGCGGCGAGGCAACCCATGGCGAGCAGCAGCTCCGGCTTGGAGCCGGCCTCCAGACCGAAGCGGAACGGCGCGCCGAACTCCACAATGTCCTCCACGACGTACCTGTCCTGGTTGCACTTGACCGGGTACACGCCCTGGTACCTCCCGCCGTAGCCGGTGGAGCACACGGCGTAGTCGAACGCCGCGTTGAGGGTCTCCACGCGGTGGCGCAGCACGTCGGGGAACCGCACCAGCAGCGGCAGCGGCAGGCCTAGCCCGCCACCGGCGCGCAGCCCGGCCGCCTTGGCCACCACCTTGGCCAGGTCGATCTCCTGACCGGGCAGCGTGGCCGCGCCGTGCGGGCGCACGGCGACGTCGCCGTTCTCGTTGACAAAGAAGTAGGGCGCGCCCCAGCCGTCCACGTTGTACAGCGCCGCGGAAAGGTCGGCCGACCACGCGGCCGCTTCGGGCTCGGCGGCGGGGCCCAGCAGCGGCGCAGGGAAGTGCGCCGCGTCGCACGCGAAGGCGTGCGCCACAGGTGCAGCAGCGTCCACGGCGAGCGCAGGCATCTCGTCAGAACCGGAGAACGCTAGAATCCACAAAAAAAGTTAGCCTTTTGTTTGTTTGTGCTGTAATTATGCTGTTTCGATGGCGTTAGAGGCGAAAATCAGGAAGAAAAAAAGAATGGTGTGAGACGGACGATTGATTAACAACAAGAACAAAAAGAATCGAAATCGAGATTTCGATTATTGGGGATGCCAAAAGAGGAAGTTCTGGAAGGGGAGGTAGAAGAAGTCTAGGGCGGGATTTTGGATCCTGTTGTGAAGGAGGGGGCTTTGAAAGCCGCCGAGGCCGGAGCCCCGGCTACCCCCGCAAACGGAGCAGGCGGGGGGAGCGCTCGCGGCGGAGAGGGTGTCGTCGCCGGTGGTGGAGTCCGGGCACCCCACGCCGGCAGTCAGGAGAAGGCCTCGGCAAGGAAGCGGACGACCAAGACGCGGTGCGGGGAGGCGGTGGCGAGGGTTTGTTAGGAGCGGGCGGCCAAGCCAATCGCAGGGGAGGCAGAGAAATGAAATGAGATGGGAAGTGGGCGACTGCGTCGTGACCAAGGCGAGGGTTACGGCTGGGCGTCGAGGCTCATTTTATAGGGGGACTCGGCCCATGGGCCCCATCGCCGCGCGGTTTTTCCCACTCGGCTCCCCCTCCTTTTGTTGGTGGCGTCTGCGAATGCGTAAAAACTCTCCTCTTCGTCAGCGGACGCAGAATCACACGCATTTCTTCGTTTCATTTATTAGCGATGGGTAAGTGCGGCTTGACCCTGACAGGCCGGACCCATCAGTCAGTGGCACAAAGCAGGGATCAGGGAAGGCTCGTGGCTGGGTCCTGACTGGGTAGTTGGGTCGTGGACAGGACCCGTTAATTGTTACCCATCCCCTTGGCTCGGCTAGCGTCGCGTCGCACATGCCTTCTTTCGCAGCCCGAGTGGTGGTTGTTGAATGTTTCGTCGGGGTCACGTTCTTTGATCCCTGTGTCGTTCTGTTGCGCCTGCCGCCCCATCTCAGCCGTCCAGTCCAGGAATCCGGCGGCCGGGACCCTCCGAGATCGGACTTCTCCCGGGTTTTGTATGCAGTTTATGCGCGCCTCTCGGAATCGCTGCGGTGGGGTGGGGTGTCGCATCGGCAGCGCCTGCGGCGGTGGCAGGGGACGGTAGGGGCGGCGTGGGCGTGGGACATCGCACGGGCACGAGAGCGAGCTGTGACTGCCTGTGCGCGTGTGAACGAAGCGGAATTTAGGATTTAGCTACTGCTCGTTTTACCGTGCCGGCCGCCGCCGCCGCTCGTTCGTTTTTTCGTCAGGCAGCCGCACGATTTTTGTTTTGTTTTGTTTCCTTCTTCTCTGCAAAAGGATTGAAGGGGAAAAAATGATATTATCTTGGTGACAAGGGTGAGGCCGTGAGGGGATAAGGGGCTTTGAATTGCGGGGAAATTGCCGCTTTTTCCAACTCTATCTCGCCTCCGCTGACGAAAATTCCACTTGGTTGCTGGATGCCATTTTTGCTGGATTTTTGCGCAGGCGATGGATTTTTTAAAATGATTTGTATATGTACAAAACAGCTGTGCATAGTCTGCAAAACATTTTTCCCAAGTCTAATTCTCGTAGAGAAGAAGACCAAACGGGTGGTCCGATCGGTCCGATCCATTTAGGCATGGCTTATTCCGGCCCATGAATTAAACGGACCGTGAGGCAGCCCAAACAAGACCCAACGGCCTTTCGGACCGTGCCATGTCGGCCCGAGCCTATTTAGTCCGATGGGCTAATACCAGTCCACTTAGTCCGTCAGATTCGAAAGTTTTAAAAAAATAAAACAATCATAAACAATCCTAGAAAATATATATAATTTTTAAAAACCAAATATATATATATTCTTATAAAATGAATTATATAAAATTTAAAAACTACAAAATAAAACCATATAAGCATTACAAATAAAAACAAAATCATACAAATATTAATAAATAAAAATAAAATCATATGTATATATATATATATATATATAAATAAATATATATATATATATATATATATATATATATATATATATATATAATAAACAAGGCCCCAAGCACGTGCACGACCGGGTTGTTGTCTTTGTGTCGTTTGGCCCATGAACAAGACGATCGTGTCGTGCTCAGGCAGGCTAATGATGTCGTACTTGAACCACCCGATCTAAGACGACCCATTTAGCCAGCTCTAAATTCTTGTGTGCTCTTTTTCCCTCAAGAAGATGCAGGAACTCAAGTCATTTTTATGTTTAATGAGATGTTGGAGGAACTGGGGACTAGTTGGTTTCTATACTAAGGTTGTCGAGGCTTATCATTGGATTTTTTTTTCCAAACTCAGCTAAAGCTGACTATCAAAATTAATGTCACAATTTGACTAGCGAAAGAGAATCTCGTCATACTTTTTTGAGTCACTGGCATATGAAACCCAACTGGCATAAAAAAAATTCTTGTCATATGTGTGGTTACGAACTAAATGAGCATCTAACTTAATCAAACTTGTCTAACATAAAATGTGAAAAGATTTGGCATTGAACCAAACATGTCCTACGAGTCTTTAAAGCAAGACACATGACCCCTCGCCAAAAAAAGAGAGTAAGGCACACGACGAGGTTCAAACTCGTGATCTTAACCATAAATGCTTTACACTTTTTACTAGTTGATCTTCTAAAAAATTCAAAATAAGCCCACTCTCTAGTTTTTTTCCTAAGAAAAACTTATCTCGCCAAATGATGTTATTATTGTTGGAAAAATGTTTATTTAGTAGAAAAAACAATACTTTACCACCACGCTACACGATCTTTCTCTATATGCTTATACTCTTGTAATATTACATTTTTTGCACACTACTTTAGCCTTATTTTACTTTTTCAATATTAGAGGATTTGTTTGCAAAGTTAGTAGAGCCATATTTGGAGAATTTGAACACGGCTTCGTAGAATTTGCTCTACTTCCTACAGAAATCATGCGTTACGTAGGCTCTAAAAAAGTCTGATTGTTAGCCGTACCTAAGGAAAACCACACTTAATTAAAACAAATCTTCAACTCACCAAAAAAAAAACGTATGATTTGATTTCCATGCAATGCAATCCATATTAGATGTATATATTTTTTCTGACAAAATTCTCTGATTTTTATTAATAACTCAATAGGTGTGCAGTGGTACCCAACTTTTACATTGAAGATTGTAGATAAACATCATGCCGCCATCAAGTCCTTGGGTTGATGAACGTGTTGAACTTTTTTTATCTTTCTCATCATCGATTTCGTATCTTACAACGGTTTCTTGATTGTCGATAAACACGATAGTGGAAAGTAAATTATCGATAATCTTCATTGGCGTAAAGGCATACACCTCGGTAGCGGTGTGCGTAAGAAAGTCAGAGATGATTTATTTGCACTCTTCTCGACCTTGTGTCAATTTCCGGCGTATGTGTCACCATTGGCGTCGAGGTGAGTCGGTCCGATGAAATCCATCGTGGGTAAATAAAATCCGGCTAAGAACTCACTGGAGAAGAACAAAACTAGAAAAATTAGTCTAGGAAGAATAATGAAATCTAAAGTAACTTCAGAAAATCAACGAATCCCCCACGCAATACTAGTGAGAACGCCAGAGAAAAATTGAGAGGACCGACGGAATTGTGTCCGGCGGCTATGGTGCCTGGCGTCGGCTGTAGCGCATGAGACGTATATGATCCACATACATTGGACGGGCAGTATCGAAGCCCATTTCTGCACGGGAAAGAAAAGAAGGGCCCAAAAGCACATCATCCATCCGATCAGACGTTCATCAGACTCGCAAAGAGGGGGAAGCGGAGCACGAACGCACGGTGTGATTTGATGGCCTAAACGGGGGCTCCCGCGGCGATGTGCGCTGTTGGTTTCTGCCTGGAAAGGATCTCGACGAATCGGACCGTGTGTCATGGACGGGGAATCCAGCAAGATCCGCGGCAGGACCGCGTCGAGATGCCGGGTGGCTGCGGGTGGGACCGGGCCCACTCCACCCCCGCCCTTCCCATCCCTCTCCCTCGCTCGCATAATTGCATCTCATTCGCGTCACCCACCACTCAATTCAGACCTCTCCCTTGCTCGCGCCGTCGACCACGACGGCAAAGCGAAGCGAAGAAGTCAGCTCGATCGATGACGATGCGTGGCTCCTGTTCTCGCGCGGCGCGCACGGCCCGGATCTCGTCGTATCTACCGCTTTCGGCTCGCCCGCCAGAATTGTTCCCCTGTTGATAAAGGGCGACGAGTCCGGAAATATCGAGATTTTATTCCGGGTCATGGGCTTGGCCGGGTGCACGCACGGACGGGCTGGATCGATGCACGCGTGGGTTGGACGGCGATGCTCTATCCAAAACCTGGCGTGCGCGACATTTCCTCCCGTTTAGGTGTCATCTAGTTATCGTTTTCCCTTGATTCTCCTACAGTGACTTAGTGGCCGGTGGTTGCTGGTGATGGTGAGTGCACATCCCAGAGCAGTAGAAGTTACCGAACCCATCCAGCGCGATGCAGCTTGAGAAAAAGTATTTTGTAAACTCTAGCGTGCGATGGTGAGTTGTCGAGCTCTAAAATTATCTGTGGTCATTCTACATGGGTATACCATTGGTGCCTAACTTTGATGGTATATACCTGACACGTACACTCAAATACTCGATCTTAATATCATCTAAAAGTCCTGTGATGTCAAATGCAACCTAGATCCTTTCGAGATGGCGTGCATAGACCTCTGTTACTGCTCCTGCAGTCCTGCTAGTAAGATGAACATGTACAACCTTGCAATTTTTTTTACTTAAACTTGCATTTATACGGAGAAGAACAGCGCTGAAGGGAAGAGAGAGAGAGAGAGTGTTTCTTACGCCAGTCTAGTTGCAGATCAGAAATTTATACGAGACATCGAACATCCATGCATGTGCACCAATATGTTTGAGTTGGTGGTGAAACAATGATCAGTGCGACATAGAACATCCATCGCAAGCTTTTTTTGTTGCACCGTTGTTCATCGACGCCGAGGTTACACAGGCAAAAGCTTCTCTCGTACAGGGATTTTCTCCTGCACGGCTTAGAATCACTGTTTGAACTTCGGTTTCAGCATGAAAAGTACTTGTCAATAGCACTGCAATAAATATAAAAACAAAAACAACTACTGTACCAAAATACACTATAATTATTCTACTATTTGTTTAGGTACTGTAGTACTTGCTCTAAATTATTCGGTTTGGATCAACAGCAACAGAACTAACCCCTCCCTCATCCACCGTTCACAACCCCCCCTGGTGATCCAAGGGCCAGGGGAGGGCCCAGAGAATTTGCTTTCGCTCCATTTCCCTCGTCCAGACCGTTGTTCGTGAATGCTAAGATTAAGCGGCCACCCAGCCATGACCAACAGCACAGAGTTGAGCCCAACCCATCCCTACACAAGGTACCTACGCTATATTCTATCTAGATTCTAGATTCTAGGTTACGGTCTACGCCTAGACCTTGAGAAAATTGCATCTCGGTCGACGAAGACGTAAAGCGATGAAAGGGGCCTCTCATTAGCCGGGACAGGTGGACGGGCCAGAGTGGCCTGGGAGGCTGGGAGCATGGCGCCATACACCTCGCCTAGTCTTGCCCCCGGTGGGTGCGTTGGTTTTGTCATGCCGTGCCGTCGTGCCGCACGCGCGCCTCGTCGCGGCGTCGAGGCCCGGGCGAGGAGGGCGCAGCACGCGCGGATATGCGATCTGGGCGAGCGCCGCGCGCGCCGGGCCCCAGAGTCCACACGCGCGAGCGACATTTTCACTAGATTTCGTGGGGGTGGCGCGAGAGATCGCGCTCGACCGTCGGGTGTTTCTTGTCCGGTCTCTTTCTTTCCCAGCCGGTTGTGTCGATCGACTACCTCCTCTCGTACTTAGTCCCAGGAATTCTTTTTGATTTGGCCCTATAACGCCACGTAATTGCAAAAATGACCACATTCCACCGTATTTGCACAATTAGCCTTCATACGAGCGCAGAATCGCCAGGGGGCCGACGCGTGTCCCCTTCCGCGCTCGGCGAGCGCGGAAGGTAGCCTGGTCACGGCACAAGTGTAGCGGGTGCGAGACTGAGGTGAAAAGCCACCTTCCGCGGTGGAGGAGCGCGGAAGGGGCGGCGACTTCCTGCGGTGGCCGAGCGCGGAAGGTTCGGCCGCTTACCGCGGTGGCCGACCGCGGAAAGAAGCTGGCGCAGGGCGGTGCAGGAGCGCGCAGCCGGGCACGCAGCGGGTACGCGCGCGCGGCAAGGGGGCCGCCTCATCCCGCGCTCGGCGACCGCGGAATGTCACGGCCCGCCAAACGTTCGCTTCCGCGTTGGCGCGGTTTTCCACAATGGCTGGTTGCTTTCCGTGCTTGCCGAGCGCGGAAGGGGACACGCGTCTGCCCCCGCGATTCAGTGCTCGTATGAAGGTTAATTGTGCAAATACGGTGAAATGTGATCATTTTTGCAATTACGTGGTACTACAGGGCCAAATCAAAAAATAATTATAGTCCCAGTTGCTATAGGTATACGGTATCATGTAACAGTGCATGCATATTGAAATCGAGCGAGGAAAATTACCTCTTCTTCTCTTCTCTCTCTTGCTACAGGTTTTTGCATGTGCTTCTTCGCTACTGTGTCACATAGCTCGACCTAGCACTACTGTTGTGTGGAGTACATAAGATGGGGATTGGTGCTATACCGCCCATGCACAATAAGAGTACAGAAACACTTCGTTCGTCCGGCACCGTCTTCACAACTTTGGTGTGTGGAAATATCGTGAGGAACGGGACGAGTTGTTCAAGTGTACCGACTTTGATATTTCCTTTTTTATCAGTTTTTTTTTTTTTTTTTTTTGCAAGGGAACTACTATACAGCCGGCCGGTAGCTCTTTTCCAAAACCGGAAGAGGATCTTTGAAAACAACGTGCTTCCGGGAAAGATTTTATGGGTCTGGTCGCTCTGGTACATTTTTCTTGTGGTTCATCCAAAGCTTTCAGTGGTAGTAACTTGCACGTACATTGTACATTGGTTTACCAGAAGCTAGATTTCAATCTAGAATGAGTCAGAGAAAATAGATAAAGCGGGACAAATTTGCTGCTTTCATATTTCCTTTTCCATTCCTGTATTGCTTGCTTACAGATGAAATGATCGAATCGCTTTTAGAAAATATCGAGAACTGCGCCATCTTCTAGCAAAAAAAAAGATGTTAATCGGGACGTAGTACCTCTACTAACTTGCCTTTTTCTGTCTATGAAAGTAAACATGTAGTCTTTTAAAAGAACACTGTAACCCGGATCAGGATAACTGCAGCCAATTACACTTTACTCACAGTTGGTAGTTTGCTAACATCATAATCCTCGAGGTGGAAAAGTAGGGAGATGGTTTTTTCATATAAATCTTCTGTCAGCACAGCAATATCAGATATTCACCCTCCACGAAGTGGAACATCAGCACAACAACGTCATACAGGGCATATTTGGTTGATGGCCAAATTTGTCACGTCTAATCTTAGTCGTTAGCCATACTTGTGGTTTGTCTAACTGTACAGCAAATTTAAGGTGTTTGGTGTAGCCATGGCTAAGGTTAGGCATAGCAAAATTTATCTGGCAACTGTTTGGATTCCTATCACAAAAGTTTGGTAAAAATATGTGGTAGTTGTTTTGTTTGCAATCAAAGGTGGTTATGATCAATTGTACCCTAGAGTGGTGAGATTAGCCTCTCTTGATGAATCTTGTGTCGAAAAGAACATCCACGGTATTCCTGAAAATTTCCGCTCAAGAACTGGGTACTGTTATCTGTGATTATACGAATGGGTATACCAAATCGTGTGATCATATTTTTTGTGATGAATTTCTTGGCAGCTTCACATGTTACTTTAACAACTGGCTCAGCTTCTATCTATTTTGTGAATGTATCAATCATAGAATTCGAAGCCCTCAGGTGCCCTTGGGGAAGGTCCCAGAATGTCTAATCTCTAGGTTGCAAAAGGCCAAAAAAGAGGTATTGTCTGCAAAGCTTGTGCCGGCTGATGTACTTGTCGACTATGAAATTGACATTATACGCACTTCGTCACAAGATCTTTTGCATCATAGAGGGCAGTTGGCCAGTATTATCCTTACCTGAAGGCTTTACCGACCAGGGTTTTGTAAGAATGACGCGCTCCATAGACTCCTCCATGTCTGTCGGATAGTAGCTTTTTACCATCCGCTTGAGATATACCTCTCATCAACACTTCGTGAGCTTCCCGTTTGTAAAGGGTACATTCAATCAGAGTGTATGATTTGGCTTTTCAAGCTGTACGATCGGCTTCTACATCATCTTCAGTAAGTGTGTCATGCTGAAGATAATTGTAGATTGATGTCATCCAATCACTACTGGGATCGATCTGTACGACCTTCAGTGGAGTATGTGTGTCTTCGAAATGGTCGACCACCGAGGGTGTATCGAGTTGCTCGAGAAAAACTCTAGGCGGGACAGATGATCTTGAGGAAGCCATCTATGCCAACTGGTTTGCCATAAAAAAAATTCTAGGAATATGTTGGATCTGAAAATCGAAGAAGTGTCTTTTAAGTTTTCGTGCTTCCGCTAAATAAGGTGACATCTTGGTACTTGAGTATTGATACTCTTTCCCAACTTGATTCGCTACTAGTTGAGAATTGTCTTTCACTAGTAATCTACAAACCCCGGACGCTTTGGCTACTCGTAGTCCTGCTAATAAATCTTCGTATTCTACCACATTACTTGTAGCAGAAAAGTTTAACTGAATAGCGTATTTAATGTGTTCTCCGGTAGGAGATATCAAGACAACTCCTGCCCCTGAGCCTTTGAGCATCAAGGAACCGTCAAAGTACAAGGTTCACTCTTCGTGGTGTTCATACTTAGGCTATTGGATGGGTTCAGGGTTCGTTCATTCGGCAATGAATTATGCTAAAGCCTGGGATTTAATTGCTTTTCGCGAGATGAAATGGAGACCATACGTCCCAAGCTCGATTGCCCCTTTTGTTATACGTCCTAATGATTCTCTGTTTCTGATAACTTGACCGAGAGGATATTTAGTAGGTACAATCACTCTATGGGCCTGAAACAATCACTCTATGGGCCTGAAAGTAATATCTTAATTTTCTTGAAGCCATAAGGAGACCATATAACAACTTTTGTACTTGCGGATATCGTTTTTTAGTCCATGTAAGACCTCGCTTACGTAATATACTAGTCGTTGGATATTATCACGTTCAACGACTAGTATAGCACTGACAGCCTGTGGCGTCGTAGCTAGGTATATCAGCAATATTTCTCCCAATCTTGGAGATACTAAGATCGGAGTATTCGTAAGGTACTTTTTAATCTCCTCAAAGGCACCATTTGCATCTTTAATCTATTCGAAACTTCTATGTTTCCGAAGAAGCTTAAAGAAAGGTAACCATTTTTCTCCTAACCGTGCTATGAAATGACTTAACACTGCCGTACAGCCGGTTAGTTTTTGGACCTATATCTTTGTGGTTGGAGGGCACATTTGGTCGATGGCTACTATTTTTGCTAGATTTACTTCAATTCCTCTTGTCGAAATGTAACAGCCCAATTTTCAATTTCAGTAAAATTTAAAAGTTTATTTATGTTTGTGGTTTTTTCTGAATTTTCAAAAGCTTTTTATAAATATCTTAAAGCTAAAACAAATTTATTTGCAAAATTAAAAACCAACATAAAGTTGGAAATAATTTTATTAAGTCCAGAATGAGTATGAGAATTTCTGTGAATTTTTCCATAATTTTTGGAAGTATTTTGCTATTTTCTAAAGCTATTATGAATTATCAGGATTTAAACAAATAGAAAAGCAAGAGAAAATCCAGAAATGGCTTTGGGCCGAAACCCATTGGCCTCGGCCCAAATCTCCCCCGCACCAGCCCGCAACGGCCCACGCTCGCCCGCGCGCCTTCCCTCCCCATCCACCGTTGGATCTAAATCCAACGGCTGCGCCCGAGAATCACTTACCGATTCGCACGATCTAATTTCCACCGTTGGATCAAAATCCAACGGCTGTGCCTAATCTCAACGTACCGCTTCATTCCATCTGTTATCAACCGTCCGATCGAAATCGGACGATTCCGAGTCGTCGTCTTCCTCGCCTCTTCTTCCTCCTCACGCCGCAACAGTCGCCCGCCATTTCGCGACGCGCGAAAAGCCCGCTAACGGCCACCTTGCACGCCCCTGACTTCCCCGCGACGTGCGCACGAGACCGTGTCCACCTCCGCCACTTTTCCCCCACCTTCTTCCCTCTTCTCCGCGGCAGTTCACCCACGTCTGCCGAAACCGCCGCCATGACCCCCACCTCCTTAACGCCGCACCAGAGCACCCCGGCGCCTATAAAAGGCAGCCTCGGGCGCGCATTCCTCCACCGATCCCGAAGCCACCACCCATCGCCACGCTTATCATCTCTAGTGCTCGGAATTGAAGTTCCATCATCGGCGACCGTGAAGCTTGGAGCTTCGTTCCCGCCGCCGGCGACGCCGCCGCATCCTCTCCGTCGCCACCTTCGGCATCAACACCTTCTCTCGAACACGGTGGTCCTCTCCACTTCGCCTGGGAGCCGCCGGAACTCCTACATCGTCAACACCCGAGCCTCTCCGCCGCCAAAGACCCGCCGCCGGTCAGCTCCGACGACCATTCACGCCCAAAACGGTACCATCGTGATCGCATTACTTCCCCCTACATTTTGCGACCACTCACCCTCGCCGGAGAGCCGCCGATCGCCGTTGTCGGCCGCGCCCGACACGGTTGCCGTCGTCAAGCCGACGTGGCCGCCACCGTGGTGCCACCTGGGCGCCATCTCAAGAAGATGTACCGTGTGGCGCCAGTCGTCGCCACGCACACGCGCACGCGCGCGCGCCCACGTGCGGCCGTTCAAAGCACGGTGGACTTGGTCCACATGGGCCGAGTCACTCACTCATGGGGCCCACCTGTCAGAAATGAATTTTAAATCTTTTATTTTCCGAAATACTGTGCTGAGGTAATCACTGCGCAATAAATAGATTTTCAGTAGGAAAATAATTCAGAAAATTCAATAAAATTTCAGATTTAGAAATAAACTTCAAAAATTCATAACTTTTGCATATGAACTCCAAATTGGGTTATTCAAATTGCAAAATTTATATAAAATTATAATCTAGCTAAATAAACCAAAATATTTCAATTTGGAGTTAATTTGAACTATGTTTTTGAATTTATTTGAATTTGCATATTGAATTCGTCATATTTTCGCGTATAGAATTCGACGACTCCTGAGAGTTCGATCAATCTGAAGATTTAGAATTCCAAGACATCGACCAAGGCAAGTTACACCATTGACCATATTGCCCCTATTATTTTAAGTTATTTTCAGTTTTTAAATTCCTTATTGCATGCATATGTTGTTATAAATATTTTAATATCCTGTTTTACATATAGTTAATTCCATGTGTTATTGTATGGCCAAATTTGAATGTTGTATCTGACTACCTTGATACCATAGGCAAGATATTACCAAAATGCAAATATATGCTTAGCCAAGCTTAGTTCACATTTACAGAATTTGGGAGAGTTTACACCAAATTTCTATAAATTTGTTTCAAACTTGATATTGTGGTATTGTCTTACCACATGTATTTATAAATGAAGTTTTTATTCAAAATAAAATCAAAATGAGTTTGGACTTGGGCGAAATGGTCGGAATGGTGGGTGCAGGTTTATGCACGGGTTTGATCTGGTTAAGATCAAGGCCCATGGGTTGTAGGAATGACGCCCAAGTCAATTGAGGATCGGTCTTTGAGCCGCTTATTGCTATGCCATAACGTACTACCACATGTCCTGTATGGGCAGGATTTGGCTAACTAATTTGTGATGTTCTAGTATATTTATGTCATGTGATTTTGTGGGTGTCGGTTAGACATTTTATTCCCACTTGGCGCAAGAGGGGGCTTAGGAGGACAGGCCATCCAAAGGGGCGAAACCTTAGCGGGCATGAATGTACTAGGATAAAACATTGTAAAGGCCTCATGGTAATTGCTCAGTCACACGCCTACGGAAGCGTGAATTGGCCGACATAACGAGCATGTCACCTCGTGTGGGTAAAGTTGTACCAACTCTGCAGAGTAGAAACTATTCGAATAGCGCGTCATGGTCATGGACATGCTAGCAGGCCACTTAAAGTTAGAATTGTTTTTGGTTTTTAAATGCTTTATTAAATGTTGAGGACGGTTAATCCTTACGAAAATTTGGGCTGGAAGCCAAGTGTTAGGAGGAGATCCTTCACTTTATCATTAGAGGTTATCCACATTATATCATTGGCATTTTAAAATATGATTTTATCCATAGTATAAAATTGCCTTAGAAACTACTATGCTTATTCAAACTGAAAATGTTGTTTATGTAAAACAAACCCTGCCATACTCACTTGTTTCCTTATGTATGCATTTAAATTCAATATTGGGTGTGACTTGCGAGCACGGAAGTTGTGCTCATCCTTGCTGAATAAATCTTATTCAGAGAAGATCACTACTCGACGGTGAGGACCCGGACGAGTAGGCCTTTTGACCCAGACGATTGGCTGTGGCGCATCGTATGGCTCCCACTATTATTTTGTTTCCGCTGTGTTTATCATTTGTTATTTGATATTGTATTTCAGACTCATCTGTATTAAACAATTATTTAATTAATACCATTTACGTTTTCATGATATGAATGTGATATTCATTTTTGTGACTGTGTACACTGAAATCCTGGACTGGTGTTTAAACACAGAGAATTCGGGATCCTTCGTTCCCGGGTTCGACACGAAACTAGGATTCCAAGAAGTTTTTCACAGGAAACTACAAACACACATTTCTCAGGATTTAACTTAAGGTTACGCCTTCTTAAGTTATTGAAAGTCTGTTGCAGGTCAGAGACATGATCTCCAACGTCGATGCTCTTTACGACTAGATCATCAATATAGGCCTATAAGTTTTGACCTATTTGTAGACTAAAAGTTTTTTTTTGCATTAGCCTTTGAAAAATAGCACCAGCATTTGTGAGCATTTGTGACCAGTTACCTTTGATTTTCTTCTCACAAGAGTCGAAAACCTCTTTTTGCCTGGTCATCGCATGCTCGATCGACCGGTCTTTACTTTGATTTTCTTCCCTAAGTTTTGTTATTATGGCTTCCTTAACCACGATCTCTTCTTTAATTTTCTCTAAATCTATCAAATATGATAGAAAGAGAGGATTAAGTTATAAAAGAGAAACAAGATGATAAAACTTTAGGAGGTCAAGCAAAAAGAGAAATGTTCTTACTTCTCAGATCGAGTGCTTTTGCTCCAGAATTTTTATTCGCTGAGTTAGTCCTCCGACCACAGCATATTTCTCGACCATATGCTACAAAAATAAAATTCATTTCTTTTGATAAGTTTTCAAAGAAACTTCAAAGGAAAGAGTTGTAAGGATGGTCGTAGAACATTTACCCAAATTGCCATATCATTATATTTGGCAAAAATCATATCTGGACCTATCTCAGCTTGACGGTCCGATATCTTTCCCCAGGCTTCGTCAAGTTCCTTATCCTCGATAAATCGGGGGAAAAAAAGAAACTTGTTAATCTGAGAAGTATTTTCAGGAGGAGGTGGAACCTGTTAAGGATCTCTGGAGATGACTACCTCCGGAGAAGGAGTAAGGATTATTAGAGGATCTTGAGCAGATGTCGAAACTGAAACCTGCTCGGGGGCTTCTCTAACCACTTTATCCTCTACAGTCTTAGCCTGAGAAGTGTCCTGATCAGGAACCTCCACGACCACCTCTTCTCCAGGAACATTTTCCTAAGGGGTGCTCTAGTCGGACACGACTAAAACACCAGAATATCTGTTCAAGATTAACTTTCTACAGTTAAGAGGATGTTTTTTTTCCCTTTTATCATTCTTCTCATAATCTTTAAGTTACTCATTCAGATCAGAGAATGAGAGTGTCGTTTATACGGATTCTTTTTCTATATCGGATACATGCCCACTAGAAAAAAATATCCAAGATTCGACTAAACCTCATTCCTTATTACAAAGATATGAACAGAATAAAGCTTTATTTCATTTAGATCCGAATATTACAAAACAAAATCCCCTGGTTACATTTCTTCTATAACCTTCTAAGCAAAAATCCTTCGACTGGCTCCTTGAAGGATATTTTCAGATTGATCGAAGTTGATTTATGGCAGAAGGAGACTGGAGAAGTACAACCAAAGAAGCGTTGGTTTCGCACTTTCTTCTTGACATAAACTTCGATCTTGACCGGAGATTATACATCAAAGATAATGAAGTGTTCACTCGATCTTCAAAGGCTATATTCACCTTGAAAACAAAACTCATAGACCAAATTGACTTCTAGACCACCTTAAGGTTACTCTCCATGGATCTTGGTCCTGAAATGGTGGTCTAAAAGTCAATTTATCCCATGATTTTTGTCTTATCAAAAGACATAAAGGTATTATGAACTCTGGGATTTTGAATCCCATCCCTGAGAAGGTTTGAGAAGGAAACTTTCTGACACGAAGCGAAGAAAACTGGGGATTTTTTCTAAATTTTCTCTTCAAAGATCTACCTTCAGGGGGTTATTTATAGCTTGCAGATTGTGATAGAATTAAAGAAGAAGATAAGAGTAGAAGTCCAACGGACAGAAATTTTTTCGTCCAACAAACACAAAAACTCTTCGATTCCCAAAGCAAGTTCTCAACTTTAAAGTGAATACAAACCGCTTCAAATGCATTTGCATTTAATGAGCGTCAGCCCGATACGACTTCATCGAAAGAAAGGTGTTCACACGACCTATTCATTTAAAGTTCGGGGGCTAGCTGACGAGGATTAAAACCTCTATGTATTATTTTTTGTACATAACAAATCATATGTCTTCATGGTCGTAACCCCTGAGGTGCACGACCTCACTGGTCGTAGAGATTCCAGAGGTTACATAATGGGTACCCTTGTCGGACGAAGGCCTAAGCCAAGCTCCCGGCCAGGAGATGTCTCTCAAGTCTGGTCCACCTCGCCGTCGCCCCATCCGTCGTGCTTCAGCACTGAGCTTGCCCACTCCATAACTCAATCCAGCGCTGGGCCTCCTAGTCACAGACTCCAGGCTCCGACGGGCGGTGGACTCGGTGGGGGGACTAGCGCGGAGAGTTGGTGGCGGAGTGGTGCACTGGGGGGCGGCTCGGCGATGAAGGCGTGGAGGAGGAAGTCGGCCATGTTGTCACTGACGAAGGTGACGCCGGAGTCGGAGCCAAGTAGGGCATCGCCGGCACGTAATGTCGGCCGGGGTGGAGGGGCAACGTCGTGGCGATAGCGGATCTTCGTTGTCTGCCCCTGTTCATCCGAGGCCCTCCCAACCTCTCGCCGCTCTCGTCACTGACGGTGTCCCGGCCGCCCAAGGTCCGGAAGCCGGATTGGGACTCGTTTCTCTGTGAAGGTGAGCGTTTGGCGGTGGCGAGCTCGTAGACATGGCCGAGGACGTCGGCTAGGAGGCCTTGGAGCACACGCAGCGCGGTCGGGGGCATGGCTGTGGCAATTGACCACGGCGAGCAACGTCAACGAGGCTGACGAGGGGCGGGGACTCCTTGGCAGAGAGGGGTGCAGAGAGGGGGCGGAGAGGGCGACAAGGTGGGGGTGGCCGGGTGGGGTTGGAAGGAGAGTGATGGAGCATAGCACAACGCAGGAGCGAGCGGATGGGGGGAGAAGGGTGAAGAGAGAGCAACATAATCATTCGCGTGGCTAAAACGGGAAAATAGAGGATAATAATGAAATATCGCAAAATGGGTATTTAATTAAGAATGTATTTAATTAAGAATCTATCTAAGTAAAGAGTATATTATTAGTTATATCAGAAATAAAGATATATGTTCAAAAGTCATCTAAGTGGAGGTTATATTATCATTCCCTTTTATTCAGGATAGGGTGCGTAGGGTCTAGGCCGGATTGCAAGAATCTTTAGCTCGGAATAAAGATAGAGAAGCAAGCAGTTAAACAGTTAGTAGTATTGCCGCCTTGTTACGACCAATCGCTTGCTAGGCTGGAAAAAAAGCTCGTTAGTGAGGCTCGTTGGCTCGATTCAAAATTGCTTCAATTAGACTTGTTATTTCTTTGAACATTAAATGAGTCAATTTTAAATAAAATTGGATTTCACTCAGGCTCGGCTCGGCTCGGCTCGGCTCGTTAGCTCGGTTCTAAAAATACTTTCAAACTATAAATAAAATGATATTAAATCAATCTATGGTAATTTCAAGAAAAACTCGGTAAAACGACTAATGGACTCGATTTCCACCCCTGAGTTGCTATCCGGTATCCACGACCACGAGTATGATACTACGATCTGCTCAATCTCTGACCCCGTGGAGTTAGCTGATACACGAGTACGTCGATAGATTCGTTTGTCTGCTTCGCCCAGCCCGGCAACGACTGGATCGATGGATGGATGCTGCATGGCACCAGGCAGGTGTGCCCAGGAACCACCCACACCACGTCCTTCCAATGCTGCAATACTTCTTTACTCCTTTCGGGCGATTCCGTGTTTGCACCGAAACCTTTCTCGAGTCTCGATAGAAACTTTAATTTTGTTGATGTCCGATAGAAACAGAAAGAAGAACACCATCGACTACTTAATTAGATGTACTACTAAAAGTTATGGTGCTCGGTAGTTTCGCGATTTCCACAAGGTAGGGTGCAATCGGAGGATATCGCTAATTCTGTATTCTATTTCGTATGAGTCGAAAACAGATAGTGTTGGATACCTATTTCTTCATCTTGTATTCGCTCCGCGAGCCTTCGGTTGATCGGACGGTGGAAATTATCCGCTTCTTTTGCACCCCTACACATGACATTGGATAGTGGGAGTGCAATTAGAGCGAACACGGAGATACTAATCATTGAGATATCGAAGGAAAAGCACTTAATATCCCATGCCTACTGAGATGCAGCAATTCACGTATCTGTTATCTTGTTCTTAAGTGAAGTCACAACAAATTTTTCACATACCACCTGACACACAAACACATACGGACGGATATCACTCATCATGTATCATATTCCGTATTTTTCCTCAAAGTCGGACATAGATAGTGTCGGATACCCGTTTTTTCATTTTGTATTCGTTTTGTGAGCCTTTGGTCAGTCGGTCGAGAGTTATTCGCTCCGTTTGTACTATAGCAGGGATAACATTTCCGTGAAGGTTACTTGCTTCAAAAGGTTAGCACATGTCCAATAACAAAAACCTAAATTTGGTCGCGCTTTGCACGTAAGCTAATCCACAAGGGACGCACCTAGGCTGCTATGTGCTTGCTGATCATAGGCTCGCCTTAAAACAAACGTCTAATGGTATGTATTGTTGTCACAGTGCACATTCACTATTTAATCCGCGGCTGCTATCCACTCCTAGGAAAGGTTTTCTAGAAAAACTGGAATTAAACCATCAAACCTAAGCATATAACAAGCCCCCAGTGGAGGTATTTTATTGTTCAAGGCTTGAATTTGTTTCATGTTTTAGCATCTCAAGTGGCATCTTTTGGCATTATAGAATCAGAAAAGAGCGTCCTGTTACCTACTTGATAAATGATACCTAATTACATCCCTCTCCTTTTCTCTGGACATACCGAATTTGCTATCTCCATGTTGCCTCAGAAAATTCCAAAGGCCTAACCGACCGAAGAAAGGTGTGTGATGCGGCGTGCACATACCTAAATACGGAGCAATCTATCCTGCTCTATCCCTAAAGAACCGGGTCGAACGATGGCGCACATTCTGCTCTGCTGCGTCGATCGTGTCCTCTGAAAGCCATTCAGGTCGTCAGAATCCATCGCGAAACTGTATAGGCACTCCATGTGTAGTGTTAGGAGATGCATCATGATGGACCGAGCACATGGTGCTGCCTCTTCATCTAGCTCACATTTTACTTCGGGAGCCAGGAGTTGAGGATCGGCTCAATGCTGAATCTGCATGCATTCAAATCCGCTGTCCATCTGCCAAAACCTGTCATGTCAAGAGTGGAGACACACAAGACCAAGACAGTGGAGACATCTCTTATTATCAAGATAAGAGGATGAGCACGCGTAAGTTGTTCTCCGATGGACTAAACGAAGGGGAGAAGTAGTATTCAGGGCAGGTGGTGCGTCAGTATTAGCACTGGGCAATACAATTATTATACAAGATTGTACTGTGATAATATAACCTTGTAAACCCATCAATTGCGAAATTCTTGTGCAACGCGAGGCACGTTTTTTTTTTTCGTGCGTGCAAATGCCTGTGATCGAATCTGACAACCGATCACATGCAGCTGATGCAGACGCGCGCGGGCGCGGTGCACGAAATTGCGTTGCGCCGAGCCACCAGCCAGCCACGCGTAAGTATCCACGCATAGCGTACGGTGCTGCGCAAGTTCGCAGCGTGCGTGCGGCACGCAGGTGGAGGCGACGCCGACGCCGACGCCACACGTTCGAGGCTGTGCAGGAGCGGCGCCTTCCAGGTGGCCGCCCGCCGCGCCTTCCAGGTGGCCTCAAGGTGGTGTTGTTTATCGTCATTCCCTCATCCATCAGCACGAGGCCCACGGTACGGGCCAAATTTTCGATAATACCTGTTACATGCAATGCAAGCAAACGGCCCGTACCGGTACAAACCTTGAGATGTTATCGTCAGCCACTAGAGCCCGGCCACGTACACGTACGGGCCAAACGTATAAAACCTGCCGCTACGTGCAGCGCGAGAAAGCCCATACTGATATCTGACAGAAGCATTTTCTCCGGCCGGCTATTTGTATCTCGAAATCTCGGGAAATTCAACATGCTAATATTTATTTCAATTATTTGGGTGATTTTTGTACTTGTAAGACACTATTTCATTACTAATGTTTCAATACTAAAATCGTGTATTAAAAACACCAAGATCACTCAAATCATCGATACAAATATTGATATCACTTATATAATTACTAAAATAATTGAAACAAGTGCCAAAAATAATTAAATCACGAGAAAATAGTGCTAACATACAACCTATGGGGCATTTTCAAGGCAACTTACCTTATGGGGGAGCTCTTTTTATTTTTTTAATCCTTTTTTAAAAAATATTTTAAAGATAACCTATCATTAACTTTATTTCTAATTATTACCCCTTTGATCACGTTATGGCCAGTGACGTGATCAAACTATTCTGTCATACCACCGATCGCGGCGTGACCAAACATACCCCTGATAGTCTTCCGAACCAACACACGTCCGTTTTTGGGCTAAGTCCTGTCACGCCAAGAGAAGTGACGTGACAGAAGTCGTTTGTCATGCTAAGGTCTGTCGCGTGACAACGTGCTTTTGCCACGTCACGAGTTGCGTGGCCAAAGGAGTCAGAATTGAAAATAAAGTTAGAAGAAGTTATCTTTAAAATAATTTTTTAAAAAGATTAAATAATGAAAAGAGTTCCTTATAGGGGCAAAGTAAACAAAAATGGGATATATGGGGCAAATAGAAAAGGTAGATGAATTATGTGGATGTTTATGGACCCCCTCCCCAAAAAACCTTTGATCATGCCAGCCAAAGACTTGGAATCTATCTATCTATCTAGAACTTTTCATATTATTTAATCCATTTTAAAAAATATATTTTAAAGATAATCTCTCCCTAATTATTTCCAACTCAAACCCTTTTGCCACGCCACAACGCGTGGCGTGGCAAAAGCACGTTGTTACGCCATGGATGTCGAACCCGGGAGCGAAGGATCCTGAATTCTCTGTGTTTATACACTAGTCCAGGATTTCCAGTGTACACAGTCAACAAAAAGTGATAGCAAAATCATATCACGCTCTTTATTAATAATAATTCTGAGTTTATTACAAAAAGGGCCTGAGGCCAAATAGAAAAGAGATAACACAGCGGAAAAGTAGTAGTAGTAGACCACACGACTTGCCACAGGCAATCGTCTGGGGACGTAGCCTATTCGTCCAGATCCTCACCGTCCTGATAGAGATCTTCCCCTGAATAAAGATTATTCAGCAAGAGTAAGCACAACTTCCGTGCTTGCAAGTTACACCCAATATTGAAAGTTAATGCATGCATAGGGTAAGCAAAGGATAATGGCAGGGTTGTTTTGCATAAACAGCATTTTCAGATTAAATACTCTTAGTAAATTTCTAAGGCCAGTTTTAATAATATAACTGAAATCAGTGATTAAGATGACAATGAATAGTGGATAATCTCCATTAAATAAATAGTGAAGGATACCCTCCTAACACTTGGCTAACCGCCCCATTTTACCATAGGATTATCCATCCTAAAATCATGTGTGAAAATCATTTTATAAACCAAAAACAAGTCTAACTTAGAGTGGCTTTGCTAGCATGTCCATGATCATGACGCGCTATTCGAATAGTTTCTACTCGCAGAGTTTGTACAGCTTTTACCCACACGAGATAATATGCTTTTAATGTCGGCCAAAGCACGCTCAAGGCGTGTGACTAAGCAATTATCATGAGGTCACAAAGCAAGCATCTTAATGTATTTATGTCCGCTAAGGTTTCGCTACCATTGACTAACCATCCTCCTAAGCCCCTCTTGCGCAGGTGGGACTAATGTCTAACCAACACCCACACATACAACATAGCATAAATAACACTAAGACACCACAGATTATTTAGCCAAATCATCTCATTCCGCACATGTGGTGGTACGGTAAGGCGTAGCAACATACGCTCAAAGACCGGTCCTTAATTGACTTGGCGACTTTCCATTTAAATAAACCCATGGGTCAGTAATCCTAACTAGATTAGGCCGTGCATGAACCTGCACCCACCATACATCCATCTCGCCCAAGTCCAAACCCATTTTATTTTATTTAGAGTGAAAAACTCTTAATAAACCTTTCGTGGTAAAACAAGACCACCGAAACAAATTTAAAATCAACTTGTAAAGGATTTGGTTAAACCTCCCCAAATAAATGTGATCTAAACATGGCTAAGCATATGACAAATTTTAGTAGAACTTTGCCTAAGGGTGCCATGGTATTCATATTCAATAATCAAATTGGTCATACAATGGAGATTGGAATAACTATATATAAACAGGACATTTAAACAATTATATAAACATATGCATGCAATAGTAATTTAAAACAGGAATTAAATAATTTAAAATACTGAGAACAATATGATCACTAGTGTAACTTGCCTTCGTTGAAGTCTTGAAATTCTAAATCGTCGGAAGGGTCTAACTCTCCGGAGTCGTCGAGGTCTATACGTGAAATTACGACAAATTAACTCCAAATTCAAATAAATTCAAAAACTCAGCTCAAACTAACTCCAAATTGAAATATTTTGCTTTAGTTAGCTAGATTATGATTTTATACAAATTTTGCAACTTGAACCACCCAATTTGGAGTTCAAATGCAAAAGATATGAATTTTAGAAGTTTAATACAAAATCTGGAATTTAATTGAATTCTCTGAATTATTTTTCTACTGGAAAATCAATTATTGCGCAATGCTGACGCCAGCGATGAATTTTCGGGAATTAAAGGAATTAAATTAATTCCTGACATGCGGGCCCCACGTGTCATAGACACGGCTCACGGTGGACTGATTCCACCGAGCCATGTGCGGCTCGGTGCGGTGGACCTGCCACGCGGGCGCTGACCCGGCGTGACACGCGGGCGCCACGCGTGTTCCTGCGCCGAGGTGGCACTGAGCTGGCGACGACGTGGCCCAGCCACGTGTGCCCGACGGGAAGATGGCTCCGGTGGCGAGCTCGCCGGCGCTACGCGCCACGGCGAGGGAAATGAAAGTGCGCAAAATGTAGAGGGGGTCCGTGCGAACTCGTGGGTTACCAAAACGACGGCGGAGCGTGGCCGGAAGGTCGTCGGCGACGGCGTTTGGCGGCGGCGGCGTGCGGTCGTCGATGAAGTCGATGCTGCGAGGCTCCTCCGACGAAGTGGGTGGTTGTACTAGCTTCGCACGGACACGGTGATGATGATGGTGCCGACGGCAGGGATGGAGGGGCTACGGAGGCGCCGGAAACGGAGAAGAACCGAGGGGTTTTCGCCGGCGGGGATCTTCGAATTCGGAGCGCTACGGTGACGGAGGGGTTACGGGGGTGGTGGCTACGAGTTGTGTGGGTCGAGGCGGTCCCGACGGTCCTATTTATAGGGCGCGAGCGTGGCCAAGCTGTCGTGGAGCTCAAGAAGGTCCTCGCGGTCATGGCGGCGAGATTTTGGGGATTTAGGGCGCCGGAAGGGAAAGTGATGGCCGTGTCGGGGGCGGAGAAGATCAGGGACTTCAATGCGCGCGAGATTTCGGTGATTCGCCCGGGATTTAGCCGTGTATGGAAGGTTCCCGATTCGTATCCATGGCGGCTTCGCGGCAAGAAAGGAAGGTGGAGGAAGAAGAAGGAAAGGAGGAAGACGATTGGGGGTACGTCCGATTTTGATCGGACGGTCGAGATTAGATGGGGCGAAACGGTAAGTGGCGATCGGGCGTAGCCGTTGGATTTAGATCTAACGGTCACCGGTGGTTGGGATGTTGGAGTCGTCCGAATGTTTCACTGAGTTCTAGCCGTTGGATTTTAATCCAACGGCTGAGATGCGACGGTGCGGCGCAAGAGAGAGAAAAGGAAGAGCTGACACGTGGGACCCAATGTCAGCGAGAGGGTGGAGGCGGCGCGGCGGAGTGTGCTGAGCGGGCTGCGCGCGCTCGGGGATGGGCTGGGCCGAGAGAGGTTTCGGCCCAAACACTGTTTGAGGTTTTTCTTTTGATTTCTGATTTTATTAATTGCTGATAATTCATTTAGGCTTTAGAATATAGCAAATTAAGTCCAAAAATTCTGAGAAAATTCACAGAAATTCTCTGGAGCATTTAGGACTTAAGAAAAATATTTCCAGCTATTAACTGGTAATAGATTTCGAAATTAAATTTGTTTAGCTTTAATTTAATTAAGGAAAAGCTTTTGAAAATTCCACAAAAATCCAATAAAATAATTAAACTTTATTTTCAATTGGAATTTAAAAATTGGGCTGTTACAAACCTACCCCCCTTAAAGGGAATCTCGACCCCGAGATTCAGGATTGGTTAGCAAAAAGATGAGGGTAGTTGGCCTTGAGTTCGTCTTCATTCTCCCATGTAGCCTCACTTTCTGGATGATGACTCCATTGCACCTTGTACGATCTGATGATTCTGCTTCTGGTAACACGTTCTGCGACATCCAGAATTTTAATTGGTCGCTCCACGTATGTGAGATCTTCTTGAAGGTCGAAGCTTTCCAAAAAGGTGTGGTCTTCTGCTGCTCACAGACATTTCTTTAATTGCGATACATGGAAGACATTATGCACTGCTGACAGGGCTTCTGGCAACTCTAGCTGATACACTACCTCTCCACGTTTTGCCAAGATCTTGTATGGCCCAATATACCTGGATGCGAGTTTACCTTTTGTCTGGAATCTCCTCACACCTCTGAGTGGGGTTACTCTGAGATAGACAACATCTCCTACCTCAAAGCTTAATTCCTCCGACGGTTGCTCTCGCATAACTCTTTGTCGGGATTGGACTACTTTCAGACGCTCCTGAATAGTTTTCACTTTACTTTCAGCTTCTTTGATCAACTCAGGTCCAAGGAGCTGACGCTCTCCTACCTGATCCCAAAGAAGCGGGGTTCGGCATTTCCTACCATACAGAGCTTCAAATGGAGCCATCTGCAAACTGGCTTGGTAGCTATTATTGTATGAGAACTCCGCGTATGGCAGATCCTTATCCCAACCTTTTCCGAAATCTAATGCACAAGCCCGAAGCATATCTTCAAGAACTTGGTTGGTGCGTTCTGTCTGACCATCGGTTTGGGGATGATACGCCGTGCTGAAATTGAGTCTAGTTCCCAAGGCTTCATGCAGACTTTTCCAGAACCGAGAGGTAAACTGAGAACCTCGGTCAGACACAATCTTTTTTAGTACTCCACGCAGTGCACGATTATTCGCCATGTACAATTCTAGCTAGCTTGTTGCTCTGGTAGGTGGTCTTGACAGGAATAAAGTGAGCTACTTTAGTTAACCGGTCAATTACTACCCAGATGGAGTCATATCCTGATTGGGTCCTGGGGAGTCCGGTGATGAAATCCATACCAACTTCTTCCCACTTCCACTCTGAATTGGTAATGGTCGCAATGCATCAAATGGGTCTTTGGTGTTGTGCCTTGACTCTTTGTGACGTCACAACGAGCGACGAAGTCAGCAATTTCACGCTTCATGCTGACCCACCAATACTTTTCTTTTAAGTCCTGATACATTTTGGTGCTATCAGGATGAATGGAGTATGGCGACTCATGAGCTTCTTTCAAAATCGACTCCTTTATTTCCCGCTGGTTGGGCACAAAGATGCGGTCTCCGAACCACACTGTCCCTTGTTCATCCTCGGAGAAACCTCGAGCTTTGTCTCTTCTCATATTCTTCTTGATTTCCTGAATGTCTTCATCTTCTAACTGCTTTGTTCTGATCTGATCCTGAAGAGTTGGTTGAACTTCTAAAGCGTTTACGCAACCTTGGTTGACAATCTCCAGATTCAGGTGCTTCAGTTCTTCATACAGCTCTGGCTGATTTTGTTGTACTATGATGGTGTTGCAATATGCTTTCCTGCTCAAGGCATCTGCTACCACATTGGCTTTGCCCGGATGATAATGGATCCCGATATCGTAATCCTTTATCAATTCCAACCATCTCCTTTGTCGGAGATTGAGCTCGGACTACGTGAATATATATTTCAGGCTTTTATGGTCCGTGAAAATCTCACAGCGGTTACCAATGAGATAATGCCGCCAGATTTTTGAGCATGCACAATTGCTGCTAACTCCAGATCGTGAGTCGGGTAATTCCCTTCGTGCGGCCTCAACTGCCGGGATGCATAAGCTACAACTTTGCCTTCCTGCATCAGTACACATCCGATGCATCAGTATGTGTACGAATTTCAACAAAAAAATAAAATGCAAATTTATTTCCATACAAATTCCAATGTAAATCCCTAAGTAATTAAAATTCAAAATAAATTAATAAAGTAGTAAATAATTTAAATTATTCTTAGCAAATAAAATAAAATTATTAATTTGATTTCCATACGAATTCCTAAGTAAAATCCCGAAATAATTATAACTCAGAATAAATATTATATAAAAACCAGCAATTGGATTTGTATACGAATTCTAACAAAAAATAATTAAAATTTAGAATAAAAATAAAATAGAATTAACAATTTGAATTTCATACAAATTACAAAGTAAAATTCCCAAATAACTATAACACGGAATAAGAATAAAAATGGCAATTGGATTTGTATACAAATTCCAACAAAATTAATTAAAATTCAGAATAAAAAGTAAAATATAAAATTGCAACTTTATCTCCATACAAATACCAAAATAAAATCCCTAAATAACTAAAATTTAGAATAAATTAATAAGTTTGATTTTTGTACGAACTCAATAAAAATGATTGAAACTTTGAATAAAAGTAGCAATGACATCGATCTGTTATGCTAGAAGACATTGATCCACGGTGAAGCGAAGAGCTAAGGTAGCGACGACGAGGATGGTGACAATGTCGTGTTACTCTCCTTAACCGTTCGATGAGGATAATGTCGTGTTGGTCGCCGGATCCGTTTAAGAGAAACGCCGGAGTCGAATGAGACAAGGGCCACGACGACAAGTGGTGAGCGTGGCATTGTTGAATAAGTCAATGGTCAAAGAAGCTCAATGATGGGGAAGCCATATCAAACATGACATGAAGCTTTTCGTTGAAGACGAGCTGTGGGCATTATGAACTCATTGTGTAGCTAGCAGCGTGTCATCACTAGTGAGGGGTATGATGTCACTGACGATGGCGAGAAGATTATCTATATCGTTAGATAGAGATTAAAGTAGATATGTCGACATCAGTGAAGATGGGAGGTCACCACGGTTAGTGAGAAAGCCACAATGTTGATTTAGCCAGCGTCGAAGAAGAGGAGCAACTGGTACGGGAGAATAGCGAATCGAGCATGTACAATGACATGCATGTATCTATGCATCCGCACGAATAGAAGCACGAGCTGTCAGAACCCGGGATTAACGTCCCAGATCTTCTATGTATTTCTGAACTAGTCCCATGATCAGTAGCTAGTTCACACAGTAAACAAATATGGTAACAAATTCATATCACAATTTTATTAATAATCAACAGAGTTTATTACAAAGGAGGCTTATAGGCCCACAATAAAATAAACACAACGGAAGACGAAGATGTAGTAGGGTCCAGCAATCTGCCACAGACAATCGACTAGGGTAGCGGCCTAGTCGTCGAGGTCCACATCGGTAGCAAAGTCCTTCTCCTCTGAAATTTTGTTTGCATAAAGCAAGAATGAGCACAACTTCCGTGCTCGCAAGTTACACCCGTCAAGTAATAGAATGACATGCATATATGGATGTAACAAGGATGGCTTATGTGTTAATTTGCATAAAGCAGCATTTTCTTTAAATACTTGTACTAAGTTCCAAAGCAATTATTCTATACTACAAATCATTTTGTAAATTCTCAGTTTTATAGTCAGATAACATTCACACATGAATGGTAAAGGATACCTTTCTATCACATGGCTTCCTGCCCAAATTCCCATCTGGATAAACCAGTTTTGAAGAAGTTTATTTTTAAACAAAACCAAAGTCTAACTTTGAGTAGTTCTGCTAGCATGTCCATAACCGTGGACACGGCTATTCGAATAGTTTTACACTCTGCAGAGGTTGTACAACTTTACCCACAAGAGATAATCAACTTTTAATGTCCGTCTGACACACTTCCGAAGGTGTGTGACTAAGTGATTATCACGAGGCCTTTACAATGCGCCATTCCACTGCGGTTACCCCTCGCTAAGGTTTCGCCACCCCCTTTGGAATAAAGACCTCCGGGTTCGGGCCCCCTCTTGCGCTAGGTGGGTCTAACATAAGTCGTAACATGACTACCCATTGCATCTGTAGGGAACGACAACGGTGAAACATTGCAAATTAGTTGGCCAGGTCCCGCCCACACAGGACATGTGGTGGTACGATAAGGCATAGCATCATGCGCTCGAAGACCGGTCCTTAACTGACTTGGGCAACTTTCCAACAAAACCCATGGGCCTCAACCATACCTGATTGAGCCCGTGCAGGAACATGCACCCACCAAACATCCATTATGCCAACTCATTTTCATTTTATTTTCCAGGTAAAAGCATTTATAAACCTTCTATGGTAAAACAATACCATAGAACCAGTTTAAATCAAATTTGAAAGATTTGGCTAACCTTTCCCAAATACAAGATTTAATCTAAGTATTGGCTAAGCATAAGGCTAATTTTAATGTCATTTTACCTACTGGTGACAAGGTATTCACGTACAATATTCAAATTGGACATACAAGGAGAATTGGATTAACTAGGCAATTAAAACAGGGAATTAAAATAATTGCATAAACATAGGCATGCAGTGATAATTTAAAATGAAATATAAATAGTTAAAATAATGGGATCAATATGATCAAGGGTATAACTTGCCTTGCTTCAGGTGTTGCAGATCACCTGATATTGAGGTGATGTTGTTTTCCTTAACAGGTCACCTAGTACTCACAAGTACTTTCTCTAGGTAGTCCACGTGTACAATCACGATGATCATACAGTCAAAATCAATCCTCTTAGGTTGCTCTTCAAACGGCGTCGAAATCTGACTTTCCGAAGTCGTCGAAATCTAACGTGAAAATAAGCCAAATTCAAACTAAATTCAAATAACAATTCAAATGAACTCCAAATCAAATAATTTTGGATTAAAAAGCTAGATAATAATTTTATATGAATTTAGGAATTTGAATCGACGAAATCGGGGTTCGTATGAGGGAGAACGAACCCCGGGAAGTTCTAAATCTCAATAAAACCCTAAAATCAGATTTTATTGAATTTCCCGAATTGTTTTTCTAAAGGAAATTCGGTTTATTGCGCAAGCTGACGTCAGCCACAAGATTTCGGGATTTAAAATAACTTCTGACGTGTGGGCCCTACGTGTCATAGACACGGCCCACGGTGAACTGGTTTCACCGAGCCAAGGGCGAGCTGGTGCGGGTGGACTGTGCCACGCGTGTGTGCCATGTCAGCGGAAGGGTGAGGTGGCGTCCACGGGGCAGCGATGTGGCGGCCACGTGGTGGTTGGTGATGACAGTGTTGCCGGCGAGGGTTTTTGGACCGGCCGACAACGGCGAGCCGGGGTACGGCGGCGACGATGAGTGGGCACACTGAGTCGGGCATGCTATTGCGCATCGGTAGGTACCTAATTTGGCACGGAAGGATGGCGGTGGTGGCCGGAATCGGCGCCGGAGCGGAGGACGAAGACGGCTGTTTGTCGGGGATGTCAACCGAAGATGCTCCGAGGCGAAGAAGGGGTGCGTGAGGTAGCTCTGGTGATGGGGAGGGCGATGGTGCGGTCCACAGAGGCAGGGCGGCGTTGTCGACAGAGGTCTTCGAGGTTTTAACCGGCGGCGTCAAAACCCTAAAATCAGAATTACGGCGGTGCTAGAGCGGGAGGGGAGGAGTGGGTGGCGGAAGTGGATTGAGGAGGAAGAGGCGCACCCGGTGCTCTATTTATAGGGGCCGGGGGAGGGGGTGAGGGCGGAGATCGGGTGCGAGGCCGGCGGCGATGAGTGCGGAGGTTCCGGCGATTACGGCCGTGAGAGAGGGGAAGATGGCCGGGAAGAGGGCGGCGTGATGCGGGGGATCTGTTGCGCACGACCGCGTGATTCAAGGCGCGTGGATGGCGGCGGAGATTGAGCTCCAGCAGCGCGGTAATGGCGGAGGGGTGCGGGCCTGGCGCGAGGGAGACGCGGCGGGGACGAAAGGACGTGCGCCGTTGGATTTGATCCGACGGTGCGGAGAGAGTGGGGTGCGTGGAGATTTGGTGACCGTCCGATCCAATCGGATGATGGGGAAGAGAGCGAGAGAGGGGAAGAGATGGGCTGGGCTGGATTGGGCCGAAAGCGGCCGGGCGCGGGAAACAAATACGGTTGGGCCGGAGGAATTCGGCCCAAAGCTAATTTAGGGATTTCTAAATGATTTTCCAATTGATTTAATTCAGATAATTAGAGAGGCTTTAGAAAATAGCAATTTAAATCCAAAAATTATGAGAAACTTCACAGAAATTTCCAAAGTTATTTTGGACTTAAATAAAATAGTTTCAACTTAAAGTTGGCTATAGTTTTTGCACATAAATTATTTTGGCTTTGAAATAATTAGGAAAAAGCTTTTAAAACTCAGAAAATTCTATAAATTAATTAAATTTTATTTTCCAGATCAAACCAACTTAAACTACAAGAACTTCAAATAACTTTTAAATTTTGACTTTGAAAAGCAATCAAACTCTCGCAAATTCTCAGAAAAACCAGTAAAATAATAATTTTATTTATTTTTATTTTGGTAACAACACTTTGGGATGTTACACGAGCATACAGAAGCGGAGGGAGAAAGAGCTTGGAGTAGAAATGACGTAGTTGTAAAGAATAGGCTCGGAGCCACCGGAGAGGGCGTGACGGGTGTCCACGACAATGATTGGCAACGGTTGCACATGTATGCGTGTTGATGTTACAACGGTCAGCATTAGACAATAATTGAAGAGAATTATAAGATAACTAGATGGTATATTATTGCATTGAGAGGGTTAGCAGCTGAGAGGGAGTAATCAAGAATTGAGCTTGTTGCTAGAGGTTGAAGCAGAAAAGCTGTGAGTGTAAGAAAAGATACAAGACACATGGTTTGGCAGGGCAGCCGATGTGTGAGGGAGGATAAGTTCAAGATAAGCTTTCCATGGTCCATCGGTGTATGTGTGAGCAAGGCACTCTAATACTATGTAAACTAATAAGATAATTTGCAGCACACATAATCAAAGTATTGCTTGAGATTAAATAGATGTACATGTGCATGCATACATTTAATAGAGGAGAATATGGGTATACTGTTGCATGATCCATGCATGATGGAAAGTGATTACATTTCTAAAACCCCAACTTATTATGCTGAATGATTTCCTTTTGGCAAAACTCATACTCCAATTATATTCCTCAACTTGTATTTTCCTTCAAGTTTTTATTGTTACTTTTAATGTTTATGGTGCCTTAAAATTCTAAATAGGCTACAAGATACACAAATATATTCTCAAACACCTAAGTTATATCATTTGACGCTATAAACTTTGAAACAAATTTAGTCGCACAAATGCGCAGGCTACCATGCTTGTTATATATAGATGACACATGCACAACACAATATACGGAGGCACTTCTTAATTTAAAAGATTGATATGGTACTTATGACAAAAGTACATGCTAGTGACACTGATTATGACGGATGGATGGTGAAGATAAGGTTACATTAAGAACACACGAACAGACGAACTAGATAGGAAATCACCTGCACGAGTAGTGGAGAGCAAGCATATGGGAGCTAGTTAAGGTGAATGGAAGCGTAGTATGGGTTAGTACATGCAAATTGCTTCCCAGCCGGAGGCGGCGATATACGGGAAGCTGATAGTGTACGTGAATTTCGTACACAGAATATCGGGAAACCTTGATGATGCTGGTGCCTTGGGAAGTGGGCAACCGCATGCGAAGATTGAAGATGGTAGCATGGAATGCGTTGTTTTGGAGGAAGTCCACGAGAGAAGACTTGCACATAATTTTGTGCAAAATTAGAGGGTAGGACTATGTTGGTTGGCCCACATTGACTACCACAAGTATCTACAGGACCAACCCCCACATTGACCACCACGAGTATCTACAGGACCGGCCTCTCAGGTTGGAGTTCAATGAGGACGCCGACCCAGGTTCGAATGGTAGCGAGGAGGACGCACCCTAGGGTGGTGGTCCGATTGGTAGAATTGTGTCATTGGAGATGCCTTACATGGCATCTAGACTTAATGATATCGAAGTGCAGTCCCTCATACGACCGCAAGAAGAAGGGTCCTAATGGTGGGTTTGATGCTGACCCGCATCTTTACGCGCAACGCGTGTGGTCGAGACGCGTCCGGGCTAGGGGCAAGCGACAGCGGTTCCACGTGGGAGGTTCGGGCTAGGGAGGTGCAGAGGTGATCACGTGTCGGGAAGAGGCAAGTCCGATACGACGCAACAACCACTTCTGTAAAAAACCGCCAAAGTGCCATGTACGCCAAAAACTCTGGTGAGTGTGTGTAAGGCCAAGCTGATACCATGCTTAGGTGGGGAAGGGAGATCCTGAAGCCATCCTTTTGATTTCCTTTTGCTTTTTGATCTTATTATTTGTAGTAGGTTATGGGTTATTGAAAAAGAGGAGGGTTATAAAACTATGTTGTTTTTATTTAAAGTAAAACAATATTGAAAAATACTACCATAGTTACCAAATAATCTATTTTTCTTATTTTACTGGTCTCCAATGTTTATGGTTAGTGTCGATGTTCTAATATCAATCTTATGAATAAATGCTGGTGGCTCTCTAAGAGCGAAACCACACAGAAAAGGACATGTGAATTTTATACATGTTCATGTCTTCTCGTGAGAGAATAATAACCCCACTCCTGTGTTGCTATATTGATTGTGTTTACAATAAAGAAGAAATCACAAAACTAGGGATTGATGATTTCTGTCTCTCGTTGTCTCTGTCAAATATGTTCTCTGCCCTTCTTCCACTTTGTCTACCGGCTTTACTTCTTATATAGCGCATGAAGGGGTGACAGTTGTCCACGTCAAGAGACACCTTAACGTTTGATGCAATACACACGTTTGAATGACGGTTATTGTCAGAGACATATCCCTTCACGTCGCCTTGCAGTTATGTTAGAGACAGAGATTTAATATGGGTAGTTATCTTAGGGAATAACAACACATATTAACTGCTGCGTGTATTAAACACACTATACAAAGGTCCCTAGTCAATTGGGCCAACGTATCTGTGGTTCTTATCAACTATAGGGTGGTTGTAAATGGCCTGATCGTAGTAAAGTTTACGACCATGAGGTGATCGTAGTAGGACTTACGATCGATAGGTAATTGTAGAAAAACTTACGACCATACACGCTGGTCGTAGAACAGCTTATGACCCCTATGTGTTTATAATCTCTCCCACTGTTGATATTGATGGATACCCTTAAAGGTTGTATAAGAGATATTATCATCTATAATAAAAATTATAAATAAATGAATTTAATTAACTGAGGATTATTAGGTCCTCATCGATTAGTATATCTAAATATGATTCAAGGATTTGCCACGTGACCCAAAAATATTTGGATGTTCGATTGCTTGTACATAAGATAAATCTCTGTCATACCTCCCTTTTCCTTCCTCTTAAGGTGAGCACTCCTTTCATAAAATATTAAACCCAACCAAATCTCGGCCACGATCCCACCATCAACTTCCATACGCGGCATCACCCGAATGCACCACCTTAACCATTAATACCAAATCCATCCTCGTCGCAAAACACACACACACAAATCCCCCTCAACCTTTCGTTCCATCTCCCTATTCAAGTAATGAAGTCAATGTTATCAATTAAATCGATATTTGCCAACCGATGTAAGTCCAATATATCGAAGCCAATTGTTCCAATTTTTTTTAAAAAATCAAAATTAATGTTGGCACATGTCTTATTACGAAGGGAATCTACTAAGACCTGTTTTTTTTTTTTTTGAGTACTCCAGGACCTGGGTTGAGCAGAGTGGTTTGCTCGCCACATATATATATATATATATATATATATATATATATATATATATATATATATATATATATATATATATATAAAGTTAATTCAGCCCAGGCCATTCTTCTCTTGAGGCCCACCTGTTCGAGCTCGAATGCTTAACAGTAGGCCCATTTGGTGACCACCCAGTTAGTGTCCTAGGTCATTCAACCGTTTGTGCGGGTCCAACCAAAAGCCAGCAACTTCGCGCGGGCGAAGCCGCGAAAGGAAGCGGAAGAGGGAAAAGAGGGCGCGAAAATCCAGGCGGCGGCGAGGCGAGGAGTGGAGTGGAGTGGAGTGGAGTGGAGTGGAGATGAGCTCGTCGACGTGCGGCCGCGACGACGACTCGCCGGACCTCGTATGCCAGCTGGACTGCGTCCACGGCATGGTCGACGCCCTCTCCTCCGTCCGCTGGAAGCGCCACCAGGTCAGCTCGCTCTTCCCCCCTATGTATATGCCGGCGGTGTACAACATGTCCAAATACCATCCTGTACCGATCCGACGTTAAAGTCATATTTCTCGTGGGGCAGGACGCGGTGCTGGAGCTGTCGGAGCACGGCATCGTGCTCATCGTGGAGGAGAGCGGCTGCCTCCAGGCCAAGGTCTACCTCAAGCGCGAGGTGAGTGCGCTGTCTGCCCGTCAGGTGTTTGTGTTTATGCCTCGCTGCGCTTGGGCGTTGAATTATGTGGGGATTGGGTGTTGCAGCTGTTTGTGGAGTACGAGTACGCGGCGGAGGGGCGGCCGCGGTTTGGGCTGAGCCTGGGGCTCCTCGTCGATTGCCTCAACACGTTCTCGGCCCCAGGGCACGCCTCCGCCGTCGAGATCCGGTACCCAGGCCCCGACATGCAGCTTCTCCTCAGGTAGGTTTATCTGCTTGTGATAGTTTCATCATCCTTTTTTGTTACATTTTGAATTGCTATCCTCTTATAATTGATCATGTAACTCATCAGTCATTTGCAGAACTGTGGTGGATAATTAGCTAGTTGTTCATCCTTTTGTAGTTGCTGTTGTAGCCATGCCCCACCCTCTAGAGTCGTCGGGAATACCTAGCGCGCCCTAGGGAATATGGACATGTACATAGGCTGGGCATATAGCTATACCATGAAATGTACCAAAATGCACATTTCTCCATCAATATAAGGCGGGGGCAAGAAGGAAAATATCCCTTCTTGCTCCCCTATA
This sequence comes from Ampelocalamus luodianensis, assembly GCA_036346255.1. NCBI lineage: Eukaryota > Viridiplantae > Streptophyta > Magnoliopsida > Poales > Poaceae > Ampelocalamus > Ampelocalamus luodianensis. The sequence continues at coordinate 58,369,987 of CM070627.1, read as the reverse complement.
CATATATGGCCCCAAGAGAGAGTGTGTGTGTGTGTGTGGGGGGGGGGGGTCCCTCATTCTTCCTGCTCATAATGCAACACATTTATTCCTCATGGCCTTCGGGTCCTCCATCTCTTGGTCCCTCAAGACAAAGGGTATTTCTGTACACACTATCTAGTTTTGTAGCTATGGGAGTTGCATTCATGAATTACAATCCTTTTAAAGTTGATCTCATAATTCATTAGACATTTGGTTAACTGTAGTGGATAAATAGCTACCTGTTCATACCTGGGATGGAATACACAACTAGATCAGCTTATGTATCGTTATAACTTACCTGTGTATAAGTCTGTAATTTGTGTGAAATTCATGTTCAGATGAACTGGAAACCTATGGGTGACTACATTTTATGATGAGATTAGTGAATCATACTTTGAAGTACATTATAGTACCACCTCAGCCTTGGTAAAAATTCAAGCTCTTGCATTCAGCTCAAGATTCTAAATTGGTTGTGGAGGGAGATGGATGTAACTTAAGTAATGTAAAACAAAGAAAAAGATGCAAATGCGAGGAGATATTTGTGGGATCTTGCTTATACGAGGTATTCTTCTAATGTGAGTGCAGATCAGTGGGCTCCTCAGATGTATGTATGTATGCAGAAATCAGAACCAGAATTCCAGATACAATCTCCTGGGATTACCATTTTGAGCATGCCGGGAATACTCCGGTGACTTTTACTGTTAAGGTACTCCCGATGCTTTCTCTGTTTCTTTGGTGGCAGTTTGCGTCAGTAGAAGTTTTAACTTTAGTGCCTCAGAAATATATGATTCACCTCCTGAAATTTCAGTCTGCCGTCCTGAAAGAATCAATCGATGACCTTGAGTGGCCAGGTTCCAGCATTCAGATTCAATTGCAACCAGACCCCACATCAGTAATATTCAAGGGCGAAGGGCATGGCGACCTGCAAGTGTGTAATGAGTTGGTTTCTATTCTTCAGGCAGCTTCCAATTGTGTCCATAACTCACTGCTAGTTACCCCATTTGGCAGATTGAATTCCCCTACTATACAAACACCGATCTTCTAATTGCATTCCAGTGTGACCGTGAAGTATCGTACAGGTAAAACTCTTGTGCCTGGAAGCTCTGATGGTATGCTTCTTTGTGCTAACCCTACTGTTTTCTGCAAGGTACAAGTACAAGTTTCTTCGTGCGACTACCTCAAATTTCCCAAGTAATGTCATGAAGGAGAATCGTGGGAGTAAGGTGACGATTGGGAGGGGAGGGATGCTCAAAATCCAGCACCTGGTTTCAGTTGTGAGGCCAGGTATGCAATACTTTCGTAATGTTGCTGGAGGGGCTCAACAGCCAAGCCGGATTGCTTATATAGAATTCTTTGTAAAGCCAGAAGAAGATGAGAACACTATAAATGATGCCTAGAATTTGTGGTATAGGTTATGTTGTTGGGCTTGTGTCATCCATTAGGTCTTACTTTATCTTCACCAGTTAATTACTAGTTTCAGCTTTGTGCATCTTTATTGTACGGTACAGTGATTAGTTGATATTTGTGAAACTGAAGTAAGGTCATAGTATTCTCCCTAACAAATGACCTTTGTCGTAGATTCACATTGCCTCTAATCCTGTTTCTTAGTTACTATTTAGAATTAAGTTGGGATAGGAATCCTTTTGTTCCTTGACCTTTCAAATCAGGTCCATCTTTAAGCCTTCGACTTTCAAATAGCAGTTGTTAACCTTTGATTTTGAAACTTTTGCCCAGAAGACAACAAAATATCGACCACTCAATAATTTGGAAAACAAAAGTTGGAGGACAGAATTTGAAAGTTTTTAGGCTTGAAATGGATTTGACCCTCCAAATTCGTGGATCAGTAAGTTATTTATCCTCAGCTAATTTTGATGACTATGATTTTCATTAAATCATTAGATTTATCCAGTGTTACCCTAGGCGATAGGCGGAGCGGAGGGTGGCCGCCTAGTGCCTAGCCCGCCTAGGCGGTTAACATGCAGCCAATGAAACTAGGGGTTAGGACTTGGTTGGGGCCGTGGGAACAGGAGGAGGAAGGGAAAGGGGAAGGAGAAGAGGTGAGAATGAAGAGGAAGTAGAGGCTGGGGCTGTGAGCAGAGGAACATGGGCTGGCCCAACACATCCCAACACAGCTAACCCTACACAGCCGAACACAATTACACATCAGCCGAACACAATTACACAACAGCTTCTAACAATCTCACCTCAAGAAGAACTACACCGCTGCCATCCTCTTCTCTCTTCCCAGCGCTAGCTCTCCCACCCTCATCCCCTTCTTCCCCTTCCTCGTGGTAGCAGGGAGGCGAAATCAAAAGCAGAGGAGCATACCTGGGGGTGGCACGCGGCGATGGGGAGGTGCGACGGGGAGGGATTGGAGGAGGTGGCATGACGGGGAGGCTGGGAGCAAACGGGTGAGATCTCCACTTCATACCCCCTTTCTAACCTCTAACCTCTAGCTGCGCCCAGCTCCGCCTCGCCCTGCCCGGCGCTGTCTCAATTCCGCCCAGCGCCGCCTTGATCCGCTGCTTCTAGCCTGCCTAGAGCCGCCTAAGTCCTCCTTGGACTGGCGTTGACTGTCTAGGCGGGGTCAGCGGCTCAGCGCCCAGGGCACCGATTAGCCCAGAATCGGGGCCACCGGGCGGCCGCCAACACCTAAGCGGCCTAGGCGGGCGCCTAGGGGAACACTGGATTTATCAATTGATAATATGAGCCTTAACCACGGGTGATCCAATCTTGGAAGCAAATGGTCATGTTACAACATCACATATTCCCTGAAAATAAATCCAAAGTTCATAGTGCAAGATAGTTCAGCTCGTGTCTGTCTCGTCATAACCTCCCATTGCTATCAGCAGGCCCCCAATTAATCTAGCTTGGTACTTTAAAGAACCAGGCCACTATTGAATGGCCCATTGATCAATTGCTAGCCATACCCAGGTGAGAGCTGTGTCTCATCTGTTCTTCTTGTTCCCTCTGCTGTTGTTGCTTGTGTTTATTTTCCACCTCATATATTATGCGCTTGCTGAAGTTGATAAACTTACACATCACAGCAACTGCTTAGTACAACAAGCACTTAAATATACAAAACGTGTGGACTAGCTATTTACTAACCATGAGAGGAATGCCAACTAAGAGAAGTTCTTTTAGCTGAAACAGAGAAGGCAAAAGAGAAGTCGGCAGCATTGATTCATCACTGAGCAATCTTTAATCAGTAAAAGATACATGGAAAAAGACTACATCCTGTTGGAGTCCTGTTTCTTGTAGCTAGTTATGGGAAAGGTCTGTCTAGTCAAGACCTGTAACTTATCAACAAAGGAGAAGTGGTGGCTCCAAGGAACCAAAACTAATAGATCGCAAAAGTACCAAACCCTAGTTCTGCTTTACCTTCTCAAGAGTGAGAGGACTTAAGAACCGCACCAAACCTCCTTTACTTTTTGTAGGCTACTCTCTTGATGAAAGGTAAAGACATCTTCTCTAATTACCTATTCATCCTACCTAGTGACAACTCACAAGTGATCACTGTACTAGGCAAAAAGATTGCTAAACTAGCTAAGCCAAGAGACGATTGGCTATTGGATTATTAAATGGTCAGAGGGTGTGTTTTTGTGTTTACTTGTGAACTGGATGTGCCATTGTCCATTGAGTGACCCAAGAGATAATTCAGAGGCCTCCAATGAGATATATATTCTGCTCAACAATATGTTTGATGTACCTAATGGCCTTTGTCCATCCTTGTGACCGCGAAGTGGCATTTTGATGTTACAAGATATCGAGGCGCATATTTGGAAAGCCCCTATTCTGTGGACTGAACGTGATGTGGACTCTTAAAACAAAATAATGAGACATGACCTGTGAGCACAGAGCTAACATAAAGCAGTAGTAAGTTTTAGCAAAATAAGCTTGTATATTTTGAGAAACAAGTGTGTCCTTTCCATTAAATTTCTTATACAGCACTCCACTATAGTTCTCTTAGAGTTTGTTTGTGACTCATTCCCGTTCGGGATATACGTAGATGAGCTGAGAATTTAAATTAAAATATCAGACCATTCATATGAATGAGTCGGGATTTTGGCCCAACCAAATAAGGTCTTAATGAATAAGTACTCCACTCCACTAGTACATAGAGAACCGGAAATGCATTGGTATTTTGGTAGTAGGAGTACGTGCTTAGATTATGTACACTCCTAGTGCTAACTAAAGTAGGAGAATATCTCTAGCCTCTAGATCCGGAGCATGTATAAGAGGCAAAATACTAAGCACCGTGCCATTTATGTTCTGTTTATACATGCTATATTGCTATGCTAATGCTACAGTCAGTCACTTTCACTCAATACATATAGTAACCACAATTAGGTTCCCATGGGTTCCTATGTTTAGACGAAAAACCAGTACTCGTAGCCGAGGACAAGCACGGCTTGTGGTCAAGGGCATCTCCAATGCTTAATAACTATTAGGGCATTAAGATGGGGTTCACAAGACTTGTTGCAATTGCCACGATGTTTAGTGTTACCAGGAGGTTTTAAGGTAGGTCCAACACATTAATAAAAAATGGCAAAGATTCCAACCACCCCACCCTCACTCGTCCCCTCCACCCCCCAATCTTCTCACCCCTCCTGTCCACCGATCCATCCTGTCGTCGACGCCTCCACCTCTCCACCCTCACCGTCCCTTTCCCTTCTCCCTGGCATCCCGGCAGCGGTGACCCTTCCTAGTGTCTCCTCTCTAATCCGCCTTCGTTCTTCCCTTCCTTCACTCCTCCAGCTCAGCGACATGGTGGATCCCGGTTGAGGGGTGACCGAGATGATGGCTGGGGTGGGTGGTGTGGGGCGGATCTAGTGGGTGGTGTTGGGTCTGACTTACAATTTTGGTTACAATGCTTAAAGTCGGCCATAAGGTTGGCTTAAACCTACTGTTTTTTGCAAATTGTGGATGCCCATAAGGTTGGCTTAAACCTACTGTTTTTTGCAAATTGTGGATGCCCTTACAATTTTAGCTACAATGCTTAAAATCGGCCATAAGGCTGCCAGGTAAGCCTTATGATTTTTTTTTGTAACATTGTGGATGATCTATTTTTTTTAACATTGTGGATGCCTAACATGTGTGGCTACGTATGATCGCATAACAATCCACTGTAGTTCATTCTGAACTAAGACCTACTCGTACTACCTATTCTACTGCAAAGGGGCGTGATCCCCACCTTTCGTTTCGATTTATTGCATAGGTTCCAAATCACCTCAACACATTGGCCTTGTTTGTAACCCAACGGAAGTACTTCCTACGAATTTTCGGTAGGAATCCTAAAATAAGGGTCCGTTTAAAATGCGAGAATTTTCCCGATTTTTATTGTAATTGAATGATTTCCTGCAAGATTCTGCGTTCCAAACGGGATCTAAACGCCTAAATCTAAATCTACCTTCAAAACTCTAGGTTCGCTAATTTATTGATTCAGTTTTAGGTCCAGGCCTAGTTTGGAATTCATGAATTTGTTGCGGAAATTGAAGTATTTTTTGGGTGAAGTTCCTACCTTCCAGACGGGCTACTCGTGGTCGTGGGGTCACGAGTCAATATTATAACTCCATCTTGCTTGTAGCCGTGGGGGCCCACTTGTCAACTCCATATGCAGTTTATTACGAGTGTTGACACGTCTTGGTAGCAAGGGCAAGCACTAGTAGGTAGCGAGCTGCTGCTAATAAGTTGTTCGGTGTACTTTCCAACGAAGCCTGTGTAAGACCAGACTTGGACCGGACCGAAGTCACCAAACCAAACCAAACCAAACCCAACCGGCCAACTCAACCTATTCGGGTGCCATTAATGGCAGACCGACGCCATCATCAATGCATCATACTTCCAAGATACGCTCCAATGAGCTCGCAATCGTATCGCTCCGAAAACAAGTCCGGTTCTTCGCCGTGATCGGCCACTTATGGCCTTCATTCCGTATGCCGACTCAACGTGTTCATTCGGAGGTTTTTCATGACCGTTTTTCACATCATAGGCGCCCGACCGTCGCTTACGCGCGCTTTCACCTAGGGTGATTTGCACTACGTATTCCGGGTACTGGTTTATCTTTGCTTCCAACTCATTCACGGAATTGCTAGTTCAACGGCGCAACCATTGGACCGTCGCCATCACCCACCCACGTTTTAAGGAAACCGAGGCTGTTTGGTTGTTGATCGAATCGTAGTCAAACCAAATTTCAGCGTTATCAAACTTTTCGTGGTGATTTTCTCACTCTAGGATTGTCCGCGTGTGACGTTGGATTTCATTGACGTTACCAAATTTTAGTAACAAATCAAACATCAGCCAATTTTCGTTAACGTTACCAAAATTTGGTTTGATTTGCAATGATAACAAACCAAACAGCCCCTAAACAACCAAACAAATGCAATTTGGGCAATCTAAGTAGGCCTAATATATCATCATCATCATCCCGATAGAGACATGACCATAGGGGATATTAGCGTAAGGCTCACTGTATTTAGCTGCCCTCTTCAATAATTGTACTAGCACCTACAGATGCAACACACACATGTACACCACGGAAGCGAGCACTAATGGCGCTTAAATTAGCCGGCCGGCCGGTGGCGGCATCCATCTCACCGGCCACCGCTTGTGATCTGCAATGTCCCACTAGCCTGTGTCCACTGTACGTACGACAAGCTAGCCATTCATCTACTACTGCTAGTAATGCAAAGACAACATTGAGCTGGACGAAGACGACGCAATAAGCAACTGCACACGAACTGAACCGTCCATTTTCAGAGCCAACGGTCCAGATTCACGGCCACAGTACAGTGCTACATCACAAAGGCGCTACAGTGCTTCTCAGATCCGAGCCGTTGGTTCCCTATCGTGCGGTGGAATTGGAACTGCCTAAGTTGCGGTTGCTACTGCAACTGCACACGAACCCTGTCTACATGGAGCTGCACATTGATACGAGTAGGGGTGAAAACGGATCGGAAACGGACGGATAATAGCTTTACCATATTTGTTTTCATATTTTTTTCCGGATCCGGATACGAATACGAATACCCTGGATACGAATACGAATGCGAATAGTATCGAATACGAATACGGAGCGAATACGAATCGAAACGAATACGGTCACAAATATTTTTCGGAACATTAAAACCCCTTAAATTGTATGCTATAAATTAACGAAAACATATAACTAATTTATTTAATGTAAACATTTATGAATTGTTCATATTTTTAGCAACCACACATAACATTGGTACTAGCAAGTTACATTAACTAGTTCATCACAAATATAACACTTAGTTTACCATATTTAGCTCATAAGTCATAACTTATAAAGTCATCACGTATTCACACTTAGTTCATCATATACATAAAATTTAGTTCACACTAACATCGATTAGACTAGATGGTTAATCTATACGCAAATGACTGTAACATCCGAAAGTATGTTACCAAAAATAAAATTAATAAAGTTATTATTTTATTGGATTTTCTCAGATTTAAAAGAGTTTTTCTCGTTAAAAAGGGAAAAATAATAAAATAAAGTCAATTATTTAATTTTCTAGTTTTTAATGTAAAAAAAATAAATTTATTGAGTTTTCTGGGATTTTATTGGATTTAAAGTGAAAAAGAAAATTTTAATTAATTTATAGAATTTTCTGGATTTTAAAAAGGTTTTCCTTATTTTTAGAAATTTAAAATAATTTATATACAAAAATAAAAAGTAACTTTAAGTTGGAATTAATTTTATTAAGTTAAAAATAATTCAACGAATTTCTATGATTTTTTCTAGAATTTTTTAACCCTATTTGCTATTTTCTAAAAGACTATTTGATTTGTTGTATTTTCTGAAATTCAAAAATCAATTAAAATCCCCTTTTCTCTTCTGGGCTGAAATCCGGATATCCGGACTCCGTTTTATCCGGATAATCCGTATTCGTTTCCGTATCAGCCGGATAGCATGCCTACCGTATTCGTTCCCGACGGAAAATCCGAATCCGTTTCCGATCCGAGAAAAATCCGATCCGAGACATTCCGAATCCGTTTTTGTCCGAATCGGTCGGAAACTATCCGATCCGTTTTCACCCCTACATACGAGGGGAAGTTCATATCAGAACTGTGCCACATTGTCCTGGCAAACATGCTGCGGCTGAATTCTACTCGTCGGCATGCCGTAAGGCAATATACACGGTGTTTGAGGAGTTTTAACGTCATCTTGAGGCCTATTCGAAACTTTTAAGCTTCCCTAAGGACATGTTTGGAACGGTTTCGCTTCATTTTCGCTCGGAAAAGCTAGAAGCCGTTCCAAACGGGTTGCTTTTCGCACCGGTTTTTCTCAAAGCCGAAAGCTGCTATAATGCGAGAAAGCCGAAAGCTGGCGTGGGGCAACTTCCCGCAGCCTCCGTTCCGAAATTACGCCGGAGTTCGTGTTATTTACCCGCCTCGTCTAGCTATAAAAACTAGCCACTCAGCCCTCCCCTATTCGATCTCGATTCCCCCAACCCTAGCTGCGCCCCCGAGCGCGCTGGCCCCCGCCTCCGCCCGACCGCCCTCTAGCCCGCCAGTGCGTCCCCCGGCAGCCCGCTCGCACCGCTTCACTCCCACCAGCTAGTGCCTCCCCCGGCCGCCCTTCCTCGACCTATCTAGGCACCATCTCACCGCCCGATCGGATCTAGACGTCGCCTCACTCCTCCGACTGGGCCCGTGCGCCAACTCCCTCCTCCAGGTGCCGTCGCCTTCCTCCGACCAGGTCCGTGCGCCAGGTGCCGTCTCCCTCCTCTAACTCCTTCCCGACGGGGCCCACGCCTCCGTTCGCCTCCTTCCTCCGGCTGGGGCCATCCTCCAGGTGCCGCCTACCAGATTCTTGTGTAATTTCTGCATTTATGTGTTTTTTGTTCTGCAATGGACCATGGTCAGAAGTTCAGTTCTGCTTCCAACACATCCTTGATGTCCGATGATTAACCTAAGGATTGAAATCACAAGTCTTTTAGTATTCATCATTGCTTGTATAATTGTATTTCTATCTTGTCGTACTGTCTATGCAATTTCATAAGATATGCTATTCCGTTGTCGAAGAAAAAGGGTTAGCTTCTTCCGTTAAAATCAAATTTGCATTTCTCAGATGTATGCTATACAGCCTATGCTGATCATCAAATCTCATTAGGAATCATGTCGAAATCACAAAAGACGGCTTAGTTTTCTTTCCAAGTTTACTAGATAGATTTCTCAGTTTTGTCCATGACCTACTCATGGTCATGGAATTCCATTGACATTTATTTACTCTGTTGAACTCCATGATGCTTTATAGTGTCACGATGTGATTATTTATAATGATGATTAAGCTACGATCAGTGGAGCACTTATTTGAAGAAAATGTATTGCTATAAACCACTTAAACGCACATATTATACTTTTTTTTTATCATTTTTAGTATACTTAAGTATCAATTATAAGATACTCTAATGCGTCTCGATTGAAAAAATTTCATTGAAGCCATTTGTTTTTTTTTGTTATATACCATTTTTCATATATAAAAGAAGTATATACATAAATTTTGCTATAAAAATTGAATTTTAATGATTTTTTTTTATAAAACTCACTTTGGGGTATCTTATAATCATTAATGGAGTATGCTCAAATAGATAAAGTGGTATCATCATACAATTTAAGTAGTATATAAGAAGTGGGAGTACGTAGAATAAGTTATTCTACACTCCTCCATCTCCTGTGGGTCAAAACCCGCATCCCACCTTGATCAAAAGTGACCAAAGGAAAACTCACCACCTTCCACTTTCGTTAACCGATGTTTCTCTCTCCACCCGCCCTCTGCGCCAAGCTTGGTAGTAAATCTCCGATGAAGACGCGGTAAAGGCAAGTACAATAATACTAAGCGCGATAGTGCAATGAATTGGTAGTATATCATGTAAAGACATAGTAAATGAACAAAAAGATTGCAGTTGTCGACGATCGAGTCGTTGATCTTACGAAATAAACAAGAGTTCTTGGGAGAGACTGGGAATACTCTTTATTGTAATGAATTGGCTATTATAGTTGTGCCCTTGACAAGACAGTAGACTAACTCTAAGTACACAGAGTATATTGTTTGCTATACTAATGCTTCAGATAAAATCCAATTGTCTTGTCCTCAATCGGATCCTCCTATTATGGATTTGTGTTCCTTCGTCTTTATCTCCTCCTTTTAAATAACTGACTAAGTGGTGACAGTTAATCCTTGAAGAGACGCCCTTTGAAAGTATCGCATTTGGTCGGAGAAACAGTGATAGTTGGTAAAAAAGACCAACTGACCGGCAGTTGATGTCAATGAGAGATGATAACCATACAGTGGTTATTGTCGGTGACTTAGGGCTGTAAACATTGTGTGGTTTGGAGCAAATATGATATGTGTTCCATTCATCACACGGTAAAGAATATACTTGAAACAGATCCAAGTACTAGTTCATTACTTTTACGAGTATTTACCTGATTGGGGATAAGGTACAGGATCTCGTCTAACTAGGGTACCCACTATGTAACCTCTGGAATCCTTGCGACCACCAGGGTCGTTAGCCTTAGGGGTTACAACCACGGAGGTTGTGCGGTCTTTAATTAAATAAAGTAATATTTAGAGATTAATCCTCGTCAGCAGTAATTCCTTGAAAAAAGAAGATCGCAGTAAATTTTTGTAACGTTGTGGTAAAAACACAAGGAAGTCGCAGTAAACCTCTTGTAGTGCTACAACAAAATCACGAATAAGGCCACAGTAAATCCCTTGAAACAGTGCAATAAACATGGAAGAAAATTACAGTAAATCTCTTTTTAGCGATGCAGTAAACATTGCACACTCGATCATCTTCTCTTATATCGACACTAAACAGTGTACGTGACAACAATAGATTGTTTAGCGGAGAGAATTCTTTTGCTGCTTACGTATAGGGTTCTCTGCACAATATCACGTGAAGTCACACGAGATAACAAAGAGAACAATAATCATGTAGGCTGGGAATGGAATAGCTTGTTAAGATACCTGGCCAGGCCTTGCAGGTCTGAGTTTCTCATCCCCTAGATTATATACAGGAGAGGACTCCAACCATTATACGTATCTTTGAAATAAGAGAGAAAGAGAAGAAAAGAATCTTTCTATATTTCTGTATTAAATATACTATTTGTTCTTACATTGTTCTGTGTGAATCGACTTTCGTCTATAATGTGATCGTTCAGATTGTACTCGTCTCGTCAGAGACGGTTTCTCAACATAGGTGACTCTATCATAATTACATTTGCTGTTGATACGAGACTTCATGGATCTATTAGTTCTATGTAGTGGTTGCACAAATGGTTTGTCCTGGTCGAACAAAAGGAAATCGCTCCTCGTTCTTGCAATTCTGAACAAGTTTTTTCTTCCCTAATTTAATTGAACCAATGCATATAATTTCAAATTAATTAAAATTAAATTCTTGCATAAACAGACAGCTAATGATGACATGAATATTTAATTGATACGTGGATGCTTTGACAAAAAGCTATATATAATCACATGGAGAGCTAGCAATCAACATCACCAAAATTAAATGTCGCCACCAACAAACAAGAATCGGTTCAGACATGCATGGTTCCCGGATCAATCTCCTCGCTTTTCCGAGAATTTTTTCCAGATTAATCTGAATGCATAATCTAGCTGATCTGGCCGATTCTGATCGGTAACTAGATCGTATGATAGTTCTGTGTATAACTGAAATTAATGTCAGCGTCAGTTAGCACCCCAAGCAACGAATTCTTTTATTATTTAATCATTTTTAAAAGTTATTTCAAAGATGGTCTCTTTCTAGTTTTATTTCCAATTCTGACATCTTTGATCGCGCTATAACCCGTGATGTGACCAAACTGTGTTGTCACGTCACAGACCGCGGCATGATCAAACTATTCTGTCACGCCATTCCTCTTGGCGTGACAGAATTTAGCCCAAAAACGGACACGTTCAAAGAGGTTGGTGGCGTGACAGTACAGTTTGGTCACGTCGCGATCGGTGGTGTGGTAACACAGTTTGGTTATACCACGGATTATGGGGTGACCAAAGAGGTCAGAATTGAAAATAAAGTTCGAAAGATGCTATCTTTAAAATAATTTTTTTAAAAAGATTAAAGAATAAAAAAAAGGCTCCCAAGCAACTGGGCTAGCAATAAATAGTCTTGATCAACATCTAAAACAAAATCTAAAAAACACAACAATTTTATTCTCGCAAAAATTCAAATTGGCTCCTATTGCAAGTTAGCACAGAGTTGGTAAAAAAAAAAGAGAACATTTTTAGTTGTGAACAAGCACACAGAGCCCTACTCCGTAATATCCGAGCCACGTCACCACCTCCACCATGAATACCCCGTGTCTTTCCTGTTGAACTACCAAATTGGTCGATGTTACATCAGTCTACGTGGCGCACAGAAAACGAAAGTGGAGACCAGGCTGGAAATGGTAGGATCTTCTTAGCGGTGGGAATTAACTCTGAATTTCAATCTTAACACAGTGACATGACGATATTCCGTTTTGGGATAATCTTTGTCAGCAATGCGATAATCAGTCTTGATTTTTCTTACTACAGAACGTCTACACGAACATATGTATGACATAGTATCGAATAATATGATATGGATGCTGTTGCCATCAAAACCATAAAAGCATGTCAGATACGCTGTTAGCTCCTAACAGTAGCCTAATAGGATGCGTGTAATCAATCACTCAATCAAATTGAAGTGGGGATCGAGCACCAGCCGATCTGATCAACACAGCTAGCAAGAGCCCAAGAAATGCTCAACAGTGGGGAAATCCATCTGCACACACGCGATCTTTCAGAGTGGGGAACACCGGATTAATCCCCCATTAAAACCGGCAAGGATGAGGTAGATTGTACGCAAGTCGCGCCGTGTTAGCGATTAAATTTTGCCCATGGGTTTCAACTTTCAACAGGGTGAGCAGCGTCGATCTGCTCATGCCGTCAGTGGCGGCGTCGTCGTCGTCGCCGACCCTCCTCAGGCTGTAGCTTTCGGATGCTAATTAACCGGCGGCGTTTCAGTTCAGTGGCGCTTCAATTCGCTTTCGCCGATCGATTGATGCAGATTCCTAAATATCCGGCTCTGGCCGACTACAATCTTCGTCTTCAGCAAATACTTCTTGATGTGCAATTAGGAGTACAAATCGTTTTTGACAACTAGTTGTGCATGTCAGATCACTAATAACTGCTGGGTGTACGTAGTCGGCTGCGCCATGCTCTCCATCGCTGTGCTTCTTAGCTTTTTGATCTTTTGGTCAAGTTGTAGCTTTCAGATAACCGTGTTTAGCTAGCTCGTTTGCTTTCATGAATTTATTGGTGTACATACAACCGGCGAGTTTTTCATGGTAGACGGTTATAAAATCCCACGATAGTCCTTAAATCAGATTTTCCCCTAGAATTCTCTCGTTAATGGAGAAAGAAAAGATCGAACGCGTTTAGTTTCGGTGAACAACATCCAGCTATTGTCGGACTTGATCGTGCCTTGCTAATGGTTGTACATCTCAAGGGCAATGCTCTATGCTCCTCTATTCGCACCCATTAGAAATTAAGTCACACACTGCAATATCGGTTACAAGATGTTTGGGCGGTTCATATGTAAATAAGTATACGCATGCTTGCTGTCAAAATTGTTGGGCCCAATTCCCCCAATATTCTCGCGTTATGCACTTGTGCTCCTCCCAAACCTCAATTCCTCCGCTCAAGTGGGAGCCTAGTACATGCTATCAGTCAAATCCGGCCGCTCAAACCAATCACGTTTTTTTTATACACATAACGCTGCACGCCAACTTTTATCAGCGAGAAGAAGGTCACGGCTGCATCAGACATAAAAACAAACAACCAACTGTATCTGTATGTGCGAAATGACACACATGCATACGACCAGCCACTTCGATCCTCGAGAAGAGAGTACGTACACTGCACCTCCCCCTGCCTGGGACACGACATAGATCAGTCTTCCGGTGTGATTGTTCTAACTTGCACGCACAAAATACTGTGCTTGATGACCTAGCTGCATTTCCATATTACCTTGTTTAATTCTTGAAAGGCCTATACAAAACCATCCAAGCACATAAAGTTCGGGAATCGTTAGTGCACGAAAGGTTTGTTACATAGTCTTTAATTTCCAAGCTCCTGCTCGAAACCAAAGTTGAATTTTGATTTGATCGGTCCACGCCATTGATCGATTGGTAGATTTAAACTTAAAAAAACTTGATTTGCTTGCGACCTTCAACAATAATTTAATTTCTTGCATAACGCGTAGGTACAATTTGAGCGCCGGCCCCGCCAACCGAAGATCGACCATGATGCTATCGCTATAGCACGGCCGTGACATCGAACCAAACGACCACGAATACCTGGAAATTAATCGGAACTCCGCATCTGGTCGTGGCCAATTCCGACCTCTTGCCAAGCCTGCCGTTTTCGTCCTCTTGCCAATTCCAGCAGGCAGCATGGAGGGAATTCTACACATCACAAGTCTTGTACCGTTGTCTCTCTCGGTAGGTTCTTTTTCCCGGGCGGGCGGCTGCGTCTAGATGCACATCATCACTGGAAAAGTTGGATCATCAACATTGCAACAGTGTGCATGCACCTCGGTGCCGTGCTAGCTCCTGGATCTTTGCCAAGTCTACGTTGATCATGATGAACTATAGTACAGTATGCATGATGACACATGTGCGTACATACCGACCGATCTGCATTAGTTAGGCAACATGTATAGAGTGAGAGTACACGTAGGAGATGAGCACTGTTGGTCCGTGTAATAGTTTGTTTCATATCTTGGAAGTCTTTTTTTTTTTTTTTGCTTTGCGTGACAAATGTGGTTTGAGAAAAGTTGCATGTGCAAAAGTATCGCTTTTATCCTAATTACCTCCTAGAGTTGTCGCGACATGGCTATGTGCATCCTTAGTTGGTGCAGAAACCGGAGTTGTACTTCTATTATCTAAAAAAAGAGTTGCCACGACAAAAAAGAATGAAAGACATGTTTGTTAACCAGGATTATCATATGAATTTTAGAGCCAGGATAGGTTAAGGGCGTCTATGTCACAGTTGACTGAAAATTTTGAAAAACACATGCGATTCTTTCCACCGTTATATGAAAATCGTGTGGTTCAAACCATCTCCTTCTCTCACCTATATAAACCCTCACACCCTAACCCTAATCCATCTCCACCTCCCACATCCATCCATCGCCGTCCCGCCCCCGTCCCCGTGCCACCTCACCTCGCCTCGCCGGTGAGCTCCTCCCCACCACTACCACAATCTGACATGGGTGTGACGCCCTCGTCGCCGGTGCCACCCGCCTCCTCCCCCTCCGCCCCACCTTCTCCTTCAACTTTCCCCGCCACCTCTCGCAGCTCTCCTCCTTGAACTCGTCCTCGCCGCCGCCATCGCCGTAGTGCTTTTGACGCCCTCCTCCTCTAAGGTTTGGGCTCCAGTGAACCCAAACCCTAACAGGTGAATCCGAGCCCTAACCGGTGGCGGTGGCGGTGGAAGATGACGGCGCCGGCGCCAGAGAGGAGGATGACGACCTTGCTCGGGGCACGAATCTCCACGTAAATCTAAAGGTGAGAAAAATCTACTGAGATAGTAAATTTCCGGTGCGTGTGATTTAGCAAATCCAATATGTTAAAAACGACTTTACATGAATGACTTGAAGAGATGGAAGAAAGATCCAAGATGTTGTACTACTGCTACCTAGGAGTCAGTAACTTCAGTCGTCTTCAGACACGATCCACAGCACATTTAGTGAGAATACCTCTTTATTGTCCCAATGCTTTTGTCCGTTTCTTGGACAGCATCATCAATTTTAACTTCACATGGATGCATGATTGGGATTTGGGGGGCACCAACAAACCGTGCAATCGTCAGCTAGCTAGTGTAACCCTGAACTTCCTACACTCCTGGAAACCCCACTGCTGTATAATCTAAACTCCTATCCTATATGCATACATAAGTGCATACACGAGTGTTGTTCGCATGAATATTCTTTACAAAGTGTAACAAAGTTTACCCGGTATAATTCATTTGTCTCTATAGAAGGAAAAAACAAATTAACTAATCGATATATAAGATATTATTCTCTTCTGAAAAACCCAACCTACCATCAATCCATCATAGGTAGGGCTAGGACCTCTTGTCCGTGACATTTTGCAACGGTATGAATCGTCAGTATATATTCCTGGCAGTGCTCCCAGCTGTTTTTGCACCCGCATGGCTCGCTGCGGACGCGCAGATGTTGAGACATTCATGGCCTAATGTATGTAATGTGCCCATTAATTCCCCTGGCCAGGAATGATCCATGGCGACGCGGTGTTGGTTCGGGATGTTAACGACAATGGCCAAGTCAACGTCAAGCAGGGAGATCGATCCAGCTCCGAGCCGCCATGCATTGCCAGTAAATACTCCTACACATATAACACATGCATGAGCAGCTCACTACCTACCTGCCGCTCAGCACAACTGCCACCCAACCCCTGACATAATTTCTATCACCAGTTAGCCACTCCGATTACAGAAAGTCCATGCAATTTGATTGAAAATTGATGGTGCATTGCAGATGAACACTATGAATGTGGATATCATGGGGATATACTTATGATTTTAGAATGATGATACAATTGACAATGATGTCGAGAGTTTGTCAAAACCTTTCAAAGCATCTAGACCCCTAAAAATGATTTTGGTTTCACTTCAGAAAAATCGGTATGACCGCAATTGATGAGCGGTACTACCGTAACACAGTAGGACCAGATTCTAGTGAGCGCTACTACCGCAGTGCGGTAGGACCGGATTCTAGTTAGCGGTACATTTTTTTAGAGAGCATGTTTTGATAGTTTCTTCTTTCCTGAAAAACGGTATGACCATAATTTTTTAGCGATACTACCACAGTGCGGTAGGACCGAAGTTTACATGGCGGTATGACCGATTTTATCCTATTTTGCTGACCGACACGGCGACGATATCCGTAGGTTAGGTTAATTTCATGGATTTCACTGCATATATGTTGCATGATGCATATTTTGACTAACGTGAGTCAAGTTATGGAGAACTTATTTTCGGAATCGATTTCTTGGTATATTGTCGTGCAAGAGGCTTGGAGGTCAACGACGGTCAACAACGAGGATGATCGGAACTAGGCTTGGAGAGCCGAGGTCCAAAATGATCGAGAATGCCGGGTGAAGTCAGTGGACTCAAGCATGGCGCAAATGGACAAGGATGACCGAACATGAAGTTCGGTGTGATGGGTTGCATCAAGCGGCGCGGGGGTCGACGCAAGTGCCATGGTGGTTTCGGTAGGAGCCGGATGGGAGAGAATTACCAACATGAAGAGAGCCGTTGATTAACCTACACGTGGCGAAGCATATGATTGCTTCATGAAGATTGTACTCGGTTTTTGGAGAAGGACCAAGAATGGGTATTTTTGTAATTTCACTAAAATACCGTCTTGATGACCTTTGGCTGAACCACGACGCAAGATGGCACAAGGAGAGGTGGTTTGGGTCAAATAAAGATAAAGATCACGAAGAAACGAATTCAAGAAGCCTGGTTCGTCGTCCGCTTTGAGAAGCATGCATGAGTGTAGACTCGTTCGTGTGTGGGCTTAACGAGTGCCCATTAGGGGTTTTCTCTCATACCCTAGCCTCCATTATATAAGGGGATGTCTAGATGCGGAGTCCCCAAGTCCTTCCAACTGAGAAATCCTAATTTGTGTTTTAGGATTTTGGAGTAGTTGAGGCTAGGGTTTGTGAGAGATGGATTGATTGTGTGCTCAAGTGTTGAGCTTTTGTCCTTCATGATGTTGTGACTGTAAACCAACTTCAATCTCAAATCAATCCAAGCAACATTCTTCGAGATGAGTCTCTTCTTGTTCTTACTCTCTTTTTGGTGATTTTTGAGTTTTTGGTGGTCCTTTGCTTTCTTGCTAAGTTCTTGCTTGCTGTGATATGTGGGAATGCATCTAGGATCATCTTGATCATCTCTTAGCCACGAGCAAGTTCTAGGATCAAAATTTGATTTTCTAAGGTTTTTGTGCCCTCCTTCCCTCATCTATGAAATTCATAGAACCTTGACTTCTATCTTCCCGATCATCGATTAGAATAGGTTCCTGGCCTTCTTGATGGGCTATGGTCAAAATTTGAGGGTATTTGGATCACCGGATCAAAAGTTGAGCCAATTTTTGTCTTGGGTTTGTGTTGATTTTACTATTCATTCGGTAGTCTGCTACTGTTTATCTGGCATGACCGCTACTGTTTGCTAGTACTGTTCATCGATCAAAATTTTGGTGTTTTAGTTGTTGTGCTTGGGGTTTCGATTGGATTCAATACAAGACATCCACTGTGTTTGTTCGTTGATCTTCATAGCTTTCATAGTTAGTGACGAGAAAATTGAATTGAATCCAATTAAGGTGAAAAATAAATAGAGCTCCTATTCAACCCTCTCTAGTCGCCGTTTCGGTCCAAGGGGCATGTTTGGATAGAAATATTTGTATTGCTCCCTCAAAATTCCTGTAAAAGTTTCTAGCTTGTAACACGTAGTTAGGCCAAGAGGTACCGCATGAGTTGCAAAATAGTATCATAGAATTACTTGTTGTTGGATTTCCAGACTAGAGAAAGAACTCTTAATCTGTTTTGTGGAGAGGAAAGATGGCCTATCCCCTACCACTCACGATGCCTTTTGAGGTTGACCTCTTTTACGGTACAGTTAATTTAATACGAGTTGTCCATTCTCTTTGATCTAATGATTTAGATTAGTTAGGATTTAGTTATACTACACCTGGTAATATAATTAGTAGAATCTCGAGGGGGGTAGAATTTATAATTATTCATATGGGAATCACATGCCACAAGAGTAATATTTTCAACCATAATTGAAAAAGTATGTAATACCCTCACAAAAAAAAACATAAATACAAAGACAAGTCTATTACATCCTTAACAAATCAATGGTCAGATTTAATTTATACTACCAACATATACTACTAGTAGAATGTACTGTAAAATTTCTCTTCGAGGTTAGGGGTGGGACCTTTATACATTCCTCGTTCCTTCCAGTGAGCATATTTCTAACATCTTGTTTAATTTCTAGTCTAGTTAGCCAAATTAAACCAGCTAACACAAACCGTTGTGATCCACCGGGTCTAATCTTAACCACGATTATGTAGACTGGTTTGTGAGTTCTTTTTTTTATCTAGTCAGTCCCTGGCACACATGTGTGAGTAGTGTTGTGATCAAGCAAAACATGAGATTAGTGTTGCTTTAATCACACGAGTCAACAGCCAGCAGAGCCAGTCCCACACAGAAAACTCGGCTATTCCACACTATGTTGTACCCGAGTTAAACTATGTGCATGTTTTTTATTTCCATTAGCATGATCACAACAAAATTCCAGCTAATGTGTTCCGGCGTAGTTGTTTTTTGCACCTCAAGCAATAAATTGATCAAGTTAATTCCTTGTCCATAGCTTTACTACAATTCCGTTACACATGCAACAATTAGATACATTTATTAATAAGAAATTTTATAGTATATTGTGGTAGTATAAATTAAATTTGACCATTGATTTAGAGTTTTTTTTGTGGCTCTCCTCGCGCGGTATTGCCAAATATGGCAGCCCGGACGTGCCTCACGCTGCCAAGTGTGCAACTCCGGTCACCCCTAGCCTGGAATCAATGTCGACCGCACACCCATCGCCCGGTCAGGCAGTGTGCCGATAAATGTCATCCGCACGCCCACCATGTGGAATCAATATCGTCCGCACGTCCGGGGGTGTGTGCAGACATGGCTTGTCCGGGCGGATGACACACGTGACGACACACCGCCTGTCCGGGCGGTGGGCATTCATACGATATTGATTCCGGACTAGGGGCGACCGGAATTGCACACGTGACGGCGTGAGGCACGTCTATGCGGCCATTTTTGGCAATACGACACGAGAGGTGCTACTTCCATCAAAAATGCGTGCAACAATGCCATTTAGGCCAAAAACTCCATTGATTTGTTAAGGGTATAATGAATTTTTCTTTGTATTTATAATTTTCTTGTGAGGGTATTGTGAATTTTTCCAATTAGGGTTGAAAATATTACTATTGTGCCATGTGATCTAAACATGTGCAATTACAATCCTACCCTCCCAAGATTATACTACCTATATTACCAGGTGTAGTATAACTAAATCCTAACTAATCTAAACCATTGGATAAAAAAGAATGGATGGCCCGTATTAAATTGAGTGTGAAGTAAAAGAGCTCTTGATTAATAACCATTTGTTCTGCTTGTAACATTGTCGTAGGGGCGACGCCACCGACCCCAACGACTAAGCGAAGGCCACAAGGAGGCCACCGAGGGCCAAGGCTGAAGGTTGGGTGCCTTCCTGAAGGGCACAAACCATGCCTTCAGGAAAGCCACGAAGGGCGCGCGAAGGCCCATGGGGACCAAGGCCGAGGGGCCCTCAGAGGACACCAGACGTACCTTTGGAGGAGCCCCGAGGGGCGTCCGAATGCCACCGAGAGGCTCCCAAGGACCACAGGCAGAAGGCACGACCCCTTCCCCCGAAGGGTGCAGGAAGCTCCTAGGACCCTGGGCAGGGGCCACTTGCTGCGCACCGAAGAGCGGCCAGAGCCCTTTGGCGCGGGGGTACCCCGCACGGTGCGAAGGGGAAGAGGTGCCGATGGACCGTGTGTACCAACCAGATGGACTGGTACTAGGAGGTTCCACCTTGAACCGAAGGCTACGCGAGAAAGAAGGAAAAGCCCCTGCAGCCCCCACAGCCGTATGATCTTTTTAGAGGTAGAACTGTAATCTCAGGTGCCCTAGTCAGAAGGCTATAAATAGTCGCCTCCCCCATGTAATAAGGAGGACTTTTTCAAGATAATCAATACACACTTACTTCTCTTTGTATCGGCCCGCTTTCCTGAGGATCCCATAGTTCCCCTCGTGGTAACCGGGTCCCCTTTTTTTATACTATCTGGTCCTTTTGCTACGACAGTTGGCGTCGTCCATGGGAATCGACAAGAGAGTCACAAAGCATAGTTTCGAGGCACCGACATGACCCCTTAAAGAAGAACACACCCAAAGTCTCCACGGCCGAAGTGGCGGCGGTAGCGGCTGCGGCATCGAGTACCCCAAGGGCCAAACAAAGCAGGACCTCTACGGCAGCGGTCACCGCCGATGAGGCCGCAGAGAAGGAAGCCAACAACTCCACGCACAGAGACATCATCGGGAGCAACACACGGCCCACTGAAGCATCTCTCCCGAGGATCATCAGGTGGGCCCACCTCCGCCTGCGGCCACAGGCGTGACCCAGGAAGCGTACGAGGCCCTCCACAAGGAGCTGGCCAACCTCCGCTGGAAGATGCTAAGCCTTCAGCAAACGACAGTGATGGACCCCGCAGCCCCACCCCAGCTCGAGATCACCACACAAGAATGAGCCACCGGAGGAGGGGAGGCCGCCCCTTTGGCACCCCCACGGCACCACCAGGGCCACTGCTCCAGGGAGATCCGAACTCCCTGTTGAACACAGGACTGGAGATGGCCCGCTGGCCTCCGAGCTTCAAAATGCCGGACATCAGGCCATACGAGGGGAGGACGGACCCCTCGGAATTCCTCCAGGTGTACAAAACCGCCAACGAGACGGCCGGGGGAGACGACACCACCAAGGCAAAGAACATCACCCTCACCCTTGGGGGCGTGACATTGGCTTGGTTCTTCACCCCCCCCAATTCCATATAAGCGTGGGAGCAGTTACCGGATCTCGTGCACAACAACTTCCAAGAAAACTATGTCGAACCGAAAGACGTAAGACATCTGTTCACTATAAAGCAAGCCCCAGGCGAGTCCCTGCACAGCTTCTTCAAGAAGTTCACGGAAGTGAAGTGCCAAGTAAAGGGGGTCAATGAGACCACCGTCATCAATGTGGCAACATGTGGACTTCAGAAGGGTCCCTTGTCCGAGAGGCTAGCCCGCAAACCTGCCCGCACGGTGGCGTGGCTCTTAGACAAGATGGAAGAATACGCTTGGACGGAAGAAGATAGCACCCGAAGGGCTAAAACCTTGACACCAGTGTCCCCGATGCTAGCGCCGGGCGCCCATCCAGGAAGGAGAATTCTACGACCACCACCGCAGAGACGTCTTGCAAAGCACGGACCAACGACTATTGTCGGAAGAGGTGAGGTGTTTGACAAAATGATGATCCCCCGAAACCACCTGTCGCCATGGAGCATACCTCTGGTAGGCTTCGGGGGAAGGCTGTCACAACCCTAGGTCAAATTGACCTAACGATCACATTCAGCGACGACTTTGCATCGCAAACCAAAGTCATCACCTTCGACGTCTTCCAGATGCCTCACCAATACAATGACATCCTCGGCCGCGCCACGCTAAACTCCTTTGGCGCAATGGCACACCACAACTACCTGTGTATAAAAATCCCCGCACCCAAGGGCATAATTACTGTGTGAGGGGGAGGGAGGGGGCAGGACCTAGTAAGGCAAGCAAAGTTCGAAGCAATCGCCCCGGCTCGCCATGTACACACAGTCAAGACAGGTGCTGAGGCCTAGGCAGACCCTCCTCGGCAAAATGGTACCAAAGGCTAAACTAGAGGGGTAGCTCCGAAGGGTCCCCGAGAAAGCGTCACCGGAGAAAACAGTGGCCCTCGGAGCAGACCTCCAGCCGAAGGCACAAGATACCATCCTCGAGGTACTCCGTAGCAACGCGAACATCTTCGCATGGGGACCTGAGGATATCCCCGGAGTGGCCCGAGAAACCATCGAGCACCTCTTGGCCATTAAAAGCGAGGCGCCCCCCAAGAAACAAAAACTTTGCCGCATGTCGACCGAACGACTTGAGGCGACCACGAAGGAAATAGCCAAGTTGCTAAAAGCAGGGGTCATTTGGGAAATAAAACACTCAATGGTTGGCCAACCTTGTTCTGGTGCAAAAGAGCACCGGCAAGTGGCCCATGTGCGTCGACTTCACAGACCTCAACAAAGCATCTCCGAAGGATGACTTCCCCTACCCCGCATTGACCAACTGGTGGACGTCACCTTGGGTTGCAAGCAGATGAGCTTCCTTGACACCTACTTTGGCTACCATCAGATATTCATGGCCAGGGAGGACGAGGCAAAGACCGCGTTCATCACCCCGATCGGCATGTACTACTTCACCAGGATGCCCTTTAGTCTCAAGAATGCGGGAGCAACCTTCACCCAACTCATCACGAAGGTCCTAGCTAACCAACTCTGTCACAACATTGAAGTGTACATTGATGACATCATCATCAAAAGTGCGCTTGTGGGGTCCCACACGGCGAACCTACAAGAAATCTTCGCCAGCCTCCGGACGGAGGGTGTAAAGCTAAACCCATAAAAAATGCACCATCGGCGTAAAGGCGAGCAAGGTCCTAGGATTCCTCATATCCGAAAGGGGTATCGAGGCAAACCCCCAAAAAATAAAAGTCATACAGAAATGGAGCCCCCCTAAGCGCCCGAGAAGTACAAAGGCTGACAGGGCACCTTGCAACACTTAGCCGATTCTTATCCCGCTCCGCGAAGCGAGCCTTGCCCTTTTTCAAAACACTCTACGGCGCAGAGCCATTACGATGGACAGAAGACTGCCAGCGGCCGTTCTAAGAACCCAAGAAATACCTCGTCCGACTACCAAGCCTGGTCAGCCCGAAGCCCAATGCAAATTTGTTGATGTACCTCGCCACGTCCTCCTCAGTGGTGAGCATGGTCCTCGTCCAAGAACACAACGGTGGACAACGCTTCGTGTACTACGTGTTGGAGGCCCTACAAAGGGCCAAAGTCAGGTACACGGAGCTGGAGAAGCTAACATACGCCCTACTCATGGCTTCGCGCAAGTTGCGGCACTACTTCCTGGTGCACGCCATCACAGTCCCGGCGTCTTACCCACTCGCGCTAATGCTGCGTAACAAGGACGCTTCGGGCCGAATCGCACGGCCATAAAATTACAGGCTCTCGCCGACTTTGTCACTGAATGGACTCTCTAATTCAAGGAGACCCCTCTATCCTAGGCTGATGCCCTATGGACAATCTACACCGACGCCTCTAGGTGTGCCGCGGGGCAGGTGTGGCGGCCATCCTGGTCTTCCCAGATGGGCGAAACATGTCGCACGCCGCCCACCTTAACTTCCTGACAACGAACGACACCTCCGAGTACGAGGCCCTGCTACTGAGCCTCCGCAAGGCCAAGGCTTTAGGGGCCAAACACATAATTATCAAAAGCGACTCCTGCCTTATGGCGGGCCACTTAGACAAATAATTCACGGCCAGAGACCCTGAAATGGCTAGATACCTGGCCACAGTCCGTGGGGGCAACGAAGCACTTCCTCGGCATCACGTACAAACAATCCCAAGGGTTAACAATGAGGCAGTCGACAAACTCGCAAAACTGGCCAGCTTCGCACAACACCGCCCGCCGAACATCTTCTATGAGGTACTACACACGCCTTAGACTGCACCCGAAGCACAGGGGGCTACGCCTGAGGCATAGGAGGCTGCGCCCGAGGCACAAGGGGCAGCTCATGAGTCGAACCCTGTCCTTTTCATCAATGAAGCAGACTAACGGGACGCCATCACCAAATACCTAAAAGGCGAAGAGCCCGAGGACCCGTCGAGGCAAAGCACCTCCAGCACCGTGCCCGAAACTACCGCATCGTAAATGGGTTACTATACAAAGGGAGCGTTTGCGCCCCCCTGTTGAAGTGTGTATCGCAAGAAGAGGACCAATCCCTCCTATGGGAAATTCACCAGGGGCCCTGCGGCGTGCACCAAGCTCTCCGGAGCCCATCGCAAGGGCCTTCCGCCAAGGCTTATACTGGACAACAGCGCTGCACAACGCACAAGACCTCGTCCAGCGCTGCCAGGGATGTCAATGGGCCAAGCACAGCCCGAAGGCATCGCCTGTTCCACTGCAGCTCCTGCCCCCGGTTTGGCCTCTTCGCGTAGTGGGGGTTTGACATCATCAACCCATTCCCGACTGCCAAGGGCAACCCTCGCTTCATGTTTTTTGCCATTGAGTTCTTCTCAGCTTATTTGGCATGCTTAACCAACCACCGGTCCTAGATGATCTCGAGATATGATGAGCAAAGATACACAGAAGTGGAACCCATAGAAAATCACTACCACGCTATAAACAAAGCCAATCGGCCTTCAAGTCTATGGAAAAACATCATTCTGAGTACAAAGATACAAGACGGTGAACGCGCATAACATCAAAGCTTATTTGGTGGAGGCCATATGTTTCATTTGCACAAACAACGACACCCAATTCGATCACCACAAAGCAAGTTTTAATTTTAAAAGGTTGTAGTCTAACTCTTGAAAATGCTTCAAAGCATTTTACAAAGGCCTAGGAACATACATATGCAGACTGGTTTCATGCAATTTGGATAAAATTGAATTAGTTATGCATTTTCTAAGTTTAAATGAATTATCGAGCAACAGTAAAACACATTACGTAAATACTAAAGCATTTAAATCTTTTCACCGCAACCAGCTAGCCCGGACAACAATGGGCCCAATAAAGGTGTCGACTGCATCAGATCGCTCATGAAGGTGACGTCGAAGGCGATATAAGAATACGCTTTGACTTACCAAAATGCAAACCTAACATACTCTCACAGAAATACGCTACCGGCAGAGAAAACGCATTACGAGCTACACAACCCTAATCGGCAAAGACGGACCCACATGGCGCGACTCGCAGAACAAATAACGGCTGGATTAAAGATTCTCTAAACGTGATTAGCCAATAGGCCCACAAGTCGAGACTCAAATCGACATGGTTAGAGTTAAACTAATCATCACCGGCGCTCACCGCGCCAAGACGGAACGGCGCGCGCCGCGCAGTGATCTAGCTAACCGCTGGGTTTCGGGAGAGTGGTACCTTCGGGTTCACAACGATCTCGCGAACCCGCCGACGGTGACCGGGACTCGAGGATGCCGACGGCGAGCCGGGCGGCGGACGGAGGCGAGAAGAAGGCGCGCTCCGCGAGAGGACGCGAAGCTTCTAGAAGACTCGAAGGTGCGCACAAGCCCGCCTTGACACCGGATCAACAAGCACAAGATAACACCGACGAAGAGGGACCGAGGCGCCGGAATTGCTACACGCATGAGCACCGAGCTTGAGAAGAACCGCGCCACGCCTCAACGATGCACCAAAGATGAAGATGAAGCCACCATGAGATTCGGTGGATCGAGTGCAATCCAAAGGGACCAAGTGTCGGGCTAGAAACTCACCGAGCACAAACGAGCTTATGGACCGAGATCGCCGGAGGCGAGACGACGACATCGCTCGGTGATTCATCGACGCCAAGGACCCGGGCTGGGCAAAATGGAGGCGGCGTTGAGCGTGGATCACGGTGGTGCGGTCGTTGGCTCAAGGGCGGCGCTAATTCGGCGGCGCTACCTTCGTTCTCTTCTCCGGCCGAAACAGAGAAGCGGGCGGAAAAAGCGAGAGAGCGAAGGAACGAAGAATGGATGAGTGCGGTGAGGTTATAAAGCTCTGGCGATGCTTCGGAGAGGGACACGCATCCCCGACGTGGCGAAGAACGAGCATGTGGCAAGCATGCGAGCGCGCCACGAGCCCGATGAGGGCGGAGAAGACGAGGCGACATCGGCAGTGGGGCCCACTTGTCAGCGAAAGAAACAGAGCGGCGCGAGCCGGAGTCCGGTGCGACGCGAACAGTTGGTTAGACTCGATCAAGAATGCATCGACCGTTGGATCTAAGATGAACGGTCGAGATTGATGTATGCATTCGGACAGGTCGGTTGATTCGACGCGACGGGCCACACGATCCGTGATCGGACGGCCGACAATGATCGCTCGAGGCGGTGCAGCTAGTTGACGCGACCGAGTCAAGTGGTGCGGTCGGACTCGAGTCCGAGTTAGGTCCGAGCCGAGGAACAGATTTCCGTGTTTGAATAAAAAGGGCTGAGTTAGTTTGGGAATTTTTAGAGGTAGCTCCTGATCTCCAAAAATTTCGAAATTTTTATGGTAGCTACTAGGGACAGAGGACAACCTTGTGAAATTTTTCCAGGAGTTTTCATGCACTAGACTTCTCCCAATAAAATTCACAAGCTGCTGTCCAGAGGTTTGACCAGATTTCTAAACTGGTTTGACTTGGGCATTTGAAATAGCAAACAAAATCTAAAAATCAAGATGATAGGAAAAATAATTTCAGAAGATGATCACAAGTTTGAAAGCTAAGAATGTGCTGACAACAATTCCCAATCACAAGAATTAAATTCTAAAAATTGGAAATTGCTAGGGAAAATTTGGAAAACTTCCAAATGATTTGAAGAGACAACAAAATTTTTTATTTCTCCTCAAAATCTTACATTGGAAATACAAACCCTAAGTTAGGGCTGTTACAATATAAGTGGAACCCATAGCAAAAATCACTACCACGACAGCCCAGCGGTTCGTATGGAAAAAACATCATCTGCAGATACGGGGTGCCGCACAACATCGTCACCGACAACGACACCCAATTCGATTCAGCATGCTTCAAAGCATTTTACAAAGGCCTAGGAACATACATATGCTTCGCATCAGTAGGGCACCTCAAGTCCAACGGAGTGGTCGAGCGAGCCAATAGCAGCCTACTAGCGTGGCAAACAAAGCGCCTAGTTGGCATGCCGGAGGGCCTTTGGCCCGAAGAGTTCCTCAAATCTCTATGGGCACTCCGCACTTCGCCTACCCGAGCCACGGAATTCTCACCATTCAAACTCCTCTTCAGCGACGAAGCAATGACCCTAGGGGAGCTCGCCTCGAAGTCCCTCCGCACTAGGATAGATCACGAGCTAGCAGATCGGGAGGTCTCCCTGGACCTCCTCAAAGAAAATCGCGTACATGCCATAACAACCATGGCAAGATATGTCGCAGGCGTCACGATAGCATACAACAAGAAGGTCAGGGTCCGCCCCCTAGCGCTAGGTGGCATGGTCCTCAAACACGTCACGAACCGCGCAACAGTGGGTAAGCTGGAGTCCAAATGGGAAGGGCCATACATCATCACCCGCGCAACATGAGCGGGCTCCTACTACATTGCAACGCCGGAGGGACAACAACTTGACCATACATGGAACGCCAAAAGCCTCCACAAGTTTTATCCCTAGGGTCGCTCAATTGTAAAAACCTGACTAAGCCCGGGCTATCTCTGCCCCGCCGCTCTAAAGCGGCGGAGGCATGTACAAAGGCATGTGTACAACTTTGGACGCTTCGCCCCCATCAATGAAATAGACACCACACACGAAGGCAAACAACTTGCGAACTAAACCAGAAACCACGCATGGCTTGCAGCCCCAGGGCCCACCGATGCTCTCCAGGGCACACGCGTATAGAACGGACACCGTGACAGGCCTCGAGCCCCGACCCACCGAGGGGGCGCTTGGCCTCGCCTCCCCCTCACATAAAAAATTAGGGATCCCTGGATTAGTATATGGTTGTAGTATAAATAAAATTTGGTCATTGATTTGTTAAGGGCATAATGTACTTTTCTTTGTATTTATAATTTTCTCGTGAGGGTACTGTGGATTTTCCCAATTAGAGTTGAAAATATTACTATTGTACCATGTGATCCTCCGCATGGGCAATTACAAGCTTACCCTACCGAGATTATACTACTCATACTATCAGGTGTAGTATAACTAAATTCTAACTAATTTAAACCATTGGATAAAAAAGAATGAATACTGTATTAAATTGAATGTGTCGTAAAAGAGCTCTCGATTAATAACGAGTTGTTCTGCCCGTAACGTTTTCCTCACTAAGTATCGCTTATTCCTGCAAGTAGTTTGGTGTAACATTTTTTCTACATTAAGTGTCAATATGAAACAATTAACAGGTGAACAAATGTGAAAAGCAACATAAGATTCCGACACTTGCTTGACCAGAGGACATGCATATTTGCAATGGATGGGTTTTGGCAATGCAGGCGTGCTGCCATGCCATTCGAGTACGATTTGCACAATGTAAGCGTGCGAAGATAAATTACACAGGCAGACACTGAATCGACCATTTTCATTTGGCATGCCTTAGTGAGGAGTACACCAATTAAAGGACAGTAGTACACACCCTGACACCCAATTTCGTTGGGATTAATTAGGTAGGCATGTGATGATGTGAACTTGAAATGTTGGATAGTTACATTTCACAATCTAGTATCATAAAAAAAAAATGATTAGAATTCTTAGTTTCGGAATACGTTAGTACCCTATGATTTTCGAATGTATAGAATCTCCTTACTTCTTGGACTACGAACTTGTTAGAAGCGACATTTCAGCAGCCTTCCTCTGTCTGATAAACGATAGATAAACTACGAAGCAATGCCCAAGTTTATGTAAACTTTCGTCCATTGATCCTAGGCACCAATATTGCCGGCTGCCAGTAAATAGTTGCATGAGCTCACTGTATCGTTCTCATCTCAGCCGCCACCTTATTCTCCTAGAATTCTTTGTTACTACTGTTACCGGTTACTACTTAACTATCCCGGCGGCTTTCTAAAATAATTCTTTATTACCACTACCAGTTACTGCTTACCTATCTCCGGCGGCTTTCTGAAATAATATCACCGAACGTCAATTCGACTGAAAACTGTACTAATGGTAACTTACAAGTGTATTTCAGCTATGAACACTTATTCATGGGCGGCCCGGCCTAAGCCTGGCTTGATATTTTTGGGCTCGGATCTTGATTTTTGGCCCGAATGACCAGCCCAAAGCTTGGAAAAGCCCGACCATGACAATAAAAATAATTTCAAAATATTTTTTGTTCTCGAAATGAATTGAATGTTAAGTAGACACATACAATAAGAATGTTATTTCCCTTTTTTATTTCGCACAAGCATGTACTCCGTACACAAAACTCTGTTTGCTGACTCTAATTAGTTTTGAATTTTTTTATCATGGGCATCAAAACAGTGAAACACTACTACTAGTAATAAACTTTTTTCCTTCTCCTTGTTACTTCTTACGAGGTCTGAATAATCCGTCACTCCTCTTAAGGCTGCTTTGAACTAATAAGGCCTTGGTTGGAACGCAGAGATTTTTTCATCGATTCCGGGTAAAATTAAACTGTTCTATATGAAATTCCTATAATTTTTTTGTGTTTCAAATGGCATAAATGAGATTTAACGAAAATGATCAACTGTTAACCCCCCCTCACGAAGTGCAATTAAATGCCGATGGAATCATCGATAGCTTTCACTCGCAACACGCGGTGCCTCAGCTAGCTAACCCAGCCCACACTCTATTTAACCCAACCAAACCCTTTGCCTAAACGCCCACAAAAAATACTCCCTCAAGAAACAACCAACACCACCCGCCTCCAACCGCGCTTAAATGCCCGCTTCTTTTTCGTCTCTAAGTTAAACCCTCCGATCGATTCTCTCCTCGCTTACTCTTACAAAAAGCCCACTCCTCTGCGCTTAAGCTAGCAATAACACGGGACTCCCAATAACACCTGCCGCTACTCTACTATATCCAGCCAGCTTCGCGAGCGGCAGGCGCGCCTCTGCCGCTGGTTGCTAGCTGCTACCCGTCGGCCGGCCACCGCGCGAGGAGCTAGCTAGCAATGCACATTGCCACCTGCGTGTGGCAAGAGAAGGCAGCCATGGGCGGCGGGGCAGGCCGGGGCGGCGTTGGCGGGGGTAGGAGCGAGTGGGCGTGCAGGAGGATGACGCTCGGGGCGCTGCTGGCGGCGGCCGGCGGCGCGCTCAACTGCGCCGTGAGCTTCGTGGTTTTCTCGTTCCTGGACGTGCTGGACATGGTGCTGTGCCTCGTGTACAAGCTGGTGGACTACGCTGTGGAGGCGGAGTGGAAGCCGTGCTACTGCTCGGCGGCGGCGCGGGACGGCGCCGGCGCCGGGGCGGGCGCCATCTTCGTGCCCCCGGCGGCCGCGCCGGGCCCGAAGGTGGTGCGGCTGTCGTCGTCGTCCGCCAAGATGCAGCTGGAGGACGTCTCCGACACGCTGTACGTGCGGCCGTCGCTGCTGTCGGACGCCACCAAGAAGGCCGGCCCTGCGGCCCCCACGCTCACCGTGAGCCCCGCCATCGCCGAGATGATCCGCGGCAAGATCGACCGCCCGCCCCGCCCGCCGCGACAGGCGCCGTGCTGGTCCGACTGTGACTGCAAGGTCTGCCACTCGTGGAACACCTCCCGCTCCTCCCACCTCTACGTCCACGTCCAAGCCCCGCCAAGTATGCACGTTACTCTCCTTCTTTCCTCGGTTCTTGACGTGTGTGTGCATGCACACGTACAAGCTAGGCACGTACGAGCTGAGCCTGAGTGGTGTGTGTGTGTCGTGCAGATGTTGGCGGCGGCGAGACGACGGAGGACGTGGTGTTCATCCACGGGTTCATCTCGTCGTCGGTGTTCTGGACGGAGACGGTGTTCCCAGTGTTCAGCGAGGCGGCGCGGGGGAGGTACCGGATGTTCGCGGTGGACCTGCTGGGGTTCGGGCGGAGCCCGAAGCCGGCGGACTCGTTGTACACGCTGCGGGAGCACGTGGAGATGATCGAGCGCTCCGTGCTGCAGCGCTACCGCCTGCGCTCCTTCCACGTCGTCGCGCACTCGCTCGGCTCCGTCCTCGCGCTTGCCCTCGCCGTCAAGTACCCCGATGCCGTCAAGTCCCTCACCCTCCTCGCGCCGGTACGTGCCCATTGCAAACTTCCCCATTTAATCACGCACTCGCGCCTGCCCGCACGCCGCGCAGCTGGGCCCCCGCCCTGCCGCTGCCGCTCTACTTATATCGGGAAAATAATCCTATAGGATCTGGTCCACAACTCCATTGATGTGGACCAATTCCACTGCATGACACGTGTTCTTTTGCGAATCTCAAAGCGTGACGTAATAGCCTTCAGCATTCATTTCGTGAAAATTCACATAAGTGATTTATGAGGCTGTGCGCTTTGAGATTCGTAAAAGGACACGTGTCACATGATAGAGTTGGTCCACATCAATGGAGTTGTGGACCAAGTCCTATATAATTATTTTCCCTTATATCGTCTCACTTTCTTGCATCTGTATATGCACTTCACCCCATCCCACACGCTGAAACAAACAGCGTCTTACTAACAATTTAACGTCGCGGCGCATGTGAGTCCACAGCGCTAATTAACTGTATGCAGTTTATACTAGATTTGGCCCTCTACGCACACGTCCCAAAAAAGACATAAAGCATCAATTTTTACCTTCCAGTTTACTACCTGACGACTTACTTTTAACTGTATGATCAATGGTATGATGAAAAAGTTATGTTTGGTTGGGTTTTCATATGTATAATGTATATATGCAGCCTTATTTCCCGGTGCCGAAGGAGGAGGCGGGGGCGGCGACGCAGTACGTGATGCGGCGGGTGGCGCCGCGGCGGGTGTGGCCGCCGATCGCGTTCGGGGCGTCGATGGCGTGCTGGTACGAGCACGTCAGCCGGACCATCTGCCTCACCATCTGCAGGCACCACCGGATATGGGACCGCCTCTTCAGGCTCTTCACCAGGAACAGGTAACTTATCTAACTCCTCACTTGCTTTATTTCATCCCCGTATTTTCCCCCCAACCACCTGATCTGTTCTGGCCTGCATGTTCTGCTGTTCTCTTCTTCTTTCGCCGCAACACATGCACAAACATAGAGCCCACAACAAACAGTTGGCAAATACGAGTAGAAAATTCGAATTAAATTGAACTCCTCTGCTCTCATAGTAATGAGTAAACAAATAATTTTGCAGCAGTGATCAGGATTTTAAAACACATTATTCGCATTTAATACGTCTGAAATGGGTAGATGAGCCACAGCTGTCGATTATATTAATGCTGGCGTATGATACTACGACGACAGCGAGCGTGAGTCTTCTTGAGTTCTTCTTCTACTGGTAGTACTAGTATCTCTAGCAGTAGGTCTTTGCCCGTTGACGTCATTGCTCTGTTTTCCGTTGGCCTGCATGCCTCTCTCTTCCGTATCCTACTGATTTCTCCCCTTCCATGGCAAAAATCTCACAAAAAAATGACTTGTACTTGCTCGTGAAACGTTTAGAAAACGAACGATTAGATACTAGTAAATCAGACAAAAGCGAGCGTCCGAAAAACATAGAAACAGAGACAGCGAAGGCAATATTTGGAGTCACCAAATTATTCCCGATCGCCGTCGTCCCCTTAAATGATCGCCCTCAAATGTTGTTCTCTGACAATAGTTTCGCCGGTGCTAGCTGAGGCCGACGCATCATTTGTCCGCCCGAAATTAATAACCGGACGATTCCAACTAATCCACACTTATACTCATGGATCCTCTCCCTAGTGGAACCTACAGTTTGATTAGGAACGGCACTGTGCAAGAGCAATGCTACGCGTACGAACAAACAAACGGACGGATTCGTCCGTTCATACGTTAGTTGGTAACAGCCACTGCCGGTGGGCCTAAGCCTGGTAGCCAGCCGGTGTTGTACCACAGGTTGGCGCACCCGCGGTGAGGGTCACCAACGGCCTGATAACGAATTCGCTCGTACGCGGAGGCCTTTTTCCCGACTGTATATGTGAACGAGCTGAGTAACTACGGTAGTGGGCGTGTGGAATATTTTGGGCACGACAGTCTCGCGAATGGGTGAGTGAGTGCAGCCCGTGCCTAAATTGGCGGTGGCTCACGGCCCCGCCATAAACGGCACCCGGCCGGGCCCCAGCCATCACGACCCGCAATTATTCGGCAACATACGTACAAACAGAGAAATTAAACAGCCGCAAAACCACCACCATCTAGTACACTCACCCTTAATCTCCTCCTTAATTGCGTTGTAAACTCCTGTGTGCCAGCTTAATTTTGCTCACCTTTTTCTTTTGTGCCTTTGTTCACTTTTGCTTCGATTTTGATCTCAATTCAGAAACTTTTCATCGTATTTGCAATGCCGTCCCATAAATGTGTGCATGGTGCTAAAGTGAAATGTGGTGCATGAACCAATCTAGGATACATGCATCTACGAAGCAATTAGAAAGACTGCAAGTTTCTTTCTATCTACATATAGTTCTGAAGAAAAGGCGTCGATTTGCCCGGAATTAGCTAGGGCCTTGCCGTTTGCAGGATAGATTCGGTGGTCACGGATCTGTATGCAGGAGGCGTGTCGTTCTGACGATGGTAAATAGTAGCTGCTAGCTAGTACGTACCACACCCTTCTCTTAATGGTTTCGGTTGTGGAATCGTATGGTCGATCGATGGGCTCACCTAACCACATATCTTGGGACGAAAGGCTTCCTCTTCCTTTTCCTTTCATTCTCCTTCCGAGAAGATCACGGAAACGGTAGGAGCTAGAAGAGAGGCAGGGGTCCCAAAGTACATATAAAATTCAAGACTCTGTCGACTCAGCTCTTAATGGTCTCAATACACATACTAGTATACTACGTACTAATCCTCTCAACCTATATTAGCTACCACGTAGTCACGTACCAACGTACAGATCGAGCGTTAGCTAGTTCCATTAAGTTCTTGCATATGAACATGCATTGGCAGGTAACTGACTGGCTAGAACTCACCTGTCATCAGTCACTGTCCTGACAATAAGTGAAGAGGTGCTTCTCTTTCACTAAGGTAGTGGTAGCGATAGTACAAGTGATGGAGAATACTAGCAGTACTACTACTGTACTCAGCTCGAAGGTTACCTGCAAGCTAGGACAGTAGAGGCCAGTGTGTGGGACCATGTCCATATCCATATGCACGCATGCCCTGCGATCTAGCAGTTAAGTTGGTTCGAAGTTGCAAATTTTATTACTGGACTGCGCAAGTACATGTACATGATACATGGTCCAGTCCAGGCGGCTACCTTCAGAAAGCAAGCTAGTAGAGTAGTAATGAGCTGTGGCTGTGTAAGCAGACGCTGCCATGGACAAGATTGTTACTACTGTTGCCTGCGGGCACATGAATGGATGAGTGAATGACGAACGTGCATGTATGCAGGATGCGGACCTTCTTGATTGAGGCGTTCATGTGCCACACCCACAACGCAGCCTGGCACACCCTGCACAACATCATCTGCGGCAGCGCCAGCAAGATGGACAGCTACCTCGACGTCGTCGCCGGCCAGCTCACCTGCAAGGTGGCCGTCTTCCACGGCCGCGACGACGAGCTCCTCCCCGTCGAGTGCACACTCGCCGTCGGCGCCAGGGTGCCCAGGGCCCGCGTCACAGTCTACGACAACAAGGACCACATCACCATCATCGTCGGCCAGGAGAAGCTCTTCGCC
Source organism: Ampelocalamus luodianensis (assembly GCA_036346255.1). Lineage (NCBI taxonomy): Eukaryota > Viridiplantae > Streptophyta > Magnoliopsida > Poales > Poaceae > Ampelocalamus > Ampelocalamus luodianensis. The sequence goes on along the minus strand of CM070627.1, from coordinate 58,334,707 downwards.
GCCGAGCTCGAGGCCATCTGGAGGAGCGCCGGCGAGTAGCGTGCATGCAGCTTGCTGCCACTCTAGCTAGTGTCTACTCTACAGTGAGCGTTATGCAGTACGTACTATACTGATCATCATCAAACAGTGCACAGGACAGAGAGCGAGCGAGAGAAAGAAATTAATGGCCGGTAAAAAAAGAACGCAATAACGATTACCCTGCAAGAAGAAAAAGAAACAATATGCCGCCATAGTAGGATGAGCAATTCTATCCTACCCTTTCTGAGAGTTATAAATATACAGTTGTTTCCTTTCCTTTCATTTATTTTCTTCTACTCTTCTTTCTCTTCCTCTGATATAAAGTGTCCTTAATTATACAACTCTTCTGTATTAATTGTTTGATTGGACCAAACTTGGCATCTTGTGAGCAACTCCAGACCAAATTGTACTCCTCGTTACTTGATGTTTTTTTTTACGGTCTCGTCTTTTACCTCTACTTTTTATAACTTTACATTCTAATATACTAATAAAGTTATAATATTATAAAATATATTTAACGATAAATCCAAGGATATAATTTTTACATAGCTAATCTAAATAGTTTTAAACCAATTAGTGGTCAAACTTTATAGCACGGATTCTACAGTAAAAAAACCATGTATAATCTACTGTTATCTGAATCTTGTAGTATAGTTTTTTAAATGGAAATAAGGTGCAAGCCTTTTATATATATAAAAAAGTAAAAAAAGAACGGAGGAAGTGATGTAATAAGGACGTCAAAGCAGAATTGATTAAGCTGCAGAAGTTGGTTTCTGAGATGATGTTTCGTACAATAGCATGACTTGTGACAGGCACGATTTGCTCGATCGGGGCCTGCTCGGAATTACTTCGGCATATGTATATCTGATGGAGCAAAGAGACTGAGTCCCATTCCACCAACGATTCTGTCTGCGTCTGCTTATGTCTATGCGCTATCTTTCCTTTCCCTGTGACGTTTTTTTAGCGAGTGATGATGCCCGTATGACTAAACTGCTAATGACTTTCTACGATTAATTCCCATTCGTTGTCTAAATATCGATCTCCATTTATTTGCTGCTGGGGAGGGAAGGGTAGAGGATTGATTGCCTCTGAACTTTGAAGACCTCAAGCCTGCTTCTTCTTCAGATAAGTGAAAATGTACAAAACTGACAGGATAATCGCAACACCTCAACCCATTGGAACTTAGAATAGGCCAATTTAGAGATCTCGCTTTATTTCCTATGGATCATTAGTTCATGGATGACCTTAGATTTTCATTTGCCGCGGCCAGGGAAGGATTGCATGATTGCCTCTGAAGTCTGAACTTTAACGACCTGCCCACGCCCGCATTTTCTTCAGAAAACTCGGCACGAAAGTGTGAGGATGGTCGCAATTCTTCAGATCGTTGAAACTTGGAATAGGCCCAATATAACAGCACACAGTTTTGTTCTCTGTTTTCCTTACCCATTTCTCACCCTTTTCATCTGATTCCTCTTCATGACAAGATCATAATATGCTAGGATTCAAATGGAATCCAGTCCATGAGCTTGGCCCAATTATCAATTGCTAGCCGGAAAGGACTTTTTCTGCTTAGGCCTGGTGAAAAGGTAACTTTTGTGGGCGACCTCGTTGAAGAATCAGGCCCAACCCACATTGCTGAGCACATAAAACGCAAGGCATTGTTCGGCATTTTTTCCGAGAGTAACAAACTACAAAAGTTACCCCCAAACAAACTACAAAACAAAGCATTGTTCGGCTATTTGGATTTTGTGGCCAATATTGGGCCGAGCGGAACAATTTCGGCCCAGTCTGGTAGATGCCATGCAAAAACAGGCCCGCTTCGAACTGTAATTATCGCTTGCCTCCCTAAGACAGCCCACCTTCTAAACGAGGTCCCTTGTCCGCAGAGCTACACTGCTACGCAGCTACAGAACACAAATTATCCAATCAGAACTTATCCGAGGGGCTATCCACAAAAACCCTATCCCCAAAATCCCGATTCCCAAGTCCAACACCCGCGAACCACTCGAAGAAGAATCCCTCACTCCTCACTCCGACCATGGCGCGCGCTGCCGTCTCCACCGCGCCGCTCTCCCGCCTCCACTCGCCGCCGCCTCCCCTTCTCCACCACCCGCACGCCCATTCGCACCTCTGCGTTCGCTCCCAGCGAAAGGCTCTCACCACTGCCTCGGCACTGCCCCCGGCCGCTGACCTCCCGCCGCTCTCCCTGCCCGCCGCGGCTGCCGCGGCGGCCGCACTGGCGGCGGCGGTAACCCTCTCCGACCCCGACCGCCGGCGGCGCGCGCAGGCCGAGGCGGTGGGCGGCGGGGACAAGGAGGCGGTGCGCGCCTACTTCAACTCCACCGGCTTCGAGCGGTGGCGCAAGATCTATGGCTCCGCGACCGACGGCGTTAACCGCGTGCAGCTCGACATCCGCGAGGGCCACGCGCAGACCGTGGCCGCGACGCTCGCCATGCTGCGCGACTCCCCCGTCCCGCTGACCGGCGCTACCGTCTGCGACGCCGGGTGCGGCACGGGGTCCCTGGCCATCCCGCTCGCCGCGGAGGGGGCCTCCGTGCTGGCATCCGACATCTCCGGCGCTATGGTCGCTGAGGCGCAGCGGCAGGCGCAGGAGGCCCTGGCGGCGCAGCCAACGGGGTCGCCGTTCCGCATGCCGCGGTTCGAGGCGAGGGACCTGGAGAGCCTGGACGGCAAGTACGACATCGTGGTGTGCCTGGACGTGCTGATCCACTACCCGAGGGAGGAGGCGCAGAAGATGATACGCCACCTCGCGTCGCTCGCCGATAAGCGCCTCATCCTCAGCTTCGCGCCCAAGACGCTCTACTTCGACTTCCTGAAGCGCGTCGGGGAGCTGTTCCCGGGGCCGTCCAAGGCCACGCGCGCCTACCTCCACTCCGAGAGGGACATCGAGGACGCGCTGCGCGCCGCCGGGTGGCGCGTCAACAACCGCGGCTTCATCTCCACGCAGTTCTACTTCTCCAAGCTCTTCGAGGCAGTGCCCATCGCCGGCTAGGCACGGTGGCGCGTGCGTGTGTTTCGTTGTGTAGCTGTTTGTAGAGACGCAGTGTTGTGCAGGTCGCAGTGCGCGGTGGTGGTTGTTTGATTCTACTTGCAAATTTTGCTACTATCTTGATGTAGGTAATGTATGTATCTACCGGTGGGTTAGCATGATGCTTATCTTTAGGCACTTGATTACTTCAACCAGAGAAAAAAAAAACTGCATGATTTGTTGTTTTAGCCACTTGCCATCACTGATCCAGGCCGCTTCATGATCGCATCGCATCAAAACTTGGCAATTGGCATGGTGCTGTGAGGTTGTCAGTGGTGTCACTTGATAATGCTAGCGACTAGCGAGTATGTGCTGCCTATTAACCGAAAGGAATAGATTGCTTTGTCGATCAGAAATTCAGAACTGCGAAGTTCTAGCCAGCAGATCAATACGGGCAGTCTCAGGATAGCATTCTTCTGCCGGTGCCACTGTTTCTTGTGCCTCGTTCTTAGTCAGGATCGATCGATCGATGCGCCGATTAGCTGCAAATGGAACAGAGATGGTGAGCGTGTCGACACTTGGCAGCATGTGATGCTCGTAAGCTCCAAGTTATAATCCGCTTTGGGCTGAGCCTGAGCTATCCGTTGTAGCAGTATCCAAATATCCATCGATCTCCCATGTTCTCCACCGCGCGTTGCTTCCTCCCTGTCCGCCCCCAGCCGCACGCCGCCACCCCCTGCCGCCGTACGCCGGCGCTCACCGCCGTCTCAGCCAGACCACACCGCGGCGGCAGCGGCCCCCGCCGTAACCGCCGCTCATGGGACGACGGCAACGACGACGACGGCGACGACCGTATCGACGACAGCTTCTTCGGAGACACGCAAGATGAAGAAGCAGAAGACGACGACGAGACACCGGGTCCAGAGCAACAACGACGGCCCGCCTCGCCGGCGCCGGAGCCCGCGCGGCAGCTGCGGGGGTCCGACGTGCTGCGGGCGCTGCAGAGGGCGGCGGCGGCGAAGGAGGCCAAGAAGAAGAAGAAGAAGGCGGGGGCGCGGCCTGCGGCGCGGCGGCAGGAGAAGGGAGGCGACGGCGTCAAGGTGCAGGCGGCGGAGGAGGTGAGGCCGATAGAGATAAGGCCCGAGTGGGCGCCGAGGATCCGGGAGCTGGAGCTCAGGGTGCAGCAGCTCGTCGACAAGTACCACCAGCACTAACAGAATCAATACTGATTAGAATTCAGATTTCAGACTGTAACAATTCTGAATTAAAGAAGCAATTCTGCAGGCAATTCTGGCGCCAACCTACTCGCAAATGCACATTTGGCATTGCAGCCTATCTTATGTACGACTACGACCTCCAAGATTTTTCAGAGCGCAATGTTTGTATTTGTGGGAGCGAGTAGTATTTTACTGCATCCTAAGCCATTGTCACCGTGAATCCTGCAACGTCTAAAAATCAAAGCTCATTTGCCTCCTATTCCAGTAGCACTTCCGTGAAAAACAGAGTATGCAAGCATGTTTTGGAACTAGTTTATATGAAACTTATTATGGGGAACAAATCGCCGCACAGGAGGTGCTCCCCACGATTTTAGGCCAATCGCGACTAGACGCGTGCGAATCGGTTCATGGCCGTTGGATCGCACCAAGCGGGAGCGACGCCTCCATCCCTTCTCCTTCTATCGGGCTCTCGAATCGAACCGTTCCAATTCCTCCCCTCCCTCGGCCCCTCCCCGTCGCCACTCCTCTTCCCGCCGCCGCTTCCTCTTCCCCCGCACTGCCGCTATCAGCTCCCCTCTCCGCACCGCCACCTCTCCCTTCCTCGCGACACCGACTCCCCCTCTCCCATCGCGCTCTTCATGTTCCCCCGCGCCACCGCCTTCTTCTCCCTCAGCACCACTGCCTTTCCCTTCCCTGTGACACCACCTCCCCCTTCTCCACCCCATCTCCCTCGTTGTCGTATCCACCCATCGTCGTGCACGCCGCCGCTGCATCCCGTCGTACCCATCCACAACGCCACCAGATACAACCATCCCGGGCCATAACCCTACTAGAGCAGTTGTTCTCGCTGGCGGGAAGCGACGATGATGTGGATCCAACATCTGGGAGACGGTAGGGAGAAAGAGGCAACCGCATGGGGGAGGACGTCGGAGGAGGCGACAATCGCACGGTGGAGGGCGAGGTGACAACGCACGAGGAGGTGGCGGTCCCTTCTCTCCTCCTCCCCCGACTCCTATCCCGTGGCCGCCCTCGTCCTGCTTCCCACCTCGTCGTTTGGCAATGCACCAGGAGGTGCTCCCAACGATTGGCCCAGATCCGTTCGCCCCATCTCTGCACCCCCAAAACCCTACGGTTCCCTCGCAAACCGCTGCCGTCCTCACCCTCCATCCCTAACCTCACACGAACCAACTCACTCTAGACCGTGCCGCCACTGCCGATTTGTCCACAGGTGAGTTTTCGTCTCTCTTTTTGTCATTCTCTGACTATTTTGTGTTTAGTCTCTTCATCCACTCCTAGGATTTGAAGCGTGTTTGTGGTGGCTTGCGGTGGCCCTCCTGCAGTAAGCTGAGGTTGCGGTCGCTTCCGCCACCACCGCCGTTGCTCTACTGTGGATATCATGAGAATATGTTCATGATCTTAGGATGATAATACAATTGGCAATGGTGTTGAAGGTTTGTCCAATCACTTGTTTTCTGCAGAGTTTAGGAATATCGGTTTGACCGCAACCGAGTGCTGAGTGGTCAAAAACTTCGAGTACTATAGCTCTGGGTATTGTAGATTTCGAGTACTATAGCAACGAGTGCCGAGTGATCGAAAGCTTCAAGTACTGTTCATCGAATACTGCAGCTACGAGTGCAGAGTGGTCAAAATCTTCGAGTACTGCAGCTATGAGTGCAGAGTGGTCGAAATCTTCAAGTACTGTAGCTACGAGTCGAGTACCCAGCGGTCGAAAGTTACAAGTAATGTTGCTTCGAGTTCTGTTCATCGCGAGCACTGTTCATCGAGTACTAAGTGGTCGTGGACACTGGTCGAAGATAGTGGTCCTAGACACTAGTCATAGACAATGGTCTTGGATGCATGTTTTGCATGATGCATATTTTAACTAACGTGGGTCAAGTTGCGAAGAATTTATTCACAGAATCGATTTCTTTGTCTATTCTTGTGTAGGTGGCTTAGTGGTTAACTATGGTCAACGGTGAGAATGATCGGGACTTTGTTAGGAGAACCAAGATCTAGAATGATCGTGGATACCGTGTGAGATGGTTGGACTCAAGCATGGCGTAAAATGGACAATGATGACCGAGCGCAGCAGTTCTGTGCGACGGGTCACATCAAGCGACGCGACAGTTCGATGCGACAGGATGGATCAAGCGGCATGGTAGTTCGGTATGATGGGTCGCATTAAGCAGCACGGGAGTCAGTGCAAGTGTCATGATGGTTTCAGTGGGAGCCATCATGCGTCAGCGAAACCCGTTTGTGTGTGGACTTAATGGGTGCCCATTAAGATGTTTTCCGTTAGAAGCTAGCCTCCACTATAAATAGGGGAGGGTGCTGGCTGTGCATCAAGAACCTCGGTATTGAAGAAACCCTAGTTTGGGTTTAGGGAGAGGAAAGTGAAGAGGTAGGGTTCTAAAGAGTTGGATTGATTGTGTGCTCAAGTGTTGAGGTTTTGTCCTCCAGGATGGAGTGGTTGTAAACCAAGATCAATATGAAATCAATCCAAGCAAGTTTCTTCAAGATGAGTCTTTTCTTGTTCTTGCTCTCTCTTTTGTGATCTTGGGCTTTCTTTGATCTTTTGGTTTTCCTTTGGTTTCTGATCTGGATCTTACTTGTTGTGACATGTGAAATGTATCTAGTATCATCTTAATCATCTCTTACCCACGAACAAGTTTTTGGATCATAATTTGGTTTTAACTCGGTTTTGAAGCAATATTCACTCAAACGAAAAAGTCAGAACTTTGGCAATGATCTTCACAATCCTTGGCTAAAATAGGTTCCTGACATCCCAGAGAAGTTGTGTTTCAAGTTTCGTATAGTTTGAAGTTGTGGATCAAATTTTAGACCAATTTAGGATTTTGCGTTCTGATTGATTTTACTATTCACCCGAGAGGTCCGACCGTCCAACTCATTTTGTCTCGAGTGTTTGGTGATTTTGGTATGTTTTCTTCAGGGATCGCTATGTTTGTATATTAATCTTCATAGTTTTCATAGCTATTAGAGTGAAAATTGTGTTGAATCCGATCAAAGTGAAAAAGAGACAATACTCCTATTCAACCCCCTCTAGTCGCTGTTTCGATCCAACACCTACGTTGCCTTGCTGAGCCGTTGCTGCCAACTAACGTGGCTATGGTTCAGTGCTTAAGGGTAAATCTGAGCGATCAAGCTTCAAAGTTAAAACTGATAGCTGTTCTCAGATGTTGTTTATTTTGACAGGTGCAACAAATGTCCATTTGAGAGTGCATCTTCTTGAAGCCAAATTGTCAGCGTCTTGGCCTTTTGCCTCTAGAGTATAAATATTTATGGATTTCTGCAACTTTGTGCTGTCAGTGTTCATATGACAGGATGTCCAGATAAGTTCTGTAGCAAATCTGGGTTAAAGGTTCTCCTCTGGTACCCAAATTTATCAAGAGGTGCTACTTAAATAGTTTCAATGTTCAGTCCACATTATGCATCTTTGGTTCAACGGTTAAAGGGTAAATTTGAGCAATCAAGCTTCAGAGTTCAAACTGACAGCCGTTTTGAGTTGTTGTTTATCGTCATTTTGCTTAAAGCTCCATAAACACCGGCGTTGCGTAGCGCACACTTTCATCCAGTCTCACTGTCTAAAAGCAAATTTGTACTTGCATTTCTGATTTCACGGGTGAATGATCGTCCTGAGCCTGACCTGTTTTCTCAAACACATCGAGTATTTGAGTGACAAAATAGTTGCTACTACGATACTAGTAGACTGTAGTACCAAGTATTAAATCTCGAAATGGAAAAGGTAGCTAGAAGTAATCAAAGTCTGAAACTACAACATGCCCACTAGACATGTAAACTAATCCGTCTGCGTCGAGACGGCGACTGAAGCACCGCTCCCAACCAACTTGAAGCACGCAATTCAATCTGCAATCCTTTTAAAACTCTGCCTAGCCACGGATCTCAAAGCATCCCGTGCCAACACCGACACCCATTATATCAACCACCGCAACCCATGGAAAAACCGAGCCCAGCTCAAAACAATCGAACAAGCAAACAAAAAAGTATGATGCATGTTCCTATGTCAATTTTAAAAATACTTTTGTGTGACAAGTATTCAACAAGAAAACTGAAGTGGTCTTTTATTTTTTGTCCTGTAAACTCCTGTAATGTGTAAGACCCAGCTTGAATTTCCTTAATGAAATCGGGTGTAACCCTTATTAAAAAAAACTCTACGTTTCACCAACACTAGGAATAAGAAATTTTCTTGCAAATCCTATTGACAAGTCCACTTCTACTATCTGGACAATTATGCTTTACCGATTATCCTCGTCAATAAACTCTCCTTATTAGAACGAGGGAATTTGGTAAGAATCCTTTGAGAATTGCAATGATTCATTGATTCATAGTGAAAAAATCCTGTGAATTTTCTACGATCATTTTTTTTCTTATACCAAGGTTAAGCTGAACTTTTCGGTAGATCTACCGCTTTCTATCATTATTATGTCATTTTATTAAGCAAGTTAAGTGTAATATGCTTTTAGAAAGGAAAAAAGAGAGAGAGAGAGAAAAGGGTGGAGAGCCGCGTCTCCTCTTCGTCGTCGGGCGGGCCGGACCCGAGGTTCCCTTTACCGACTAATTACGCCATCCCCAACGTGTGGCTCCCCTTCCAAATCTCCATCCCAAATCCCACCGCCTCCCCCAGATCGCACCAACCAATGGCCGCCGCCTCGCCGCTCGCCGCGGCGCTCCTGGGCGTCCTCGCCCTACTCGCCCTCCCGGCGGCGGCCGAGATCCGGGAGACGGTGATCCGCGCCGACCCGCGCACCATCATCCCGCTCGACGAGTTCGGCTTCTCCCACCAGGGCGTCCTCGAGCTCAACGTCTCCGGCATCGCCTTCGACCCGCCGGCCTCCTCCGAGCTCGACCTCTCCCAGCTCGGCTTCTTCCTCTCCACCCTCGACGCCTGGGTCCACGTCCTCCGCCAGCTCCAGGACCTCGACGTCACCTGCGCCCTCCAGTCCGATCTCGTCAAGCTCGCCTTCTCCTTCGACCACCTTAAGCCGCCCTCCAATTCCGCGGGCGTCGAGGTCGCCCGCTCCTCCTCCTTCAACATCGCCTTCAACGTCGCCGACCCGGGGCAGTACACGCTCGTCTTCGCCAACTGCCTCCCGGGGGGGCTCAAGGTCTCCATGGACGTCCGCTCCGCCATGTACAATGTCGACCCGGCCACCGGCGATCCCGCCTACCTCTCCGTGGGGTCCTCCGCGCTGCCCTCCGTCTACTTCCTCTTCTTCCTCGCCTACGCTGCGCTCACCGCCTCCTGGATCGCCATCCTGCTGCGCAAGCGCGCCGCCGTCTTCCGGATCCACTACTTCATGCTCGCCGTGCTCGTGCTCAAGGCTCTCAACCTCGTCGCCGAGGCCGAGGACAAGTCCTACATCGAGCGCACCGGCACCGCGCACGGCTGGGATGTGCTCTTCTACATCTTCAGCTTCCTCAAGGGAATCTCGCTCTTCACGCTCATAGTGCTCATCGGCACCGGCTGGTCCTTCCTCAAGCCGTACCTGGCCGACCGAGAGAAGAAGGTGCTCATGGTGGTCATCCCTCTGCAGGTCGTGGCCAACATTGCACAGGTGGTGATCGATGAGTCTGGGCCGTATGCCCGGGACTGGGTCACCTGGAGGCAGGTGTTCCTGCTGGTGGATGTGATCTGCTGCTGCGCCGTGCTCTTCCCGATTGTTTGGTCCATCAAGAACCTCCGGGAAGCTGCTCGCTCAGATGGGAAGGCAGCGGTGAACCTCATGAAGCTGACCCTTTTCCGCCAGTACTATGTGGTTGTCATTTGCTTCATTTACTTCACACGTGTTGTGGTGTATGCTCTGGTGACCATCACCTCGTACCGGTATCTGTGGACCAGCGCCGTGGCTCAGGAGCTTGCCACCCTTGCATTCTATGTGTTCACTGGGTACAAGTTCCGGCCTGAGGTGCATAACCCATACTTCGCGATTGACGACGATGAGGAGGAGGCTGCTGCTGAGGCACTCAAGTTGGATGATGAATTCGAGCTATGAGGGCTAACAATCGTGGCCTTTTCCTTGCCAGTGGTGATACGGGTGTTGTATGTGCTTCCACAGGACAAATGCTATAGACTGGTATCTAGTCCATATCCTTTTTGTTTTTTATTTGAAGTTAGTTACATTTTGTCTTACTGTGTGCGTGTTAAGCAATGCAGCAGCTTGGATCTACCTTATTTTTATCTACAATCATTGAGATGAGCTGTTCTCGTTGTACCTCTGTAGCAATTGTTGTATCTAGATGTTTACTTCGTGTATTTGATAAAAGAAGTTGACTATGATTCAGTTTGTTGATTCATATGATGCTGATTGTATCTCTGAGCTCTGACTTAATCTAGAATCTAGATTGCCTGTATGCCGGTATTGGTGCTCTTGTGCTGTAGGATCCTTTTGTTTTGTAGTGGGGAAACAAAGTGCCAGTCTATAATGGACTTAGAGTAGTTGAGTACTTAGTTTCCTAAGTTCAACACAGAAACGAAAGACTCTGGTGCATAGAGCACCATAGTATGTTGCAGATGCTGTAAATGTTGTTTGCTTGTGTAATTCACATGATTCTTATCTAGTTGCCTGTTTCATGTATGCATTGATTGCATTCTCCTTGTGTTTGCGTATGCTTTGATAATATTATGAAGTTTTCGCATAGAAGCATCACATTGATCCTTGTGAAATTTGGTATCTAGATTCACAATGCTGCCTAGTTTGAGTAGAGTAAGCTTTAGTCCTCTCTACACTTGTCCACTTTTGGCAGTTTGTGTAGTTTGGCGTTTCCATCTAGGACCATGATGAGGACACAACAACAAAAAAATTGATCCTTAAGTTTTAAAATTTCATTAGGGTTAGGAGATTTTGACTTTTTAATATTGTAAATAAGGTCTTATGGTCTATGAACTTTCTCTGCAGTTTGCCCTAGTGAAAATACTCTCTTGAATTAAATTGAAACTGGCATGCTTTATATAATTATATTAATATATTTGCATCTTTTACTGCTGTTGGGTTTTATCATCATTGAAAGTTGAGTTGGGCTATGGCAAATGGGGACTGATGTTATGCTACATCTGACCGCAGTGTTGATTTCTCAAATGTTTGGCCCATTTATTCTTCAGCTCTTCACCCCGGCTATTCTCTTTTGTCCTTCTGTTAGTAATTTATTGTGCTGATAGCCTGATACACAGTAGTAAAGGCATAAATTGTTCTGAACTGGGTTCCCTTGCATACATAATAATTTGACTGGGTGCCTCCCTTACATATACAAGAAAAATGATTGGGCTTTAACAAACACACAAGTGCAACGCTCCATGGAAAGCTTCAGTTGGGTCGTATACTCTTATGTGCCCAGAGGACCTACACACCCCCACGGCCATTGAATTGTTGATACATGTTGTGATGTCAGTATAAACTTGAAAGAAAAATACATTGGTTCCCTGCTAGCCTTAAAACAAGGTCTGGAGTTATAAGCTATTCCTAAACTCAGTTGGGAATTTGAGGCTTTGTTCAAGTATTTCATCATTAGAAGAAAGTGCAAAGTTGTATTTATGTGTTTGAGCATCTTTGGTGGATGTGTTTTCAGAATTGAAGTAAAGAGGTGTATTGTTTGACAATGGTAGTAAAAGATGCTTTATCTTGTCTTAATTGAATTATCTTCTTTTACATAGTTTTTCATGGTAGTGTTTTGCATCTTCAAATATGCAGTATTCTGATATCGTTGAAAATCTTCCTGATTTGGTCTTTGAAAATGAGTGTGTGGTTTAAAATTTTGATCTGCTGGACATGGTTTACATCATCTAGAATGTTTGTCAACTTTTGTTTTGTAACTAGAAGACCAAATTGGAAACTTGGTCACCAGAGTTCTTAAATATTTTTTTCTGTATATTGAAATTGAACTTGACGGTACTATTTAAAATTTAAAATTTATGAAACCTGGCATCTCCCATTAGTGACACTTGATTATACTAGGGGCAGTTGATTCTTTCTTTTGGTCCTTTTAGGATTTAATGGGCGCGGGGCTTAGTTGGTAAGTCAAGTGTAGGCTTCGGCTTTGTGGTTGGATACTGTCATTGTCCTAGTCCAAGCTTAGTCCTGGCAGTGTAATTTCAGATCTGTCATGAACTTATACTGAAGCCTGATGGATAGGATGTACTCCAGATGAGTACTCTACTTACATGGAACAACTACAGGTGGTTTCAGTTGTAGACTTGTAGCCCACTCTTTTGCATCTGTTCAGGCTGAACCTGACTACTAGGAGTCTCCTTTTTGTAACCACAAAGTTACTTGCTGGTTATGACTGAAAAAAATACATGTACACAGTACAGTTTTGACTGTTAATGATAAAATATGTATGGTGGGGTTCCAAAAGCTAGCTATATTGCTTTGGATCTACAAAAGAAGACATAGAAACAAGTGAAGTAGATGCAAGGATAACTGGAAGTCAAGATGCATTGAGTTGAGGCTAACTAAATATTTTTTGAGTGCCTATTTTATTGTGCAAATTGGAAGACAGTATGTACAATTTGAAATGAAGTGTAGTTAGAGAATAGCACTTTTGAGTCTTGTAAGAGAAAGCGCAGTTATGGTTTGAAAGGGTGTTGATTTGATCTCAGCCAATTATCATGGAGATGCAATACGTTGCATGCATGTCCAACTCTGCTACTAGTGCTGTGTGATTACTTCGTGGTGAAAATCAGTTGGAAAGTAATCCGTGGTTACTTTGTGGTGAAACTTGGTGTGTGCTTAGTATGAAATGTTCACATTGATTTCTACCCTGGCAGGTGAAAAGGAAGAGTGTCTCTATCGAGCTTATTAGGACAAACCTTACTGAATCTTGACTATAATAAAAGTTCGTTATGTCGTGTAGACAGGTCGTTTCCAAACGATGGAAGCACTGAGTTTTGATTACTAACAAGTTGGAGCAGCTTTTCAAGTGGACGGAGCTATGCGTTCTAAAGCCTCGGTTGTAGTTTGCCTAGTAAATGATTTCTTTTTGGCATGTTAACATCAAATCTTTAGGGAAGGTACTCCCCCATCCGTTAGTGCCAAGAGCTGATTTGGCGTTGAAAATTGCATGCTTCCTTATCTTGAAGAACCATGTTGCTAAAATAAACCAGGTTTGTTATTCCCCTGTGGTGCTGTGGGCACTCGCTAGTCTCTAGTCACTAGCTGTTGGCTTTTTCATATATGTTACATACATGGACAAATGTTAATCCTCGTATGGGCTCTCTTTTTACCTTTTCTGTTATGCTACTGCTTAGCTAGGGCAAGATTGCATGCATCTTCTCCATGAATGACTTTGGTGATGAGTCACAATCTAATTCCCAGATGGTGCTGCCTTGATTTGCACACGTTGGCCAGGCATGCCTGTTTCCCCATCCTCTGCACCATCTGCACTGGGAGTTGGAGTTGGAGTTGGTCTGAGCCCAGAGCTGCAAGGTGGACAGTCTTGTGAGCCTGCACGTGGGCCTCTCCTGATGGAAGCTGCCACTTTGCTTGCTCTGAGTCTGATGCCCACTACACTACACATGCCAAAGGAAAGGAGGAAGAGTCATTGCAGTGCAAGTTGTCTGATTCATGGGAAGAAAAAGTGATGCATATATTCCTGTAGTTAACTTTCTTACATGTGATGGAAGGAATGAGAGGAATTAAAAGTGAGCTATGGTGTTTCCAGAATCTGAAATCTGAATCCCCAGTTGTGCTGACTGACTATGACTTTGGCAGTTTGATTAGAGGAGAGCCCCTTTGGTCCGGCTGCTATCAGCTGCAGCACCTGTAGATTAGGATGCAAGTATGTGAGTTACTTTACCTATCAGAAAGCAGGCCAGTTTTGTTATCAAGGTGACATGTGAGATTTTCGTAGATCAGTCCTCTTATGAGCTTTAGCTTTGCTTGTTTGTGAAGCCAGATGCTTGTAGAGTTGAGGTCTTTCGACTTTCAACAGGTAAATTAACAAAAGCGCTCAAGCGCAATGTTCTCTACACCATGTCAGATGTATGTGTAATCATGATATGTCACAAGTAATATTTTCTCGCTGTTATTTATTTTATCAAATTCATTTATCTGTTATCATTTGTCTGCATGCAAATGGTTGATCTTGCAATAGGCTCTCTGGCCTGCAGCTGAGCACGACATTCCAGATTACTTACGTACCTGAATGAAGGTTCAGGTTCTAATGTTGCCCATATCTGGAGCGACCGCTGATGAATGGCAGACGGACACCGTTGCCATGGCGCATATTCTTCCTGCTCATATTTGGTATAGTGCTCGTTTGGTGAGATGTGGCTGGAAAGGAGCTTCGAAATAGCCAAGCAGAACAAAGGAACGACGGTTCAGGCCATTGATCGTCGCTTCTTTATATGCAGAGTCTGTATTCAGGTCAAGGTCTTGTTGAGCAAGCCGAGCAAATGCTTCTTTGGAGTTGGGACTTGGACCGTGCTTTTTCGGGCTGGCCCGAGGCCCGATCGACGCGGCCTTGCTGCGAGCGCGATGCGACACTCCACGGGTCGTGGTGGTGCGATGCGATGACGGCACACGGGCTAGACTAGCACGGCACGAATGGTCGAGCCTGGTCGGGCTTGAGAATGCGGCCTGTGGGCGGCACAACACGACATGGTCAGTTGGGTCGTGTTTGGGCCAGCACAGCGCGAAAGAGGCCCAGTCGGCCAATCCCTCCCTCAACCTAGCCTAATCCTATCCCCCCCGGCCTGGCCCAATCCCACTCCTCCCCCTGACCTAGCCCAACCCCAATGTAACATCCTAATTTTGGGCTTGTGTTTCAGATGTAAGAAAATGAGTAGAAATTAAAACTTTTTCTTACATCATGTATTTCCTGTATGTACTAGACAATTATTGTACAAGAGTTATGGAAATACATAGTCACAAGTCTTTGATCCAAATCTTGATCCTTCAAAAACATTCTTGTTCCATCTTGTGATAATCTCTTGGAAATATTTTTCCTAAATTCTTGGGTTGGTATGTGACTCCTCCGAAAAATTTCACAATTTTTAGAAATTGTTTGAATATTTTGGAGGTCAGTCAAACCTGTTCAAATTCTGGTCAAACCTTGGACCAGCACATTGTGGAATTTTTGGAGGAAAATGTATAGCACAAAAACCTCTGCAAAATTTAGACAAGGTCAATAACTCAGTTAGCAAGCTCCTGCAAAAAATTCATAAATTTTGGAGTGGGTTTGCTACTCAAATAAATCCTCCAACTTCGGATCGGTGAAACTCAAATTTGAAATGAGTCGGACTGGGCTCAAGTCGGACCGAGTCCAACCGACCATTGGACTCGCTCGAGTCGAGTCGCAGCGCCGCGCTCGGGCTCGATCTCGTCTTGTGTGCGTCTTGACCGTTGGATCTCGGCCGCTTACGGTCCTCGTTCAGTGAAGCGTTCGGACCTTGCGGTTGCATTCATCACTCTAAGCCGTTGGATCTCCATCCGGCCGCCTGCACCTCCCTCGATCTCGGCGCCTCGGGGTGGTCCAGCATCGATTTCCATCCGCGGTCACGACCTCCCCCGACCTCCTCACCCGCAAAGACCTCCCACCTCGGGTGATCCGGGACGTCCAGGACCACCCCATGCCAATCGGGATCGTCCAGGACCACCCCTCAGCCCTGTGTTTCTTCTCCACGACCTCCTGGAGGTTTGGTCGTCATGATTTTCCTGCACTGTGCTTGTGTCGCTGTCGAGCGCTTGGGAGCGAAGGCTGTCACTTTTGGTCCTTCCCAACGTCTCTTTCGCCATGCATTGATTGTCTGTCAGACCTTTGCCCTTAAAAAAGTCAGCCCTACCAGCTCCTGTCACATCTAGCAAGTCCATGGCAGGGTGTGTGCACCCGAAGCTTGCTCTGCCCATGGCTTTGCTCTTTTGTCTTCTTAAGACCCCGAACTCCTCCTTGTCTCCCTTAGTCTTCCTCTCCCTCCACCAAGCTTCATGAACACCACCATTGTCGGTTTTTGAAGTTCTTCAAGATCACCCGAGCTCCTGTGGTTTAATTGCGAACTTGGTTTTCCAACTTGTTCAATTATCCACCTTGGGCATCTTGTCTAAACCAAATTGGTTGGTTTCAGGGGGAGGCATTGTGGGTACTGTTCTTCAAGGTCGTCCTCGCTTTCTTCTTCGTCTCCGTGAGCTTGGTCAGGAGCACCTCCTTCGGCATCAACCTCTCCTCAGAGCTCCTTTGAACCTCACCGGGCCTGGTGAGTCCTCTTTAGTCTTTTAGAGCTCAAGGTTTAGCTAGATTAGAGCGTAGCAAGCCTTTTAGTGTTTGTCGGTTTGCCGAAGACCTAATTACCACCTCTTGGCCGTGGCGTTACGAGCCGTCGCCGCCGAGAGTTAGCCAGAGGTCCGCGGTGCTTTTATGAGTTTAGTGGTGCCCTTGGTTCCCCGGCGTGGTCCATGTCGCGTGGCGAGCTTTCTTTGACTCGGGTGTTTTGCCGTGTCATACTCGGGCAGGATATGAGATCAATGATTAGCATTAATGGCTGTCCGAGGTTGTCCATTAATGTTGTCTTGCTGGCAGCTCGTGCGTGCCTTCTAAAGCCCTGACCTCCCAGGGTAAATCATAGCCGTCTAAGACCACCCCCAGGATAGATCTGAGCCGTAGAGCTGTTTCCGACAAAATCGCTAAGTCCCAGACCTCCTAGAGTAATCTCCGCCGTTGAGGACCTCTCTGGGTTAGTTTTTAGTCGTTGGATCTGGCCCTGTGTAAAATCTTGCACGCTAGGACCTCCCCTAGTGTCGATCCTAGCCGTCTAGGACCACCCTGGTTAAATCCTAGCCGTTTAGATCTTTTTCCGTGCACAAAAGACCTCCCTTGGTCATTTTGCAAAGACCACCCTTGGGGTCCTCTTTGTAAAAAGGCACCCCTGGTCTTTTACAAAGACAACCCGCTCAGGATCTCTTAGGCTCAATCCTAGCCGTTCACGACCTCCCCGGATTTAGATCTGAGCGTTAGATCCCTTTTGTAAAACCATTAGCCTTTGGACCTCCCTCCGCATTGATCTGGACCGTTCAGGACCTCCCTAGGCCTAATCTGAGCCGTCCAGATCTCCTCCGATTAAAACCCTATCGCTTAGGACCTCCCCGAGTAGATCTTGGCCATCCAAGACCTCCTCGTGTTAATCCCAATCGATCAAGACCTCCCTCTGGAGATCTTGACCGTCTAGGACCTCATCCTTTAGATCCGTAGCTTTAGGACCTCCTCCTCTGGTCTAAACCGTTAGATTGAGATCTAACGGGCTAGACCTCCTTCCTCAGATTTAAAGCCTTAGGACCTCCCCTAGCGCTCGGGACCGCCAGATCTTGATCTGACGGTCACGACCTCCGTTAGGCGCAAGGACCTCCTTTGCGTGCGCTGTGCATGCACTGGTCGTGGCCGTTGGATCAGATCTCAACGGTCCAGACCTCCCCAGTGCGGGAGGAGGTCTGTTGTGCGCTGTGCTTCGAGGTCCGTGGCTGTTGTAGGATCAAGGATAACCGACTAGAGGGGGGTGAATAGGAGGTCTTTAAACTTTTCACAAAATCGAGTTAGGCTAATTAACAATTTAATCTAAACAAGTTATACTCCTAGCTAAGCAATACAAGCACAAAGATCAAGTGGAAATATAAATGCGGAAGAGTAAAGACTAGAAATAACCACAAAGAGACAACGATGTTTTCAGTGGTATCGAAGACTTGCCGGTCTTCACTAGTCCACGTTGAGGAGCTTGAACCAATCAAGCCGGCTCCACCAATTAAGCCTTTCCTCGATCACTATTGGTTGTTCTTCCTCCACTCCGGAGATGGTGAACACCAAACCACTCACAATATGGGCAGGGCCTCTTCACAATCTTCTTGAAGAGATCACGTGCAATCACCGCAAGCCGTCTAGGAGTTCGGCAAAACTCCAAGAGT
Source organism: Ampelocalamus luodianensis (assembly GCA_036346255.1). Taxonomy (NCBI): domain Eukaryota; kingdom Viridiplantae; phylum Streptophyta; class Magnoliopsida; order Poales; family Poaceae; genus Ampelocalamus; species Ampelocalamus luodianensis. The sequence continues at coordinate 58,316,564 of CM070627.1, read as the reverse complement.
AACAAACCAAGACCTTCGCTGCGACACTCAAGTGCAATAGGATCAACTAGAATGATGAATGCACTTTGAATGAGCTCAACAACCTCTCAAAGAGTGAACAAAATGAGTTTTGAGGAGTTGAAAGAATGCACAAGGCTCTAAAGATGTTAAATGTGGTCTAGCTCTCTGTCCTTGAGCGGTGGGAAGTATTTATACCCCAACAACAATTAGATCCGTTGGAGAAGAAAACCTATTTTTCAGCCATATGCGGTACTACCGCCATGCAAGGCGGTACTACCGCACTTCTCCAACCACTACGACAACGGCTATAACGAGCGCATTAAATGACCGACATAGCCGTTTTAAGCGCAGAGCGGTACTACGCTAATCGACAAGCGGTACTACGCAAAGCGGTCATACCGCAAGGTGAGTCGGTACTACCGTTTCCAAAGAGAGAAAAAGGGTGCACTCGGAAAAACATACCGCTTCTCATTCGAATAACCGACATGCGGTAGTTCGCTTAGCACCTGCGATACTACCGTATATCGGTCATCGCATGAACACAGCGGTACTACGCGCTTAGGTTTTGCACCGAAACCAAAAGAGACTCTCTGTAAAAACATACGCCAACTAACGGCCGGAACAACCGGAGTGCGGTAGTACCGCATGCATAACTTGCCAGTACTACCGATTGTCCTGACAGTGCATAATTTGATTTTGAGAGAGAATCCTTATGCATGCATGATCCTAAATTGATCCATAAAGCACAAGACATGCCTTCAAGCTACAGGACATGGTCCCTCTTAATAGTACGACATTTAACCTATAATCCGGTCTTCCATCTATTTCTCCAAAGACCGGTAAAAGAAAATAATTTCGAAACCACTTGTACCTTATCCTTGAGCTGTACTTGATCTTCATAGAACTTTTAGCATGCATCTTCAAAATCATATTTTCCAATGGGACTAGTCCTTGCAAAACTCAACAAACCAATAAGTCCCTTTTTCACATATTATCATAAATTACCAAAACACATATTTAGGGGCCTAGATGCTTTTCAGCTGTGCGATGAAGGATCGACGGCCCACGACCTCTCCTTTGTCTTTCAGTTCAATTAGACCTCCCGAGAGCTCGAATTTTCTAAGTCTTTTATTGTTTCAAATTTCAAAAGTGCATAACTTTGTCGTTTTAACTCCTTTTTGAATGATTCCAGTTGCTGTAGCTTTGTTATAGTATGAACTTTAATCTGAGAATGAATTTAGGCACTGTTATGTAGCAGAAAATGATAGAAACTGCATGATCATGTTTAGTGAGAATAGTGGCTTAGAAATTCATTGAAAATTTGTAAAATGCATAACTTATTCTCTGTTATTCCAAACTGAGCAAACTAAGTTTTGTTAAAACCCACTAGGAATGTACTGTAATATAGAATAGGTCTTCATCTGATCCTTGCCACTGATATTAATGATTCACTAGTGTTAGAACATAGAAAAATCATAACTAATTCATTTCAACTTCAAATTGTGCAAACTCAGTTTTGCTGTTGTTAGGATAACCATATCTACCTACCATAAAAATTTCAAGTTCCAGATCATTCTAGAAATTTTCGCCATGAACAGTAACCAAAATTAATTTAATTAGGATTTTGCAGGCTGAGAGAACTTGTTTAGGGCATAACTTTTTCATACTAAGTCCTAATGAAGTGATTCTTGTTTCTAAAATTGTCTAAAATCAACCCCTAACTGCTGTAGAAACTTCATGGGATTTGGTTGTTCTTTGCTGTTGAGTTCCTTTTGGTGTTCTTCGTTCTTATCGGTTTTTATCGCCTTTTCGCGTTAGGTTCCAAAGAAAACTTTGAACTTGAGCACTCCCCTCTGCAGCAAGACCAATCCCAGCAAGACAAGCAGTTTGATCATGTTAATCCCATTATTTAAGTATTTATGTTGATTACAACTTCTATGTATGCATTGCTACTTTGTGTTAAACTATTGTCGTTAGTTGGCCTAGTAGATGCATTTCCTTAGCAAATGATTATTCTCTACTACCGTGAGCCTAGGTTATTGCTGTGGTTTAGAGTTCGTGGATGAGCTCTTGTCACTTAGTAGTTGCGAATTAATTGCTTAGCCACGCTTAGCTTCCGGTAGAAATGGGCAGTTATCGACTTGTCGATAACCTTGATCACATAAAACTTATTATAATTTATGATTTCAGCCTTGTGCCATGTCTACTTATGAAAACTAAAACTGAAAACTAAATGATTTAGACTTGGGCACAATGGTAAGATGGTGTGATTTTGGGTGTGACTAGAATGGTGCCCGGGTCAACAAGAACCGAACATCTTGTTACACTAAACCAAGCATTTCAGCGTGCTAACCACACTAGAGGGTATGTGACCTCTCTTGACTTAGTACTTTGGCGTGTATTGGCTTCGGGTCGCAGGGAGTCGCAGGAGGGATGGTGTTGGGAGCATTGTAGTGTCCGAAAGACTTCACCCGTGATGGGATTTGTTGTCTTTCGGCTTGCAATGTAAGCGTATGGGTTTCTATCCATAGGAGCGGCTCGTAGTCAATGCACAATATTGGAAAGCGTCTCGTAGGACTTAGCCGTGCCGGCATACCTTCGGCAGTGTGCTCTGTGGCTTAAAGGCGGTCTGAAGTGTGGGTACATTGGTACACCCCTGCAGGGTTAAAACTATTCGAATAGCCTCGTCCTAGATTATGGACACGCTTGACAAGGTCTTTCAAGAGTTAGACTACAACCTTTTAATTAAAACTTGATGGGTGGTGCGAATCGAGGATTCGTGCTATGTTGTGGTGGCTATTGGGATAGTCACTTCTAGGTGGTTATTTGTATTTATCATTATTTTCGCTGTTACCTTCAACATTAAAATTGGTTTGTAAACTTGCTTTTAAATGTATTACATTATTGCAAATAAAGTTGGCTTTATGCAAAATGAGACATACAACCTCCACCTAAATAAGCTTGCATGTAGTTTATGAATATGTCTGCTATTCCACACGTCAGTCTTGCGAGTACCTTTGTGTACTCAGTTATCTTGCTTAAATGTGATTGTTGCAGAGGAAGAAGGTGAGCTTGAGGGGCCTCACTTCTGTGAGTTGTGTTGTGGTAGCTTGCGAGGCGTCTAGCTTGGTGGCCCGGTCGGTTGCCTTGTGGGTGGTGTGGCTAACCGGTCGACTTTTGTTCTAGCCATCTTATGACACCTTTTGCTTCCGCTGTTATTCTTGTATATTGTTCTATTTGGCCGGTCGGCTCTCTTTTGTAATAACTTACTTTATCTATGTCATTTACTAGACTTGTTAATGTATGTTGTATGGAAATGATGTGTAATTTTGTGATGATGTACATATACTGTAATTCTGGGAAGCATATGTCCATTGAGACTTAGAATGTTTAATTAGTAATGTTAGAACCATTTGGAGGTTAAGTGTTACTAGTTAAATATTCCGGATCCTCACACCCAACCCCCCTCCCGGCTCGTCCCAACTCCCAATCCCCAATCCCACGCGCCGCCTTCCTCCCCCAGTCCCTCTCCCTCCAGTCACCTCCCTCCCTCTCCGGCTCTCCCTCCCCACACGCCGCCACCCTCCCTCTCTCTCCAGCACTCCCTCCCTCCCTCCCTCTAGTCGCCTCCTCTCTCCTCCTTCCACAATCGCCACGACCTAGCCCCACCGACGCCCCCTTCGTTGCAGCCACCACCACCTCCTTGTTGTTGTCCCTCTCGCCCCCTTTGTCTTCCTGGGCAACGTGGTCCTCATCCTCGGCCTCGTCATCGTCAAGGTCGCCGCTCACTCAAGGCCGGGCCTGGGACGGCACGGCATGGTGGTGGCTCGTCGTGCCTTGGGCTATACCTGGGCCTTGCCAGAGCTGAGTCGTGCCGGCACGGCGGGGTGGCCATGCTCGGCTGACACGGCCCGATGCGGCCTGACTCCCAGCTCTTTCTTCCCATAACTGTAGGTAACCTGGTAATAAATAGTACCATTTTTTTACTAAGATTTTTACCTCTTCCTTTCCTTCTAGACCAATTTTTGGTAATAACACAACCTTGGTGGTCATCCTAACCACCTGGCAGATCTGAAAATAGCGCAATGCCAAAATTTTCAACCGAAGATTCTTCTCGCTCATGGAGCTGGCCTCTAAGATTAAGGAAAACTAAGAGTTTGGACCCTGGCGGGCGGGGGACGGGGGTGGCAATTGATACCCATGTAATTAGTGTTTAGATTGTTCATCAGGGTTTTGGTCCTTAAAAACTTGTTTCTCGATCTGCTCTATTAATTGAAAAGGCAGCCCTCCTACCTGTTTCAAAAAAAAATGGCAGTGTTAGTGTTCGGTCCTGCTGTGAGCAAAGCAGAGCAGGGAACTACGGAAAGAAGGTTCTGCTGCCTTTTGCTTTGGTCTTTGAAAAGAGTCTCAAGTATTGGAAGGGAATCAAACTCAAGCATGGATCAATCATTCGGGGAATATAATGTGAGTGTGAGGCATCCATCGGTAATGGTGGTGTCCACTAGCTAGAACTAGTGTGATGGGTGTTACTACAAATTAAACGCCCGGTCTCCACGGCAATCGCAGCGGCAACGGCAATGGCGATGGTGCAGCTAGCTGAGCGCCGGGTGCTGGCTGCTATGATGATTAAGGTGCTTGACTTTTGGAGATTACATGTCGAGAATCCTAGCCTTTTCGCGCACTTTGAAACCATGCACGAGTTAGGCCGTTAGCGCGCATGATTTCGTAGGCCACCCATGCACGCGCGCGCGTGATGCCATCCTGATGGCAAAAGTTTGTCATAACTCACGAGCTAAACATAGTATAAACTAAACTCGATTGCGCGGATTTGTTAATTTTTCGGTTGTTATATATATATATATATATATATATATATATATATATATATATATATATATATATATATATATATATATATATATATGGCTCATGTGGTTTGGTGCTATTCTTGCTTTTGGTTGAACAATTAAAGTACACCGTTTTACCTTTTCGTTTGGACTGAAATTAAAATGTCAGCCAAAATGGCAAGTACAATGAGCAAATAAGTATGTAGTAATCAACTAATCATCACGTGGAATGGAACTATTTGAGGGGACATTACTCTTTATTAGTCTTTACAAGTTCAATGCTCAAAGTACTGGTCATCTCAAGCTACTCGAATGAAGTACCCCACGGATGAGCTAAAGAAATCAATTATGAGAACTCATGCATATGGTGGGAGAGCTGGCAGAGAGTTCTGTGCTCACTTTTCAGTTAACTAATTAAACTCAGAAAAAAAAAATCTGTCAGTGGAAAGTATACTATGGACTTCCTCATATCTGACGATGGATCAGTAGATATTTATGCTGATAATCCAAAAGCAAATCCCTACGGCTTTGGAGCAGTACACGTACAGGATACATCAATCAATGTACACGTCCCAATATCCCATGATCTATATGCTGCTGATTCTGGAGTGAGCTAGCTAGTAAGCGGCCTATAGCAAGAAAGAGGCAGCTGCACCGGCCGGCTCCATGCATGCATGCAGTTAATTAAAAACGAAGCAAGAATCCATAACACCACACTATCCATAGCTAGTTAGTGTTAGCTCGTGTAGAGTCAAAATCAGCTCTCCATATCCCCCACTTCCATCGATCGATTATCCAGAAGGTGCAAAAAGAAACGAAACCAAACGTACACACGTACATATATACCCTCCCTTTTTCTTCCCTTCACCCCAAAAAGACGGGGAAATTAAAAAGAAGAGCAACAGCAACAGCAACGGCGTACGTCGTCGTTGCCGACTTGTAGTGTAAGCGTTACAACACGTACTACCAGGCAAGCATCGGATCGATATCTATCTACAGATAGATAGATAGATCATTTGCTCACTAACACATACTCGATCGATCGATGGACGGATGGATCGTGAGATTCCTATATTCCAAACCCCACCGAGAAATACTCGGGAAAGGGAGGACAATTGACCCAACAAGGACGCCACATGTAGGCACGCGACTCGCGCCTTCGCCCCTTTTCTCTTGTTCTTTTGTTTGCCTTATCACCATCGATGGAAAACACTACCACCTGCTGCTGATCGATCGTCTTGCTCACCGAGCCACTCACCGGTCAAGTTACTGTGCCTCGGTGTCTCGTGGAATAACGGAATTCGCGTGTTGGCGTCGGAAAGCGGGTGCTGACATGGAGAGGCCACTCGCAGTCACAGACCAACCCACTCGATCGATCTCGTGTGTGCTTGTGCTACGCATGGCCCAGTTAAGCTGCATATACACATTTACGTATCATCGAGTTCTTGGCCTAAATAACACAGTTATATCTGTTTTTTTTCAGAAGTAGCAGCTGTCTCACCGTATAACTGAAAATATCAACACGGGCGTGTCGATACCCAACACGTGAGCAATACCGGGTCTCCCATGCTCGGATTTAATTTCCGCCGCACCTCCCTAGTCTAGACATCCCTCATGCGGACATGTGTCGGCCTCCGGCCACCTGTGGCCCAGACAAGCTTGTCCGCGCGCCCTTGTCCGACGCCGCCTTGTCCGCAAGCCCATCCCCGGACGTGCCGCGTGTCACTTGTCTGGTCGCACATGGCCCGAACGCCGCTCGTCCGCACGCCCATGCCCCGGAGTCTCCGTCCCTAGAACCAATGCTCCGTTTTGCACAGATGGCGCACGTACGCCATCGTGTGATACACGTGTTGTGATAGTTCATAGTGTAAGCAACCACGTATATATGTGCCTTCCCTACACTCCTAGCAAGGAACGGCTACGCACGTATATACTCATTAATTCGATGCACAAAATTTCCGCTCTTCAGTGGCAACAACTCATCCGTAGGACTTAGTAGAGCATGTACAATAGATTTATATTAGCTGTTTATAGCCTCTGCCAAGTAGGATTTTTGCTAGTATAGATGAAAGAGAATGAAGAGAGAGAAAGATACTGTCTACAATCATGTAGTCGGTTGTAGTATCAGAAACAAGAAAAACATTAAAAGATTATGTGTTGTCTACAACCCTGTAGCCGACTGTATCACCACAACTATTGTATGAGCTGTTTTTAGTGCTGTCTACAGGTGACATAGAGAGTTTATATAGACAGTAATTATTTGTACCATTGTACATACCCGTAGAGAGGAGCTGACGATTCACTGCACCTTGTCGGTCGTCTGTACCCTGGATGCACGCCCGTGTGCTTCCCTGGTGAAAATTTCGCCGATTTGTTGGGAAGCACACGGGCGTGTACTCCTACTTAGTCCTACGGATAAGTTGATTTGAGTAAGAACAAACTTGTACTACTAACGTGATAGTATGTATATTGATTAAGAACAGACGTGTACTACTACTATACGGAAATGTTGTGCATGCTCCAAACTTTAACGCCTCCAATCAATGAGTATATACATGTGTAGCCGTTCCTTACTAGGAGTGTAGGAAAGGCCCGTGTATATGTGGCTGCTTACAATATGAACTATCACATCACTCCACGTGTATCACAGTCACACGATGACGTACGTGGGCGTTCCGTGCAAAACGGGGCATTCGTTCTAGGGACGAAGACTCTGGTTACGGGCGTGCGGACGAGGCATCGTCCGAGCAAGGAACACACGAACAAGCTTGTTCGGGCCACAAGCGATCGGAGATGGACACATGTCCGCACGAGGGACGTCCGGACTAGAGAGATGCGGCGGAGATTAAATCCGGCCGCTGGAGGCCTGGTATTACACACGTGTTAAATCCGGCCGCGGGAGGCTCGGTATTGCACACGTGTCGGGTACCGGCACGTCCGTAGTGATATTTTCAACAATACGATACAGCAGCTACTACTTTTGCAAAAAACGGACACAACCGTGCCATTTAGGCCAAAAACTCCATATCATCCGTTTGATCTTGTCGTTGCTACGTCCATCCATCCCATGATTACCTGTAGAGAAAGTAAGAAGGGATTACATGCATTAGCGAGCTAATACCATTACAAACCATTATAATTGCGCTCTAGAAGTGTGCACAGCCTCCACTAATCCAACTCCCCAAAAAGGAAGCAGAGCAATTGCGAGGCCGAGAGCGAGAGATCATCATGTGTGACAATTCAGTTTTAACGGTGCGCACTACCTGCATGCCTCTACCTCAACTAGTGATCGAATTCGAGAGCATTACAGGAAGCTAGCGTTACATGCAGCAGATAGCTGCAGGAAAAAAAGAGAGTTATTGTTGGAGTCTAGAACGAGCAGTACATGTGTGCTCACCCTGGCTGGGACACTTGGAGCCGCGGGTTCCTTGCACCCACGTAAAACGTCGTCAGAGCGCACGACGACGCGCGCCGACGGCTGCTAGGTGGCCATAATACGTGTGGATCCATGGATGTACCGATCGATCGTGCGTATGTTGTTGGGGCCGCGAAATATTCCTCCGTGCGTTACGTGCCGACGAGGCAGGGACAAATATACCCGTGACTGCGATAAAGCACATGTTTGGTCGCTAGCGTCGCTACAGTGCCGAATCTGCAGGACCCGGCTCGGCTAGCTAGCTGATCCTCCCCTCTATCTAGCTATCTGTCGACCTGGCCGTGCTGCTATTAGATGTAGTGTTTGGGTTCCAGCTAGCATGTCCGGCTAGCTAGCTGCTACCGTCGGTAACCGGAAATCCTCGCCTGATAGATTGATCTCCGTAACCAACACCAACACCAACACCAACACCGGCTTTGTTAATTCGGAATCTGCATCCGATTTGTGAACATTCACACTGATTTTGACGTCGATATTCGTATTTTTCTTCCAACGCTAGCTAGATAATCTATGTCTAGCTCTTGATGTTCTACAAGAGAGGGACAATTAAACAATACAATGCAAAGTTCGTCGTTCCTAGTCGGTAACTAAAAGTACGTACGCGTGGCACACCGTACCCTATTCCTGTACAGCACTACAGCTATACGCCTATAGTACTGTAGAGCGTACACAGTACGCTAGCTCTAGTAATCACGATTCTGGGATGGAATCTACATACGCGTAACGGTTTGAATCACACGCAAATACGCGCGTACGTACACCACCAACCGCTACGTGCCGACTACAGACGATCGATCGATGTAACTGATCAGTAAAATACCGCGAAAAAACGTCTTTTTCAGCGTCACTCCACGAGCAGAATCCACCGGCCGGTCGAGCCGATTGATCGAATCCTCACCTTTTTGGAAGAAGTTTCCATCAGATATTCAGATCGATATATTGTTGCCAGTAAAACTTTGTAAACTAACGAGCAGTAGGGAACTGAGCGTTGCTCGGTTGGCGTGGGGGCCGACGTATCCTCAGTCCATCCGCGCTCGAGTGCTTGAGACTGTCTATTTGCTGATTTCACTATTTGAAATAGACCTCTTTAATAATAAAAAAACTAACGAGCAGTAGATTGGTTTGAGAGGAAGGACTCAACACAACTAACGGTGCGGAGCCGAACTCTGTGTGTGTGCGCATTGGCTATTGCCGAACATGCTACAGGAAATACAACACAATACCGAATTGATTAAAATTTTTGTTACAATCTGAATCATATCTCTAACATACGAAAAGATATATTCTATCTTTAACAAACTTATCCTACCCCGTATGCACGCCCATTTACGTCCATCCGCGCCTTGACTTTTTATCGATCCAAAGGTAAACAACTAGTAATTATAATTAACGTACTACCAACGCGTCCGGATCGAATTGAAAGTGAATTGAACTAAATTAAAATTTTAACTCCACGTCCATCTATCCATCGTCGTCGTTGGCTTTCCTATCGCCTTCACGGCGAGCCAAGTCGCGAGACTCGACGCTGTTTATACTAGCGTATGCCAGTTAAATCAGAAATCAGGTGCATTAATTGATTGGTAGCTAGTCTGGTGCTGGTAGTGGTACTGCATGGGTCATCCACACAGTAGTGGTAATAGTGCTAACAGTGGTGTAGGGTCCTTTTGAGGCCAGCAGCATCACACATCAGGCCAGATTGGCCATTAACAAATCGACACAAGTTGCAATTAGCATCGGTCGTACAGCCATGAAGGCGTGTTTAATTTGATTAATTGGTACATTAGGCTAGCTAGGCAAAGGCTGGGAGGCCTCTACGAGAAGAAACCATAATTTTTTGCAACTTGCTGCAGGATCGGACGCAGCAGCTTAAAGCACTTCAATACTCTGTTCAAAAGTGTGAAGCACAGATTTGCTACTCTCTCCTCCGAATAACTGTCATTCTAGATTTTAAATTTTGATCCTAAATACATGCCATTTTACGTTTTCGAGATAACTTTGTATCATTTTTTTTTTCCTTTTGTATTCCCCTCCCATTAATTGTCCATAGCTATTTCCAAGGTCATTTATTTACTAAGGATTAGAGTAACGCACATCATTCTATTGAAGAAGGGTAATATGGTATTTTCTTTGCACCCCTTAGTTGTTATGCTAAATATTAGAACGACATCTGTTGAGAAATGGAGGAGGACTACATAGTCAATAGTACGTTCAGTAATATATGTTGCTTTACAATACATGACTTTGTGTATTTAGATTTTTGTTTTGCAAGAAGTGTAATTTAGTTTTTGAAAGAGGGGTAATTCCTTATCGCCACTGAAAAAAAATCCTCTTCGAAATATGTCATCACTCGTCTCACTCACACGTGTGGGAAATTCCAACTTTGAAAGAACATAGAAACACTACTCACTACTCAAATAGCCATTCCTCGCAAAAGAAGGCTAATTAACTGGCCATGTTCCATGCACAACACTAGTGACTAGTTAGACCATCTCCAATGTTGTGTTTTAGCCGGTTCAAATGAGGAGAGAAAAAGTATTGAATCGATTCAATACATTGGAGGAGTCGATTCCAACAAAAAAAATGCATAGAACCGAACTCTAGTTAGGAATCGATTCAAAGCATTAAACAATTCATATAATCATTAAATAACTACATAGGAGATAGTGCGGTTGAGAGAAGATATTATTATTTTGTGGTTTTTTAATGTAACGTGGGCCCCAATTATTAGTAGGAATCGGTTCAATACATTAGAGAAAAATAACATCAGTTCCTAAAATACTTATGTGGTATAGTTTTGAATCGACGTCGGTTCAATACACTAAAGATACTCTTAATTACTTACTCAGTTGGTAATTATAATGTGCGGGCGCGTCCGTGTGTGAGAGCCGATGAAGCGGCAAAGTTGAGGTGAGACAGGAGTCACGAATTGATGTAGCTCCAAACGCAGATGGGCGCTGCATGGCAGGCTTGCCCAGGACGCCACCTAGCTAACTAACAGCATCGGCACGGCTGGCGCCTGGCGCCGTTCCGCGCGTGCGTGTCTGCCTCCGCGACCGCGCGCCCCCGACAGTTTGGATCGACCGTGCCGTAGTTGCCGACGCGCGCGCGGTGTATCACCCCACCGAAAACAATGTGTGCTGCCTAGGATGATATGCGTGCACGGTGCCAAGCAAGTCAGAAAAGGAGGGGTTGCACGGTGCTAACGGATGTTAACGCTTGTGCTGACATGTGGGCCTATCCGGTCGGAAGGTGCCAGCCGGCCTCGCTTGCCACCGTCCCCGGGAGTGTTGTACCCATGCATGTTAAAGCCATGATCAATAGTATAGAGATAACTTTGTCTCTAATATATGCTATATCACCTTTAGAGATAACATCTCCAATAGATAGTCTCTAACACACTTTTTAATATTTATAATTTTCTTTTAAAACGGGTTTATATGTCAACTAGAGTAGATTAATGTATCATGTCTTGTTTCGCGTGCATGATCGTCTCTTCAGGAAGAGACGACATGTGCTCTCTCCTCCCCCTCTTTCCTCCGCGTAGGATTTTGTTGACATGACATAGCTAAGAGACGATAATAAATACATTATTGGAGATGCCCTAACTACGACCTGGAGCGTATATACACACGTGGTACGTACATTAATTTCAGCTTGCACCAATCGAATTGATCAATAGCTGACCTAAAAAACCAGATCAATACTAACCTTAATTAGGCCATGGATGGTTGTGCTGATATTTGGGGCGCCCCGTGTCATTACCCCAGAGGGTAATCACGCTTAAGCATACGGATTACTATTCGTCTACCCGATAGGACACCGCTCCGACGAATAATAAGTCTTACCAAAGTTAACACAACAGAATAATAAGATAAAAACTGTATTTTACTACAATATTTAGCCACGCAAGGCTATGATCTTTATAAGTAGTAATTTACAACTGCAAAATGGGACTAAGTTCCCTTGCTTAGCTACCCTGCTCCACTGGACGCCTACTCGTCCTATTCATCGAATAAGGTGTCCACCTCACACTGCTCCTCGTAGTTAGTGCCCTCGCCTCCTGCGCCCTCCTCGTCACCTGTGTATCCTTCATCCCACTCGGGATAGTTTCCGTTTGGACTAGAATCTACAAAGGAGAATAATAGCAAGATTGAGTACTAGTGTACTCAACAAGTATTAATAGCAAAAATACACTGTATGACTCATCTCTGTTCGTTATCATATTTTCTAGTTCATCTCTTTTTCTGAAAAATAGTTTATCAAGATTTAGGTGGCAGTTTTACTTCTGAAAAGACTACTTATCACTCGGTAAGAAGATAAGCCCTGGCGGTCACTGTAGACTCCAGTCCAAGAGACATGCATGAATTCATGGTTTGATAAATAGCACTACACAAGCTTTGTACCACTTTACCCACAGCTACCCAAGCACTCACTGAGCCAGGTCCACTCACTACTACAAAACATGTAATAGTAGACACCTCATCACAGACGGTTAAAATAGAACCGTCTGTGTTGGGTCTGTCGGGCCTATCACAGACAGTTTGTAATACAAACCGTCTGTGATACTCAGTATCATAGACGGTTCTATTAAAGAACCGTCTCTGATAGTATCATAGACGGTTCTATTAAAAAACCGTATGTGATAATCTGCCGTATCACAGACAGTTTTTTAATAGAACCGTCGTGATACTATCGAGACGATTCTTTAATAGAACCGTCTATATATCTGCGATTATCACGAGCGGTTTTTAATAGAACTGCGTCGTGATACTATCACGAGACGGTTCGTATCACGAACCGCTCGTGATAGTACCTCATCAGACGGTTGGTGATACGAGCCGTCTATGATATGTGATTCACAACGGGAGTTCGAAAATTTTGAATGCGTGCGCGGAGTAGCAGAGTACTCTTTATATATTAATAAGGACTCCCCAAATCCAGCGTGACCTCTGGCTCCCTTCTCCGCCGTCGGCCCTCATCCCTCCGTTCGTCCCGCCGCCACGGTGCTCCCTCCGCGGGCCTCCTCCTCCCGCCGCTCGTCCTCCCCGAAGGCCGCCGCGTCTCCCCATCGGCTCTCCTCCCCGCGCCGCCCCCATCCCGGCGCCAGCCCTCCTCCCTCCGGCGCCACCAGTCCTTCCCCCCGCCGGCTTCTCCTAGATCGAGGTATACATGTGTGCTTGAATATAGTTTTGTGATTAAATGTGTGCTTGAATATAGTTTTATGTTTGAATGAATAGGGAACAATGTGGCTTGGTTGAATGGATAGGGAACAATGTGGCTTGATGTGTCTTTCGAGGAGCTCCGCGACGAGGACAAGATCATAGCCTTCTTCAGAAGGCTCATGAGCGAGTGGAGCCAGGAGGTGGACGAGGTGCCGAAGGCGGAGAGGCGGACAGCCAAGGGGAATACATTTAGTATTTTTTTTTGCAGTTGAAAAAACTATCTGAGCGGTTCTTGTTGAACCGTCGAAAATATACTAACAAGAACCGCTGATGTGATATTACTATACTGAACGTCGGTTTTCTGAACCGAAATGCGTGATAATGTCTATTATCACAAACGAACTTTTTCAAACGGTTCGGAAAACCGTCTGTGATGATGGTTCCGAACCGTCTGTGATGACGTTTTCTGTAGTAGTGACTGCATTTCTTTTGATGCGGGTTCGAGTTCAGAGTACGGAACGTTTTTCAAGTTACGTGATTAATGTCTCCACCTATTATTTTTCGTTGGTGTCCTGGGCACTCACCTAGCCATTCACCGAGTTTCAATAATGTTGGTTGGACTAGACTCCCCGCACCCAATACTTCACCTAGTGCTATAGCGCCTTGGATCCCCTACTTTGGACTCTTCTACCAGTCTTGGGTTCCTCCATCACATTCACACATATTACTTACCCGATGTAGAGAGTATAGCCATGTAACAAGGTAGCATTTTCTGCCGTCGAAACAGAAAAATAGTTGGCACTTAAATACGACCCCTTATCCGAGTAAGAGTTTGATTTGTCCTTATAAATTAACCATGTGTAAAGGGTCCCACCTCTTCCTTCATATCTTTTCCTACCACGGCCCCCTTTACCATCCTAATATTCTCTTACAGTACAGCTGTTCTTCTCAGCGATACTACCCTTTTTCTTATTTTTCATCTCATTTCTCACATCTTTTCTTTTCTCTTCTTTCTTTTATTTGATTTGATTTTGAGACATAGTTTTCATGCATATATGTATAATGATACAACAAAGTAACGTTTATATTTAATATAACTAGGTTGATGTTCAAGAGATAAGCTTGCTTTCGTAGTCGTAGAAAAGATCGGTGTCAACAAAATCAGTATCAACTATTCTTGCCTGCATTGGTTTGTCCTTTGCAATTATACGACATACATGAATAATAAATAAATACTTAGTTTTTGAGATGAAGTTTTTGAAAAGTTTTGATATGATTAGTGCTTGCAACACTGGTTATGTCGTGTAGGTAAAGTGTACAACCTCTGCAGAGTGTTAAACAATATATTCGAATAGCCGCGTCCGCAGTCACGGACATGCTCGGAGATTTCACACGAGGGATAGTTTTTATAAAACAATTGGGAAGGGCTAGCTGTGTGACATAATTTATATGGCTGTGTAAATAATTTGTTTAGTCTTTGTGTCTTTTGTGAAAACAATTGTTAAATTATTATTGTTTATTTGATTTAAGTTACATGTCAATCTATTATTCATATTAAATTGTAAATGTTGCTTTTATGCAAAAGAACCACAGAAGCCATTTCTTTGGAATAAGCATGCATCTATACATTGCATTCTGTGGTATGTCTTGCGAGTACGGTTGTGTACTCATACTTGCTAAATCAAATCAACAGAATTGGAGGAGTCATCGCCTACCTTTGAGGAGTACTACGAAGATGCTGATCGTTAGGTCTTGATCCCAGTCGGTTGCCTGTGGTGGATTGATGAGATTCTGCTGAAGTTTATTTGTTCCGCTGCTGTTTATTTATTTATTGTTAACCCTGTGAGGCTTAATAAATGTAAACTCGACCATAAGATCAAAACTATTATTTGTTATTCAAATTAATTGTTTATGTTATTATTCGACTTGTGTGGATCGATATTCATCTATATTGATACTGTGTGCACTAGCGTGATCATAAACCTTGAGATGGATAATCTGCCTGAGTCGTATCATCCGCCTCAGTGAAGACACTCCGTGGAACCTTTCTGGATAATGATACGGGTCAATGGTACACCTTGACCCAGATCATCCGTCTCAATGCTTCACTCAAAATAATACTCAAATTAGGAGAAGGCCTGAACCTGTATAAAATCGTCGTATCTTTTTCTGTGTGGTTTAACTCAAAGAGAGTCCTCAGCATTGATTCGTAATATCGACATTAAACCATCGACATAACCCTTTTGGACCAATGGCGTGCCTCGAGCCATATAATCCGCCTCTTAACTTTTCCAAAAACACTCTCTCTGGACAGATGATATGCCTCAATGGTAGGCCTCAACCCGGATAATATGCCTCTATGTAAAATTGTATGGGCACCAAAAACACCCTCTTTGAACTAATGGTATGGGTTGACCCGAATTATCTGCCTCTATGAAAACTTCCAAAAACATAGAAAACACCCTCTCTGGACAGATGGTGCACCTCGATTGTACGTCTGACTTGGATAATCCGCATCTGTTAATTTTTCTTACTAAGCTGAATTTTGATCTAAACTTTGAGATACTAACAACCACAACTTGATTCTTGGCATTCTCTGACTAAAACTGAGCTAGAAATACCTAGTGTGCACCACAACTAATTACTCAACCTAACCAAGGTCAAACTACTTGCCTTGAACCCTCTTAATAGTACGACCAAAACAAAAACAAAAACTTATCAACTAAAATTATCCACACTCGACTCCTTAGACCCTTTCTAGCTACAAGGTCCTTAATCTTTACAAAGAACGTGCTTTGCCATCATTCGCATACATGGGGATCAATCCATGAAAGTCCAATCACTACTACGAAAAAGTCTTCACAGATGGTTCAAAATCATCATCACAGACGGTTTCATGAGTCGTCTGAGTTTATGGGTCAGTGATGACATGAGGTCATCATTGGTGCTTTTTGAACCGCATGTGATGCATACTATCACAGGCGGTTTATAGATAAAACCGTCTGTGATAGGTTATGTATCACGGGCAGTTTATAGATAAAATCGTATGTGATAGCTGGATGTACCACAAACGGTTTGTGTATGAATAGCATGTATTATGAATTAAATCACAAAACCTGGAGGTTCAACCAATTAACCAACCGAAAGTAATAGACTAAATGCTAAAGATCAATCAATAGTAGTAAGCATTCGATTCCAATTAGAGCTCAAGTTCAAACCTGATTATCAAAACAATTTCAGTACAAGACTATTATCATCATAGAGCATTCATCTCAAGCCGCTATACCACATTGCAATATAAACATATCAAACGCAAATGGGTAATTAAATTGAAATGCTGTGATACTCATGAAGCAGATGACAATCAAAAGCAAGCAATCTAAGCAATGTGTGAGGAGAAGGGGCGTCGGGGTCGACAACTCGGCATCTATTACCTTTGGGCGTCGAGGGCAAGGACGAGCAAGGAGCACTGGAGCAGCAGGATGGCGTTGAAGGGGAGGCATGGCAGGCTCGGGGGAGGAGGAGGTGACGTGTGCTCGGGGGATGGGAGGAGGCGGGCTCGTGGAGGAGGGGCGCTGGGTTTGGGGAAGCGGCGCTCATGCTCGGGGAGGAGGGGCGCTGGGCTCGAGGAGGAGGCGACATCGAGGACGGCGGCGACGGGCTCAGGGAGAAGGGGTGCCGGGTTCGGGGAGGCGACGGCTCATGCTTGGGGAGGAGGCGGCGGGGTCGGGGAAGGCGGCGGTGTCGGGGACGGTGGTGATGGGCTCGGAGGAGGAGGGATGTTAGAGAAACTTAATCGTTTGAGTGGGGGGAATCCTAGAGTCCGAATATAAATAGGATTGAACATCACAGACGGTTCTAATAAATAACCATATGTGATATGATGTATCACAGACGGTTTGTAGATAAAACTGTCTGTGATATCTTATGTATACATCTAATTCATATTCATTTCAGAAACATGCACATCCATTTCACAAATTCAGATATGACATATTCTCGTATACATAAATGCAAATTCACATATGACACATTCCCATATACATAAATACAAATTCAAAACATATGACACATGAATATTTCATTCGTCATTCCACTTGCTTATCTCCTTTGAAAATTAGCCTTTCACGATGATTGACGCGTATGTAGCTAGTTTTGTCACGTTGTTTTTCCTCGACCTTTATGTCATTTCCGAAAGGAGGTAACTTGTCAAATTAATTGTATTCTTTCTTGTCCACTACATTCTCAACTCTAACAATCTTCCTTTTTCCATGAAAAACTACGCGACGCTTCTTATTTGCTTGGTCGGTTACATAGAAGACTTGAACAACTTGGTTAACGAGTACGAATGGTTCGTCTTTGTATTCGACACGTTCGGACTCAAATTGAGCTTAGGATGCCATCGCATTGCTAATAGTCATAGCTTAGGGCCTAAGGTCGCCGGTGAGCCGACGGTGATGTCCCGTGGCGGCGCCATGTGCTTCACTAGCGATTTCGGCGTAAACGTCCGAAACTACTCAAATTAAAGGATGTTTATACTCCAATAACTCATCTCAATCACGAGGAAGGTATCAATGAAGTCGGGGAAGGTCCAAGACGGCTGGTCGCCGGTGAACAGAGGCGACGACGCACGGCAAGTTCCTCGGTGACATGCCTTCTCGATGGAAATAAACTGAAATAAAGCATATGCACAGCTTTAGGGGGGATATATAGGTGGGGAAATCGACCTTGGTGGGGTCGAGGACTCATTGGAGAAGAGTTGGCGTCGATGATGGCGATGGTGACAGAGAGGTCCACGGTGATCGCTCGGCGTGGACGATAATAGTTGAAATGGACCACAAGAGTGGGCTCAGTGAGGTGAGGCGATACTAAAACCGGGCACAGAGTGGCGATGGACTCACCGGGCTTGGAGATCTCTTGTGGCTACCGTAACGCCAGAGATGGAGAAGAAAACTATTGAGGAGCTACACTGCACCGGATGACAAGTAAGCGAGTAAACAGCGCACCGTCTGTGATGAGATAATTATCACGAACGATTTTCAATAAAAAATGTCTGTGATATGTAGTAATATCACAGATGATTATTGTTAAGAATCGTATGTGATATGTAGTAATATTGCAGACAATTATTATTAAGAACCGCCTGTGATACTTTACAAACGGTTTTCATCATAAACTGTCTGTGGTATGACCTCTTCACAGACGATTTTTAGCGCAACCAATAACATAGACGGTCTCTAAACCAAACCGTCTATGATTTCATATAATACCCTAAACCCTAAACCAAACCATCTATGAGATGTCTAGTATTAGCCTTTTGTAGTAGTGAATAACAATACATATTCGTCATCAAGACCTAACTAATATTAACAACACTTAAACCAAAGTCACCCAACACCCAAAGCTAGAAAGATGGATAGACAGTTAGAAAAAAAAGTTCACCTGTGTCCTATGCAGGGCCTAAGATCGTGAATTTTCAATTTGCTAGTAGAATGTCGACAAGGCATCCACTTTTAGTTTGGGGATATGCATGGCCATTTCGATCTTGGGATTCAATTCAATTTGCGATTCTTGGAGCTTACCGGTGGAATATATATGTATTGTAATGGATGTATTTGAGTACCGCAGTGGATATTTGTTTGTCGCACAAGATACTTCCATCTAAGGGCACAATCATTAAGAAACAAAGTCTAACTGGTCTTTAATTATTCTGGAAAAAATGCTTGAATTATGTTTCTAAAAAAATATGCTGGAATTCTTTTTGGATATATCACATGTGTTAATTAATTATATTGACGTACAAATAGGTCGGCATAGTAAGGACGGGGAAATGAGTCGTCAATTCATCATTTCGTCAATTCATCATTTAATAGACTCTGTAATAATTGAAGTCTAAACTAAGATCGATCACAGTTCTAGCTAGCAAGCAACTCTTATATGTGCACATATATCTCATTTTCTAAAAAGTGATCGTCGATGGTTTAGTATTAATCTTATTAATGAATGCTGGGGGCTCTTCTGAAACGAAACCATATAGAAAAGACACTGGAATTTTATACAGGTTCAGGTTTTCTCCTGAGAGAATAATAACCTACTCCTGTGTTTGCTGTATTGATTGTGTTTACAACAAAAAGAAGGCCCTAAAACTAGGGCTTAATCTTTTTGTCTCTCGCTTCTCGTTTGTCCCTCCTTCTTTGGTCCACCGACTTTACTCCTTATATAGCACATGAAGGGGTGACAGTTGTCTACATTAAGAGGTACCTTGTCGTTTGATGCGATGCACATGTTTAAGAGTAGTTATCGTCAGAGATGCATTCTCTCACGTCGCCTTGCGGTTATGTCAGGACAGAAGTTTAATATGTGCAGTTATCTCAAGAATAACGACACATATTAACTACTGCATATATTAAACACATCACACAAATATCTCTAGTCGATTGGGACTGCATGTTTGTAGACTTTATCGACCATAGGGTGGTCGTAAATGACTTGGTTGTAGTAAGACTTATGACCATGAGGTAATCATAGTAGAATTTATGATAAATAGGTGGTCGTGGAAGATCTTACGACCATATAAGGTGATTGTAGTATGACTTACAATCAATAGGTGGTTGTAGAAGAACTTACAACCACTAGGTGTGTATAATCTCCTTCGGTGTTAATATTAAGGGGTATCTTTGAAGGTTATATAAAATACATTATTATCTATAGATAAATAACTTAATTAATTGAATATTATTAGATTCTTGTTAGTGATAATAAGAAACAGCTTATAAAAAAATGTGCAGGAAAGCATGCATATATACAATCACTCAAAAAATAATAGGGTTTTTTCTATGTAATTGTGGTCAATTAATTAGATAGTATAGTTTGAAACTATATAGTCAACACCCGTTGTTCTCCTGTGACGACTTATGTTAGCAATTAGTTTCAAAGATAATTAATTATATTGATTGTAGTCTCCATCTTGGGCTTTTTGCTCTTGAAGGAAAAAAGAGGGAAACAAATTTGCACACTTCTTTATCGTTATGTAGAACAAGTCAAAAAGCTAATGCTTGCTTGCTTCTCCAGTAGCCTTCTCAGCTGGCTAAGATAGTACAACCAAAATTATTATTTTTCCTTGTCCACCTTTAATATGAGTCGCAATATCTTGAACCTTAAAAAAATAACATATCCTTTTCTGTTGCTGTTGCTGATGCTGTTATTGTTGTTGGAGTGGTTGCTGTGGTGGTTATGCTGGACATGCCAGACATGCTAGCTTGATTTACCCCGGCCCCGTGATGCAGAGTAGTTTCGTCTGTGCTTTTCCTGGAGATTTTTTAAGGTCGTGTGTCATGGCTCCGGATGTTGCCTTGCCTCCTCTCCTTCCTCGCCCCTCTTATGCACGCCCTTCCGATTCCCCCTCCCTCTCCTCCATTTCTTCCCTCTCTTTCCCGGCCGGGGACCACACCCTCTCCTCTCAAGGTTGGTGGCACTTCACAAACCTTGCGAAACTAATCCCACTAGGCAGTGTCATTAGCTATATATAACCACCTCCATTGTAACTTGTTTCCTTGTACCCCATCACCAGCTTAATCCCCTCCCTCCCTTCCTTGCAAGCTTCCTAGCTTCTTCCTCAATGTTGGTCGACGTTTGAAACACACCACAGACCAGTTAGCTAGCTAGAGCATTGGACTCTAGCTGCAATATCTTCTTCCTCCTTTTAGTTAACTGTTCTTATCTTGTCGTTTTGATCAGCACGTTGTACTCTTTGAGCTAGCTAGCTGCTAAGTACTAGCTAGTGATCGATCGAGAATATGAGCATCTCGGTGAACGGCCAGTCCGTGGTGCCGCCGGGCTTCCGGTTCCACCCGACGGAGGAGGAGCTCCTGACCTACTACCTCAAGAAGAAGGTGGCCTCGGAGCGCATCGACCTCGACGTCATCCGCGACGTCGATCTCAACAAGCTCGAGCCATGGGACATCCAAGGTACATATATACACCCAATATTGCACAATGCTGCGCACTTTGCATGCATGTACTACTAGCCAGTACCAGTAGTACTTGCAGGTACCACTGCAATTAAGATGGTGAATTGACACGTGCGCGGCGTCCGCCATGGATAATTGCAGAGCGTTGCAGGATCGGGTCGGGGCCTCAGAACGACTGGTACTTCTTCAGCCACAAGGACAAGAAGTACCCGACGGGGACGCGGACGAACCGCGCGACGGCGGCCGGATTCTGGAAGGCGACGGGGCGCGACAAGGCCATCTTCACCAGCTTCAAGCGCATCGGCATGCGCAAGACGCTCGTCTTCTACAAGGGCCGCGCCCCGCACGGCCAAAAGTCCGACTGGATCATGCACGAGTACCGCCTCGACGACATGCACCCCGCCGCCGCCGACCCCGGCAACCACCCCTACTACTCCTCCGGCTCCTCCCCAGTACGTACACATGTACATATACTGAAATATTACCGACACGATTCCGTACGTACGTACGTTGCATGCACGCCGACAGGCAGACGGAGATAGCAGCTAGCTAGACGTACGTCTCATGTCTGTCTACACACGCATGCAGTAGAGCATGTACGTACGCACACATATGCAGCCACTGTACACGACAAAGTGAAGATTACGTTCAGACATTTCTCGTACGCGCGCGACGTAGTATGGTTTAGCTAAGGTGATGGCTAATTGGTGGTTGGAAATGGGGCATGGTTTGCTAGTGGGAGTGGCGCTTTCACTCGCTGTCAGAAAAGGGGAAGAGGGTAGTGGGTAGGTTCAGTACTTTTGAAGGAAACGAATTGAGCTGCTACAGCTAGGAAGAAGGTGCAGGCTGGGGCATACGCGCGCTGGTTGAGGTGGTTGGGTGCGGGCATTTTGGGGTCAAGGCAGCAGGAGAATCTGCGCACCAGCAAGATCATCAAACACATGCCCCGTGCATGCGACCCACCCAACACAACCCAACCTAACCCGTACGTACCTGACGGGGCCGGCCGGGACACACACACAAAGATGAAATGCTGCTGCTACTGCTACTACCCTAACTAATGGATCAGAACACTAGTGACTAGTGTGTGTGTGCTGTGTATATCCGTGCATGCATGGCCCAATTAACGAAGGGAACAGTGGACTTTTGCACGCGTAGACACCAGCGTATGACAAACCTCCGTCTCTTTCTGGAGGTCAACACTACATGGGGCTAGCTTTTGAGCTGGCCGGCTCAGCTCATGGAAAATCTTGCATATGATTCTAGGCTAGCTACTATTGCTTCTTTATGTGCGAATGGACCTGCAATAACTAGCTTTGGATGCTTCGTTAAATCACCTTTAACCCTTTATGGAAAATCCAACATCATGACACTAGACTCATCTAAGTCACTAATACTTGTAAGCATGCACACACTTAATTAATTGATTGATTTGTTCGTCTTTTTTCTCCTAAAAATTAATGTCGTCACGGTTGCTGTACAGATGCGTGGCGTGGCCGGCGACCAAGCGGCGCAGGACGAAGGGTGGGTGGTCTGCAGGGTGTTCAAGAAGAAGAACCTCGCGCACCACGGCCAGAGCAGCGCCGCCGCCGTGACGAGCCACTCGACGGCCAAGCTGGCCGCCGCCATGGAGAGCAGCCCGAGCAACTGCTCGTCAGTCACCGTCAGCGATCACGTCAAGGCGCAGATGCTGCACTCCACCAGCGACGACGCGCTCGACCAGATCCTCCAGTACATGGGCAGGTCGTGCAAGCAGGAGACCAAGCCTGCAGCACTGGATCACCTCACTACTACTACTACAGCATGTCCTAACAGTCTGTATGGAAAGTTCACGAAGCTTCCGCCCCTCGAGCACGTCACCGGTGGCGGCCTCCTGCCGAACCCAGCCGAGTACTCCGCCGTCGACGCGTCGGGGATCGCCGACTGGGACACGCTAGACCGGCTCGCGGCGTACGAGTTCAACGGCCTCTCCGACGCGTCCAAGAACATGGCCAGCTTCTTTGACGAGCCCAACGCCACCTTCTCCTCTGTACATGCTGCCGGCGGCGCCGGCGACGGCGACCTTTGGAGCCTGGCGCGGTCGGTGTCGTCGTTACACGCGGACTTGACGATGAATAACTTATAATTATGGAGCGAGACATGGCGTATGCATGCACTACTAACTCGATCTACATGCATGTATGCGTGCATGCATGGCCGGTATTGTACGTACGCACGTGTACGTGAATAATTCCTAGGGAGACAAAGCGATATGTAAGACTCGCGATAGGCCCCTATACACGACGAGATCATGTATCGATCGGAGCTGTTGATGATATCAAAGAAAGGAGGAAAGAATTAAAAGGACGGCGTGGTAGGAGAGAACATATGTATTATTATTGTACGTATAGCTTATTATAAAGCCCTTTTCTAGTGCAGTGAGGTGTCATTTCTTTTCTGATCATATCATGCATCACCGTGTGCCGCGCGTGTATTATTGTGATCGTCATCGATGGAATTGAAGGCGTTGGATGGTGGAGACGGGTTGAATAGGCACCACACAAATATCGGTCTTTTGGCCTTTTTTTTCTTTAAAAGTTTACGGTTCTTTCACTCTAACAGCTATGTAGAGTTATAAAAATCAGAGCCTAAACTATCACAATGAAATCTTCAAGAAAAACCAAACACGAGGAGACCAAAACTTGCTTGGGCGGACTGACCTCTAACTAGTGGGCGGTTTGACCGTTCCTCTTGGGTGGTTTGACCTTCGGGCAGTTTGACCTCTCCTTCGGGATAGAGTTGAAAATTAACACGATTCCAAATCGAAGAATCGATGTAACATTCAATCAACAACTCCAAATTATTTAAAATTTTGCATACACCTTGTCTAAGATATTGTGAACTTAATCCATGAAGAGATCGAAGCAAATCTTTCCAAAGCTTCGAACTTTTTCATTCTGAAGGCAAGTTGCACCAAAATCGAGTTAAATACGAAAATGATGACTGAAAGGAGCTCGTGGGAGGAATCAATCTAAGATGGCTAAGGATGGTTTCTCACACATTCTAGCACCCTCAATCACAGTAAGAACCAAGTCAAAAGTCCTCAAAAGCAAAACCACCAAAATCACCATTTCTTCCATCAAAACCAGGCAAACTCAAGAACTTGCAATAAAAAGTGCCTAGATGGATGAGATTTGGTCTCTAAGAGATATCTCCATCACTTACACGTCGTGAGTACCAATTAAGATCAAGAGTGGTGGAAGTAACACCAAAAACCAAGCCAAATCAAGAAATCAATACTTGAGCATATGAGAGAAAGACTTTGACGAATTTGGAGATTTGATTTCTACTTGGAGATGAATGTTTACGGCCGCTCCCTAGAAAGGACAAAACCACTAGGTCAACACACACACAAGTACTCTCATGTCTCATCTCTCTCAAGATATTTCTCTCAAGCCCTTTCCCTTCTCTCAATCCCTCATCTTCATCTCTCTCAAACCCTAACTCCTGCTTACATAGTGGAGGCTCACACGAAATCCTAAAACTAGCCATTTAATGGATACTATCCACTAAGACATTGGGAAAACCCACAAACCCAACACCATAGCTGGTTTTTTCAACTCAACACACTCACGCACGTATTTCAAAGCGTTGTCTTCATCTTTGGCTCCAATAGCCCGAATCCATCATGCCTTGCGCTCCATAGAGTATCCTTGACTTGATCCACTCTGGCCACCACCGTGGTTTCACACACCACCACTTTTTCGGTATTATGCAATTTAAAAAAATGCCCCTCTATCGACCTTTCTCGAATCCTTTGCATCGAAGCATCGTCCATGCTTCACCATCATCCATGTGGCCCCAATGACTTCCTGCCAAGCCTCTCATACGTCAGGATCCCACCGAGCCGTCCTCGCTTGCAAACGAGTCTAAGTCACTTGGCGCACCCCATGTCTTCCCATACGCCATGACTGCGTCTGGCTTCTCTGACAGTTATGGAACTCAGTTCCTTCCCGAGCTTAGTCCTGGTCCACCTTGTCGTTGCCCATCACGTCCACCACCCCGCAAGCATCGGTCATCTTCCGATGACACCTTGATCATTCTAGACCTCAGGTCCCCTAGCTTCGTCCCGATCCCGTCTGCATCACCATGATGTAACTCTGGGTCCTATAATCAGCACCAACAATCAAACTATCACGTAGCACCGCACAACACACAAAATCATCAATTGACACAATTGATGAGTCAATAACACATACCTTCAAAGCTTTGCACCCGGAAGCATCACTTTACCTCAAAATGTCTTTGCTCAAACTATACCTTCCATATGCATGGCTCTTGTCCATCTTGCACCTTGCTTGAGTTCAACCATCTCACCCAGCATCAATGATCGTTTTGGATCTTGGTTCTCCTAACCAAGTCTCGGTCCTACTCGTCGTTGACCACTGTTGACTTCAAGCCACCTGGCTAACAATAGAACAAGCAACTGATTCCGAGTACAAGTTCTTCGCAACTTGACCCACGTTAGTCAGAGTATAATGCAAATATATGCACAAATCCCAAGCACCAAGGACCAACCTTCAAAATTCAGCTCAAGACCACAACTCATTATGCCCTGAAACGCCACAGTCGGTCTAACAGCAGCCACCATGCCAGTCAGACCGCTCAACTGCACCTGAAAACACCCTCTTTTAGTAAAACTCTATATAGTTTTAGGTCCAGTTTGCAATTTCGATAACACCTAGTACAAACACATACCCAAACATGCCTGCATGAGTTTTAGGTGACCATTCTCCAAAAAATCATAAGGTTGGTCTGGCCACTTGCCACATGGCGGTCATACCGCCCTTCAGAAAATCAGCCCCAAGTCTTAGGGGGTGGTCTGACCGGTTATGCATGGTGGTCAGACCGCCCATGACAACAGTCAGATCGATTTCACACAGACAACAACTCTAAAATGGCAAACTCCCCAAAATCAAACTCAAACTTCTACAACCCATGCACAACAAAGTTAAATACTCATCACACGCCATGAGGTGACCTCCACATTGTCTCACAATCTCCCCCTTGATGAGTTATTTGACAAACACCTAAAAGGAAATAATTTGAGTTTTTTTTTAAAGATAGCAAGAAGTTGCAAAAACCACATATGGTCCATTTTAAAGATAAAGAAATAAACATGACCATGTGAGCAAGAAATGGAATGGAGCTAACACCTAGAAAGAGTAAGTTTCCCTCAAAAGCTCCAAACCACTCCAAAAGTCTCAAAAGAAGCATAACCTTGCTCATGGCTCAAAGAAAAGAACAATTGTTCACCATAGCCATTTTCTTTCCAAGGAAAGGGACTCAAAACCCAAAAGAGATCAAATTAAATGCAAGAAAGCTCCCTCTCACTCAAATATCTCACTTTAGCTCCTTTTGTCATTTTTAGATTTCAAATCTTGAATTTTGCAACTTATGCCAAAAAATGCAATCTCTTCCCCTATTTGCTACAATTCACTTGTAAAGGCAA
This sequence comes from Ampelocalamus luodianensis, assembly GCA_036346255.1. Lineage (NCBI taxonomy): Eukaryota > Viridiplantae > Streptophyta > Magnoliopsida > Poales > Poaceae > Ampelocalamus > Ampelocalamus luodianensis. The sequence goes on along the minus strand of CM070627.1, from coordinate 58,289,658 downwards.
GTAAAAGCCAATGATCTCTCCTTTGCACATTTGCAATATTTTATCCTAATTTTTTTCCTTTTGCTACAAGCATTTTCCCCCTTTTGGCGATTAAGTCATCAAGGAAATCCAACTCAAATTATGCATAAAACTACATGAAACAAGAAGCACACAAGTGAGAGCATGTATGTAAATGAGTAGCTTTATATTTTCAGATTTAATTGCCATAGAGCTTTGAGGATTATCCAAAGTGAAGCATAATGCTACTTGTATTAAAAACAAGCCAGAATTGCCACAAGGCCATATCAAGCATGAAAAGCTATCAAGGCGATATCTAAGTATATATAGCCAAGTTAAGCAAGATAGCACAAGATGAAGCAATCAAATTGATTACAAGTTATGAAAGCTTCACAATTAGCAAGTTCGACTAAAGGTATCCAAATATAAGTCAAGCCATGTCAAAAAGTCTATATGAGATCAAGAAACTACAATTGAACATTCTAGTGCGCTGTAAGTTCCTAAACGAACCACTTTGCTTAAATACCTCAAGCACCTATACCTCTACATAAGATATGACATTTCACATCTAGATAGCACATGTTAAAGTTGTTTAAAAGTCTACCTTAGTAAAGCATGTCCTAGACTAGAAGCCATCCACAACTACCCTATAAGCTTCAACTAAGCGACAAATCTTGATGTTCATGCCAAAATGCAAATGACAAGCAATCCCTATGAGATCGTTTAAATCATCAAACTATCTCTAAATTCATGTCAAAGTGCAATGACAAGCAGTCTCATGAGAATAATTTGGCACAAAATTAAGCGCACATGAGGAGCAAAATAACTCGTAACACTTGATTCACATTTTGCACAAGATAATAAGCAAAGAGCTACTCCTAAGCCCATAAGCAATACTTGACCCGAGCCACAAATCCCTAGTAGAAGTAAACTGGTGATTCAAGAAAGTACTAGCATAGCTTAACTAAAGTTCAATCTAGATTCAAGATCCAACAAAGCATTTCTAACATGGCATGTCTCATATGTGAATCAGTAAAGAAGCAACTTGCTAAACGATTCACAATTGCAAAACTCCCCCTACAACCAACCAGACCCATGCAAGATGCAATGAAGAACATGAGTACAAATTACTTGCAGAAGTAAAGTGTAACAACCCCAATTTTATGAACAGTAATAAAATGTTTTATGAACAGTAATGATGTACTGTTCATAACAGTAATGAGATGTTGTTCATGGCATCACTGTTCATATTTATAGATTGGGCATTATGTTGCAAATAAAAACTTCCCTTTCCTAGCCAAAATCCAAAACCCATTTGAAGTTTTAAAGGGAATACAAGTCAATACTTGTATTAGGACTGGGAAGTATTTTTATCAAAGCTTAGATAAATTATCTTGCCCAAAAATAATTTTGTTGAATTTTTAGAAATTATTTTGCCTTGGAGAAAAATACTTGTCTTTAAATAAACCTTTTTGGGCTAAGATAATTATCTTTGAATTTTAAAAGTGAACCCGTGGTTTTCGAACTTTATTTGGGAAATATATCATCCCAGTAGCACCCTTGCCAAATTTCATGATTTTACAAATTTATTTACTATTTCTAAAGCCCGGTCAAACTTTTAAACTTTGAATTTAGGGCTAGTCAACTCTTTTGGTCTAAACCCAAACCCTAGCACTGTAGCAACTCGAACCCAATGAGGTTGGGTCCAACCGGTGCATTTGGGTCCGGCTCAGTCACGCTCGGGCGCGAGCCCAACCCTTCCCATGACGCGAGCCGTTGATCTCCAATCGAACGGACGGAATTTGCGACGCCGCGTGGACTATCCACGTATGCAAAGCAATTTCCACACTTGGATCTTGATCGAGCGACCGAGAGGCACGATAACAATCGGACCTCCGGATCCCCTCTTGATCTCCACCGTTGATATTAGATCCAACCGCGCCGCTCTGTTTGTTTTGAACTTAAAGGCGCGCAGTCGTCTTTGGCCGTCGGATTCAAATCCTACGGTGCCCCTTTTTGACCGCGTACATTTAGGGCTCAGTTTTATTAGACCGTTGGATTTTAATCGTAGGGTCCCTATCGAGATGACATTCGGACCACTCCGGATCTTCCTTCAATCTTGACCGTAGAAAACCAATCTAACGGTACCACGTCATCTTATTTAAGGTGACGTGTATCCTTTTTAGATCGATCGTTGGATTCAAATCCAACGTCCCACTTTGAATATAACCTCTGAACTTCCCTAAGGCTCCTTTAAATCTCAATCGTCCACTTGAGATCGCACGGTCCATATTAAATGATCTCGATTAATTTTTTTTTAACACCTAATTTCATCGCAGCCGCCCATCTCTAATCGGACGGTCGATGTTCTTTTGAGTTTTAGGAGGCGCGCGCGACTGCGGCTGCTAGCGGGGTCCACATGTCAGGGAGTCGTCTCTCTTCCTCCTTGCCTTTGTGCGCCGCCGCCGGCTTCGTGACCGGAGTAGAGGCGTTATCCAAAGATCATGTAACTATTGTCCGGATATTTAGCACTAATTGGACACCTCATCAGCTCTAGACACTTCCCCTTTGCCCTGTAGCTCGACCTCTCTATATATACCCTAGCTTTTTGCTACTGCCATTGTTGACCCAAGGAGCTCTTCATCTTCCATTGCTGTTCCAGCGGAGTTTCTTGCTCCTACATTTTGCTTATCCATCTTAAACGCTGGTTTCACCTTGTAATAAGGATTTAGCATCTTTTGTAGGTTAAACTAGAGTTTATTTCTCTGTTGATCAAAGCCGGTTTTAGGAACCTTCGGTGTTTTTCTTATCCTAGTAAGCTAAGACCTCAGTTCTTGTCATCTTGAGCACCTTAAGGACCTTAGAAGCTCATATGAACTATTCACTTGTACATGTAATACTCCCACCTTCTTTAAACTGAAAAGTTATTTTCATAACTTTTCGGTCTTTCATGTCGTTTTCAAGTTCTAGGGTTTCTCCTGTTAACTTATCATCCTATTTAGGTTTCAGCTAAACCCTAGTAGCATAAGCAGTGGTTCTTTTGATTCTTGTTGTCTTCTACTTAGTTTTGTAATAGAGATTTACCTCTGTCAGCTATTGTCGGCTAAACCGACAACTTTTAAAATTTTGACAGTTTCTTTAATTCTGAAGATCAGACTAAGCTTCAATTTAGGATCTTTTACTTAGTCTATTTTCACTTAACCCGAAATCTGCATTCTCCCCTGTTTTCCATTCTTTTCAAAATCTGAAAACTGTATCTTTGACCGAAACTCTAGTTTCTGTTATTTAAAGGTAGTAGATGATAAAATGGGTTATTATCTTTATTAGGGTAAGTATGGCTTAAGCATATTGTTAATTATGCATTACTTTCTTGGTCATACATCTTCTATTTAATTTTTACTTGCTGTCAGTTTTCCTATTCATTAGAGTTTATTGTTTCTTTTTAGAATCTGGTTCTTCTGAAGTGTTTGATTCTAATTCTGAGCAACCAGAGCCTGCACAAGAAGTATATTATTATCAAGGCAAGCATCCTCTTTGCACCATGTTGATCCCAAAATTTTATACTGTAGATTTTTCAAAATACAGTGATAACTGTTGCATGCTAATTCTCTGAAAATATAATTATGATCTGTTAGTAGGTAGCTATGACATAACCTTGTGGCTTACCTTAAGTTGAACCATACACTCAAACTTAAAGTAGTACTGTATACTACAGCATGTAGTTTCAGAATTTGCTTAACCATGCGGTCCATAGAACGTTAGAGTTTGACAAGATTACCTTGTCAAACATGGGAACAACAAATAAATTTCAATCATTTTAACTCTTTGCCCAGTTTCTTTAAATCAGAATTGAATTTTAAATTTCAAATGATCTGGACAAGAGGATGCTAATGGTGGTGCCTTCGTGCACGAGATTGGGAAATGTGGTGGACTTGTCTGGACCGAATAAGGAATGAACTCTGACTATTCAATTCAAGTCCCAACGTGCTTCCACGCGCGGTGTATGGGCGTTGTTTGGTTAAGTAAAAGGTTAATGCTATTGAGTTGGAGACAGGGATTTAAGGATATGTGTATTGATCTTGTATGGCATAGATGCTTAGGTCTTCGGGCTGTGTCTTATGCCATGTGAGCTTTATATCAATATCAGATGTTCTTAGAAGGGTGAGGGCGTATTTGTGTTCCATCGCATGTACGTACCTTAAAGATGCCGATTGCAATCTACTATGTGTAGCGAACACAACTTGTATTTCTTTTGTTTGGATCGGCATTTCTGACGCAACATGTGTGCCCCGGTTAAGCAGATGCCATCAGTCATTGTTTAAGCGAGATCAGTTCACACATGGGTATCCAACTCAGTAGTGTCAGCTTGTTGAAAAATACCAAATCTTAGTTTCCCCGACCGGCATACCAAAGGTTGTGTGCTATTATTCCGGAGGCTTACGAGCTAACTAAGTCGTGTGGGTAAAGTTGTACACCCCTGCAGGGTATTAAACTATTCGAATAGCCGTGTCCACGGTCATGGACGATAACTTGAGTTGATGTCATCTGTATAAAATTTCGTTTTCAACTACTGTTTGGGTTTTGTTTCAGCATGAGGGAATTCATGTACTGTACTGTTAATTTTTTACTTTTCATTTACTTACTGTTTTACTCAAAGTTGGATTTATTAAATTGCTTTATCAAAATCTAGCAATTGTAGGTTAGGATCTATCGCTTTATGCAAAATTGAACCATTATGTCTTCCTGTTGTAACCTTATGCATGTATAAATCTAAATCCTTTGTATAGGTTCTAACAAACACTTTCTTTTATTAGTTTGTGTAAGTCTTGCTGAGTACCTTCCGTACTCAAGGTGCTATAACCTATTGTTGCAGGTTATCAGGACAGTTATCTTTATGAAGTGCCCGTTAGCGTCGATCAGGGTGACGCTAACGAGTGAAGCTATTTCTTTCCTCCACGCAATAGCCTGCGGGTGATGGGGCCATTGGTGGTTTTGTCGTTTTATTTTGCTTCCGCTGTCAGTCTTTTGTAGTGACCAAGTCAGTTGATATTGTAGTACTAAACCGAATTGTAAACTTATGTTTAATTATGTAAATGTATGACTTGTATGTGTATGATGCAATATTGTTAAGGATATATGTGCAATGGTCACTGATCCTGGGGACCATTGTAAGATATATATCCGGGAATCCTGAATATTGGGTTTGTTACTTGTTAAATTTATACATCTAGCATGATCTTTAATAAAGGGGCAGAATTGTTCCTTAATTAAGAATTATGCTACAGTATAATTTTAATTAGGTACATTTCCAATACACAGGGGTCCTCACATAAAGCTCACATAATCATAATCGATAATGAGGCACATGCGCATAAATAAGCATAACATGAAGATGAATATATCAACAACACTACATGCTCACAAAGAGATGATAAAGCTCAAGCTATCCATAATCCACACTCAGGCACAAAACCATGTAAAAAACATAACACATGACATAGAGCGGATCATGGATATCAAGCAATCGTATGGATACATAGAGCAAGACATCAATAAGAGCATGATAATAGATATATCAACAACAACACATGTTTATGATGACACAACAAAGCTTATACATCCATGGAAATAGTGAACAATAAGCTAGCACCTTAATACATAAGCAATATACACACAAAGGCATGACAATGATTACAACAAGGATAACACATGCCGATATGATACAAGTGAGCATGTATATAAGCACAACATGCCAAGAGTGAATCATCATAAAGGTAACGGCATAACAGTATAAGATAGCTCACAAAGTAGGTCAAGATGTCATACATAAAAGCACATGCCTATTAGTGGCCATCAAAGGGAGTGGAGAACCATCAAATGTCTCGATCATGTGATGAAGCAAAAGATTGAAACCTATCAAGCACATGTTCTCCAACCTACATCCCTAGTACCTACACATGAGAAGAACAAGGTTCCATGTCTTGGATCCCGGAGGGTTAGTGAGCAAATATTTGGGAACCCAAAACTTGGACACACAACCACTACAAGTAATTGAACCATTATGAGAGTTAGTATGATGCAAATGATGGTTCATGCAATAAAATCCAACAACATCCTTAGAGGCATGACACGAATGGACACCTCGATGGGAAAAGCCATGACCATTTCTAGGAAAGCAGTGAAGACCATGCTTGGAAGCACGACAATGAGAGGCAACAAATATACCAAAAAGAACTCACAAGACCTCGCTGTGGGTGAGAAAATAAGTTCCACTAGAGAAACGGTGGATATCTTGCCTTCAGGCAACTTGTGGACTAAAGCCAAAACCATGAAATCCATGTCCACGATATCGTCCAAAAAAGGTGTCAAAAGAACCATAAACAAAACGAGTCTTCATGATATACTCATAAGTGTTCATGCCACGAGAAAGACTATGCACATTTGGAGACTTAGAAGCACGAACTCAACGCAAGAGTTTTGCACACCGAAAGCAAAATTCCACAACGTGCTCATCCTTCTCAAAAAATGAGCAATGTTGTAAAGGTCTACTAGGAGACACGGTTCGAAAGGATGAAACACCATTGTCACTCAAAAGACAAGTCCCATGGGACACACTTGAGGAACCACCAATACTGCTCGCCCTCGTATCGGCACTAGGCTCACACATGCCATGAGAGGGGCGATGTGTGCTGCTAAATTCCTGACCACACACTGGACGCCCGTGTTTGACACGGTGGAAGCAAAACTTAACATTGTGTCTATCTTTCTTATAAAAGGTGTAATGGTACTTCTTTTTGGGAGATGTAGTACAATGTGAGGAAGAAACACCCTTATCTTTAGAAGTCCCTTGGAAAACACCGAAAGAATCACAAGAAGCATCACTAGCAAAGCAAGCATGACTCAAAGCAATGGCACAAGTGCCAACATCAAGCGACCCACGTGCAGCATGAGAATAATCCAAATCCGATTGCAAAGAAGCAAATATAACTCTCAAAACATCAATCTCGGATTGGAAAGAAACACAAGAGCCACAAGACTTGGTGTTCGTATCATTGCACACTCTCTTCAAAGAATCAAGCTCATTTCTCAAGGCAATGAAAGATGTGCAAGAGATCAATAATGCTTTCCTATTAAGCATATAATTCAAAGCATCAATTTCAATTTTAAAGCTAACACAAATTCTTGCAAGAGTCAAAGCATCCTTAAGCAATTTTGCATACTCTAAGCACATGCTACAAGGGCTAGCTCCAATCTCAATAATTTTGGTCATATCCATCTCTAATTGCTCAAGACATGCGGAAAGGCTCTATTTCAATTTTTCATTTTCAGAGCTAGCAATATCAAGTTGTTCCACATATGTAGAGTGAGCCAATGTCAAGTCATTATTTTCAGCAAGCATGCTAGCACAAGAATCACACTCATTTATAGCAAAGGATCTATTATGCCTATTTCTAACTTAGCACTCTCAAACTCATGATGTAAGACAACACAAGAATCACATGGCATAGAAATATTTGATTTCAACAATTCATTTTCTATTTTAGTGCGAACACATGAACCACAAGGGTGAGTTCTCAAATAAACTACTTTATGACGAAAGCACTCTGTCGATGATTTACTATCAATCTTATGAAGTAAATGGTGGGAACACAGTACTCGAGATCATGCAAAAAGAGACATAAGCTTTTTAGACAGATTCAAGCCTTCTCCAGAGATAATAACAACTATACTCCAATGTTCTTGTATTGAATGCGTTTATAGAGTGAAAAAAGCCACTGAAACTAAGGCTAATGGCTTCTGAATTGATCACTTGATCGTCTTTTGAATTGAATAGTCAATTGTCCTCTCTTTTCTTTTTATCCACCGACGTCACCCTTTATATAGTTATTAAAGGGGTGGCAGTTGTTGTGCGTCAGAAAATATCTTAACAGTTGGCCGATTGCGCACATTGGCGGCGGCTATTGTCAGAGAGACACTTTCTTGCACGCTTGTCATGTGGTTACACCAGATATAAAGAGAACTATGTGCGAAAATATCAGAGATAAACAACACATGTATTAACTACCACGCGTGAATGAACGCAGTGTACAGTCCCTAGTCGATTAGGTCCACATGTCTGTGGGTTTTATCGACCATAGAGTAATCGGGATAGACATTAATCTTCCCTTGTCATTGTAGACTCTAACAACAAGGTGCATCTCTGATGGTTGTTAAAAAAATACTATTAATAATAATAAGTATTATACATAGATAGTTTCATTAATTGAGGATTATTAGATCCTCATCACACTCAAGTTGAGAATTCAAAGTGACCACATGATCATCTGTAGTTTTGAAATTCATATTCTCTATAACCAAGGACTCGCATGACTCAAGAGGCATAGGAGAACTCAACCTAGTAATTTCATCAAGCATATCATTCTTATCCTTCTCTAGATTATTCACTATCTTCCTAAGAGCCCACAAATGTGAGATGAGTTTCTCCTGGATCACCTTACTTAGCTAGAGTAGGGGATCATCCTCGATTGCCACTCCACACAATCCAATGGGCTCTTTCTCCTCCTCCTTGGACTCTAAGTGCATCTAGGACAACAATGAAACTAGGACAATCAAAACCAAAGAGATCACCACAAATATCACTAAAGACTTTCTTGTCCATCTTGCACTTTGCTTGAGTCCAACCATCTCACCCGACATCTATAACCGTTGTCGACCTTGGTTCTCCTAACCAAGTCCTGATCCTCTTCGCCGTTGACCATAGTTGACTCCAAGCCACCTGCATAATAATAGACCAAGCAACTGATTCTAGACATAAGTTTTTAGCAATTTGACCCACATTAGTCCATAAGAGTATAATGCAAATATATGCACCAATCCCAAGCACCTATGGCCAACCCTCGAAATTCAGCTCAAGACCACAACTCACTGCACCCTGAAACGTCACAGTCTAACCGCAGCCACCATACTGGTCAGACCGCTCAACTGCACCTGAAAACACTATCTATGTACTGCTCAATAAAACTCTATCTAGTTTTAGGTCCAGTTTCCAATTCCAATGACACCTAGTGCAAATACATTCCCAAACAAGTATGCATAAGTGTTTGATGTCCATTCTTCAAAAGACCATAGGGCCGGTTTGACCACTTGCCACATGACGGTCATACTGCCCTTCAGAATAACAACCCCAAGTCTAAGGGGTCGGTCTGACCGGCCATCCATGGCGGTCTGATCGGCTCTGCACAATGGTCAGACCGGTTGCACACAAACAATAACTCTAAAATTGCAAACTCCCAAAAACGACAACATATACATAATAAAGTCAAATACTCATCACACACCGTGAGGTGACCTCCAAATGGTCTCACGGAAGGTGCTAGCCAGCCCTAGCCCTAACCTGTGTGTGCTCAATTTCTTTTCGTGTGTTTGGATGGAAATCGTTGTCTATCGTGTCGTGACAAGAGGAAAATAGTTCAGAAAAGGCAGTTATATTTGGCCCCTCCAGCTGTTTTGTGTAGATATTTGGAGCCGATGCAAAAAAAGGAGATGTGAAGGCGGACCACCAAACACTGCTTTTAGCTATCTTGTTCGATCAGCGTGTTGAAATATTGTAGATGTTTGGACAGCCTCGTGCCACGTGTACAGGTATGCTCTACTTTTATCGCCTCGTCGCGGTCAATTGATAGCGTTAAAATCTTACGCGATCTGGGTTTTGTTTCTTCTCCATACCTTTAGCTTTTTGTACTGCTCCTTGATATAGCCAGGGGGAATTGCTAAGAGCCTATCACGTGTATCATGGGTCCATGCCTTGTCGAATTGATCGATGATGCCTTTTTATGTGCTCTGGTATATTTTTATGCATGCATGAGGGAATTTGATGATAGGGGCATTTTGCAGTTGCAGCCATGCATGGTGGTGGACAGTGATGAATTCACCAGGATTGATGTAGAACCAACCAAGTAGCTAGGAGAGTATCAAAATTGTAGGTGAAAGAGTGACATATACCTACCAAGGCTAGTATTTGCATCGAAATTTATTTTTGGTGGATAGAGAAAGATTTACACGCTCATGTATCCACCTCGTCAAATGTGCAATCATGTCTCATGTACTTCGACATATATATTTTCTTTGCAGCAGCTTGATACTAGCACTGACATGCTTGACTCAGCCTTCAGTGCAATCTGTTCTGTGGAAGGAACCAAAAGCCATTGCACTTCGCATGCTTGTCGCACATTTCAGATGAGACAATCTTGCTTGCAAGGGGAAAACATTGAACCTCTAGTTAGTTTCGTGTTAGTGCTACTCGAGCATAGGACGAATAAATATATCAACCATATGCATATATATTACTCCAAGCATGAGAATCTAAATCTCCATGCTCACTCAATATATTCGCAGTGTTATTCTAAGACTAATTCACAAGGTGCCAAAGAAAAAGACAACACTACCTTAGCCTCCTAAGTACGAAGAGGGACGGATTATTCCTTCTTTACATATACCACGCTAGATTCGAAAAATGACGACGCGCCGACACCATTCCTACCAAAGGTAAGACGCGGCAATGTTCTTAACTAATCAATTTCACGTGAAAAACGTACCTAATTTGGAGAATCGAAGGATCATTTGTTGTCCGGCACCTAAATGTGTCCTTCACGATTCCAATATTGGAGAGACAGCTTAATGATTATTGAAAGCATGAGTTTGTTTGTTTTCTCTCCCTCTAGTGAATGGTACTACTCCTAAACTGGATGTTAAATACTATATTTGGTTGATTAAGATGACGAGGACGCACTGAATTTAATTTACAGTTTTATTTTAAAGTTCGAATGTTCTTTGACTCACCAGAAGGGACCCCAGCAGCTACTAGTATATACCATTGGGCCATTACAGGGCCCACTACTTCCTGGCCCGTGGTGGTCGAAGGGCTTTAAAATGTGGGCTTGAATTTTGACAGTGTGATAGCCCTTATCGTGTCATCCAGCAAGGACATTCAATCCGAAACGACAATATATTATCGGCCACTACATAGCCTAGACGACTGATGCATCAAGTACCTTGGAAGACAAAGCTATATGTAGACTGTAGTGCAGGGAACAACGCCAACCATCGCAGGGTGTCTATCTCTGCACCTACCTAACTGAAGTCTACGAAAGGCAAGGCATGGCGAGGCGAGTGATGCACCTCCTTTTGGCGTCGCGATTCATGAAAGGGATCGATCCAAGTGTGTGTGTGTCGACGACGGATGGATGGGATGGACCGAGCTGGGATGTCCGTTTCACGGAGGAAAAGGACGCGTGAGGCCTGGAAAGATGACTAACGGACGAACCTTATCGGCGGCTACCGTGTCGCTGTCGCCCGTCTACCGTTCGAGACGGCCTGCGCGCTTGGGAAACTCTAGAAACACACCGAACTCAGCTGCGGTGGTAGTGTTTCACATCTTCCTCTTGAGAAATTTGTGCTGGTTAGTACTACTAAACCGAAGCAGGTTAGAGGTGATTAGACTAAGACAAGACCGAGTCGGCATAGGCGTCTCAAAAAGAATACTCGCACGAGGCGGGCCAATTTTGGGTGGCATGCCTAATGGCTAATGATCCACGCGCAGCGAGGCACGGGCGGGAAATCTCATCTCAGCACGACCGAGGCGGGAGAAGTGGGCTCGTTTCGTGGAACGCGCTAGACCTGGACGGTCCGAGAAGCCGACAGAGTTGGCCCATTTCGTGAGGCCCAGTTGCCCCGAGTTGCGGAGGAAAAATGGACGTGCGCCCGACGGCTTGGCACGGCCGGGCGGAAGAAAGAGCAGCCTAGACGTATTGACAACGCGCGCCACGGGCGGAGGAAGCTTACAGCCCACGACTTGTTGCGGCTGAGGCGGGCAAAATAAAAAACGCTTAGGTGTAGGGGTGCAAGTGGGGCGGGCCACTTCGCTAAGCCACGAGCCCGCCCTGCAAAATGAGCTCACTTAAATTGGCCCGCTAACCCACTATCCGAAAGAAGGGACATGCGGTCCGGCCCGTATTGGACGCGTTGCCCGCGGCCCCGCGCTCAAAAGCTCTTCCTCACCCACGAGTGGCTGAACCGGTGAACCCTAGACGCCTGCAGGCTGGACGCTGGAGTCTTCCTCGCCCCTCGCCCCTCGCCCAGTCAAGGGCTCGAGGCCTCACCCGAACCTAGCTGCCGCCTCGGCCGTCGCCCCATGAGTCCTTCATCGGGGTGGCCGCCTGCGGAGGGAGCCATACCATCTAGGTGCGTTTCTTGTCTACTTCGGCACTGTTCTTGGCTACTCCGCTCCTGGCCCCTACGCCGCCGCCCTGCTCCTGCTCGGGTCCGGCTCACCCTAGCGCCGCCGCGCCTCCTGGCTCCTCCCGGTGCCGCTCTCCCGAGCACCGCCGCTCGGCGCGCCCTAGCTCCCTGCGCACTCGGCCGCGCCTTGCCTGCTGCGCCGGCCCGTGACACAGCGCCCCTGTGCTCCCAGCTCGGCTCTCCCTTACCCCCCTCCCTACTACTGCTATTTCGGTTCTTGAAGAGTTTGGTTAATTTTGGATGGATGAATGTTGATCCATGTGGTCTTTTGCTTAGGCATGGTGATTGAACTGGAGGTGAGTTCACTGAAGATGGTGTGGCTGCCGGCGCACTGAGGTATACTACCCCTCTTCCTCTCTAGTACTCCTCTACCCCTCCCCTTTGCTCTGTGATGAACTGATTGTATGATGATATGGGTGGGTTCCCTGTGGGTATGATGTGTGCAAGTAAGCTGTAGAAATTCTTGGTTGATATATTAGGCATTCTATTCTTCACAACTATGAGTTGCAATCTCTTTTTGACTTGAATGAGAAAGGGTGCCTTCTTTTTTCCCTTTTGTGTACTCTTCTTTAGTTAGGGGAAAAGAAACAGGGGACCCTTCTTGTGCTCTGTTTGTTTAATTAGCTACTGGTTTTCTAGCCGGCCATGCCAAGATATCATGAGTCATACTTGATCTTATCGTAATACATGTTTCCATGCTAATGATTTAGGATCTTCGGGTAGAACTAGAAGACGCAAACTTAAATCAGATATCTGGAGTGATATCAAGCAGTTGTCGTAGGCATTTGGAAAGTTGTGAGGAAAGAGCTAGATTGCATCAGATGGTAGATCAGATGAAGAGCTAAGTTTGACATAATGGATCTTAATGTTGTTCAGGTTTGCTTTCTGAAATAGCACTCTGTTCTAATTTAATTACTAAAGAGAAATGGTAATTGCTTGTCCCTCCTACAATAGTTCTTTTAAAAAAAATGATCAATGAAGTGCACAACTAATTTGTTGCTTGCTACCCAGCTAGGATGTGAGATTTGTTCTACCACTGTCCATGAACATATGATGCAAATGTGGAGAAGCAATTTTAATGTGAGATTCGTTCTACCACTGTCCACTGCTATTGCTTTACCTGGTGCCCTGGTGGTTGACATGTTGAATATGCCTTGTTTTGTTTGGGTGAATATGCAATGCTGCTGCTGGGAGCTCTTTGCCATCTAGTACTACCTCATTGTACCATACTAATCAGTTTTTGTTCCTCAATTCTCATAGTATTTACAAACATTATGTAATGATGCAATCAAACAATTTTGTTTTTGCAGCCTGTCCCTGTTGGTTCATCAAATGAGGTAGATCATCCAGACAATGCATTTCAGACAGTGGCCGAGGGAATGTTTGGCGGTGCTGGAACCATGTCACCACCAAATGACGATTTGGGTCCATTTTGAGATAATTTTGATTTTGCTGTTAAACAGTTGGACATGGTCTATTTTGGATGATGTATCTTTGATTGACATACAGAGTGGAGTATCATATTGAGATATGGTTAGATGTGGCAAGATCAATAGTGTTCGTAATGTTAATCAAAACCCAAGCTCTAGAGTGCTTTTGTATGTCCTAACTTGATACAGAATGTTTAACTGGATGAATTATGCTTATCAATCTACAGTATGCATGATGATATCATCATTATCAATGGACAACGATATAGAGCAAAGCATGGACAACAAAGATACATGCGATTCACGAATGATTAGCATCCATGCAGAGGCCTTCCGCCTTTCGGGCAGCCGCCTAGTATCCATGCAGAGGCTTGTGGGCCGCCGCCAAAGCCTACCAATATTTAGCATGTCGCATTGCGGGTTGCTTACCAGCCGCAAATCACAAGCATCCAGTGCAGCCCTACTTAGGTGCGCGTGTGGAACGGCGCGTGCGCGCATCGCGTACAGGCAGTGTTGTTTGTACGCAAAATAGCAATTCTGCCCTCCCCGGAGATCATAACATCACGGATTTGCCAACAGACGACACATGTCCTCATCCGTGTCTTGGGTGCGTGGACGCCCTCGATTTCCGACACGTGTCTCCCTCGTACGCACTCCTTGGGAGGTGACTCATAGTACTAATTAATTATGATTAAATTGAATATGACTAAATAATTAGCATTGATTAATTATGACTAATTAATAACAACTAACTAACTATAACTAATTAATTGTGCATAATTAGTTATGACTAAATTAATTACGGCTAATTAACTATGACTAAACTGATTAGGACTAATTAATTTTGACTAAATTAATTACGGGCAAATAATTACAACTAATTAATTACACTGGTTAATTAATTAACCCCCACTGTGTAATTATTTAGTCGTAACTAATTAACCTCCACCATGTAATTATTTAGTCGTATAATTAATTACATAGTTTAATTAATTAATTCTTGTCCACGCCACGATGGGAACTTCCCTCGTATTACTAGTTAATTAATTAATTAATTACATGAGTTTAGTTAATCCTTGGTTTAATTATGACTAGCAAGGATTAATTAAATCCATATAATTAATTAATTAACTAGCAATACGAAGGAGTCTCCACCGTGGTGGGGACGAGGATTAATTAACTCGTGGCACACACGAGGATTAATTAATTAAACCCATATAATTAATTACACGGTGGGGTTAATTACACTGCTAAATAATTACACGGTAAGGGTTAATTAATTAACCTATGTAATTATTTAATCGTAATTAATTGGTCATAATTATTTTAGTTGTAATTAATTAGTCCTAATCAATTTAGTCGTGGTTAATTAGTTGTAATTAATTTAGTCATGACTAATTATTCATAATTAATTAGTCATAGTTAGTTTGTCGTTATTAATTAGTCGTAATTAGTTAGTCCTGATTATGTAGTCATAATCAATTTAATTTAAATTAATTAGCCATATGAGTCCCCTCCGAGGAGCTCAGACGAGGGAGACACGTGTCGGAAGTCCTCTCACGAGGAGGGGACGAGGGCGTCCGCACACCCATGGCACGGATGAAGACACGTGTCACGTGTCGGGGAGTCTGTGGTGCTATATTTTTGTTTTGATCTCCGGAGAAGGGTAGATTTGCTATTTTTACATGCAAATAGTGTCATTTTAGCCAAAAAAAACCCGACATGAATACTAGCTCCGAGTGAAGGCAAGCCCATGTGAGGAGGATATATTTGCTATTTTTATGTATAAACAATGTTATTTTAGCCAAAAACCCTGACATAAATACTAGCTCCGAGCGAAGGGAAGCCCATGTAAGCTGTTCTAAGCACACACACAAGGCCACGCAAAAACAAAAAAAACAAAAACAAATAGGACAAGGACGCTAGAATCAGAATCCGATCAATCGGAGCAGGACACATCAATTAATGTATATCAATATCTCTTCTTCCTCTATACAGCTAGAATGAAGACGTACAGATGAATCATACGAATTGGACGAAAACAATGATCAACGAATCAGTGTCATGCCTCATTTTGTCCATGTCTGCAATCTGTATCTCTCTCTACTGCCTCCAGGTCACGACTAACGGAGCCCGGACACCATGACTAGGACGATGGCCATCAGCAAGCTTTCCACACGCCGCCACCTCTTCACCTACGGAAAAGGAGCATGCATGAAGGAAAGTGAGACATATTACATGATTCAAAAGGCAAAACAAAAGCATTACTTGTAAGGGAGGGCTAGTATAAATTACAGTGCACTTATATGCTGGAACACAGCAACTTTACTAGTGCCAATCATGATTGCTCACTTGATGAGCAAATCTATAGTTTTTTATATATAAAAAAAAATAAGCATGATCTAAGAACATGACATCTTTCGTTCCTTATGAAGTTGCCATAGCAAATTTGTTCAATCACTAGCTTCACATACTACAACCCGTTTGAAACGCAGGAATTCCACAGGAAACAGTTCAATTCCTACAAGAATCAGAAAAAAACATGTATTCTAAACAAGGTCTAATTAGACTGGCCAAGAGACCAACACCATTAGGTTCAAAAAAAAAAAACAAAGAGAGAGACCAACATCATGCCCCTCAAAAAAAAGAGAGACCAACACCATGTAACTAAAGTACTCCGTATGAACCTAGACAGAACTGCATAATTATACTTTTCTTCTATCAATCTAAACCACAATGAAGTTAATCAAGAACCACTAACAAAGTTTAACGAGCAACTAACTATGCATTACTACGTGTAATTACGTACCTTGTGTGCGGCCGCAGACACGGTGTAGTATCCAGTGCCGGACCCTGCACCGTCCGCCCCGCCGGGCCCTTCCGCCACCACCAGCCCGGTGCCACCGCTAGTGCCATTGTCATTGCCGCTCCCCTTCAAACCTCCGATCGTCGGCACCTTGACGCCAACGTCGTACGCCGGCGTGCCGTCCGGCTTGAACAGCCCGTAATGCCGCTCGGACGCCGGCCCGGGCTTGAGGTTCTCGTTGAACAGCGCGAACACGTACACCTGCAGCGCCTCACCGGGCGCGGCCGGCGCCCCCTTCCCCTGCTCCACAAGTCGCATCAGGTTGCCGTTGTACCTCGCCGCGTTCTCCGGCGTAGCGCCCACCTCGTCCTCGTCCCCCTGCGACGGCCACCCGGTCTCCGACACCCGTATCTCCACCGACTTGCCGTAGTTGGCCTTGCATATCGCCGCGCGCACGGCGTCCACCTGCGCGTGCAGCATGTTGTCGTAGTGCAGCCCCGTGGCCGGGTCGACGACGCCATCATTGGACTCGAACAGCACGTAGTTGAGGTTGACACTGTCCGGGTCGGCCTTATAGGCGAAGTAGGGGTAGGCGTTGATGAGGAACGGCGAGTTGGTCTTGGCGAGGAAGCCGAGGAGTGGTGTCATGAACGGGAGGAGGTCGCGGCGGAAGGCCGCGGAGGACGGTGGGAAGGAGGAGGACAGCACAGCGAGGGAGTGCGCGGTGGTGACGGCCACGCGGGAGGTGAGGTTGCAGGCGGCGAGAGCCGCGCGAAGCGACTCCATGGCGGGGAGGAGGGAGCGGAGCATGGTGCTGTCGTTGCCGGTGAGCACCTCGTTGCCGACGGTGACGACGGAGATGGACGTCGCCGGGAGGTGGGGCACGATGTTAGCGCGGACCCACGCCGCTGCTTCTGACGGGTCAGCGGCGAGCCGGGGGACGAGACGGTCCGGGAGCCCGACGGTGAAGTCAGCGCCGGAGCCCGCGAACGCGCTGAGCACGCGCGCGTCCGCGTCATAGAGTTTAACTTTGGTGGCTTTCAGCGCTCGAATAAGCACGGCTGCCGCCTGCGGCGGAGGCAGGTTATCCGCGACCTGGCCATAGTTCACCCCCAGCGCGGGACCACCCGCTGCCGCCAAAGCCGGTGCAAGTACGGCGACGGCGACGGCGAGCAGGAGCCGAAGCGCCATTGGAGCGGTGACCCGGAGGAGTGGAGTGGGAGAAGAGCTCTCTTGACAACGTTGGAAAGGATTGTTTATTTGTAAGGTGAATGAAAAAATTTTAAGTATAAATTATATATTTTTCTATTGAATCAAACAATGGCACATCAATTTCTACATAAATTCAATAATCATTAAAAAAAGTAAAAAAATAAGAAGACATAGAAATAGCAAAAAAAAAAAATTACGCCGGCGTTCGACTTTGCGAAGGCTCTTTGATCACGACCGTACAGTTCGCTTGCATAGGAATATGTGTTCTTGTGTGGTCGTAATCAGTCAAAACGGGACATGGAGTATGGGACAAAGGTATTCTTTGCATGGCATGTTGGTTTCGTCAGTTTTGAGAAGTTTGACGGCAAAGTTATAAGCTCACGCATGTGGATTCTAGTTTCTGATGGAGCAGTAAGAACAACATTTATCTTTGGCATATGTTCTTTTCTTGAGAAGTTTGCACTTTTATTTTGTTCTTTCTGCAGATCATTAAGCAAGCTGATCAAAGAATTGACTTGAAGATATTCAGGTTGTTCTCAGTTAGAAGAGAAGGGGAAAAGTAGATGCGTTCACCGATAGTATTTAGTATTGAAAGGTGGTGTTTTTTTCCTAGTAGAAGCATCCTCTCAGGAAGAAGAATACAACTGAACCTACCTACTGTAATACATACACCACCATTTGCCAGATCAATACATTGAACGCAAAATATCAGCGTAAGGATCATGGGAGAGTTCTCATAGAATGCTTTATTTTTCAGTGAAACAAACTGCAGTGCAGAATTCGGCTACATATCTTAATCAAGCTAGTACATCACTCGCTGCGTTCAGACCAGCGCATTACTTCTACATACTACTTGCCATTGCGCCGACTTACCTTGCAGCAATCGAACTTTTATATTAATAATATTTTTTTATTTCCAATTTTGATCATTTTAGTCACACCACTACTCGTGACATGACTAGACGATACTATCACACCAGTCACCTTGATGTGATCAAATTCTACCACTCCATCAGCAGTGGTGTGGCGGTGTTGCTTGCCCAAGCCACCACCGATGGCGTGGCAGAGAGTGTCATTTAACTAGATTTATACCGTAGTGTGACAGTATTATCTTGACACATCACCGGTGGTGGCGTGATCAAAATGATCAGATTTGATAATAAAGTTGGCAAGAGATTCGTAATAAAAATAAATAGAAAAATGGGTTACATAATAAAAAATGTTCACAGCAATCCAAGTGGGCACAAAATACCTCTGGGTGACAGTAACTTGAGTGAAAGAACTAATCCCAATTTGAGGCAACACTTTAGCTTTCCCTCACTACTTTCTCTTGCTTGAGGGCAGCTTCTCTTTTCCCCAGCCTGGTCCGTTTTTTCCAGCTGCCCATATGATCGATCGAGATGAGAGGAAGATCACACACGAAAAGCAAAGAAGACAAGGGAAGGGATGGATGACTCCAAAAGAAAGTAAAGTATATATCACTTATAGTGGTCACCTTTAAAGTGACGGTGTGTGTCGCGGCCTTTACTTAATTTGCATACCGATCGATCAGAATTCAGAATTGCCTTTTCCTGAACCGATTCCGTGTACAGAATATCAAATGATCGATGCGTAGACCGGAACGGCATCAACTTACGTAGTGTAGCCTGACAAAAGATGCTGTGCTGAGATCGAAAGTGAATTTGAAGTTACGGCCAGCTTAGGACTTCACGGACAGTAGAACACTAATATATAGGCATATAGCACGGTCTCTCTACACTTTTACGAGGGAGGAGCGCCCATTGAAATGGAACGGTGCAAATTAAAGCTGAGAATCTTTCGACGCAAAATATTAAAGATGGTAAGCCATGTGAGTTGTGACAGATAATTAATAATATCAACTGAGTTTGCACTAAATCTAAGAAATCCGTAATGATAAATGACTATACATATTCCTATTAAATGATATACCACTACCATTTAATCTCTTTCAAAATATTTAAGTAGGAGGAAAAACTTACAATAACTGTACTCTGTCTCCTCGATAGACAAATATATTAAAACGGATAATCGCATGGCTATAAATAAATATAGCGAAATGGAGGGAGCAGTAATTATGCATGTAATTCATAGTACGGTTATAAATTGCATTCCATTGGTAAATACAGTTGTGGCCTTGGCCGCTTTGGAGAGTAGGCTGCACTGAAGTTTTCAATGGGAGAGGAGGTTGGGAATGCCTTGTCAACCGGATGGCGC
Organism: Ampelocalamus luodianensis; assembly: GCA_036346255.1. Lineage (NCBI taxonomy): Eukaryota > Viridiplantae > Streptophyta > Magnoliopsida > Poales > Poaceae > Ampelocalamus > Ampelocalamus luodianensis. The sequence continues at coordinate 58,269,681 of CM070627.1, read as the reverse complement.
CACACTGGCAGTATTTGCTACTTGCCAAGTCTGCTCATCTGAGTGTTGAGAACACGTGATTGTCAACACAGACAGGCTGCCGCAGCCTGCAGGAAGGCGTCACAGCTGTTGGAGCAGTCTAATGGGCTTAAAAGAGACCAACTTTTATGGGCATGGCTCTCCCGGCTTGGCCCGACGTTAAGCACTTGGATAGCCCGATCCAATTGGGCCTTAATTTTACTCAAGTTGGGCTTCCATTCTACTTGCCTCTGTTCAGACTCCAGACCTACACACTGGGACAAGCCAGACCAGCTCTTAGCATAGCAGGCCAACTGCTACACATCCTTCTATATAAAAAGGAGGCCAGGCTGAAACCCAGCCAGGGTGGCTGCGCGACACGTTTTTTTTGCCGTTGGATTTCCGTGCAGCTCTTCCTCGCTGTTCGATCGGGGCTGGGGATTTCTCACGTTGCTCCGCTCGCCACACACTCTGCCACGCGCTCCTCTCTGGATTCTTTGGTTGCCTCCGTTTTCCGCGTGTCGTCGTGTGTACACATGAAAGGGAACCTTCAACCTTCCGGATAGCTCCAGGCCTTCATTGCCTCCGTTGCTTTCCCCTCTTCCTCTCCGACCCCTGCTACTTCGTTCGCGTCCCCGGTGGCTCGACTTCCCTCCTCCTTCTTCGCTGCCCCACCCTCCCCCCCCGCCTTTTCCTCTTCTCCACGAAAGGCCTCTCCTCCTTACTTCCACGAGCTCTACACGCCCCCGCTTCCCCCCTTCCCCACCTGCCCTTGCTTCCACCATCAACGGCCGCCGGTAGCCTCGCCGCCTTGCGCAAAGCGAAAATGGTATTTCTTGGCCGCCGCAGCCGCTTCGTCCTCCCCCTCCCTAGACCGTGAAGGAAGTGTCATTTCTCTCTCGATCTGTGTCGACCTGTTTATGTGTGGCCCTTGGTCGTTCATTTCTTGTGGGGAGGGGGTGTAGAAGCTGAAGAATTAGGTATGCAAGTCGAGGAAGACAGCGAGTTCGTGGGAGCGCGGCTGGACGTCGCCTCCGCGTCGCTGCCTAGGAGTTCGCAACTGAACTCGAGCCCAAGAACGTTCCCGGCATAACACTTCTACCCCTCATCTTCTAGAAGCTCTCCTTTAACTCCTGCCCCCCTTCTACTCCCATCGATTCTTGATACGTTTATGTGCTTGTTCTCGTGTCGTGTGGGGGGCGCGAATCTTTAGGTGTTCCATGGTGTGCTCAAGGAATACACAGCCACCTCCCGGTGGGATCCTCTCCATGGCGGCCTCGACTACTTGCTGGGTTGGACCAATCCCTCTCTCTCCAATTCAAACGATGCAATAACGAAGAAAACTTATGTTTGAGGCATTCTACTTTGCAATCGTCATTACAATAGTTACTCTGATTGTTCTTCAGGAAAAGCTGGGCCTGATGTTGCTATGAAAGCTATGATGTCAAACACTAGGCATGTGTTCTATGGGGATCTCAGAGACCATGAGAGGGCTGGTTGTCCCTCTGAACTTGCTGCTTGGAAGTTGTAAATTCTGTTGTATGAACCATTTGCACGGAGGCGCTATGTAACGCTGCTTATGTTGTTCTTGCAGGTGTCTGTTCCATTCTCCACATTCATTCTAAATTCTGCTAGTGATTCATCCAAAGAGCAAGGAATTCTCAAGGAGCCAACTTGTTCTGAGGAAATGTGCTCGAACAGCTCAGAGAGATCTGAGCATGTCTATTTAGCACATGCAAGTTTACTTTTTGCACCCTTGTAATAAAGCATCATTGTGCATTTATTCTTTATCAGGAAATTAATTTTACATTCAGCAGGTCTCAAATTCTGAACACTGAGAACAAAGAAAGATGCTCACTGGAAGTTTTGAAAGAGGACATTCAGGAGGTCCTGACTTAACTGTGTTTTTTTCCGAGTCAAATCCTCTTCTTCCATGACTTTGATGAAGTTCCATAATGGAGTTGATTTTTGTGTTCATTTGATCCTGTTTTTTTATTGCAGCCTATATTTCTAAGTGGAAAATATGTTTCGTCAATAAACTTTTGGATGAATAGAGCTCACATGAGATCAAGTACCCATTATGATCCCCACCATAACCTTCTATGTGTGGTGTCTGGATGAAAAAAAAAGTGTGTCTTTCATGTTTTAGGCACTATGTTATAGTTTGATGTCCTTTTGGACTGTTAATGGTGACTTCCGATCTATGCAATTCAATAGAGGCGTATTCTTCAAATCCATATTCACAACATAATGCACAAATATGGCCAGCCCTTTTCTTCTATATCCAATTGCTCTTAGTAGACATGAGGTGTCGTATTCAAACACAAATTTTCATAATGCTAATTGCAATTCCTTCATGTTCCGTGTGTTGTTAGTGGATTTGGCAACAACATAGGTTGGAGCTCAGGTAGTAACACAACATCAATGCAATGGAGGCCGAGGAGGGTCCTTTTCTGGATGTACTACATAGAAAGTTGAGTTTTCTTCTAGCTATGTTTTTTTATTTCTTTTAGGATTTGGGTAGTTGTCGGATCCGGATTTCGCAAATCTAAATCCTATATGAAAACAATGTGCTATTCCCTAGATCAGTAGATATCACTCACAAATATATCACTGAATCAATTCATACATAGCGTAAAACCATATCATTCATTAATTAACACATCAGAGTTTACATAGATTGCATCAGGTCAGATTTACAATAAGGGCCGAACAGGCCAAAAGATTTTATTACAAAAGACAGCGGTAACTACAGCGGAAGCAAAAGGGTGAGAGCACACCTCTCCATAGGCAAGCGATTGGGGAAACCCGTGTGCGTCCGATATTAACCAAAAGCTTAATATTGGATGCACGCAAACACCGACGGAGTCAACTGGACCGAGGCGAGACCTAGACTAAAAGAACTAAACTACTCCTCATCATCTCCTGGGCCTCCAACTTCTGAATCCTCGTAGTACGCGTAGTCTCCATGATCTACGATTTCTGAGGGTTTGAGGAAAGAGCGAGAATGAGCACAACTTTTGTGCTCACGAGCCAACACACAATGCAATAATATACATGCAAGGCTTATCAAGGGTGGCTCGGGTTCTTTTATTTGTGAAAGCAATGTTTTCAATTATTATAATTACAAATCCTATCACTTAGCGTTTAAACCAAATTGTATTTTATTAAAGAGACTAATTGTGCAATATTTAATAACAGCGGAGGTTCCCTCCGTCGAAAACTCTACCTTATGCTTATTTTGATTGGAGCTACCTTCAATTATTAACCGCGCCGAGTCCAAGAACCCAAGAAAAATCCAATCTCAGGGCTAGGTGAGCCCACCATATTTTTCATACCACCTATAAAGGTTTTTAAAATAGAACTAACTCAAGTTAAGTTTCTATGTCCGCCTTTGACCGTAGGCGCGGCTGTTTAAACAGTTTAGACTCTGCAGAGATTGTACATTTTACCCACAAGTGACAATCATACTCGTTACCCCACATGATTCCTTAGTCATGTAGTTGAGCGATCGTCACAGTAACCTTTCAAAGTATCTCGCCCCTTCCGTCACCTCACCCATACGGGGTTACGCCCATACGTTCGAGCGGGATGTTGTACCGCGGCGTCTGGCGTAGTTGGACTACCCACGACGTTGGCAACTTCACGCTGTATCGGTGTCCCATTCAAGCTGGATGTACCGCACGCTTGCTCGTTCCCTTTATCCGTCGAGCGAGATGACATTCAGGGTTTAATAAATTTACTAAACTAAGTTGTACTTTACAGATTTATGGTTGTACTTGTTTTACACGGGAGGTCATCACCGGATTAAGTCCTTAAGATTATCTAGGCGGTTCATTCCACATACCATCTACAAAACAATAGTCCTTGGGCTACATTAGCACCCATTGTCGTACCATCCACCTTACCATCCGCCCAGACAGTAACAACAATTTAATAGGGTTTTGAGGAGTAAACACCAAATTATCACATTTCTCTCAGTTATGGACCACCAATGACTACCTAAACCATTTTCATGATTGAAAGATGATGATTGGGGTATTTAATACCCCGGTACTTAAGCAAGACTAGCATATCGCTTAAGTACAACCTATAACTAGTATTACCATATAGTTACTAGGGTGACAATGGAAAAACAGATTCAAATTGTCAAGGATGTCATAATAATTAATTAATCATCAAATGGGTATTTAACTACCTTAAGCTTTTACATATATTTGCTTAAAGAATTAAGGCATACAATTTGCTATTTTAAAAGAATATACTTTGCATAAAATGTAGGCTCAATATGATCAAAGTATTAACTCGTCTAGAATAAAGGTAAGAGAGTCTTGATAATCTTGAGCTTGATAAAGTTGGAGATTTTCCGCGTCTTCAAATCCTAATCGGACGAACGTACCGGAAAAAGACATAAACAAGCAAGAAGGGAAAATAAATACAAAAATAATAACAAATGAACTCTAAATTAAACAAAACCTATGCCATTAGCAAGATCTTGAATTTACAAAATTTTAGAAATTGGTTTCATAATTTTTGGAGCTACGACGAATGAGAAATGAATTTTTGAAGCCTCTCTTTTAAAATAAAAACAAAGACGAAAAGAAAAACAGAAAACAAAAGGAAAAAGGAAAATAGGCCGGTGGCCCACGGCGCTGGGGTTTGGGCCCAGCCCAAGGCCTGGCCAAAACGGCCGCGCGGCCCATGGGGCCCTAAAGGAAAAAGGGGGGAAGGGGGCGCTCGGGCCAGAGCGAAAAGGGAGAGGGGGAGATGGAGGGGCGGCGACGCACAGGGAGGAGAGGGCTTGGGGGTGCGCGGCAGTGGCGGTGATGGCCGGAGGAAGCGACGGCGGGCTGCAGGAGGGAGCGATGGTGCGCGACAGAAGGAAGCGGTGGCGGCGCAGCCGGCTAGAGGTAAGTCCTCTTTTTTTATTTCTTTGGCTTCACTGTTGCTCGGTTCTTCTTGCTCGGGAAGAAGGGAGAAATGGGGAACGAGCCGAAGGGGGGGTGAGGGATCTTTATAGCTAGGGAGGAGGGGGAAAGGGGTCGTGGAGGTTCAAGGCGCACGACGGGGTGTCGGCGGGAGTGACGGGCACGGGGAGTTGGGATAGGGACAGGGGCAGGCGCGGCATGTCGGGACAGGACGGGGACAAGCGAGGTGGGAGCGGTGGGTGCGCAGGTTGTGTGCGCCCAGAGCGCGACTTGGAGGGCCCGGGTAGCGGTCATGGCGCTCGGGTGACATGACAGAGCGAGGGCGAGCAGGTGAGGCAGGGTATGGCGCTACAGGCGCGACATCACAACGGCAGGATAGGGCGGCACGGGATCTGGCTTGGCGCGAGCGGCGGCACCGGATGCGGCACCGGATGCGGCAAGGCAGAGGCGATGTGCGCGGCGTGGTGGCGGCAGAGGGCCAGAAAACGGCGCAGGAGCTGACCAAACGCACGAGCGTTGCAGCTGCACGGGTGTGCTGCCCAGGAGAGAAGAAGGGCAGGGGAGGTCAAGGGGGGCTGGGCCGACCAAGGGAGATGGGGGAGTGGGCTGAGCCCAGGGAAAAGAGAATGGACCGAGCCCAAAAGGAGTTTTGAAACTTTGAAAAGAGAATTCAACTTGAATTTGAATTCTGAAAGTTGAACTAAGGCTTGAGGTTGAAACTTGAATTTTTGAATTGAGGTGGAAGATAGAGATTTTGAAATTACTGGCTAATTTGAAATACGGTTTTGAAATCAAGAACCAATTTGCAATTACTAATTACGTCCGAAAACGGGACGTTACAGTAGTGTAATTGTTGGGAGAATAAAGCAATATCAGTACATTTTTTTAGTTCCATTTCTGATTCCTGTATAGAAAAGCCAGCCATAGTTTGGCCTATTGGGGGGGTCAAAATCCATGATTTGAGCTTGGAAGTTTGGCATGCTAATGCTGTCTTCTTTGGGTATGGAACTAATACAAATTCTTTTATATGCTCATTGGTTAAAGGATCCATACACCATTTGGTTAAAGGATGCAAGTCTTCATTGGTTAAAGAATGCAAGGTTGTATAAGAACATGATTTACTAAGCTTACATCACTAGCCACTTGGATCGGAAATTGGGTCTACCTTGTCTTTCTTGTCATTGAAACATTGCAATAATTTAAAATGCAGGTAGCTATTTTCATTAATGTTGAAATGAAAACCATATTTGCAAGAAAACGGGGAATTGATTTAATGTTCTTATACAACCCATGGCTCATCTGATGCGGACTTTGCATTTTTTTAAGGTTTTCTTTTCAGTCTTGTGGCTTTGTGGTTAAGCTTGCTTATCTGTACATAGTATAGCATTCATGATACTTCGTTAACCCAGTAGTTGATGTAGTATTTATGTTTCACCATGTGCACTAGCCACTTGGATCGGAAATTGGGTCTACCTTGTCTTTCTTGTCATTGAAACATTACATTAATTTAAAATGCAGATAACTATTTTCATTAATGTTGAAATGAAAACCATATTTGCAAGAAAACTGGGAAATGATTTAATGTTCTTATACAACCCATGGCTCATCTGATCTGTATGTGTTGAGAGTTTCATTGTCTGATGCAGATTTTGCATTTTTTTTAAAGGTTATCTTTTCGGTTTTATGGTTAAGCATGCTTATCTGTACGGAGTATGGTGTTCATGATACTCTGTTAACCCAGTAGTTGATGTAGTATTTATGTTTCACCATGTGCACATATTAATCGAATCAGTGAGCTTGCACAAAACAATTAGATCATCGCCACTCCTACTAGCAGTACAGATGTATGTCGAAGCCTTTATGATGTTGCTTTGTTCTTATGAAGAAGGTACTAATCCCTTAGCATTCCATTGGTGTTTTTAGGAATTAAAGTCTTTTCGTCTATATGCAGGTACTTATTTGGGATGTTCATGCCCAGCCAGGTAGACATGCTGTCGTAGGAGCAATTAAATCTCGCCCTGATTTGGTATGTTTTCTTATTTTAGTTCTTTTTAACCTACATCATTTCAGAATGCTGCCAATTATAGTTTTGCATGCTGGATTTTGCAAAGAGGTATTGCACAACATTGATAGACATAATAGGGTTTACTAGAGTAGATCAGAGGTTTTTCAATGTAATAGTTATGTCCATTTCAGACATAGTACTTATTAGCCTCAATTGTATGTATTAGATTTATACTATATTGCACCTTCATATCTTCGTAATAACCCTGCGTATTTATCATTTCCTCATTAACATTAACATCCATAGATACAACGTAATCGTTAACTCTTGCGTTTTTCCGTATGTTCTATCCTGTCATTTGTTGAACTCGTGGGTTTCTAGTTAGTACATAACTGATAACTGGTCTCACTCTCTCACCCTTTTTGTGACAACAGCCAAGGCATGACCAGATGGCCTACACACTGACAAGACAAGCAGGACACAACCTCTTTATGTGTGCAGTTTACTTGAGAGGCATTACGTTCGAATTAAAGAACCTTATTTGTTTCTAAATGTTGCCTCACGTTTGTATGTGCATTTCGCTCACGCCAATGTGTCAGCATTCAGCACACGTATAGTATAACCAACCTCCTGCCCTGCACGAAAAGTTCAAACATCAACTGGCATCCAGTGATATCCCATCGATCGATGTCGTCTTGCAAGCTCTTGTTGCCTGGATAGAAAGAGTGACTCTCACATTTCCCATGCATATACTGTAATTAGTTAAGTATCCGTGTGTTGCTACGAAACATCTTATGAATTTAATTATTTATCAATTAAAGTATATATATCAATTCATCAAGGCGAGCGGAGCAGAGCAGAGGAGCGAGGGTGGAGAGGAGGAAGTGAGGCCTATCCAGATCCGGCCGGTGGAAGTGGCGACGGGCGATGGGGCGGAGGAACGCGGAGCAGAGCAAAAGAGCGGGGGTGGAGGCGAGGGTGGAGAGGAGGAAGTGCAGACGGCTTCGCAAGCGATGCCGGGAGAGGAGGAACAGGGAGCGCACGATGCTAGAAGATAGTTTGCTGATAACGTAGCACACATGTCAGTAGAAAGAGACAAAGGTGGGAGGAAGGAGAGGATGAACGACCATTAACTCTAATTTTTAAGTAGTAGAGATAAAGTTAGCTTTCGCGGTGCGGAACAATGCTACAACACAACACCCGCACGACGTGACAAAACCGCGCACGGTAACCGAGCAAGTAAAAGCAAGCAGCGGCGCTGGAAAGCGCAAGGCCTTCCCTTCACCAGCCGTGCGTGCAACGCAGAAGAAGAAGATGCCGAAACGGCGGACCGGAGCCAGCGATACGTCCAAAGCCCAGCCATCACACGAGCCATGCCATGCAGGCATCAGGGGAGCGGTGAGATCGAGGCGGTCCCCGCTGGGCTCGCGACGTGGCCAGATCGCCACCGCCCGCGTCGCCTGCCTGTCTTGCCCTGGCCGGGGACGCGAAGAAAAGACCAAAAGGCGTTGGGTGGCGCTGACGTGCGGGGCAGCGGTGCCGGTGCGTGGCCCGCATGCCATGGGCGCGTACCGGGGGGCGTGACGCGGAGGTGGCGCACGGCACGGGGAGCGGGTATTGGGGAGATCGCGTGGGGGACGAGGGGCCAGAGCCGCGCGCTTCACTCAACGGCGCTACAAATAGCCGGAACCCCACCATTCCACCATTCCCCATCTCAGAACTGAAGAAAGAAGACTGCGGCGGTGTAGCAATACCATTATACCAGTGAAGACCACTCGGCGAGAGCGCAACAAAAACTCGAGGAGGAAGAGATCAGGTGTTCTTCTCCTGTTCGAATTCTTCTGTTTATCATGCATGCCGTCCTTTATTTCCTGGTACTTTAGATGTCGATACACCGGACGTTCGGATGTCGATACGTCTGTGTGAGATCTTTGCCGGAGAGCCTCGATTGTTTGCCCGAAGTCGACTCGAGACCGAAGAATCAATGATCGAGATCTGAGTGCTTGTTAGATTCAGTTTCTCGGGCAAGCATGGGATGAATCTCGCGAATGATCTAGTTTTATGCTATGTTCTTTTGCCTTTGAAGTTTTTTAAGTTTTTGTGTTGGATCTCTCTCATGGATTGTGTCTATCGACTTTGGAGAAACGGATCGAGCGGGTTTATGCATGGTTTAAGACTCTCAAGGATGCCAACCAGAAAAGAATAGAATCAAAATACATTATCATTTCTATTTTCTAGTGGAGTGGGATATAAGTCATTAGATGGTTTATATTTGTTTGTGGCGTGGATCGAGTCGGAATTGATGCAACTGCACGCTAGAAAATAGCAACGTTCAATTATCAGTCATAAGCACCCCGAATAATTTGAATCTGAACTCAAAGAATTGTTCCTATGCGCTTTAACAAATACCCAGACTTTGATCCATTTGAAACTTGATTTTTTTGGACAAAGATCCGAGAAAACTTATGATTTAGATGTCCGGTATGAATTTAGAAATGATTTGGATTTCAAATGAAATTTAGTTTGCGACGGCGGGGTCAAGTTCAGGGCGTTTTTTTTGTTGCCGGTGGCTGTCCTGCCGTTTGGCTGTTGTCCTTTACTCCTTTTGTGCCGGTCTTCGTTTCTTTCTTATTTTTCGGCTTTGAGCTATTGTACACTCAATTTAATATGAGTCGTTCATTTTTTTTGATTAAATGGTTCAGATTAGCTAGATTTAGTTATACTACATCTAGTAGTATGATTAATAGAATTGTAATTGCCCACGTGGAGATCACATGACACAAAAGTAATATTTTCAACCATAATTGGAAAAGTTCATAATAACATCACAAAAAATTATAAATACAAAGAAAATTATGTTATACTCTTAATAAATTAATGATTTGATTTGATTTATACTACTAGTAGATGTACCGTAAAATTTCTCTTGTTGTATCCTTCATTAATTCAGTTCAGTCATCTTTCACCACAGCTAGTCAACCTTGTGCACCATGGCGGCTCTGGCCACATCCCAGCTCGCCATCTCGTGCACCGGCTTCGGCGTCACCGACAGGTCGGCACCCTCGATGTTTCGGCATGGTTTCCAGGGCCTGAGGCCCCGGAACCCGGTGGACACGCTCAGCATGAGGACCAGCGCGCGTGCAGCTCCCAAGCAACAACGGAGGGTGCACCGTGGGAGCCGGAGGTTCCACTCCGTCGTCGTGTGCGCCACCAACGGCATGAACGTTGTCTTCGTGGGCGCCGAGATGGCGCCCTGGAGCAAGACCGGCGGCCTCGGCGACGTTCTTGGTGGCCTCCCGCCGGCCATGGCTGTAAGTAGCCACCCCTTGCATCGTGTTCTTGATTCCTGTATGTGTAACGTGACGGTGTGTGCGCTGTGCAGGCGAATGGACACAGGGTCATGGTCATTTCTCCCCGCTACGACCAGTACAACGACGCCTGGGACACGAGCGTTGCGGCTGAGGTGTGTGATGGGATCATAAGAGTAGCTTGTGATGCTTTACATTTCGCAAGATTTGAACTTAGTTTTTGTGGTGCACCTGCAGATCAGAGTTGCGGACAGGTACGAGAAAGTGAGGTTTTTCCACTGCTACAAGCGTGGAGTTGATCGTGTGTTCATTGACCACCCATCATTCCTGGAGAAGGTCAAGTTTTCGTCATCTCTACCATGATTTCTTTCTTTTCTAATACTGAAGATGGTAAGAGTTTTTCTGCATTCAGCATGCAGTTTGCAGTGAGCTTTCTTTTCGCTAAAATTTCAGGTTTGGGGAAAGACCGGTGAGAAGATATACGGGCCTGACACTGGAACGGATTACAAAGACAACCAGCTACGTTTCAGCCTTCTTTGCCAGGTGACTTACTTGTAATTTTTTTTAGGGAAGTACTTGTAACTGATGAGCATTGCAACTGCAGGCAGCACTAGAAGCACCTAGGATCCTAAACCTCAACAACAATCCATACTATTCTGGACCGTACGGTAAGAACATTATATAGCTAGTACCTTTTGATCTGAAGAACTTAATGTTTTCTTTGAAGTAATGTATGATCAGACTGTAATTTTCTACGTGGGTACGTACTGCCATACAGGGGAAGATGTTGTGTTCGTCTGCAACGACTGGCACACCGGCCCTCTCCCGTGCTACCTGAAGAACGATTACCAGTCCAATGGCATTTACAGGAATGCAAAGGTGCCCCCTCACAATTATCTCCATGTTTGTACACGCCATTCTGTCCAGAAACTGACTGTTTGCACCTTCACTAGGTTGCCTTCTGCATCCACAACATCTCCTACCAGGGCCGATTCGCTTTTGTGGACTTTCCACTTCTGAATCTCCCTGAGAGATTCAAGTCATCGTTCGATTTCATCGACGGGTATGTGCAATTTGTAGTGTTTGACAGTTTGTTACTGAGGTGATCATGGCCTACTGTTCAATCTGGTTTACAGCTATGACAAGCCTGTGGAAGGCCGGAAGATCAACTGGATGAAGGCTGGAATCCTGGAAGCTGACAGGGTCCTCACCGTCAGTCCATACTACGCCGAAGAGCTCATCTCGGGTATCTCCAGGGGATGCGAGCTCGACAACATCATGCGCCTGACCGGCATCACCGGGATCGTCAACGGCATGGACGTCAGCGAGTGGGATCCGAACAAGGATAAGTACATCTCCGTGAAATACGACAAAACAACCGTACGTGAGCGTGCACAAACATTGATCTCTTTGACACTGCGTTAACTTTTTTTTTTCCAGTGCCGATTTTTTTCGACTTGCGTGTTTCTAGTACTGATTCTGACAAGGAAAGTGAACATGGTGGTGTACTGCCTTTCAGGCCATGGAGGCGAAGGCGCTCAACAAGGAAGCGTTGCAGGCGGAAGTCGGCCTTCCGGTGGACGGGAAAATTCCCCTGGTGGCGTTCATCGGCAGGCTGGAGGAACAGAAGGGCCCCGACGTCATGGCGGCTGCCATTCCGCAGCTCATGGAAGAGAATGTCCAGATCATTCTTCTGGTACGCAACCATGTCAACTTTTACATCACCTTGTTAATAATCCATTCAGAGAAGTTTGTACTCAAGGACACATCATATATATGCTTTGATCGTTGTGGGGATGCAGGGCACTGGCAAGAAGAAGTTTGAGCGCATGCTGAAGAGCGCTGAGGAGAAGTACCCCGGCAAGGTGAGAGCCGTGGTGAAGTTCAACGCACCGTTGGCTCACCAAATCATGGCCGGAGCTGACCTGCTCGCTGTCACAAGCCGGTTCGAGCCCTGCGGCCTCATCCAGCTGCAGGGGATGCGATACGGAACGGTACAATATATGCTCTTCGCATTGCATTCTTGCAAGTTTTTCACACGCTGCAATCTTGAAATGATGCATAAACGTCTCGTATATACATACGATTCTTTCAGCCCTGCGTCTGCGCCTCAACCGGTGGACTCGTCGACACCATCATAGAAGGCAAGACTGGATTCCACATGGGCCGTCTCAGTGTCGACGTAGGCTCTCTTGTCTTAGTCTTCTCCTTGCAGCTCAGATCGATTAAGCAGGTTGCTGTATGCTTGTATATATGTATGGTGTAACTCTTGAAAGAACTTGCTGTTTCATTTTCCTCCCAGTGTAACGTTGTGGAGCCAGGTGATGTTCAGAAGGTCGCGACCACCTTGAAACGCGCCATCAAGGTCGTCGGCACGCCGGCTTACCAAGAGATGGTCAGGAACTGCATGGCTCAGGATCTCTCCTGGAAGGTAACAACAGCACAAATCTGCAAAGATCATACTACACAACAAGCTAGTCTTTTGCCTCTAGCTTATGCTCATGTTGGTGATGGTGGTTTGCAATGCACGCAGGGACCTGCAAAGAACTGGGAGAACATTATTCTCGGCATGGGGGTCGCCGGAAGCGAGCCGGGGATCGTAGGCGAGGAGATCGCGCCGCTCGCCAAGGAGAACGTGGCTGCTCCTTGAAGAGGACTCAGGGCCTCCAAAATTCAGCTTCATGGTGAACCAAAAATCGTGGAGCATCTATATGGTGAACCAGTCGCTTGTTTTAGTGAACGGTAGTCGGTAGAGCCAGTATCGGCTAATAAGTTTGAGGTTGTGTTGCTTGTTAAAAAAAAATGTTTGAGGTTGTGCTTGTGAGTGTGTATTGAAGTATTGAACCGTGCATTTCAGTGTGGTATATTTCGAATAAGTAAAGAATTTATTATAGTAGCTATTAATCTCTGTATGTGTTTTGCGGTGGAGTTATTGCTTTCTGTCATGCTTGTTAGAACGGTTTGCTATTTTTAAGTTGCCTGATTTTTTCCAAGTCATTTTTTGTGGTCATTGAATTTGTATGGAGATTGATGTGTTATTTAATTGGATGTTAATCTAATGGATAAAAAAGTGAATTATGATTAACAAAATTTCAATCATCCTAAAAATAGACATAATTTTTTTTAAAAAAAATGAATGTTCTCAAGGTATTGCATGACTCTTTGTTGAGGCATATTGTCTCACCTTTTCTTATCAGCTTAAGCTTTCAGGTAAACTAGTTGATACATGTAACTCAATATATAGTATCAGAGATAAGATGTCGTGAGTTTAAAATCTAGCAAACACAATATTAAAAAAATACAGCTCATTTCGAATCCACGTCTTAAGCCTATTGCAATACCTTGAGTTAATATTAGAAAGAAAAAAATTGTGGCCCGGAAGTAGACCTAGTGCAATAACCTTCAGTATAACAATTGTAAGTTTGTAGTTAACTAGGACATGTCTCTATGTATATATAATCATGTATTCAACGTTCTGATCGGGGGGACCAGTCGGAGTGGGAAAATTTTACGGTCGTCATCACTTGACCAAATGAGCGGCCTTGCGCTGCGCAAATCTATTCCTTGGCCAATATTGACGGCCGTAGCTGCGTCTCTGGCCACTTGAACTCGCCTGATCCAAAGAACGACTCGTGTTCGGTTGTCCCCCTCTGATCAATGTGCCCGTCTCAGTCACTAAAGATGGCCAATAATTTTTGGCCTCCAGTAAGTAACCAATAATCTGTGCCCTCCAGTAACAACCATGAGTTCCACACTGTTCCATTGCATTCACTTATCGCCTAAATTAAGCTTTTCTCATGGATAATCCACAGTATCTAAAACTAAACACATGACAAAGAATAATTTTTTTGCACTGGTAGTAGTTCTAGACTACTAGTACCTTCTTCTGGCGCAGGATGCATGTGTTGGGTGACGAGGGCCGTGGTTGTCTTACGTTGTTGCATTCACCGGATGGTTCGTGCATCGTCATGCATCTCAATCCACAACATCTTAGTAATCATGAATTGTATTTTATCTGAAAAAGGAATCAGAATTGACGGAGGAGAGTAATACTGATACGCTTCGGATTGGCGACGCCTATAGATAGCGGAACACCCGTGTGAGAGACCTTCGCGCCTAATTAACCACAGCGTGAAACCGCGGCTGCAGTACAGCGCGTACTGCTCCCTTCCCCTGGTCGTCCCGTGCAAGTCACCAACCGCTGCGTCGCGTACGCTGTCGGCACGGCGCGCATGGACAGGATCCTGGCCATGTCGATCGTCGGCGCGGCGCCGGGCAACGTGTTCGGCCCGGCGATGAGCGTCGGCGCGCTGGAGAGCTTCGTCCAGGGCGGGCGCGGCAAGGCGGGAGGCTTCGGGGTGTCAGGGAGCGGTGCGAGGCCGGCGGGGAAAGGCGGGGAGGAGGAGAAGACGGCCGAGGGAAGGAGCAAGGAGGCGACGGGTGGCGCTGCTGGCCGGGAGGGCATCGAGGGCGACGCGCGGTTCGATCCGGCGTTGGGTGGGCTGCGCTGCTTCGAGGCCATCGCTCCGCATTGAAATGATCTCGTCGTGTCGGTGTCTCCCGATGTGCTCAAGAACATCGGCACGGTGCTCTGCTCTTGTTCTTTTAGACTTGTTTCTTGGGTGCTGTGTGGTTTCGGTTTGCTATACGTAGTGGAAGAATCGATTTGTGTGATCGGTGTTCTTGAGTTGCAGGAACAATAAATTTGCTACTCGATTTTGATTCGTTCCTTCGCTTTCGTGTTAGAAAATTGTATCAAAACGCCTTTAAAAAAAGGTAGAAAATTCACGCGTGTTTCTTTTTCTAGTAGTTTTGTGTATAGGAAGTGGTACTACTTGCACTATTCAAACTGACAATTTTATTTTCAAAAGCAAATACGTGTAATTTGGAGACCATACGATACTCCGTGGTCAAAATTTGTGAACCCTTTAAAATACAGGCTAACTATAGCACTAGATTGACAGCCTGCGATCACCTCGAGCCGATCAACTTGGTAGATACCGAGCTCTCCGATTGGTGGAATTCGGTCGTCCAGGCAGCAACTCCAAGCAAAACGATAGGGACGAAATCGCTGATGATCTTGACTTGTTGGCATATTTAGCTTGAACGTAATCGACTCATTTTCAGGAACGAATACTTATCCCCTCACCGGGTGATCGAGATAATCACGGAGGAAGCCCGTTCCTGGAGAACGGCTCGCTCTAAAGGCCTAGAGCTCATTTTACCTCAGTCCTCCTAGTTTTTTCTTCCCAGTAATTGTTTCTATCTTTGTGTAATCTACTATCTGCAAATTATCCGGCGCTCCTGCGCTTTGTAATTTTGGCCTCTGCCTCTTCTACTTTATGGGCACAAGACGAATGACGATGAGTATTTTTTGTGTGGTCTGGGTATGGTCTATGGGCAAGAACGTTGCCTACGCGGCTATGCTGCTCTCCGTAGTTGCAGGACTGTAATTGGATTAGGCTGCAATTACGGAGACAGTTGTTTGTGTGTACCTATCCAGCTACTAGCTCCATGAGTGTGTGAATGAGTGTGTGAATAAGTGAGTGTGAGAGAACGCGCGGGCAAAAGCTATTTATTACTCGATGAACATGAAAAGGGAGTCTATCTATCCAGGTGATATATCAGATGCGAGAGTAACTACTCATGAGAGTATAAAATATTATATATATATATATATATATATATATATTTATACTATGAAAATAGTATACTACTATTTAGTTTTCTCTTCTCATATCTCACTTAAATGTGTAGTATATTTGAGCATACCAATAATGATGTATAAGTATACACAGTATAAAACCATATATGTTATTGAACATTTTTATTAGTATGTACAATTTTAGACATACTCCTTTATATGTGCGAATATGAAGGTATATACAAAATATGCTAAAAAAATATGGACTTTCTTGCATTTTTTTCAACGTGGTTCACATTAGAGTATCTTATAATTAGTATATAAGTATACCCAAAGTGATAATGGAGTATGTCAATTTTTTTAGGTGGTGTATCAAAGGTGGGAGTAACTACTACAGAGTAGAAGTAGAAAGTATTTTCCTATAATATACTGTGTGTGAAAATGGTATAGTACTAAAAGGACTTGGCATACTCTTTTATCACTTTGGGTATCTCATATACTAATTATAAATATCAATGTGAACTGATGAAAATTTTGCTGAAAGCCCATTTATTAGCATATTCGTAAGTACCTTTAACCATCCACTTGGTCTAAAAATAATATATAATCAAATAAACCAAGCCTCGAGATATGTATACTTCTTTATCTTTTTCTTATATAAACATTTATTTATGTATTAAATCATGCATCAATTCCATTCATAATTGTTTCTTGTAACATATTTATTGTTAATTATGGTCTAAAAGCAACAATTTTGAAAGACATACATAATATAAAAGAGTTATTACAAAGAGAGGCCAACCAGGCCAAATAACACATAAGTAATTAATTTAAGCAAGAAGCAAAGGGCCATAAGATGGCAATAAACAAAAGCCAATCGGTGTGCCTTTACCCACAAGGCAACCAACCGGACCGCCAAGCTAATCGTCCCAAACAGTGCATAACCACGACTCACAAAAGTGAGGCCCTTGGGGCTCACCTTCTTCCTCTGCAACAATTAATATTAAGCAAGCGGATGAGTACAAAACTTGTTTTTGTACTGCAAGACTGACGTGTGAGATAACAGAACTATAATTAACTACATGCAAGTTTTATTTAAGTGGATGAGGCTCTGGACTTATTTTGACATAAAGCAAGTTTTCATTTGCAATAGGGTAATAGATTCAAAGCAAGTTTGCAATTAACTTTTATTGTTCAAATAAAGAGAGACAATTATAACAATAGATAGATGACAACACCAACCTAGAAGTGACTAGCCCATAGTCACCACAACAATAACATGAAGTGCCCTTCATACCACCAGGTCAAGTTTAAGTTTTAAAAGGTTGTAGTCTAGTTCTTGTGGAAATAACCAAGCGTGTCCATAACCTAGGACGAGGCTATTCGAATAGTTTTAACCTGCGAGGGTGTACCAATGTACCACACGATAGACCGCCTTTCCACCGACCACGGTTAGCACACTTCCTTGGGTATGCAGGCATGGCTAAGTCTAACAAGGCGCTTTCAATGGGCGATGCTAATTAAGAGCATAACCCACGGGAGAAAGACACATTAGACAGCCTAACGGCACTGCTAATGCTCCTCCAACACCACAACACACACACACAAGAACACACCCACCAACCAGCTCATAATTAACACCTCCCAAAGTACTTAGTCAAGAGAGGTTCCATATCCCCTCGTGTGGTTAGCACGCAATAATTGCTTGGATCAATGGCACAAGTAACTCGGTCCTTAGGGACTTAGGCACCATTCCATTCACACCCAACAGATCACCCAACATACCATTGTGCCCAAGCCAAGATATAATTTTTATTTTCAGTTTTGATTTGCAAAAATGGTAAAACACAAGGTTGGACATAATGGAATAATAATAGCATTTGTGTTATCAAGATCACCGACTAAGTCGATGATCGCCCAATACTACCGATACTAGGCATGGCTAAGCAATAAGTATTAAGTAATCTACTAAGTGACAAGAGCTCATCCAACGAACTCTAAGACATTTTGACATCTCTCAACTCGAAGCATTAGTTAGCCTACCTAAAAGCGGATTGCCAAACACCAAACATCTTGACTCGGTCATTCGATCCTTCAATGACCTAAAGCTGCATTTCATAAGCGCATCCACACCAAAAGGCTCGTAGCCGGCTCAAGCTGAATCTTTCAAAAAAATTGTCCCTGAAGAATTGCATTTAAAAAGTACTCAGTATGTAGACATGAGCCAACGACCGAAGAATCTCGTGCAGAAAATAATATTGACATGGTAGGATACCGATCGACCAAATCGTTTCTTCAATGATACCACGAGCACACATGAGTCGTGGTAATGAAACGCGATCTACTTCAGACTTAACAACCAATTGCAAGCCCAGGATGTTGGGATCGGGCCAGCAAACAGGCCCCCGAGAGAGAGAGAGAGAAAAGTGCGCCGATCAATCATTCAGGCCATTGATCTCAAGCACGGAATATCTAATCGAACGGCTGCTGTTCTTCGCAACATCGCATCACGCTGCGGGTCAGACCAACCGAGCCTCCGAGCTGTTTCCGGATTTGCACGTGCATGCATCCGGACAGGCCGGACGCCTTCCGGCCCCACGGCACGGTCGCAATCCTTCAGAGTTCACTCCGACATCCTGCACGTTCCCGGCTTCCGCGCTCCGAGTTCGAACCGGAAACCAACACGACACGCCGTGACCCACCCTATAAATCTGCACCCGACAGTGCAGATCGATCCAAACACAAACAAAGCAAGCCAAGCAATTGCATCCGAATTCCCCGCTTCGACGCAGCGGCAGGAGTCGCACGTCGAACAAGGCTGAAGCAGAGATGGCCATGCAGAGGTTCTTGACGTCGCTGGTCTTCTGCGAGGCGCCCCTGGACGCCGCCTACTCACGTCGGTGACCACCGGCGTGAAGTTGGTATCCACTAAGACCACTACCAAGCCCGGCGACGTGATGAAGCCGGCGGCCGCGGCAACGGAGGCTAAGGCGGACGCCAGAAACTCTAATCACGACAAATAACCTAGGCTCGGTAGTAGAGGATAATCATTTACCTCTGATTATGCAACTAGAGTCTAACTAATCAATTTAACAACAAAATAGCAATGCATACATAGAAGTTAAACAAAATATTAGACTTTAAAGTAATGGGATCAATGGGAAATGATCAAGCGCTTGCTGCTTGTTGTTGCTCAAAGCATTGCGGAGGGTCGTTCTCGGGGTTCGCAAATGTGAATCCTAAGCGAAAGAGCGGAAACAACCAATAAGACGAGCAACACTTAAACAAAAGAGCAAGCAAAACTATCCAAATCGACAAAATTTATACACAAGGTAAAATACGAATATACCTAGTCATAGAAAGCTGGAAAAACCTAATTTGGATTTGTGGTACCAAAGATATTCCCTAAAAACCTATTTTTACCATAATTAGCACTTTGTAGCAAAATATTTTCTAGAAAGATTTTGAAGCTAAAACTTTTATGGTAGCTACCTACTGGTATAGTGATAAGCCATATAAAATTTCAGGTCATTTGGGGTTAAAATGATTTAGTTATGATTTTTCTAAGTTATAAATCTAAGACATGATTAATTTGAGTATTAAAGACTCTTTGTAAAACCTATACTAAGCTAAAGTATTTTATGAGATGCATTTATAGAACTTTAGTTTGTTAAATTTGGAGCTACTGAGAGAAAAAGATATGCAATTTTGAAGTTTAAAACAATTAATATGTGCAAATAAAAGCTCTCGGAACTAAATCGGAAAACCAATAAAAGCGGGAGGTCGTGGGCGTTGATCAAAGATCGCACGGCTCACGAGCTCGAATGCCAAAACCCGCTTACGAGCACACAGGCGCAAAGACCTCATCGCACCTAGGGAGGTCTTGGCGGTTGATATTGAACCCAACGGCTACGACCGGTGCACGCCTGCAGCGCACGGAGGAGGTCCTCGCGCGCTGGGAGGTCGTGGCCGTCGGATCTGGATCTGGCGGCCCAGGCTCCACGAGGAGGTCCTACGGCTATCTCGCTAGGGAGAGTGCGGGCGGTTAAGATCTCCAGGGAGGTCTTAACGGTCTAGATCTGAGCGAGAGAGGACCTAAGCGGTGAGCTTGCGGCTAGAGGTCTTGAAGGCTAGGATCTCAGCGAGGAGGTCCTAACGGTCGAGATTTCCTGGAAGGTCCTCCAACACGGCGCTTTGCAGAGAGAGATGCGGATGGCTCGGATCTCCATGGGAGAGGTTACGGCGGTCCAGATCTAGGCGGGAGGTCCTCATAGTTAAGACCCAGCCACGAGGAGGTCTCGAGGTTCTCTTTACAAAAAGACCAAGGGGTGGTCTTTTGCAAAGAGGACCCTGGGGGTGGTTTTGAAGGTTTTCTTTACAAAAGGCCAGGGGTGGTCTTTTGCAATGAGGACCTCGAGAGGTGGTTCAAGAGGGTGGTTTTGACAAAAGCAGCCAGGGTGACCTTTTGCACTGAGAGGACCTCAAGGAGGTCTTTTGCAAAGAGGACCCCAAGCGGAGGGTGATCTTAACGGTGGGTTTTTACCTATGGAGGTCTTTAACGGCGGGATTCCAAATGGTGGAAGGTCCTGGCGGCTAAGGACTTAGACTAGGAGATCTAACGATCCAGATCAACAATGAAGAGGTCCTTAAGGGCTAGGATTAGATCGATGAGATCTTGGGAGCTAGAGTTTTTGCCGACAAGATCCCACGGTGCGAATCTAACACGGGAGGTCACGGAGGTCACAATGACCTCGAGGAGGTCGGTGACTTGACAAAAATCGACACGAGACCGGGACACCGGCTTTGGTCACGGCTCGTCGCCGGCGACCACGACCACGGCGGCGCGGTCAACGGGGCAAAATGTTACGCAATACTACTACGAACATTTTGAGGGCACAAATGTCGCCGGACACGACCTATCGCGCGTGGCCGAACAAGGCGAAGATCAAATGCACGGGAAAAGTGAAAACCGAGAAAGACTTCGCGCGACCTAAACTATCGAGTGCTTAAGCTACGAGGAGGTCATTGTGAACTCACCTAGGCGGAGGAGGTCCAAGGGAGGTCGAGGAGTTCAGCGACGGCAGCGCCACCGGAGCCGAGGAAGACAACGCGGGCAAGCAATCACGAGCAATAGAGGACCAAGCAATGGTGATGATAACCGGAGGTCCACGAGAAAGACACGGAACACATAATGGAAGGAGGAGCCACCTTCTGGGAGGAGGAGGGCCAGCGGCGATTTTCGGTAGAAAAGGGGATCCCGGTCGAAGAGGCTGAAGACACAAGCGAAATAGGATTAGTGTCAACACTCCGGGGACCGGAGGAAGCGGCGGAGCAAAAGTTTGAAGGAAAGAGCCACTGGAGCAGTGTGCACGGGAGCTCGAAGCTTGACAATGGCGGTCGGGGTGATCTTGGGGTTAAGCTCAAGCACGAAAGAGGGTGCCAAGCGAAGGTGCGGAAGGGTGAAAGGAGGACAAAGAAGGAGAGTGGGTGTTAAGTAGCGAGAGAGGAAAAAGAACGCGGCGCATGCTCATGGCGAGCTCAAGTCCGTAGCAAGCGTGCGATCGCTCGGAGTAGCGGGAGCGGTGGAAAATGGACTTGGGGTGGTCGCATGGTGTGCAATAAATGCGCGCGAGAGGAGCCGTTTAAAGGCTTCGAGGTGACAAGGCCTCGCTCTCTCCGTGACTTTGCTCCTGCACGAACCGCAGTGCGCGACGGGAGGAGGAAGAAGACCGAGAGGTAGGCGGGACCACGATCGATAGAAAAGCGGCTCGAGCGAGCGTGCACGAGAGGGTGAGTCGGACCACAAAGTAGAACAGGCTCGAGTCTTACTTGAGCAGAGAACGATGCACTGGTTGGAGTTTGAATTGCGGTGAGACTTTGGGAATTAATTAAGGTATCAAATCAACTCCAAACTTGATGAAATTTTAACTGGAGCTTCTGAGTTTAGGATTAACCTCCCATAAAATTTCCAGTGACTTTGGTGCACTAGAATTTTCTCAAGAAATTCCGAACGTTATCTCGGGGTTTGACCAGGGTTTGACTTGCCTCTAAACTGTTTCAAATCATTTCCAAAAATTAGAAATAATTCAGAGGTGCCACCAAGCAACCTAGAACCAGGAAAAATATTTCCAGAGCATTATCACAAGATTTGACAAGATGATCTTTGCCTTGAGAGAATTGAAGGTTTTGATTTTGCATTTCCCAAAATTCCTTTGCAAGAATTTCAGAAAAGTTTGACAACAGAAGGGAGTAAGAAAAAGTTTTACTTTCTACTCATTTTCTTACATTTGAAACACAGGTTGAAAATGGGGATGTTACATACCTCTTTATCAATTTAAGCATACTCCAATAATGATTATAAGATACCTCAAAATGAGTTCTATGAAAAATTTTATTAAAGTCCACTTTTTATAGGAAAAATGTGTATATGCTTCCTTTATATATGAAAAAGGGTATATAGAAAAAATAAAGGGCTCCAATGATTTTTTTAATCAAGTCGCATTAGAGTATCTTATAATTGATATTTAACTATACTGAAAGTGGTAAAGAAGTATAATATATTCGTTTAAGTGATATATTAGGTATGGGAGTACATACTTACAGGAGTACGAAACGGACGCGCGCGTGTGTGTGTATGATTAATACTTTCTACTCGGGAGTAGTTACTCCCACCTCGATATACCACCTAAAAGGACTTGGCATACTCTTTTATCACTTTTGGTATACTCATATACTAATTATAAGATACTTCAATGTGAACTATATGAAAATTTTGCTAGAGAGCCCATAGTTTTTAGCATATTCTGTAAGTACCTTTATATTCGCATATAAAAAGAAATATGTCTAAAAATAATATATACCCCCTAAAATAATACGTCGCCCTCCCTCGCCGCCGCCGAGCCACCGTCGGTTTTTCTTTTCTTTATCTTTTTTCTTATATAAATGATTTATTTATGTATTAATTGTTTTATATATTAATTATTTATTATCATAATTGTTTCTTGTAATAATTATTTATTGTTAATTATGGTCTATTGCGCTAATTCCGATCAATTTTGATAATTGCATTAATTGTCATTAATTACGGTAGTCGTCGTTAATTGCGGTAGTTGTCGTTAATCGTAGCAATTCTCGTTAATTGCAACAGTTGTCGTCAATTGCGTTAATTATCGTTAGTTGTGGTTAGTTGTCGTTAAAAGGCATCAAATGAGCCATCATTTATCTCAGGGGTATTTCAGACATTTTTCATCTCAGAAGCTACAGCGAGCTTCCAAA
Organism: Ampelocalamus luodianensis; assembly: GCA_036346255.1. Taxonomy (NCBI): domain Eukaryota; kingdom Viridiplantae; phylum Streptophyta; class Magnoliopsida; order Poales; family Poaceae; genus Ampelocalamus; species Ampelocalamus luodianensis. The sequence goes on along the minus strand of CM070627.1, from coordinate 58,246,524 downwards.
AAGCCAAACATCAAACCTCTTCAACTCAATCGTTCAACCCTGCAGTCCAATCGAAGCTGCTCTTCAGAAAAGCTACAGCCGTACAAAACATGCCCTACATGGGTCTGCTTGGAACGACTTCGGCTTCGGCTTTTCACTAGGAAAAACCAGAAGCCATATTAAACAAGTGGCTATCTCCGGCCGCTTTTGGTAAAGCTTAAAGCTGTTTTCAATGCGGGGAAGCCGGAAGCTGTCCGGGGGCAACTTCCCACGACTTCGACTAGGATAGGGTTCTGAGTGTGCGCTTAGAGTTGGAGAAATTTAACCATCTCCTACCACGTATATAATCCCAAATCCCCTCCTCCCTCCGCCCGCCTGCCCGAACCATAACCCTAGCCATTGGCCAGCTTCCTCCTTCCTCGGCACCGGCCTCCTCCCTCGGCGTAGGCCGCCCTCTTCCCGCGCCGCTATCGTCGCCCCGGTTTCTCTCCTCCTTCCTCGCCAGCGCGGTTAATTATTGTTAATTCGGTTAATTATTGTTAATTTATGTTAATTGTCATTAATTATCGTTAGGAACCGTTAATTGCCGTTATTTGCCTCATAGACATTTTAGACATCTCTCAACTCAGAAGCATTAGTTAGCCTACCTAAAAGCCAGACTGCTAAACACCAAACATCTTCAGCTCAGTCATTCAGTCCTTCAGCCCAGCCAAAAGCTGCATTTCATAAAAACTGCATCCACACCAAAAAGGCTCGTAAGCCAGCTCAAGCTGAATCTTTCAAAAAAAAAAATTGTCCCTTGAAGAATTGCATTTAAAAAAGTACTCCAGTATGTAGACATGAGCCAACGACCGAAGAATCTCGTGCAGAAAATAATATTGACATGGTAGGATACCGATCGACCAAATCGTTTCTTCAATGATACCACGAGCACACATGAGTCGTGGTAATGAAACGCGATCTAGTTCAGACTTAACAACCAATTGCAAGCCCAGGAAGTTGGGATCGGGCCAGCAAACAGGCCCCCAAGAGAGAGAGAGAGAGAGAGAGAGAGATAGAGAGAGAGAGAAGTGCGCCGATCAATCATTCAGGCCATTGATCTCAAGCACGGGATATCTAATCGAACGGCTGCTGTTCTTCGCAACATCGCATCACGCTGCGGGTCAGACCAACCGAGCCTCCGAGCTGTTTCCGGATTTGCACGTGCATGCATCCGGACAGGCCGGACGCCTTCCGGCCCCACGGCACGGTCGCAATCCTTCAGAGTTCACTCCGACATCCTGCACGTTCTCGGCTTCCGCGCTCCGAGTTCGAACCGGAAACCAACACGACACGCCGTGACCCACCCTATAAATCTGCACCCGACAGTGCAGATCGATCCAAACACAAACAAAGCAAGAAGCCAAGCAATTGCATCCGAATTCCCCCGCTTCGACGAGCGGCAAGGAGTCGCACGTCGAACAAGGCTGAAGCAGAGATGGCCATGCAGAGGTTCTTGACGTCGCTGGTCTTCTGCGAGGCGCCCCTGGACGCCGCCTACCTCACGTCGGTGACCACCGGCGTGAAGTTGGTATCCACTAAGACCACTACCAAGCCCGGCGACGTGATGAAGCCGGCGGCCGCGGCAACGGAGGCTAAGGCGGACGCCAAGAAACTCTACTTCTCCGGCAAGTCGCCGCAGCGGCAGGCTGGATACGAGCCGGCGTTGGATGGATTGAACTGCTTCGAGACCGTCGTTATGCACTGATCCACTGATTGGGGACATGTCGCGTCGATCTGTTTCTTTATTTTGATCTGTACGTATAGGACTAACTCGGCTTAGGCTGTTGACACGTACGCGCTGCTTTATTCGTTCGTTTGTGCTAGTTTCTGATTTAAGGAGCATGTGATTGTAGTAAGTATTCGTTTTAATGAATTGAGGAAGATTTTAAGTGGATGTTGTTCCAATTTCTTCTCTCTACGTCTCTTTGTTTGATGAAACGCCAGTTTGCGCCTTCGTGCTTGTCGGAGAGGAACAGTGTAAGAGATGGACGCACGTTGAATCTTCTTGTGTGTTGTTTTCCCACTGCGTGTATTCTTGAATTAGTCCACACGAAAAGTAGCGAGGATATCGGTTGAGGAGAGTCAGCAGACAACAAAACTATAGTCTCTGCTTGAGAAAAGTTTGTTGTAAGTGCGGCTGCGAAATCTGACCAATGACTAGGTCCCTTCAGTGAAACTGCAAAGAATTATTGGGACTTGTATGGTTAAGGTCATGGCAGGTTCGTGCTTTTTTTTTGAAACGAAGAGGCAAATGCTTTTTTAAAAAAAAACGGAGAGGTAGGAGGACAACCTTTATATTGATAGAGCAAAAGTAAAACAAAAAAAGGGAGTACACCGGCTCCAACGGGAAGGAGCCACATCTGGAATGCCCCGCAGCACCCTAACAACAACATTAAGGCTAGAGGCAAAACCCATCTAGCAAACGTCATAGCACCGACCAACTCTCATGCACGCAAAACACACACCATAGCCAAGGGAAGGGCAACACCCCTCATGACCCAACACATTGAAGTTTCGAACTGGTTATCATATAGTATAGATGATCACCAATGCACAAACCTTGAGAGAGAAGAATAAAAACAAAAGCAAGGTGAATCCACACACTAACATGATAACCAGCAAGGAACTTCATACTGATTTGGGTGATGAAGCGGCGCCTCCTCTCGACGACGACGGTGGGCGACGCATATAAGAAGTCAACATCTCCAACTCCTCTCTCCCTCCTCCTCGTGGCTCATCCATGTTGGCCTGGACCAGTTGCTATACATGGGGCCTCCAGGATAGTCGTCTTGCGCCTCATGACGACAAACTCCGACGGCAATAGCCCGACTATTCAGGTTTCTTCAAACGGTCGGTTTGCTGCTCCTCAGGGAAACGGCCTACACGAGCGCCACCGACAAAGTAGCATGGTTGGGTCCTCTCCGCGAGCACTTAATCTGGCGAACAGACAACACTTGGAGCTGATAACCGGCAGCTCATGCACCAGTGACGGGGAGCGACATGATCCGGAGATGAAAGGCGGGGGCTCCGAATCCAGGGGTGAGAAGGACTCTCAGCCTATGGTAGAACTACGACGGATCTACAGGGGAAGAGGGCGACAACAGATGTCGACGTTGGCAACCTCCCGGGCGTGGAGCACCATGAACCCCATGGGGATTCGCACGGTGCGCCCATTTGGGCTGCTCGACAGCTCCACACGTGACCCGCCAATGGCTCCCACGACGGCAACACCTCTGAGCCCCCGAGCGCAACGGTGGCGGTAGGGATGGCGGAGCACCCACTCGAGGGAAGCCATGATGACACGAAGGCCACGACACATAGGACGAGCTCGGCGGGACGATAACAATATCTAGATCTAGATCTTACCACCAAAGAGGGAAACACCGGCGAGCCCTATGGTGGCAGCTCCGCCCAAGATGACCGCCGTCGACAACAACAAACGACCAGCCCTGGTAGGTCATATTGCCGCCTCATCGTCGTTCTCATCTCTCGCAGTCAGATCTGAAAAGAAAGGGGAGGAGGGAGAGGAATGGAGAGGAGGGCGGCCGTCGCCGGTGCTGGAACTGCGTCAGCGGCCGACAAGGAGTTGGAAGCAGGAGGCTCTTGGGGTTGTGGCGTCGCCTCGCGGGTTGCCTATAGGAGAGATACGAAAGTCTTCTTTCTACAGTATTGCTCTTTTTTTGTCTTTTTTGGGTGGAGGGGGGTTGAGGTATAATATATGCTTGCCTTGAAGTACCATTTTTCCTGCCAAACTCCACTTTGGTGAATGAGTAGTCCTACATGATCCTTGTATAAGGGGTTCCTAACTTAGCAAGATCATGGGTTGCCCTGGTACAGTTCTGTGGATCTCGGTGGACCCGAATTGCCCCTGTCGCCCCGGACAACCTCCCCTCCAGATCTGCAGCCTACAGGACCCTATTGGTCTTGTCGCCATATCCTCTGGCCTGGGCCCCTATGGATCCCGATGGATCCAGAGCGCCCATGTCATCCCCAACTCCCTCCCCTCCAGATCTACAGCCGGCAGGGTCTGTCTCGACATATGGTGACAGCGGTGCGTCGACCGGGAGGGACCTAGGGAGGAGGTCCTTTCAAGGGCCGGCATGCGGCTGGTGTGCCACCGGGGGTAACTTGTGTCCTGGTGGTGTGGTCGGCGAAGACCTTTTCGATCGAGATCAACATCGACGGTGGTGCGAGGGTGGCACGGCACGAAAAGCGGGCATGCCGATGCACCATGCACTTGTGGAGAGGGAGGGCCAGTGTGTCCTATGGCTCCAGGTTCGCCGGATCTGGACACGAGCCCGCATGGAGCTACCGAATCTTGCGAAGTGGAGCTCGAGGCCATCGGCCATCTTCTGTTGCAATCTGCTGTGGAGTCTCAAGATGGCGATAACGTCGAGATCTGTCGAGTGCCGAGATGACAATCCGGCCACGTGGTGCCTCCAGTTGCCGCCGACACCTCTAGCCATCACCGTCCTACTGCAACCATCACCATTCCTCATCCCCTCCGACTACGCCACCACTCGTCGTCACCCTAGAAGTCTACCTCACCACCAGAGTCGAAGCCTTCCCGCATCATTCTTCCACTCCGGATCTGCCGCTGTGCATCCTTGCCTACTGGAGGAGGTCCAAACAAGATCACCGTTGGCTGGCTGTTGAAGAGGCCCAAAAAGTTTGGGTGCTTGTTTGTTGGGTAGTAGCTGGATTGAATCTAGAGGCAAGTCACTGTCGGCATCCCGTGGGAGGAGGAGAGGAGTTGGAGGTACCGACTCTCTTCTGCATGTCGTCCACATCATCGTCGAGTAGAGGGACTGTTTTCCTTTAACCAACTACAGCTGCTTGCTGGTCGGTTTGTTAGCGTGGAGTGCTTGCCATAGTTCTTCAACCGGGGTGAAGCTTTGGTTTTCCGTGCCTTTGCTTCTACTCTTCTATCTCAAGCATTGGGCATTGACGAACCTCTGCATGTCTAACTCGATAACCAGAAGCTTCTGTGATAGATGGTTGGGGGCACCGTCCTTTCCTAGGCCACAGGGCGTGGCATGTGTGCGTTAGAGTTGGTTAGTTGGTTAGTGTTCGTGGTGTTAGCTGGTGTTTGCTCTAGCCTTGATGTATCGGATTGCTCAGCCTGTTTCGTTCCTCGTTGTACTAGTGGTTACATCTTCTCTATGTTTTTTTCTCCTGCTTTATTAACATAATGGGCAGTTACATGTTCGTTTCAAAAAGAACTTGGTTTGCCTTTTGAGAACGAAACATCAATAGACAGCAGCAGTTGGCGGATTGTTTCTTGTAGCAGACGAAGAGGCATGGCATCGTGGGATGATGGGCTCGAGTGCTCAACAAAGGCAGAGACACCTTAGCATCCTTCTCGAAGGGAGAAGGTAAAAAAGGGCGCAATAATAGCAGAGGGCATATTTAAGCAGACACCGAGCAAGCGTTGGGGATAAGCATGAGGGTGTGCGTGTCATCCTCCACCGGCAGACCTGCCGCCGCCCAAGTCAACAGAGGCAACCGGCAGTATGGCCTGCGCGCTTTTGATCGATTGACCGTGCCAATACGACGACGACTCTGACCGTTCGACGGCCGATAGGAGTGTTACTTCATGACCTTTCTTGTGAGCTGCCCTGACTTTTCGTTGAGAGCAACCTTTTTCTTTCACAAATCTAGTACTTAATTTCTTCCTGTCAAAAAGGGGAGCTGAATTCTGGATCATCTCTCATCAGGTAGGTACACCAGCAGCAGTACAGCGCCATTATCTTAGAACAGTGTCGCTAACTGTTGGACTTGGCACGCACAGTTCGAGAACGAATATTGCAACCGTGCTATGCAAGAGAGTCTATCCTCACACTGTTCTCACGTGCAGCCATCAACTGGAGCTTGAGATAAAACCGTGAAAGCAATTACTCAAGGGAGGACGACGTATGTCAGTATGTGCCGTCTCGCACCACGGTCCCTGCCTGCCCGCCGAACCGAGGCCCCGCAGCCGGCACATCACCGAGGGAATTGGGTCGGCTGACGGGTGCGGGGCCCGCCGAACCGAGGCCCCGCAACCGGCACATCACCGAGGGAATTGGCCGGCCGACGGGTGCGGGGATGTCTGCCAATCGTACAGCACGGGGCGGTGGCCTGCCGAGCGCGACGCCAACCAACCAATCCGCGCCATCCGTCCGTCCCAGGAGCCTCACATCTGTCGCGTCGCCATAAGCAATCGCCACGTACGTCTCGCCTAACCGACGCAGCAGCGGCAACTCGATCTGTTCCTTGCATTTGGCCCTCCAGTCCAGGTCAGCGCCACCCCGGGACCGCGTCGTGTCGGCTGGGTCGCACCACAACGCCTCCGGCCCCGAGTTGTTTACTCGCCTCGTGCGCTTGCTTGCCGTGTGCCAGTCGGACGCGGTCCCGGTCCGCGTCCGTCCGAGAACTTTCCTGCCGCGTCACGGCTCCACCACCTCCGGTTCCACTTCCCTTGTCCCTCTTGCCGTCCCAACTCCCACGTGGCCCTCTATATAAGCGGGAACACCGGGAGGGTAAGCATCACAAACCGAACCAAATTCAGAGAGAGCAAGAAAGCAAGAAGTGAAGGGTAATTGTTGCGTACAGTAGCAAGAAAGAGAGCGAGAGTTTGGAGCTGCGGCCTTGCTTGGTGTGATCGTTATGGACAAGATCCTGGCTTTCTCGATCCTGAGCTCGTCGCCGGCGGACATCGCGGCCGGCGGGTACTCCACGCGCCTTTCCTGGAGGAGCGACGGCCGGAAGCAGGCGGAGCAGGCGCCGAAGAAGCAGGAGGAGAAGGCCGAGCAGAGCTCGCGGCCGGAGAGGAAGCAGGAGGCCAAGGCGCGGTTCGCGCCGGAGTTCGACGGCATCAACTGCTTCGAGTCCATAGTTTCCTTCTGAGTCTGAGTTACTCTCGGCCGGCTGATCCATAGTTTTCCACTTAATTTTCCCTCTATTTTTTGGTTGCCCAGTGATGAAGAGATCTGTAATTTGTACAAAGCTGTATACAGCAAGCAAGTGAATGAATGATCATACGTTCGTTTGATTTGTTAATTTTTCTCTTTTTTTGAAACGAAGGTTTGTTAATTTTACTTAAAAAATCTTTATGCTGTGTTAATGTGTTTTCGAGCCATAATTCAGGGCTTTCACCGTTTTACATCAAATTGCTCGGTTCTTGACTCCGTGTTCGTGATCAACGACCCGTTTTATTAAAAAGTACTCGTTTTATTAAAAATTTGTGCCAGCGTATACACGTTACCCACAACTATGAAACTGACGCATTTGACAACGAGACTGGGACATCGGCGAGTTGCAGTGTGGGAAACGTGCCCACTTCTCTTCGGATTAGGCGCATCCAATTTGGATTTGCCTTCTCTAGAGTAAAAGTCTTTTACTGTATACTAAAATCAAATTGGGCCGTCCATTTTTGTTGATTCTTGGATGAGATTAGTTAAGATTTAGTTATATTTTACAGGTAAAATGTGTAGTATAATTTAAAGGGGTTAGGCATGACCTCAACAAAAGTAATTTTCGCAATTTAGTGGGCTTGAAGTCGTCTTGGAGTTCAGATTGGACCGCCTGACGGCCAGTCCATGTGTTCTTTACATCAGCCACTAGCCTATTAGATTGGTAGGGTTAGGGTTTTCCAATCCTATCGAGAGGAACGAGGATTGAGGATTTGGCGCCGCGTCGGGGCGGCGTGTGGCGGAGCGGCCTGATGCTGGGGACTGAGCGGCAGCGTGAGGTGCGAGGCGTCATCTTCGTGTCCCGGCGGCCGCTGCGAGCAGCCTTGGCGAATCTTCCGGTGGCTCCCTGCTCGTGTACGTATCCGCGGCAGAGGGGTTGCTACAACTCCATTGCGTATACGTATCCACGGCAAACATCTTCGTACGACTCCAAAGAGAGTACGAATCCGCGGCAAAGAGCTTGATACGACAAAGATGTTGATACGCCGAACAGCTTGATACGGAACCAGTAATCCGGCCGGTTATACGTCCTGTTTGTTTATTGCTGCAAATGACCATATGCAGTACAGTAAATTACAAAAAGAAGTGGTTCCCAATTCAACTAGATGATCTAGCCGACCAGTGGTTCAGTGGGCAGGGCATCAATTCCCACACGAAACAATTACTCCCAAAAATACGTATATCATGAGTGGATTCAAAGAATATTCAACTAGATGATCTAGCCGAGCAGATGTCTTTGAAGCTTTGTAAGCAGTACACAATAGCTAAGCAGATCGTGAGAATCGGCGTTTCGTTGTTGTTTTCTGTTTTCTGTTTTTTTTGCTTTTGTTCTTTTGCCTTGCTTCCTTGTTAGTTTTCTGTTTTCGTATTATCTCTTTAGTTTTTGGCTCTTTTTTCTGTATCTGTCGTAGTCGCTCGGCTACTTTGTTTTGTCTTCACTGTGCTTCTCCTTCTTTAATGCAAAGATGATAATGCTTTTGCCATTTTCATAAAAAAAAATTTAGCTAAGCAGATCGAGTGCTACACATGAACTGATTGGGAGGCCCCGATTGAATAGGAGATTTCACTCAGAATTACCAATAATTAATACGTTATGTAAGTAGTCAAACAAATTCTTAGAACTCCTTGATAGAGTTCTAGTGCTAGATGCAACAAATGTCGTCCACCATCTTTGAATTTTTTTTTTTTGTCAACGTAGGATGTTTGTTAACTGCAGAATTCATGTCTAATTCTCTTCAACTTTAAGCTGGATATTGCTTTCATGTCATGTGTAGGATGTATCGGGTACCAATAATCATGTATTTTTTAAAAGTCAATTTTCAAGCAAACTTTGTAATGGTTGTACAATTAAGATGTTGAATTTTAATTATATCTTCTAATGCAGTTATTCTGTGAATCCCAAAACCGAAATTGAGTTGGCTTACATTGAAATTGCGTTGACTGCTTAAATGTTTAGCATATTGTTTACCACTCTGTTTTGTCCCACCTAGGCATGGATGGTTTCGATCTCTTCACTACAGTAGAAGAGAGATCGGAGGTGCGGGTAACCAAGAAGGCATCTGCTAGCACCAATTCACGGTCCAATAAGCCATCAAATAGAGGGAGAGGCAGGGAAGCCAAAAGCGCGACTCCAGATCAAGTGATATCTGACACCTGATGTGATCATCCAGGCATCCAGCCCAGCCATTCAAGAAGACTCTCTCTCCGACTGACTGCTATTCAAAGTCCTGTTTTCTGGATGGAGTAACTTGTGATATTGACTCTAGAATGCTTATCTCGTACTAACTAATGCGGCACGATGGTCTCGAAGCAGTCGATCCCGTCGAGCTCCAGCGCGAACCGCGGCAGCATCTCTTCCCGCGGCCGCTGCTCCTTGTGCTGCGAGTGCGAGCCCTCCTTATCCCGCTGCTGCTCCGCCTCCGCCGGCTGATCCCCCCGCGGCCTCTGTCCCGCCTGCTCGTCCGGCTTCCTCCTCCGCCACGACAGCCGAGCCCAGTGGCCGGCGGCGACGTCGGCCGGGGACGCGCTCAGGATCGATAAGGCCAACACCTTGTCCATGACGACAAACTCAGGGATTCCTGGATTAATTGCGCTTTCTTGCTCGCTTTTGATGCGCGTGGGCTTTGGACTTTGCTTCGATCGATCGATCGCTTGCTCTGTTGCTCAGGTTGGTAATCGAACGCAGGGGAGCTTGGCTTATATTCCCGCAGGAAGCCATGGCATAGTGGTTGGTTTCTTGGTCGGTTCGGTCGAGAATATTCGTGGACGCTGTGTTAGCCGGGAGGCCGAACGAGCTGGAGCGTACGCGACCCGCTCTCCTCTATCTCGCCTCGTGATGCACGCGGTCGCGTGGAAGTTACAACTGCTTCGCGCGCAAAAAAGAAAATTCTGACTTGTTGGCCTGGTGGTTGTGGTCCCCCACGTGGCCGTGGCACGGCATGTCAACTCAACCGGCGAGTCTGAACGGCCTTGACCGGGTATTTGAGGAGAGCTTTTCGCTCACGGTCCCCTGATAAGTTCCGTCCGGGTATTTGATCACCTGCAGGCTGCAGGGATTTGCCTTTTTTAGGACAAAAGACTTATTCATTACCAGAACCGTTTACGTGAACATTTACAATGCAAGGTGGATCAACAAGACATAGATGACGACCAACATCTAGACTGCGAGCTAATTTAGCAATGTTATATGTGCTTCTACATTGGAATCACATCTTTCATGGCGAAAGTCCACTTTCTCGAAGCGACGCCGACGCATTTCAATATCATTAAGGACTGACATGAATCTGCATTTCGTCTTTTCCCTAATGCTCTTAATTACCTCAAGACGATCTGATGGTACATAATCTGGAGGCATTGCAATCCTCTGCAAGACAAAGCTTCATGGCAACCGAGAGCTTCTAGAGCTCATGGATCATTAAGCCCCTCCCAAACAACAGCACTTGCCGACACAAACTTGCCCGACAAATCTCTGCAAATAACACCAACTGTTCCTTTCTTACCTGTACGCGAAACTGCTGCATCCACATTGAATTTGAGATAATCCGCTGTTGGTGGCAGCCAATTGGGTGTTTTGTTGCACTTCTTAACCTTGCTCATTGGTATATACTTGGAAATTGGAATCATTTATTATCTCAATCTCCTCCAAATACGATTTGATAAACTGGAAATGGAACGTAAATAGCGGACTTTGGTTTCTTTCCGGTTTAGCAATTTCAATTTTCAATTTTCGAAATTCGGCTAGTTTTTAAGCAAATTCATGCCAATTTTATCCGGAATTTTTCTGGGAATTCCTTTAACCAGCCAGTTACCGCCGGCCAGCCGGGATTCCCTCTGGAAACGTTTTTTTAATCATTGGCTGGGAGCCCCAAGTACTTTTTTTTGCTATAGCCTCATTGTTCACACCAACCTGCTGTTTTATAACCTCTCGAGTTGCTCTGCTGCACCCTTTGCTAAAAAAAGGTGGAAGATTTATCCAAATTCACTAATTGTCCTGAAGTTGTGCAATAATTGTAAGCACTTGATTTATAGCTTCCGCTCCATGTTAATTTGCCTTAAAAAATAGGAGCCTATCATTGGCGAACAGTGAGTGGTTTATCACTATGCAAGCCCATTAATCTGAATGACTTATAGGTTGCCATCAGCTTCCTCATGTTTAAGTAAGGTGAGATTGGATCACCTTGACGCAGCCCTCTCGTTGGTTGAAAACTATCCAGAGGCTCCCAATTGAATAGCACCGAATAGGATACAAAAGTAACACATTTCATCACATTATCCACCCACTGATTATGAAATCCGAGTTTTATAACATTGCTCGAAGGAAGCTCCATTCCACTCTATCGTATGCTTTTGCCATGTCAAGATTGAGTGCATTGAAAGAGTTCTTCTTGGCTCGGTTTATATGCAATGAGTGTAAGCACTCATATGCCACCAAAATGTTGTCCGAGGTTAAACGCCCACGAACAAAAGCCGACTGCTCCTCCGAGATGATATCCAAAAGCACCACCTTCAATCTATTAGCAAGCGTCTTCGAGATGATCTTGTAGGCAACATTGAATAGACTGATTGATCGGTACTACAAAGGAGAGGTTGGGTTATCAATTTTAGGAATAAGCACAATGAAAGTACTATTTACCTCCTTAGGGATATCTCCTCCATTGAGCACTGACAATACTGTTCTCATGATTTCCTGGCCGCACACTTCCCAATTACGCTGGAAAAATGGGCCGAGAAACCATCGGGGCCCGAAGCTTTGGTGTGGAACATCTGAAATAGTGCAGCTTTAACTTCATTTTCTTGAAAAGGAGCCACCAAGAAGGCGTTCATCTCATGTGTAACCTTTGATGGGACACATTCAAGTACTCTTTCGGACCCCTTCTGATGAGTACAAGTGCTCATAAAAGGTTCTGGCCATTTGCTTCTACTCATTTACATTCTCACTAAAAGAGCCATCTTGCCTTTGTAATCTGGAAATTTTATTCTTCTATTTGCCTTTGTTGCGGAGCGCGTCGTCGGCAGGAAATGCTCGTGGCATACCATTGAAGGGGTCTCAGCTGGTCGGGAGGACACGAGGACCCTCAACCTCTGGGCCTGGACTTCAAACCCAAGCTCAATTCCAAAGGTGGCCTGGGTCACCTTCACACACCTAGCAGGTCAGAAGCGAGCTCCCGTCTCCCGGACAAATGGAGGCGAGGGCTCACCCACCGGGTGATCATCCACCTCGACTATGTCTAGGACCACACTGCTGCTCCCCTCGACGAGTTCCTCTCGGCGACGGACACTGCCCCGTACGAGCCTATCACAACCCGGCTTCCATGGAACCTAGGGGTTGTGGACGGAACACCGGAATCCAAAGGGGGGCCGAGCCATATTCCTCCACAAACACTTCGGCAGGACGAAGAAGCGGAGGAAAACCTCCCAGCAAAGGATCGCCGCAATCCCCGTGGCCACCGTCGCCCTCCCGGCCACTCGGCTCGCGACGACCACCCTTCCACCCTACACCGGAGGCGCAAGGATAGCGATGACAGTGACGATGACAAGGGCCACCCCAACCACACCAACCGTCGAAGCCAAATGAGCTCTAACAGTTCAGTCAAGCTACGCCTGGGCTCGGGCCGGGAAGGCGATCGATCCCCCCGCCGAGATCACTCGCATGGCGGCAACAGGGATGGCCGTCGTTGGGCAGTGGCGCAAGGGGAACCAGCACCCCCATCCGGAGCTTACGTGAGTCGGCCTAGAATGCTTCGGCCTATCCAACCAATCACCGGAGCAAGTCAAGGCAAGAGCTGATCGAACACTTGAAGAGCTTTTTGCTTCCTACGCCAACTCCTTGCGTGAAGCACTACATGAGGTTTTCGACAAAACCTAACCCCAGACTTCCTTGCAACCTAACCCTTATTCTGATGAGGCGCACGGCGACTGGCTACGCAAAGCGGAGGACTACGGTGTCGGCGGCCGCTGTCGAACTCGGCCTAGCACCGAGTCCTTGGACGGCCACGCGGCCCAAGCCAACCTAGTCGTCCTTCCTCCAGGCAGCAGGCTCCTTAAACACAGGATTCCTATGAGAGTTTTAAAAGAAACCCGTCTGGAACGCAGGATGCCTGCTGCATGCTGTGTCCTGAATCGTTTGATAGTCTGCACAATACCATGGAATGGACAAAACCACAATAAACTTGATTGTAACTGCACCTGGTGTACATTGAATTACCATTCATCAAAACATCTATCTTATTATTAATAAAAATCTTAACCTAGCACTTGTCTGTCATGACGAGTTATAAAATTGTGAGTACACCAGCCATACCATGTGGGACAAGCTTTAAATTGGCTTCAAAGCGCCCGTGGTACTCCTCCATGGATGGGTAACGGTTGAGCATTCTCCCTCTTGGTTCTATAATCAGATGCTCCAACTCTAATGCATTCCTCATAATATACTTTGCCAGCTCAACTTGGCCTTTGTCGCCACGAAACCCAGTTATGCAGGCTGTCTTGAGATAGTGGTGTGGGCGATTAACAATCACGGCTCCATCAGTGGAGGGTTCTGAACAATTAAAACAACACATCTGCAAGAAAATTTGCATGTTACTGTTTTTCAGGTGCAACCTTTGGCAGAGTATAGCTATGCAACTAACAATATACTACATCCATCTTTTTTAAATCGTTAAGAATCTAACAAAATTAGGACTATGACATTTGAAACTTGAAGCTAATGCTAGTGCTGTTTGTGGTCATTTATTGAATTGTCAATAAATGTTTAATCATTTTTCCCATGTACGTTTAAAATATTTCAGATTAGTCAGGTAGTTTGTTTATAGAAAATAGATACGTTGTAGTCACCTCCAAAACATGATAGTCAAGAAGGTCAACACTGCTCTCGGCCTAGCCAGAAGCCTCTACAAACCTCCAAAGGAGGATTACTTTGCTAGTATCAACGCAATGGATGACCTAAGTTCCTTTACTAGTATATCTTTTCACAATTGGAACCAGTTGATCCAACCCAGATGAGTGAAATTTATAGCACCCAAAGATTAATCAGATCCAAAGGACTGTGTTTGACTGCAAAGGGCAGGTTGACCAGGTCTAATTGGCTAGTTCGTCACAGTTTTCAAAAATTTATTTCAGTGATTGCAGGTTAAAAGGATAACTGTGAAAATTAAAAGAAGTCGGAGACGCACCCACTAGATCACCAAGCAAGACGAGATGAGTAATCAACTAGCGTAAAGTAACTGTGGGCAGGATGAAGGGATTCATGACATCACTACTTACATCCAAATGAAGATTCTCCAAAAAAGGAGCTGTTTCCAAAAGATAAGCTAACTGAAGGATTGCAATTTTGCCTGCAACTTCTATTCTCAAGGTCAGATGCTTCAGATGAGTAAATCTGGGAAGAACATGTTTAAATACAGGCATCTGAAATATGACCACACGAAGTTAAGACAACACAAGATGTGAAATGGAAAGCAAAATACCAGCTGAAGATTTTAGAGGGCATCAGATAGGCAAACCTGACTCCTGACAAACACTTCCACACGGAGAGTTTCAACATAAGGTAATGCATCTGGAAGCCCAGTGAACACATATTCGAGGGTGTTCACAACAATAAATGTAATGCTTGCTGTCTTCAGATTCAAGCATTCATGAAGTTTGATAAGGGTTTGAGAGCCCCTGTACTCAAATGTCGTGAGATTTGGGGCAAGAAATTCAATCTTGTCAACTGGACAATCTTGAACACATAAATATTTCAACCGGCATAATGGTTCAGAAGCATGCAAACTATGCAGCTGGTAGCACTGTCGGATGCTTAACCATTCCAGAACAGGGCATTTTGATAAGAAACACTGTAAATCTTGCGAGGCAAGCACATGGTCCAGAGCAAGAATTTTAAGGTTTGCAAACCCACAAAAATCAGGACTTGGACCAAAATTGACGCTATCGAGTGTAAGAGACTGAAGGTAAGATGCATTTTGGCTGTTGAAAAGATGAAATGGGAACCTGAAGTTGTTTTCATATGATCCCAGATATGGAGAGAAGTCAAGAATGACAACCCTTGCCTTCGATGCAATAGCAAACAAAACCCATCCATCAATACGATTAGCATGCTCCTTCCGCAATTCAAACTTAATAGAAACTTTATTCACTGCAAAACCGCTGTGTTTCCTCATGATATAATCAACCCAGTCAACAAACCTCTTGATGCCCAGCATTCTCTTATACCGATTGGCTTTGCCTCTCGGCTTTACGGCCAAGAACTGATGAGATATCAAAGCTTAGATTAGGATGGCACCTCCAAGCTTGTCTCCACTTGCTTGACACCACACTTGTCCGCACAGCTTCCTTTATTGTTAGCTCTGACATTATGCTCGATACAATGTCCTGGTGATGCAGTGTGAACAAGCATCAGAATTCAGTCCTTTGGCACATCAGTAAAGTTCATGCCAAAATTTGACATACCTCAGGAAGAGAATGAAAATTAGGTCGCTGTGATCTTATCCTCTTACTGCAATCTCCTTCAGCACATGATATGCCCTTCAATCTCTTCTTTCTTGTTACCAAAAAGTTCCGGTGCTCCATATGTGCCCTTTTGGCTGATAAGCTATCGCTCATGAAATCTACAAATATCATGCATTAGTTCGTGAAAATGATCCTTGACAGCTTGTTGGGTAACAATGTTAATATATAAGAGTGTCATATATTGTTCAAATACAAATATTTTCAAACGCCCCATTCCAGATACTATATGTGATCAACATCAATTTTAAACTTCGGTAAATACAGAGCAGTGCAAAGCTATAAAGGTCATCGCAACAGTGCACTACAGCATTTAATGTGCTTCTTCATTCTAATCAGAGGGAAAACAAAAACAAAAAAAAAGGTAATCCATGTATTGTTTCTTCAATCTAATCAGAGGATACATGAAAACAGAAAAGGTAAAAGATAATCCAATGATTGTTTCCTCATTATAATCAGCGGAAAAATGCAAATAAAAGATGATCCACGGATTGTTCCTAATTTCAGTTCAAAACAAAAACAAGACTAGCCCCAAGTAGAATATGCATTCAATGGATCGCATGTAAGCACTGGAAAAGTTGTTTTCATCCAAAATTTCCCATGTGTACGATGTACCCAAACAATACCACAGCATTTTCTTCAAGATGAGTTGAAATGCCGAGTACTAACTGCCATTAGTTTGACACTTGTATAGTTCTATTTCATGTTTTTCATTATTACTTAAGATAACAAGTAAGAGCTGAATTTAAAGCCAACAGTAACTTAGACGACTTCTTGCTTGGCTTTAAATTTAGTTCTTACTTGTTATCTTAAGTAATAATGAAAAACATGGAATAGAACTATACAAGTGTTAAACTAATGGCAGTTGGCAGTTAGTACTCGGCATTTCAACTCATCTTGAAGAAAATGCTGTGGTAATTGTTTGGGTACACCGTACACATGGGAAATTTTGCATGAAAACCACTTTTCCAGTGCTTAAATGCGATCCATTGAATGCATATTCTACTTGGGGCTAGTCTTGTTTTTGTTTTGAACTGAAATTAGGAACAATCCGTGGATCATATTTTATTTGCTTTTTTCCTCTCATTATAATGAAGAAACAATCCATGGATTATCTTTTACCTTTTCTGTTTTTCTGTTCCCTCTGATTACATTGAAGATTTCAAAATCAACCCAAATTGACCACATACTAGTTTTGACAAAGGTAAAAGGGGCTGTACGCCTGTACCATTATCACATCAATTTTGGCATCATTATCACATCAATTTTGATCAAGTACTAGTTCAGATGACTGTACTAGTTCTTTGTTAAGGTAAAAGGAAGACATAAAAAATTACACAACTTACTGTAAAACTAGCTAGCTGGCTAAGAGGAATCAAAATTGGGGAATCAAAGCAAAATGAGTTGTTTAACAGATTGGGGAATTCAATTTGTAGTACTATGGGCGATGCTGATTGCATATCTATTGAGAAAGAAGTGGAAGACAGGAACAGTACTGACTATACCAGTAAGATGATGTAGAATTTTATTACATAGCAAGAACTGAACAAATTCATTCCACATAATGTGTGCAGTGCATCATTCTCACATGAACATATACAATTTCAAATCAACCCATATTCACAAAACGATGAACAGAAACCAATCGAAAGAGGCTGCCTCAGATCTGCAATTTTGGGGGCTATCGGACGGCGGGAAGACTCGCGGGAGACTGCTTTGGCCGAGGGGAGGGGGCAGAGAGGATTTGAGTTGGCGGCGGAATTAGGGTTCACGGTGGAGTAGCCATACCTCAACTGGAGGACCGGATAAGGGGCGCGCGTTACCGTCTCCCCTCGTCTCCGGTCACCGACGTCGTCTCCCCTCGTCGACGCTCGCCGCCGACGCCCCGAGCAGCGTGGAGGAAGGGAGTCGCCAGAGAGCCTCGTGAGGAGAAGATAGGAAAGGGGTTATGCGGGGGTAGGTCCGCTCGGGACCGGGAGGAGTTTGAAAACGGATCCGATAGGAACGGATAAGGGCTCCGTCCTATTTATTTTTATATTTTTATACGAATACAAATATTTTGGATATAAATACGAATATGAAAAATGACGAATATAAATACAAAACGCATACGAATCAAAACAAAGGCGGTCACGAATATTTCTCGGAACATGAAAATATTTCGGATATAAATACAAATATGAAAAATGACGAATATAAATACAAAGCGAATACGAATCAAAACAAATGCGGTCACAAATATTTCTCGGAACATAAAAATCCTAAACAAAGAATTAATTTATACTATCAAAATATTCGTCAATTATGTATGTGTGTACATGTTTACATCCACTTCCTAACATGTTTTTAATGTAAATAACTAAATATGCTCTGCCTTATATGCTTTATTTACCACTTTCGTTTACTTGATATATATTGCCTATCTCATAAACAATGCATAATTCATTATAAAATAATATTTTATTAATATGTATTTATTTATATGCATAACGATTGTGTTTTGAGACTCCCAAGAAAAAGAATGATGAAAGGAGTCATGTTTAGACAAAATTCGGAGAAATATTGGGTGCTGAAAATATTATTCAGACATTTAGAAGTATTTTGGACAATTAAATGGACACAGGTAAAAATATTCACAAATACAAAGTTATAGATCTCATCGATAGCTATAATTTAGCCTACCCATTTGCCTAATTTGGACTTCGAACAAGAAAGTTATGATCTTCGAAAGACAACACACATGCAGCCTTAAACAATATCTCTAGATATTCGAAGTTGTATTCGTATTCGACGGATAGTGCGTTACCAAATCCATGTTGATACGGAACCAGTAATCCGGCCGGTTATACGTCCTGTTTGTTATTGCTGCTAATGACCATATGCAGTACAGTAAATTACAAAAAGAAGTGGTTCCCAACTCAACTAGATGATCTAGCCGACCAGTGGTTCAGTGGGCAGGGCATCAATTCCCACACGAAACAATTACTCCCAAAAATACGTATATCATGAGTGGATTCAAAGAATATTCAACTAGATGATCTAGCCGAGCAGATGTCTTTGAAGCTTTGTAGGCAGTACACAATAGCTAAGCAGATCGAGTGCTACACATGAACTGATTGGGAGGCCCCGATTGAATAGGAGATTTCACTCAGAATTACCAATAATTAATACGTTTGTACTTGTTAAGCATTCTAGACTCAATATCACAAGTTACTCCATCCAGAAAACAGGACTCTGAATAGCAGTTAGTCGGAGAGAGAACTAGAAATCGTTGCTAAGAAAATAAGTCTTCTTGAATGGCTGGGCTGGATGCCTGGATCACATCAGGTGTCAGATATCACTTGATCTGGAGTCGCGCTTGTGGCTTCCCTGCCTCTCCCTCTATTTGATGGCTTATTGGACCGTGAATTGGTGCTAACAGATGCCTTCTTGGTTACCTGCACCTCCGCTCTCTCTTCTACTGTAGTGAAGAGATCGAAACCATCCATGACTAGGTGGGACAAAACAGAGTAGTAAACAATATGCTAAACATTTAAGCAGTCAACGCAATTTCAATGTAAGCCAACTCAGTTTCGGTTTTGGGATTCACAGAATTACTGCATTAGAAGATATAATTAAAATTCAACATCTTAATTGTACAACCATTACAAAGTTTGCTTGAAAATTGACTTTTAAAAAATACATGATTATTGGTACCGGATACATCCTACACATGACATGAAAGCAATATCCAGCTTAAAGTTGAAGAGAATTAGACATGAATTCTGCAGTTAACAAACATCCTACGTTGACAAAAAAAAATTATTTCAAAGATGGTGGAGGACATTGGTTGCATCTAGTACTAGAACTCTATCAAGGAGTTCTAAGAATTTGTTTGACTACTTACATTACTAAATTGCCTTTAACAATAATAAGCAGGAGTTTTGACCAAAAAGCTTTTGATGACTAGCAGCAAGTGGCTAGCAAAATATCATCCAGGTTTCCAAAACTTGAATGGACCTATCTAACATGTAATTATTTTTGCTAATAACATCAGTCACACATTAACTGACTTCACATGGCACGTCAATATTGTTTCCTGAATGCATTTACTAAACTTGATACTCATGAGTGATCATCAAGCAGTACGATTTTACACAATCTAGAAACATCTTGTAGTTACAAGCTAACTACTAATATTATTTAAAAAGCTGAAAAACCATGCCATTCATTACTTAGCAAAAGTACAAAACAATACAGCTACACTTTTAAGTGCAATTAAGCATCATCCAACATAAGTCATGATCGTTTTTTTAAGACATCAATTAGCAATTTACAAATTTCCCCAAAAAATAAGACCTCATGAACTAACCATCTTATCATCTAAAATAGCAAAAAAAAAAAAACATGCATATGCCTCACCAACCAAAATAAATAAACAAACAAACTAAAAATACTATTGAAATTCAGATACCATCTTATCATCATATAATCTAAATAATAAATAAACTTGCATAATTAATTAACCCTCACCGAAATTCCATAAACCAGTAACATCTCCTACCACCTTAGAAAAGGAATTCCATAAACCAGTAACATCTAAATAATAAATAAACTTGCATAATAAATACTATTGAAGGATTGTTGTTTCCAGAATTACTTCCTGATTTGAATACAGAAAAGGAATCCCTCAACTCCAATGAACAATTACGTCCTTCCCCATGCTATCAACAAAGTGCAACACAGTTGTTAAAAAGATAATTATGTTCTTCAAAAGTTTGCAACAGTAGCCAAAATGGTTAAGGCCTTAAGGGGGGCCATTTCTACGTGTTGGAAGGCATAATGGAAAACTGCAAGGTAATGAATGGCTACCTTGGATTTTTTTAAGTGGAGCATAGTACTTGGAAACAGGGTTCACATAACCGCTCCCGGCATGTTTCCCGCTCCCTGGCCGGTACCGGTAACCGGCCAGTTACCGGTCAAACCGGATTTTATTCGGACGAAATTCACTCAAATTTGATTAAAAACCATCCAAAATTCAAAATTCGAAATTTGAATTTGCAAACCCGGCCGGGATTTGGGATCCCGCCACCCCGCCGGTAAGCGGTTACCGGCGGGATTTTAATCCCTGCTTGGAAAATCCCGTGTGGGAAACTATCATATGTTAAGTTAGCAAGGAAATAAAATTCAATCATCAGATTATTTGTAGGCCCAAATATAAATTAGAAATAGGAACAAGAATCCACATAATTGTTTGTGATCGCATTACATGCTGCTTGGCCTTGATATGAAGCAATTAACATCAGCACATAGTTACATTTTCATTGTTCTGAAAAATCAAATACCCCAAAAAGTATTAACTTATTGCTCAATTGTCTTTCTGTGTTAGTCTTTTGGACAGCGAAGGTTTAACCAAGTGCTGAATTGGGCTATTAAGCAAGTTGAGATTTTTGTCTCACAAAAGAATTGAGAAATCTGCTCCTAAAAGAACACTATCTATAAAATTACCAAACCATAATGCAAACAAGCACACACACGAAATTGAGGAAGTTTTCAAAACAACAACCCAACCCATGGTACTATCGAGGCATGCGTGCGAGATGAAGTATATGCACAACGATTTAGTTAGTCGGTTTCTCATCAATTAACTGTTCAAGATCCAAATCAAGCCTCACCTTGTTGAAGGCGGCGGCGAAAGTGACAGGAGGGAGGCTGTGGCGTCTTGGAATGGATGGGGATGGAAAAGGGACTTGCTCGGCGGCGGCAGGCACGGAGGTGCGGCGGCGAGGGGCGGCGGCGCAAATGAATGGATGGGGATGGGAAAGGGCGCTGCTCCTTGCTCGGCGGCGCAGTGGCGAGGGGCGGCGACGTCGTGGAGCAACAGAGGCGAGGGGCGGCGGCGTCGAGGAGCAACAACGGCGAGAGGCGGCGGCTCTCATAATACCTAAGGCGACAACAAAGGAGAGGAACGGGGATTGGATCAATTAGGTCGGTGAAAAGACCAATATACCCTTACGAAAAAATAATTTCAAAAATGAAAAGTCTTTTACACCTTCACAAATCAATAGTACTACCACTCAAATGTACCGTAAATTTCTCCTTTTCTAAACACCTCTACCACATCAAGCCTAAACATTCAGCCAGGCTTTGGATGAACTTCGTAGATTTTGCAAAGCAAAAGCTAAGCCACTCACTTTAGCTCCTCAAGCGATTCCAACACTGAATGAACTCGCAGAATGCGGCATGGTGCAATAGTTTCTTGCGTGGATAGGAAATTGGACACGGAGTCACATATCCATTTGCTTAGAAAAGAGCGAGAAATCTGGTTCCATTAATGCAGGTAACTCTCTACAACACTACGACCCGTGGTCTCAATTAGCAACAACAAATAACACACACCGATCAATCACCAAACACAAAGTCAAATGAAGCAGGAATCATCATACGGTTAATTCCAAGTATCTCGTACTAACTAATGCGGCACGATGGTCTCGAAGCAGTCGATCCCGTCGAGCTCCAGCGCGAACCGCGGCAGCATCTCTTCCCGCGGCCGCTGCTCCTTGTGCTGCGAGTGCGAGCCCTCCTTATCCCGCTGCTGCTTCGCCTCCGCCGGCTGATCCCCCCGCGGCCTCTGTCCCGCCTGCTCGTCCGGCTTCCTCTTCCGCCACGACAGCCGAGCCCAGTGGCCGGCGGCGACGTCGGCCGGGACGCTCAGGATCGTATAATATGTCATGACGACAAACTCAGGTATTACTTTAATGACGTTATATTTTCTAATGCGCGTGGGCTTTAATATCGAATAAAGCCATTATTTAGATCCTCGTCACTGTGTTAGCCGGGAGGCCGAACGAGCTGGAGCGTACGCGACCCGCTCTCCTCTATCTCGCCTCGTGATGCACGCGGTCGCCTGGAAGTTACAACTGCTTCGCGCGCAAAAAAGAAAATTCTGACTTGTTGGCCTGGTGGTTGTGGTCCCCCACGTCGCCTGGAAGAATCTGCATTTCTAGACAGTCTGGTGCTAAACACAATCTGGAGGCATTGCGATCCTCTGCAGGACAGCTTCATGGCAATCCAGAGCTTCTAGAGTTCCTGGATCATTGAGCCCCTCCCAAGCAACAGCACTTGCCGCCACAAACTTGCCCGACAAATCCCTGCAAATAACACCAACTGTTCCTTTCTTACCTGTATGCGAAACTACTGCTGCATCCACATTAAATTTGAGATAGTCCGCTGGTGGTGGCAGCCAATTGGGTGTTTTGTTGCACTTCTTAACGTTGCTCATTGGTATATACTTCGAATAATTTATTGTCTCAATCTCCTCCAAATAAGATTTGATAAACTGGAACTGGAACATAGATAGTGGACTTTGAAAATTTTCTTCATGTATAGCCGTTCGTCTCGCATGCCAAATAGCCCGACATGTGACTGGCACCCTCTCCTCTCTGTCCATCGACATCACCCCTTATATATATTGAAGGGGTGGCAGTTGCTATGCGCCAGGATATGTCTTGACAGTTGGCCGATTACACCGACTATTGTCAGATAGACACTCTCCTGCACGTTTGCCATGCAATTACGCAGGACACAGAGAACTATGTGCGGTTATGTTAGAGACAAACAACACGTGTATTAACTACCACACGTGAATGAAGTACAAAATTTCTAATCGATTGGGTCCACATGTCTATGGGTTTTATCGACTATAAGATGATCGTAGTTGACCTGGTTATAGCAAACCTTACGACCATAAGATGATCGTAGTAGACCTTACAACCATAGAATGGTCATAGCAGATCTTACGACTATGAAGTAGTCGTAGACTTGTAGTCTTCCCTTGTCATTGTGGAATCTAACGACAAAGGGTATTTCTGATGGTAGTTAAGGATATCATTATCCATAATGATTACTACAGATAAATAACTTAGTTAATTGAGGATGGTTAGATCCTCGTCATCTACTCCCAACTTCAAGTGAAAATGACATGTCTCAAATCATTGCAATAGCAAGCCTTAACGCCATGTCGATTAAATATCAGCAAATGAATCATCTAATTCTTTGGCTATTTCACTGAATAGATAAATATATTGTCAGTGTGTGATTCATGCAATGTTAGGTAGCGTGACACTTAGATTTTGGATGAACTTGTTGGTGCATGCAACTCAATATGTTATCAGAGCCAAGAGGTCTTGAGTTTGAGACCCGGTTGGCACAATTAAATAATAATAATTGCAACCCACTTCTATTCCGCGTATTAGGCCTGAGGAAGCCTACACGTGAGGGGGAGTGTTGAAGTATAAGTAAATTGTCCGTCTTTCCTCATCAGCTTAAGGTTTTGGGTGAACTGATTGGTGTATACAACTCAATATGGTATCAGAGCCAAGAGGTCTTGAGTTCGAGACCCGACTGGCACATTAAGAAAATAATTCTAGCCCATTTTTATTCCACGTCTTAGACCTGAGGAAACCTATATATGGGGAGTGTTGAAGTATAAGTGAATTGCCTGAGTTTCCTCATCAGCTTAAGCTTTTTAGGCGCCGGTCTGGGTCAATCAACACAGTGCAACACAATCTGGCAATCTCAAGTAATCATCCTTGCATATTCGTCTATGTCAAATCTTGATTTAATTTAAAGGAGCTCACCCACCTAAGTCAAATCTTTATTTAATTTACAGAATGCTGAAGGAAATGATGCAATGCCATGCTCTATACTGCACTTTGACCTCACAACAGCTAGAGAATGGGGATTAATGGCTCTTAACCAAAAAGAATGGATGGTCCATGCTCTGACTTAAGTATAATGATAGCACTGTATGCTCGAGTAACAATTGACACATGGGTTTACATATATTCTGATCATTACGATGAATCAAAACTAGCACTAGATTCTGAGTAGCAGTAGCTTTTATAGATCTAAATGTTCTCTGGACTATTAATTAGATTGGTTCTACACTAGGTTAGGCATAAGGCACATAAGTGATACGCTGCATAACTTATGTTAATTTATGAAAACCTGCAAAACCACCAGATGGACATTGCTATGATTCTAAATGATACACAAGTCTTGGGTAAAATTTGTGAAACAGTGCATACAAGACACACTGAGATTAGACATAAATTGCTTTATACTAGGTCACAGGCACTACACATATTGCATTCTGTTAGAAGGATTCACAGCACACGGCACACACATACATCCTGGACTACTCGCTTAAGTTAATACATTTTAAAAAGTACAAAGAATTGTCACAATACACGATCTGGCTATAAATCATGGAAGAAGGATAGAAAGTGGCACAATACTTATTCTAGAAATTAGACGCATGGTTAGATACATGTGTTCTCAACAATTAGCACTAGCATGACTTCTTAAGGACCAAGAAGTGGTGGGCGAGACCACTAAATCAGCATGCTGATAAAGTAGCTTATCTATGACCACAATAAAATCTGGAATAAACTTCTTGATCAAAACAAAAGCACACCTTTACCATTCAGGGTACACTCATTAATATTAAAACACGAATATCGCCTACTGTTAAAAGAACCTAAACTCAAGAATGTAACTAGAAGTGGACAGGTTGTTAATTACTTAATTTTGCTGATCTCTTCTACTGTTTAGATTTCTAGCAGTAACAGAAAATAGTATACATGTGAATGAATTGAATGTTGTATATGCCCACCAGACAAGCAGTCACGTTGGTTAATGTAGAGAAGGCTAGACCAATGCAAGAATACTACATCATGCTGGTATTTGACTAGCATTAAAAAATATATAATCTAGAATTCACACATACAACTCTCTGATAATCACAATGACCACTATTACACATTTTCAGAACAGCACCAGAACTCAACTTGTGTGTTCAGTTTTACAGCCACATATTTCAGAACACACACACTCTTTGTTACTCATACTACTTCCTGTTAATCACAGCCAACACATCATCAAGAACCCATACTGATGCATACAAATGACGATTTAACAGCACACGATCCATACACCAACTCATATAGTTGTTGCTCTAATTCCAGGAGCGGACCCGACGTTCGCGAGTGCGGCCCGCCATAGTTTAGTCCGGTCCGAGTCCTTCTTCCCCCCCGTTTCTTTCCTCCCTCCTTGGTTTTGGCTCCTTGGTTCCACCGGCGTCGGAGACGGAGAAGACTTTGGCCGTTTGGCGTCGGAGCTCCGAGCGAGCGAGCCTCGATTTCCTCTGGCCTTCAATCATATGGGCTTTTCTTTGAATGCTCGAACTCGATCGCAGACCACCCAAATGCCGGACCCAAATCTGAAATCCCCAACCCATTGCCCTCTCTCCATAGTCCACTTCTCCACTCTTTGTCTCTCACTCTCGTCTCTCCCAACCTTATCCCCCCTAGGCGGTGGTGGAGCACAGGAGGGCTGGCGCCTGGCGAGGCGAGGCGGCGAGTGCGGCGCAGAGCAGGCGGTCAGCGGAACGCAGCGCGGCGTAAGGAACAGGCGGCAGCGGAACGCGCAGCGGGCGAGGGAACAGGCGGCCGAGCGGAACACGCAGCGCGAAGCGCGCAGGAACGGCGGCCGGCGTAACGCGCAGCGCGAAGTGGCGAGTGGGCGGCGAGCGAGCTCGGCGAGGCGCGAGGTGAGGCCGCGAGCGACGGCGCGAAGCGCGGCGGTAAGCGGCGGCGCGTGCGGCGTGGCGGCTCCACGCAGGTGCGTGATGGTCTCGCCGCGGCGAGTAGGCGACAGCGGCGGCGGTGCGGCGTGGTCGGCTCGCGCCTGGCGCTGAAGCGGCGGCCGACGGCGGGCAACTCTTCTCCGATCCTAGACTCCCGGTATTGGCGGCTCGCTCGATTCTAGGCACCGGGCGACGCTGCCGGCTCCTCCCTAGCGCAGGAAACACTCATCGAGTTTTGACTTATTTCGACTAGTTGCGAGTTAACTAGTTTTGAAGCAGATGTTTTGTGTTATGGAATTTGACTTGCTTCGCTTAATTCTAGCTCAAGTAGGCTACAAACAAATCTACCACATTTAACAGTAAGACTAAGTACTACTCTACTCTGTATGAATTAGATGCTAGAATTGTTTGAATTATATGCTAAAGTTATGTTATTCTAGATTTCCAGTGGTATAGAAGGAATTCGCAAAATAGGAAATCAAACAGCACATAGCATACTTTGTTAGTTTGTTATATGAATTCGCAAAATAGAAAAATAACATGTATGTTGCAGTTGGTAAATCAACATTGTTAATCTACCAAATTATGATAATGGACAATCCATGATTTCAGAATGCGTCTCATCCTTCTCTTTTCCATGAATTATGATATGAGTAATGAATTAGTTGTTAAAATTGAATTGGACAGAAAGGCATTGGTGTCGGGCGGCGGGCGGTGCGGCGTGGGCACCGGGTGGCTCTGCTTCCTGGCAAATTGTTAAGTAAGCTTCATTAGTAAGGTATTTCTCAATGTCCTACCTTTATCTTCGCTTGTTGATACTATTTAGTGTCATATGTTCATATTGGTGCGATTGCAATATAATTTGCATATGGACTATTTTGCTTTTGGGTAATAAGTTTTGGTTCGCGCTTGCGACGGCGTCGTACCTAAAAATTAATCCTGGGTACGCCACTGTCTAATTCCACAAATGATAGGCATGCATTGCACTGTGAAAGTGATTGCTTAACTGGGCATTTGGGGATTTAACACAGTAGAGGAGGGTATGAGAGTAGAGTAGAATGGCACTTATCTTGCGGATCGCTGGATCGGGGTAGAAGCAACAGGTTGTAGGAGATCGCCGTTGCCCTTAGTCGTGGATGTAGTGGCCGGCATGGGATGGTCGTCGTGCTCCAAGAGTCCAGAGCACCGATGCTGCCTCGCTCGACGCCGCGTTGGAGGCGGCATCGACGCGGCCGTGAGATCACCTGGTCGGCGTCTCATGGAGGTGGCACTAGCTCCTTGCCAAGCCGGCTGCCGGAACGGACGAGCGCGGCTGCGCCTTGAAGGTAGGGAAAGGAGCATAGGAGGAGTAGTCGGTGTCGAGTTCTTGCCGGAAAGGAGGCCGGCGAGCCCATACCGGAGTTGAGGGAGACGACGACACCGACTGGGTTGCGGTGGCTTAATCGGACTGTCGAGAGCATAGGACCGCCGCGGGAGGCATCAGCGCTATCTCGGGGACACTAGCGCGACTGATGGCTTCGGTGGCGGTGGTGGTGCGGTTGTAGGCAGCGGCGGCGCCATCCGACGCCAGGAGGTGGAGGGAGGCGAGAGGAAACCACGGAGGTGGTCGGCGGCAATGTGGGCCGCCGGATTTGGTAGATCGAGGCGCCGACGCCAGGCTTGGTGTCGGTACTAAAAATTCTGCTTAGTCGCATTTGGGGGAAATGTTCAGAGTTAGAGGGAGTAAGTTGAAGTCGGCAACCTTTCAGACCTTGCGACGAGTATGTGTAAGTCAATATGGAGAGCCATGATTTGAAGACACAACCTGCACAAGGATCCGACGGTAATGCTTGTTTTGACAATTTCAACAGCGTTATCGAACGTTGTTGTCGAGTCACTTCTCTTAAGGAAGATGAACTTTATTGTTTTTTACTCTGAATTTGCATTGTAAAACTGGTGTTACTTTTGGGCATTATATATGCCAGCTTTTTCTTGAATGAAGATGAAAAACAGCATATTCGGTATCTAGTTGTTAGCTCCTGTAGAACCCTAGAGTTACTTTCCCTTTCCTCTCATCTCACGACCCCAATTTCATCCAAATTCAGTCCAATCGATTGTCTGAAACTTCGGTTCCTGACACTTGGGGGCGGCGCGATTTTGGGTAGCAGCGGTGTGAGTGAATGGGGGAACGGGTAGAAGGAGCCGAGGGGAGTTAGGGGATGTCGCCGTCGATGGCGGAGGACACCGGAGGTGGCAGATCGGGGCAGCACTACCTCTCAGGATGAGATGGAGAGAGAGATGCAGGTAAGAGAAGGAGGAATTTTTAGCGCAAATAGCACGTTTGCGATGTCTTATTATGGAAGTAGCGTCCGTCGTGACAAACTAGCAATTCTGAAGCTTTGTCTACATAGTCATCGGTTGGACGCGATGTCCACGAGACACGTCGTCTCGTCCGGCCAATCACGGGCCGAACGCCTCTCCACGTCGCTCGTTCAGCCGGTCACGGGCCGGACGCCCCTGTAATTAGCAAAATCTGTAATTAGCTTAATTAATTAGAGAAATATTAAATGAACTAGTATTGTGTCTAGGGAATGCTTTAAAACTTAACTTCGAATTATTATTAGCAATCAATCTCGAGAGTAGCGTAGGACATGGTTTTGGTGTTTTCAAACTGGTGGAGCTCACTCAGGCAAGTCGCCATTTGACCATGTCTTCTAAATTGATTTGTGGATTGTTTTGAAATTATTGTATGTTAACCCAAACTTAATTTCTACAAATAAATAAAATGTTGAATATATGAGCATTTTTTGAATGACATTAATCCAGAAATGTACTAGATAAATTATGAACAATACTATAGCCATTTTCACAAAGCAGGTATACAAGAACACTATAAAATATACGAATTTCTAGAAGGACAAAAACTAGTATACCTATCTCAGTGTTCAAATAAACAACAGATAATAAAACTAAGTAAACAACAAGTGCTAGATAGGCATACCCAAATCCAGAGGAAGGAGCAGCAGAAGTAGAAGCATGAGTCTTGGTGAGGTCATCGTCAGTCATGGCGTGGATGTAGCTGAGACCTTCGTGGATGTCGTGGTAGTAGTTGAGCAGATGTAGTCGTAGCAGAAAATCAGATGAAGCGAGAAGTCGCGCGAACGCTCCCCAAAAACCTTATTCGCCCTCGCTCGTGCAAGCCTTCAAGGACGAGGGTTCCGGAGGCCTGCTCTCCCGGTATAGCCGTACACGCGTCTCGTCGGGATGGAGATCGCCAGAGACAGCAACAAAACTATGGAGTTCTTTGTGTCTGTCGTAGAGAGTCTTTCGTATGGAGATAAGTCTGAGAACCAGTGCTCTGTTCTTCTAAAATAGCAAAAACGAAGATGCCAGAACAGTGTTAACTGCAGCCATTACACAATAGTAACCGCAGCTATTAGTCACTAGTAACTGCACCGTTACTGTTAGTAATTCGTTAATACCATTTACTGTGAGTCGGTACGTTTCGATTTTCGAATAGATAAAGAAAAATGCGCACGCACCCGACACGCCTGCGTACGCACGTACACGCACAAGCACGGCACGGCTCGACGAGGCGTGGCGAGCGAGCGAGCGAGCGCGCGCGCGCGTGTATTGGCTCTCTCCAATTCTATAAGGGGGCTACCACGTTCCACATTTTAAAGTTATGTAACTCCCATTCAACTCTCCATATGGGACTAAACAATTTTAGTACATGCACATGGGCCTTTGGGATTTTTCAGGAATTAATTAGAATTAAAATTGGGCTTAGCCCATATTAATTCCAACATAAAACATGTCAAGTGGATCGGGCAGATCCACTGGGTCATATTGATGCTGAAATGGGGAGGTCCAGAGTAGTGTTGTAACCCGGGTAGGGTTATGGAATTATTTTGTGGGTAGAGAAGTTCAGGGTCATAATGATGAGGACATCAATCCTAATTCCTAAGGATATAATCACTGCTTTGACCCGCTGCCAGTGGCGAAGCCAGGATGAAAATGGAGGGTGGGGCGAAAGTCTCGAATGCCCAAACTAATTTGAAACAAACATAATCTTGTATTCTTGTGCAATCAAATTCATATATAAATAAAAAAAAAGCAAAAAAGAGAAATACAATGATAGTACCTCATTAATGGAAAATGCATCCGCACAATATGTAAATATAGTTCCAATGAATAACAACTAACAACATGTATATCAAAATTAGAAAAATTAGTGATACAATAGCAAATTGTACTTAAATGATCATGGACATTCAAAATAAAAGAATCATACTACTAAGGCGCTAGTTTGAATCACGACTTTCACGAGACAAATTCATTATGCGAGATTTCATGTCATGAAAGGATCTTATGATTCTATCATCGTCAACAAATCTAAATATGTCTCGCTCGGTGTAACACACTATCAAATCATTCAGCCACTCATCCGATACCTTGTTGCACAAATCTGTTTTGATAATATTCATTTCCAAAAATATTCTCCATTATTGCAAACCTACAAATAAATTGATAATTGAGTATATACCATTATTGCTTGTGAAATAATCACACAAAGTTTGTTTCTCCATTATTGCAAACCTACGAATAAATTGATAATTGAATATATTATATATACCACAATACCACACTATATTCTAACAAATTGCTAATCGACTAATTTGGGAATGAGTTACGAGTACTCCTAATTGATTAAGAATTGGCTTACTATGTTTCACGAATTTTACTTACTTAGGGAGCAGAGCACTCACCTAATGACTATGACAGTATGAGTATTTTGCTGCTGGAGTCGACCTAGGCCATCATAGCCTAGCTCTCTAGCACTCGACCTGGCCCATTGGCCCAACAGTACACACGTTGGATTTCAGATCCCTTGCTTATCAGTGACGACGGCTCCGGCTGGGCGCCGCCACCACCCTCCCCCGCATCGGTGGAGCAAGAGATGGTGGAGCATGAAATTCGTGGAGCCTCTTTCTTCTGCTGCTTCCTCCCGCCCCATCCAAAGCCACAGCCTAACCCACACGTGTTTGTTTGCTCTCGCTTCTTCTTCTTCTTGACGCAGACGCAGCATGGCAGCTTGGCGGCCGGAGCTGGAGCCAGAGGTTCGGTTGGGTTGGGGGTGTTCTTGGTGCCAATGGAGGGTGGACTTCAGCCTTATGAAGCCCCCCCGCTGGATTCGCCCTGCCCGCTGCACTACATCCTCTACTTCAACCACATCTTCTTCAATAGGACTTTCGGCTACTGCAATGTCATATTCCCCAATTAGACCGAGATACTTCTACTCCTACGAGCCGAGCTGCATCTACATATCATCGTACTATGTCTACATGCCCTGGTGTTGTGCCACCTCTTGTTGACCCATAGGCTATGTAATAAATGGGTTGACTTATGTCATGAATGGACTGACTTGGCCTATATGGCCCATATACTGGCTAGCCAACCCCAGGGAGCCTGCACTATTTATGTGAACAGTACCACCTCCGTGTGAACAGTACCGCCACTAGGGTTTCTACCTCCTGGCCGCCCTCTTCATATAGGAGCCACTGCCCTTTAATAGAATTCCGGTTTTGTTTATTGAAGTTTAGTTTTGCTACTTTATATTTTGTCCTTTTGTTCGGTGAAATTAACATTGACATTGTCTTCGGAATCCCACTTATCAATACAATTTTAATTCCTAATTGCAATTTTAGATTGTGTTTTATCTTGTTCTTACATGCTTCTTCGGTATATACAAGAATTGATCTGCGTAATCAGGTCATCCGGGTATTCGTGCACGGTTAATAACGACTTGTTGAGCAGTTAAGCGATTGCGTGGTTTCGAGCCTTGCGAGTTCGTAGCCAGGATCGTGACAGTTAAGCGACTTCTACCGAATTTATCTTCTCATCGAAAGATCAAGCCAAATGAGGACCTTCGTGGTTCATCACGAAACAACCCAAGTAAGGTTGTGTTGTGGAAGTCAGGGCTCCTCTACATAGGGATATCACTTAAGGACATGATCAAACTGTCACTTAGTTCAAAAGCGACACAAACCTTACTGACCATAGACTTGGAATGGGATGGAACAGATTAACCATGCCAAGTAGTTGTCTCTGTAACAGGTGAGAAGGTGGTCGTTGCTGGGTAGGGGTAGTCATCCTAGGGTGAGTTTGCCAGGTAGAGGTCACAACCCGTGGGCCTTTAATAAGGCAAGTTGGAGTAGTGGTTGCGACCTCTACAACAGTTTGGCTTGTGCCAACTGGGCAGAGGTTAGAGTACGGGCTAGCTAAAGGTTCTGATTCCTTGGCTTAGTCGTGCGCCAAAGGTAGTGCATAAGTTGGCCAAACGTCATAAGACAAGTGATGCTATGGGTAAAGCAGTACACCTATAATCAGAGTAAAATGTGATACCACTCCTAGCTTTCGTGTTTGGGAGTGCGTCGTGTTTTTCTTCTGGGTTGTAAGATCCCACGTCGTTCTGTCGCTAGTAGATTTCTTAATTAAAAGCCATTTTTTCCAACAAATGGGTAATGTTATCTTGTTATTTTGGATATCAAATTACTTTAGGAGAAACGGCTTGATGGCCGGGAGTATATATATAAATATATGCATCACCTTCCCACGGCTTGTTGAGTACTTTCGTACTCAATCCTGCTTCGTTGTTGTTTTTTCAAACTCTTGATGTATGCTAACTCAGATAAGGTAGAGGTTGGTACTCATGATGATGTGGGCCTCTGTTATGATACTGATGCTGCTAGGAGGGTTATGATCGGCGACCGAGACCTTGACAGAGGCTTTAGAAGACTTTGTAATAAATAGGTGGACGGTGTAATGCCACTGTAGCCAGACCTATATGTGCCAGATGATACCGTGCACTAAACGGTGAAAGTTTCTACTTGTGTGCATGCTACTGTTTCCTTAATTAGCTGGAGCAACTCTGCTATGCGACGATCTCCATTATGTTTGACCTAGTCAAGCATAATGGGGGCGTTACCCCACGATTTAAATTTAGTGGTAATAGCCTGTTGCAGCGGGCTATATTTTGTGGTAATAGCATTAACTATTGCAACGAAATGTATTTGTTCGCAATTTTTCCGTTGCAATAGATAGGATTGCCTGTAGGCAGTTCCTCGAATACTAATGAATAATCCACAACGTTGGCTTCAACTAGTATTTGTGGAACACAGAATGCACTAGGCTACCCCTGGCAGCTTCAAGTTGTTTTCTACTTGGACAAAGTACGATATAGCCCGAAGAACTTCAGTGCCAATTTACACAGTCGGCCATAGATGCATATGCGTATGGTTGAAGTTTATGTATCACTTGTTCCCTAACTTGGATGGAGCGTTTATCTACCTGCATCTTCATGCGGCTTTGAGTCCTAGCCAGTGGCTGATTCAGCAATTTCACATTGTCCATTAGTTTGAGCATGGTATGTTGTGCTCAGTTGAAGATTCACGTCCACCAATTCAAGCAACTCGTAAAAAATGATTTGTCAGCACTTTGTCCCTACCGTATACAATGGATTAATTAAGAGAATGGAGTTTGACCATATTATCTAGGAACACTCGAGCCAAATGTGATGCTCTTTAAGAATGTTTCTGTGCTATGAAAATGAGCAAACTTTCAAAATAGGAAGGTTGCCTTGTAGGTCCCTGAACTTGTGAGGTTGTGTCATTTAACCCTCTGAACTTATATTTTACTTTCTAAGTCCCTTGAATTTGCGAGGTTGTATCACTTAGCTCTCTGAACTTGTATTTTATTTTCTCAGCCCACTGAATTTGCGAGGTTGTGCCGCCGCTTAGCTCTATGAACTTGCGTTGAAGCGAAGTTCGTCGAAAGCGATGCCGGCGACTTCGTCCCCTCCGAGCCCGATGGACTCATCGCCGCCCCGTTTTTGGCCATGTTCATCGTCCCGTCACCTCACGCCAACAAAAATAGATTCTTTAGGCCCGGGAACACACCGTGCTTGCGTCTTCGCCGGAGCTCCACCGTCGCAGATTGCCATTGCCCTTGCCTCCTCTGAGTCGGCCATGGGAGAGAGAGAGAAGTACATTCCCAGTGCTAGAGCAGAAACTACTCACCATGCATGAAAATCCATTTGGTCGTTTGCTAACAGAAAAGGTTGAGCTGACGAATCACCGTGAGAAAGAGAAAAGTATTGTGTCCCTGCTTTGGTACTGGAAATGTACTTCTCTCTCACGGCCGACTCAGAGGAGGCAAGGACGAGGGCGGCAACAAGTTGCGATGGTGGAGTTTGAGTGAAGATGCGAGCACTGTGCGTTTCGCCCGAAGAATCCGTTTTTATCGACGTGAGGTGACAGGGATGATGAACACGACCGGAATGGGGCGGCGATGAGTCCACCGGACTTGGAGGGGACGAAGTCGCCGACATCTCATCTGATGAACTTCGCTTCAACGCAAGTTCAGAGAGCTAAGTGGCACAACCTCACAAGTTTAGAAGGTTAAGAAAGTAAAATATAAGTTCAGGGAGCTAAGTGGTACAACCACGCAAGTTCAAATGCTGAGAAAGTAATATGCAAGTTTAGAGAGCTAAATGACACAACCTCATAAGTTTAGAGACCTACAGTGCAATTTCGATCCATCACCATCCCGATAACATATGTTGTAGATATGAGTTTAAACTGTATATTTATAGGTAATCCAAATTGATTACGTCGACCACCGAGAATGCGTAAGGGACCGTAGCATAAGCGTGTATAATGGGGTCACGTTGTTGACCTTCAACAGACCATGACTACAATCACACACTAGACCTAAGCATTTTACGGGCTACTCCCCACACGCTAGCAGATACTCCTCGCCATCAAGTAACATATCCCCAGTCCTACTGCCATCATCTTGGTCGATTAGAGTTTAAGAGTCTATTTGGTTTATGATCCTAGGTAGTCAGATCAAAAATTTGGTAATGCTAAAACCTAAGCAATACCAACATCTAGTAAAAAATAGTGTTTGAATTGTAGTCATACTAATTCGCGGGCAATGCCAGAATTAGGGTACAAATTAACGTGTTTGAATTGCAATCATACCAAAGTTTGATAAAATTGTGAGTATGACATATGGACCCCACATGACATCTATTTTTTGCACCAAAATATAGCTAATATGGATTTTATTTTGTTGATTAAATAATAAAGAATACAATAGTCCAGACAAATCACAGATCGAATACACCATTCACAAGGCGTAGTCGTTTAAAACCAATCACTTTTCACCACATCACAAAAGGAGGGACAACAGCCCTGCCTAAATTTTGGCGGACGTTTTGCTCGCCACAAAATAACCAAAGTTTGGGTACTATTTCTATTGGCGTTATCAAAATACTTAAGGCAATACCAAAGTTTGGTGACGATCCAAGTGACTGCCAAAATGCTAGGGTAATACTAAAGTTTGGCATAGCTGGTAAAGGCTTCGATCCAAACAACCCCTAAATCTCAAACATTGCGCTGCTTCCTAGCTCTACCTGCCTGACCAGGCCCACCGCTTCTCTCAGCAAAATGCAAACGATTTGTTGCAGTTATGTTCAACTGACCCGCAGGACCGACAACTCATATACTTCTAGGTGGCCCACCTGTTATAGGCCTATTTGGAATGCGAGAATTTTACTCAAATCTTACACGAAAACTATTTCCACAAAAATCCTATAGAATTTCTGCGTTACAAACAGAGCTTAAACTGCACCCTCGGACCAGACATGAACACACCAATCCTTCTGTCCCACAGAAAATGGGACAAAACCACAAAATGCACGCCATACATATGGGACCAGTTATTTATGTAGACCCATGAGTAGACCTGTTCATGGGCGGTTCGACCTGAACCGATCCAAATTTTTTAGGCTTGAGCATTGATTTTCGGCCCGAAGCCGGAAATAACAATAAAAAGCCATGTTTTATTCTTAAATTTAAAATACTTTAAATAAATGCAATTCATGAGCATAGAAGAACTTGGGGTTGATATGCTTTGTGAGAGGATTCTTCACATTTTGCAACACAAGGCATATTTCCAAGTGGTTCGTCGAAGTCGATACAAGATATTTCTTAGGCGATTTTCATGGAAAAAAAGACTAATGCACTAATATCTCTTGAGGGCATTCTTCATACTCAGGTAAGAGCTTGCTTGGGTTCGGATGATAGATCATCTTCATACCTTTGCGATTATACAAAATCCATTACAGGTTCGTCGTATAAATACAGAAGATTATTCTCATTGTTGTGTAGCCTTTCTTGCATAGAAAGTAAGCTGCGATTATACCATATTACGCTGATTGCTTAAGTTAGTACAATGACTTTACGAGTTTCTCATTGTACATATTTCTATTTGCTCTGTTTTGGTTACGGACGGTGATATATTCGGTATCTTCATATAAATGTCGAATCAATATTTCATAAAGGTATCTTGGTACCCCATCCATCAATTTCACTTCTAACTTCAAGTTCACGCCATTGAGATAAATATTTAAAGGAGTTTCGCCCATGACCGAGAATAGGTTTCTTCATAATCATCTTTTGGGCGTGCGGTGAAACCTTGTGCAACAAGCCTTGCTTCTTTTATTTCTCTTTCGAACAAATACCCACTTATGCCTGCCAGTGCACAAGAAGGGGCGTGCGGCTTACGAGCCCAAGCGTCTTTCTTTTATTCGGAGAGAATAATTCGGTTTATTGCCTTCTTCAATCTTCTCAATCGATCTTTCTCTCATTCGTGAGCAATGCGAACTCTGGATCAAGATCGTTGATTGTGGCAATTTTCTTTGTAAAATAAATGTCGACATTGGTGTTGTCATATTCAAAGATTCTCAGGGTCATAAAGCATAGCTATTTCTTCAGAGGCGATTCTTTTAATGCTTCTACTTGCTCACGGTTGCTTCATTGCGGGGCAAGTCCCTTTAGTTTTCAGCTCAGTGTGTGCGCACACATCCCATCGCGATGTCTCCCTTCATGGGGATGTTCAATTCGGTATGCCTTTTACGAAGGTTCCATACCGATGCAGTCTCAGCGGCTACCCTTACAGTTCGGGCGCACCGGTGATCGGTGTGACAAGTCCTTCTTATCCTTTTCACGGGCGTCCCGGTTGCCAGTTCGAGGGCCGGAGTTCGTCCTTTATTACGAGGCCTGCAGGCGGGATTAGGGATACCTTCATTGGTATTTCAGCCTCTCGGTGCATTCTGCGAGCAAATGCTACTTAGTCACGCTCTTCAAATCACTAAAGTGGTGCACAGCGGTTGATTCGCTAATGCTTGCAAATCAATTATCTTACGGACTTCAATTGTCTTCTAGACTTCAATTCAATTATCTTACGAATTGCAATTAT
The DNA here is from genome assembly GCA_036346255.1 of Ampelocalamus luodianensis. Classification (NCBI taxonomy): domain Eukaryota; kingdom Viridiplantae; phylum Streptophyta; class Magnoliopsida; order Poales; family Poaceae; genus Ampelocalamus; species Ampelocalamus luodianensis. The sequence continues at coordinate 58,209,114 of CM070627.1, read as the reverse complement.
CTTACGGACTTCTCTATTTGCTTCACTAGTCGCGGGTCATATGCATAGATTTCAATTATCTTACGGATTTCAATTGTCTTCTAGACTTCAATTATTTCCGACATTATTATCAAGGGTTGATTTCCTCCCCTAATGGCGGAAGCCGATCTCATCGATATACTATCAACGAATCGGGCATTATGCAAATCTCGATCATAGGGTCCAAACACTTGATTATGGATGTTGTCTCATAACCAATGTATATCGGACTTTCGGAGAAGACCCATTGCGATTGACTGCGGTGTGGTGGTATAGGTATATAACCCTTGCAAACCAAAACCGCGAAGATGAGGAGTTTTCAATCTGACCCTTTAGTTGCATAGTTGGATGGATGTTATAGTGACGGTCTAAAATTGATGAGAAGCCTACGAGCGGGATTTGCGTGTCTCAACATATAGTTGGTAAATTACAATTCTTCAAAGTTACGCTAGTCCATTACAGGTGCGGATGTGTGGTAAAAATAAAATAGTATTTATATCTAAGATACGCTTTTCTGGTCCGATCCGTCCCGGCGTTTAAACAAGTGTACCCACAGGTCATCCTCTGAAAACGGAAACACGTAAGCACAGCTGTAATGCGAACGCATAAAATATTGGACCCGTCTACTGAACGAACATCCATAACCTTGAGTCCTTAGGCCAGTCTCAATGCCAAGTTTTATCTCTCAGTTTCCAACACGTGAAACTTTGATATGAAACAGGGCTCTCTCTCAATGTAAGTTTCATTGCACGGTTTCATAGCTTATTTTAGTATTCGTGGGTCCCATCTCGCCCAATCACATTTTAGTATGGTGCTAAAACGAATTGAGTCCTCAATGGGAGTTTCACACGATTACCAACGTTTTGAAACAACGCGATAAGTTTCATCCCATGAAACTTTCTCCTTCTCTCTCCTAATTTTATACAAAGATTCTTTTAATCAATTATCTTACGGACTTCAATTGTCTTCTAGACTTCAATTCAATTATCTTACGAATTGCAATTATCTTACGGACTTCTCTATTTGCTTCACTAGTCTGCGGGTCATATGCATAGATTTCAATTATCTTACGGATTTCAATTGTCTTCTAGACTTCAATTATTTCAGACATTATTATCAAGGGTTGATTTCCTCCCCTAATGCGGAAGCGATCTCATCGATATACTATCAGCGAATCGGGCATTATGCAAATCTCGATCATAGGGTCCAAACACTTGATATAACACCCTAATAAATATGCAAAAATCTCCAATGCTCTTGAACTCCGGGTTAGTGTTTAAGTATTTTTCTATGCATTTTCATGATTTACTACTATTTATAGTGATTAAAGCAATATAAGCGATCACGGATAATCAAAGCAGTAAATACAATAAATAAATTGCATAGAAATAACAATAACAAGAATAAACATGCTTCAAATCGAGCGATTCAAAATTGGCTTCTCTTTATTCCTTCATCAAACCATCAATCCTTTACAATGAATAGCACCCCTATTTATGAGTTCACGACCACTGCTAGGGTTTGGGATGGGCGCCCACTAATGGTATTGCGAAGTCGAGCCATGGTTTCTAACACGAACATCCATAACCTTGAGTCCTTTTCCACCCCCAACCATAACTGAATCGTTTCGTTTGTTCGCATCGTCTTCTTCCTTCTCACCGACTCCCTGCCCTAGCTTCGTCTCCGGCGACCGCACTAAACCTCCTCTCCGGCGACCGCACTAAACCTCCCCTCCGCGGCGCCCCCGGCCTCCCTCCGTGAGCACCTCCCACCTTACCCCACCGTCCTCGTATTCCTCCTCTCCGGCAGCTCCGCGCGCCTCCATCACCGCCCCCGCCCCCGCCTCCATCACCCGCCACCGACGGCGCCCTCGCCGCTTCGCCCCCTCTTCCCCACCGCCCTCCTCCTATACCTTGGCCGGTGGTGCCCCTTGCTGCCTCGCCACCACCTCCACCTACTGCGGGGTCGCCTCCTCCCTCCCCCTCCCTCTAATCCCGGGGTCCCAGTCAATCCCATCCTAACACCGGTGAACCCTAATCCTAATGCCGGTCAACCGTCATCGGGGATCCCGCCGCCGCCGGAGAAGGTAAGTGAACCCTAACCCTAAATGAAATTCTGAGTTATGAATTTGTGATCTTTCTCAAATTGGAAGTCTTCAATCCGTAACTATGGAACTCATATTTGATAGATAGCAATTGCCTAAATATTTTCCGGGCCACGCGCCTTCCGTGATCTAACCTAGGGATGGACATTTTTTTTACTCAAACCGAATAACCGAACTGAAATAACTGAAATTGTCGGTTTATTCAGTTATTGGTGGTCGGTTCAGTTTCAATCTCGGCACTGTTTTAATGTCGGTTTATGAATTTGTGGTCTCGGGCCGGTGGAGATAATAGTAGTGAAACCTCCTCCTATGCATATTTGCAAATTGTCATTACTGATTGCCGGCACGAGGCTTGCGGCCCGCCCAGGCCAACAAACCCAGTAGCGCGCCTCGCCTCCTCTCCTCACACGAGTCACGGCCCCAGCGCCCCCTGCCTCCTCTCCTCACATGAGTCGCCGCCCAGCGCCGCCTCTCCTCACGCCGGCGGCCCAGCGCCCCTGCCTCCTCTCCCGCCTCGGCGCCCGCGCCTCCTCCAGCGGGCATGCAGTGGGAGTTTTGGTTTAGCGGGCATGGGTATGGGCGAGCACTACCCATACCCGTTGCATCAGATTGCCACCCCTAGTCTAGGAGGCTGTGGGGTGCTGTCCAAGAATCCGTCACCACCACCTTAGCGAATATAAATCACTTGATATCCAGCAATGCATGACTAATATAAACCATTGATCTTTGCAATCCACAATTTTGTATCCTGCCAGCGTTAATTCCATTAATTGGCCTCATCAATCTGTCTAATCCCTTCCCATACACTACACCTCTAATACACAAAAAATCAAAATCCCGATAACACCGTCCCTCTCTCCTCGCGTGCTTGGCTCCCCGTCGTCCTGTCACGCAGGCGCCTATACTCATCTCTCTGTCGGCGTCGCGACGCCTGCTCCTGTGCCACAGCCTCCCCATGCTGCGGTGATGGGAAGTTGCCGGCGAACCGCCATGGAGGACGTAGGACGCGCCGACGCTGCCAGCTCGGCAGCGCCCCTCTGCTCATCTCCAACTCCAAGGTGGACCCATGGCGGGATGGGTTCTCGACAATGGGCAGCGCTGCAACGGCCCCTTGAGCGGTGGTTTTCTGGGCTTGCGGGATGATCGTCGATGAGCTTTCATGCAAAAATGTCAGTCGGACACTATAAGTTAGCTGGAGTATATGTCTACTTAAATCACAAGGAATCATGGTATGAATTGCACAAACGTAACTCAAAACGGCCATAAAAGCTAAACATACCATCCTCTGCGGCACCAACGAGCGACGGATCTTTTGCCAACCCAATGTACATGCCTCGCTGCTTCTCCAGTTCGGCTAAGGTATCGATGATAGGGTTGATCAAGTTGGGATGATCTTCGATGAGAGCCTTCATGTTCTCGAAGGTGAGAGAGACCACCCCAAGTAGTTGTCACGCAATCTTCTCGGCGTCTTCAACCTCTAGGTAAATTTGCAGGTAATCGGCACAGCCTGCTTGATTTTCGCTTCCTCCACATGAGCATGGAATCTCAGGCTGCCATCACTTTCAGGGTAAGTGGCCCTGTAGCGCTCCAAATCAATTTGATTAAGCACCCTTCTTGCAGCAGCAAATTTCCCTAAAGGCGTATATATATGTCTATAATTCAACACATGGATTACAAGAAAACAACACATATCATTCAATATATGAGATGCTTTGCATGCATGCACATCCAGGGATGGATTCAGACCCCTAGTAGAGTGGGCTTTAGCACGAGACGTACGAATATTAGTAGCGTACAGTCTAGGTATTTTTAGCCTAGCTTGGGTAGTAGTTTTAGCTGAGCTAAAAATACCTAGACTATACGCTACTAATATTGGCACACCTCGTGCTGAATCCCACTCTACTAGGGGCCTAAATCCGTCTCTGGATGTGCATGCATGTAGAGCATCTCATATCTTGAATGATGAGTTATGTATTCCCGGTGTGTGTATATATATAGTCGATACGCCTGCCTTTCGGGAAGTTTGCTGCTACAAGAAGGGTGCTTAAGCAGATTGATTTGGAGCGGGCCACTTACACTGAAAGTGATGGAGCCCGAGGTATGGATCCTCATGTGAAGAAAGCGAAAATCAAGCAGGCTAGTGCCTGTTATCTACAGATCCACCGAGAGGTTGAAGACGCTGAGAAGATTGCTCGATAGCTACTTGGGGTGGTATCTCCCTCTCAGCTTTCGAGAACATAAAGGCTCTCATCGAAGATCATCCCGACTTGATCGACCCTATCATCGATACCATACCCGAGCTTGAGAAGCAGCGAGACATGTACATCGGGTTGGCAAAGATCTGCCGCTCATTGGTGCTGCATGACTGGTATGTCTAGCTTTTATGGTCATTTTGAGTTACGTTTGTGCAATTCATGCCATGATTCCTCGTGATTTGAGTAGACGCATACTCTAGCTAACTTATAGTGTCTGATTGACATTCTTGCATATCTATCTGTCATGTGGGGCCGGCATTATAGGTGGCGCCGCAGGGATGAGCCGGCCCTACCGGCTTAAGATGTCAAGTCTAAGAAAGGTTAATTTAGGACGAATCCTATTTAGGCCCGGTAATGGGCCAAGGCCTGACCCTAGCCCATGATTTGTAACAGACAGCCCAACCCCTGTCCGGCTCGATTAAATTTATTTCAATCCTGCCCAACCCTGTACGACAAGAAAATGACCCCAACCTGGCTTGGCCCATTTGAATTCTTAGGGCCGACCCGTAATATAGTAATGCAATGAGGCCCGTGGGGCCTTTTAATCTTGCAGCTTTGTTGCTTTACGTGAAGTATGGAGAAGACAATATACATCGACCCATTCCAATTGAGTATCTAGTGCCGTTGCTAGAAGAACATGTAGCTGGGAAATCAAGGAGACTGAGCTCTGCCTCCACTCGATGCCTTCGGCCATTGATGTAGCTGCGGCGACGAGGCGGCGAAGTCTATCAGGACTAGCGGATGGTGATGACAAGCTCGTCCAATTTGTCGTAGTCCTCGATGGCATCCGAATCGAGGAAGCAGTTGGGAGAAGCACACACATGGATCACAACTTGAATCGATGATAGATTCGTCTAGGTGAATTCCGCGCCGCCTCTTTGGCGAATCTAGCTTTTCCTGAAGAGATCCAAGTCTCTTTAGGGAATCATCGGTGACATACCTTAGACACATCATTCGGGCCAAAGGCGTCGCCATGGACACGTCTAAGGTGGAGGGGGTACTGGATTGGCTGCAGCCCCAGTCGGTATGCGGCTTCCTCGGCTTGGTAGGCTACTACCGTCGCTTCATCAAGAACTATGGCGCCATGGTAGCCCCTTTGACTTGACTCCTCCGTAAAGAGGGGTTCACTTGGAAGGAGGAGGCCACACAGGCTTTTGCGGCAGTCAAGACGGCGCTCACTTCGGTGCCTGTCCTCCAGTTGCCGGACTTTCTCTCCATTTATTGTGGAGTGTGACGCATCGGGCACGGGATTTGGCGCCGTTCTTCATCAAGGTGCTGGGGCCATCGCGTTCTTCAGCTGTCCCATTGCGGCATGCCACACCAAGCTGGCGGCTTATGAACGCGAGCCCATTGGGCCAGTACAGGTCGTGCACTGGAGGCCGTATTTGTGGGGCATCCTTTCACTATCAAGACAGGCCATTATACCCTCAAGTTTCTTTTGGATCAGCGTCTCTCAACGGTACCTCAACATCAATGGGTGAGCAAATTGTTTGGGTTTGATTTTGTAGTCGAATTCAAGCCCGGTCGCTTGAATATGGTCGCTAACGCCCTGTCTCGCCGGAATGCCAAATTGGGGATCGCTTTCGCCATCACTGTGCCCTGGTTCTCTTTGCTCGAGGATCTACGCCATGCCGCATACACAGAGCCGAACTTGTTGAGCCTCCGAGAGCGCATCGCCTCCGGTGAGTTGGGTTCTTCTTGGGCCTTGGTGGAGGGCATGGTGTGCTATGAGCAGCGCACCCACGTTCCAGCGTTCCAGCTGACTCCATGTTCCTGTCGACTGCCCTGGGGGCTGTACATGATGGGCCTCATGAAGGGATCCAGAAGACACTCCATCACTCGTGGGAAAATTTACATGTCCCATAGGATCGGGCGGTGGTTCAGGAGTACGTCCAGGGATCAAAAACCCGGTATCGGGCCAAATCGGTCGGGGCGAGGAGCGATAACCGTAGGCCGGTTCTGGGAAAAACAAATTTTTATTTGAAATTCGCGAATTTGATTAAAACCATTCAAAATTCAAAAAGCAATTTGAATTTTAAAAACCGAAAACGGCGGATTTCATTTCGTTTTACCACCGAAATCCGGTTCTGCGATAAGCCGATTCCGCCGGTTTTGTTTCCATGAATCGTCTGCGCTATGGGAGTGCCGCAGCGCAACAAGGCGAAACGACTCCACGGTGGGGTTTGCTCACCCCTAGCAGTCCCTTCCTCGGTGTGGTCCGATATCTCCATGGACTTTGTGGTGGGATTGCCGAAAGTGGGCGGCAAATCTGTCATTTTAACAGTGGTCGATCGATTATCAAAATACGCCCATTTCATCCCTTTGGCCCATCCATATTCGGCTTCTTCCATTGCACAGGCCTTCTTTGCAGAGATTGTTCGGCTTCATGGCATCCCTACCTCCATTGTATCGGACAGAGACCTAGTCTTCACCCCGAGTTTCTGGAAGGACTTATTTGCTCAGTGTGCTACCAGACTTAACATGAGTACAGCGTATCACCCGCAATCTGATGGCCAATCCGAAGTGGTAAACAAGATCATTGCCATGTACCTCCGTTGCATGACTGGAGACCGGCCACGACAGTGGGTTCGATGGCTGCCTTGGGCGGAATTCATTTATAACACTTCTAATCATTCAGCACACAAGACGACGCCATTCTGAGTGGTGTATGGGCGCGACCCCCCCTCTTTTCGTGACTATGAGCTAGGAGCCGCGCACACCACACTACCACAGTGGTTGATCAGGTACTCTAGGGCCACGATTTGTTCCTGGTAGATGTTCGATCGCCTACTACATGCCAAGAATTTTACAAGAAGTTCTACGATCAGAAGCATCACCAAGTACCCTTTGACGTTGACTATTTGGTTTGGTTGCACCTTCATCATCGAGCGGCCGCATCTTTGCCTGGGGCTAGTTGTGGGAAGCTCGGGCCTTGTTATTTTGGGCCTTATCGCACCTAGCATATTAGCTGGATCTTGCCAAGATTGCCCATATACATGATGTCTTCTATGTGGGTTTTCTAAAAAAGTTCGACGGGGTGCCCCTGGCGTCACCAACCCCAATGCCTCCACTCCTCCATGGGCGGGTGATCCCAGCACCTCTGAAAGCGCTGCATGCTAGGTTTTATCACGACAAGTGGCAGGTGTTAATTCAATGGCAGGATTCATCCGCATCCGATGCTTCATGGGAAGATGTCCAGGAGTTCAAGATGTTTTATCCCTTTTTTCAGTTCGAGGACGAACTGTTTGTCGAGGGAGAGCCGCAGGGATGAGCTGGCCCTATTGGCTTAAGATGTCAAGTCTAGGAAATGTTAATTTAAGAAGAATCCTATTAGGAAGGTTTAATTTGGTAAGAGTCCATTAGGGAAGTTTGCATTAGGAAGAATAATACCTTTCAAGTCAGTTTGTATTGCATTAGGAAGGATACTACTTTCCAAGTCGGTTTGTACCCCTTTATATACGCAACATATGCATCAATGAAAAGCAGCAAAGGATTGGGTAGTTACCTAATCCCCTTACTCCATCTCTACTGTTCATTTGTGCGCACTGTTCATCCGTGCGGCCGTGCCATCTCTTTCCCCTGTTCACTACCGGCAGCTAGGGTTCCTCCTAGCCGCCCACCACCACGGCGTTCGACGTAATCCTCATCCACCTGAACTAATCCTTCCCTTCCGCCTCCGCTCCCAACGTTCATCACTTGACACTATCTTTTTCTAATATCGTATTTTCGGCTCTTGTGACTATCTTTTTCTAATATCGTATTTTCGGCTTTTGTGAGAAATGACGCCACGCCACAACTTGTGCTTGAGGTTTTGGACATACTTCATTTGTCTAGCCACCATTACTTTTCCTAGTTTTGTTGAACTGCACTATGTCTAAAATGTGTACTGAGTGATATGTGAAGTGTCTCAACTTCACACAACGTGCATTTCTGGTGATGCGGTGTGCAAATGTGCATAAACTATCAGAATCATTGTCCTTTCGTGATTAGTAGACATCATGCATTTTAAACTTCTGCTACTACTTTATTAGCTTACTACAACTGTTTATTTTCATGCATGCGTGGTTATTGAATTCCGTTGGATATACCCTACTTTTATCCCTGTTTGGCTGGACAAACTATGCATACATGTACACCTCTGTTTTTTGGTAGAACAACAAGAAGAAACCTTTCAATTACAATATTGCAGAAGCATGTTTTGTGTACATCGAGTTGGCAAAACTCGTCGCACATTGGTGCAGTATAGGCTGGTATGTCTAGTTTTTATGGTCACTTTGAGTTACGTTTGTGTAATTCATGTCAAGATTTGTCGTGATTTGAGTTGACGTATGCTCCAACTAGCTTAATGTCTGACTGACATTCTTGCATGCCTATCTTTCTCTAATATCATATTTTCGGGGCTCCTGTGAGAGATGATGCCATGGCAGAACTTGTGCTTGCGGATTTGGACATACTTCACTCGGCCCGCCATTACTTTTTCCAGTTTTGTCGAACTGCACTTTCTGAAATGCGTACTGAGTGATCATGTGAAGTGTCTCAACTTCACACACGTATATTTCTGGTGATGCGGTGTGCAAATGTGCATAAATTATCAGAATCACCGTCCTTTTGCGATTAGTAGATATTATGCATGTTAAACTTCTGCTACTACTTTATTAGCCTACTGCAACCGTTTATTTTTATGCATGCGTGGTTATTGAATTCTGTTGGATAGACCCTACTTTTATCCCTGTTTGGCTAGACAAACTATGCATAAATGTATTGAAAGGTCTCTTCTTGTTCTTATACCAAAAGCATGTATGCATAGTTTGTTCAGCCAAACAGGGATAAAAGTAGGGTCTATCCAACAGAATTCAATAACCACGCATACATGAAAATAAACGGTTGCAGTAGGCTAATAAAGTAGTAGCAGAAGTTTAACATGCGTGATGTCTACTAATCGCAAAAGGACGGAGATTCTGATAGTTTATGCACACCGCATCACCAGAAATGTACGTTGTGTGAAGTTGAGACACTTCACATGATCACTCAGTACGCATTTCAGATAGTGCAGTTCGGCAAAACTGGAAAAAGTAATGGCTGACTGAGTGTAGTATGTCTAAAGCCGCAAGCACAAGTTCTGGCGTGGCGTCATCTCTCATAGGAGCCGAAAATATGATATTAGAGAAAGATAGGCATGCAAGAATGTCAGTCAGACATTAAGCTAGCTGGAGTATACGTCAACTCAAATCACGAGGAATCTTGGCATGAATTGTACAAACGTAACTCAAAGTGATCATAAAATCTAGACATACTAGCCTATGCTGCACCAATGTGCGACGAATCTTTTGCTAACTCGATGTACACCAAACATGTCTCTGCAATATTGTAATTGAAAGGTTTCTTCTTGTTCTTCTACCAAAAAACAGAGATGCACATGTATGCATAGTTTGTCTAGCCAAACAGGGATAAAAGTATGGTCTATCCAACGGAATTCAATAACCGCGCATGCATGAAAATAAACGGTTGCAGTAGGCTAATAAAGTAGTAGCAAAAGTTTAAAATGCATGATGTCTACTGATCGCAAAAGGACGGTGATTCTGATAGTTTATGCACACCGCATCACCAGAAATTGCGCGTTGTGTGAAGTTGAGACACTTCACATATCGCTCAATACACATTTCATATATATATATATATAAATCGCCATGATTAATTGTTCATGTTGGACATGAAAATCACATATCAAAAGCTAGCCGCAATGCTTCTATATCATTTAAGAGAATGTATCTACAAAAAATTCGTGTCAGCGCCACTAAGCTAGTGATTTCTGTCATCCCATCAAAAGTCGTTAGTTCAACTCCAGAATTCATCTTTCACGGATTTTGCCTTAAGTGTGCACGTTTTCCCTTAATTTCTTTTTTGATCCAAATAATCAAAGGAATACTCACTCTTTAATGAATAAAAAAAACCGTATATACATCAAGTATCACTTCAATTCCTGATATGCTACAAAATTGCCTACACAATGGAGCTCTATGCATTGCACCCTTTCACTAAATTATAGTGCCTAAGAGAGAACCTCCAAGGAGGTCACACAGGCCCCCATCCATTAGACCACAAAAAAACTGCTTTTATGTTTCTTCTTGCTTGTCTAGATGCCAGCTTGTATGTTGCTTCTTGCTCGTATAGATGCCACTACGTTCATTCTCCAACATCAAGTCATTTTTCAAAGACAGAAGGACAGGGCAACTACTCCCAAACAAAACTGAAGTGATCATTCCACGGAGACAGCAAACAAATTGTACAGAAGCTAATCAGAATCTGAGTCAATAGTTAGTATCAATCTTGGTCGAACTGAATGTGGTTGCCCAGGTGGTGAGAAAGGACCACGAGATCTCCCTCCAGTCAAGTCATCATCATTCGCGCTCTTGAGAACTGAAGCTGAACACGAGGAACCGATTATTAAATCTTTCGATGAAAATGTAGAGGCATGGTTATATAAAGAGGCATGGTTATATAAGTCACTATATTAACGTAATATCAAAAACCGCAATGCTTCTATAGTAATGTGTTGACATTTGCAAAGGCAGCTGTATCTTGGCAATAAACTAAGCAGAGATAAAACTGTAGCAGCGATAATGCAATTCTGGTCATCTAAGAGCAGGGGCGGACCCACCCTTCGGGCATGCTCGGGCGGCCGCCCGAGCTCCCCTTCGGCGCGGAGTCCTCCTCCACCTGCTGCTCCTCCACTCGCTCTAGTAGCCCGCACTGGGCTGGCCGGGTATGGCCGCCGTATTCTTCCACGACGTTGTCGACGACCTCAGCGTCGGCAAGCCCGAGATCGCCGAGCTGCATGACACAGACACGCTCGACGCCGCCGCGCGGGCCATCGCTGCCAGCCCCGAGGGTGCCGTGCCCGTCTGGCGCCCGCGGGTGGCGCCCGACGAGCTGCCGTCCGGGGCCAGGTTCCTGGGGATGATCTCCGCGCTCGACATCGCCGCTTTCGTGGCCGGCGCCGGCGCCGGCGACCGGGCGATGCGCGCCGTGGTTGGCGAGGTCGTGCAGCCCAACCCCGGGCTGCTCAGGGAGGTCGATCCCGGCACGAGGTGAGCTCTCCGCCGTTGTTTCTTGGTGTATCTCTTCTCGCTGCTATCTCACCGCTATCATGGCACGCCTATCTGGCCAGAAAGTTCGGTTTTTGGTCTGTGTTTCGATTGATCCGTGACCCAGGATTGGATTTTTAGCATGATTCTTAGTGCCTAATTTCTAATTGTGGCTTGACTGTGTTGAATTGATCGATAAGTATGTGTGTGTTTCCATATGTGTTAATTGATCCGTGAGCGAAGTGGAATCTTTACACGTTCTGACTGCTAAATTGTGTTCAACTTGTACTTTTGATGTGTTCTCTAGGCATTTCTTGTTACTGATTTCATGCCGTTGTTAGTAGTAATTGAAATTCTGGTTTATGCACTGTGGTTACTGGTTCGTTCCGGTTGTCAGAATGGCCATCATGGCGTGTTTGAGTGTGGTCATTCATGTTGGCCTGACCCATGCCGCCATCTCTCACTTGATGTACAAGCTTGCAACGCACAATCATGTCCATATTCCAGCAGGTTTCCTGCCACTGGCCCACTGCTACTAGTCCCAAATTTGCCCCAGAAACTGGCTCATGCAGAGATTGATGGTTGACAAACTTCACCAAGATTATCGCCTGGATCATCTCGGGGAGTATTATCCCAAAATGACAGTCCCAGATCATCAAGACCTTCATCAAGCATAAGAAATGAAGTTTCATCTGGGCCTCCTCCAGGTTGTTCCCCGCACATTCCTGAAGTTTCAGGTGGGTAGGGTGGAAATGGATTCCCGGTGTCATGTGCTGAGCTGCAATTCACAGCACTAGGAGATAACACATGACATTATCATCATCTGAGTTGCTCAGAACTATAATATCCTGCTCTGCTAGTGCTGGAGGAACATGTTCATCCATAGGAGAAGAATCAAGATCATGGACATTGCTCATAGGGTAATCAAATTGTCCTTGTTCTAAATTATAACTTCCATCTTGGGCGTTCTCATGATCAGTGTTGCTTGCAAGGGTGGTGCAATTTTCATTTTCAAAGTATCCTGTCCGATCATTATCAGAAGATGGCATCAAGTTAACATCCTCTCTCTTGCTAATTTCTCACCTGCCATTGTTGATTTTCTAATTCCCAACTTCAGACAATGCTTCTTCTAATCTTCGTTAATATCGTGCTTTACAATACCCATGTAGTCCTTGGATCTTATATCTGTGCCATACAGAGTACCATCTGGTAAGTGCCACTACGTATTACGTAAGATCCTTCAGTTCAGCTCCACCCTTCACTCTCCAGGAACCATCAGGCTTGCTTGACATCAATTTCAGATGATCATCTCCACAGCTTTGGATCTAGATCGCCAAAAACATGTCCTTCATTTGCACTATAAATGTCCAGAGAGATTCTTCAGGCAAATTGGACGTTGCCACTGCAGATAACGAAACATAATTTGAGTACACAAAGAAAAGAGAGAAAACTAATTGACGTGAGAAAAGTTACCAAACGTTCAGTGACCATTGATTAAGTTCCACAGAAGCTTCTAAATCAAAACAACCCATGTGAACGCAGGGTTTGAACCTACCAGCTATCTTAATCCTTGAACCGGTCATCTGTCAAGATAAATGAGCTTTTAAATAAGTAAGACACATTTTACAAACATAACATAAGAAAACATAATGGCTAACTCTGTGTGAAGGAGTGCAAACATACTGTGAATCAAACATCTTATTGAAAAAATGGGATTATAGAAAAGCATCAGGTTAAAAATTAAACATAGATGATTCTAGGAAGAGTAAATTTAAGCCTTAGGTGTCATGGCTACATCACAGAGAATAATGTTAGATGGCAAATGCTAATATTCCAATGCTAATATTCCAATGGACACGAAGACAGGTGTAATAGACATATCGAGCAAGTAGCAGCATATGAGCAATATCATTAAGGATCTAAGCATTCTCGGTAATGGCCAGAGTCCTTACAGGGCATCGGAGATTTAAAGAGAGAATCAGCCACAACTTCAATAGCGGTGTCACTGCATTATCTGCCTTAGTTCCACCACCGTGTTAGAATCAGCCACAACTTCAATAGCAGTGTCACTGCATTATCTGCCTTAGTTCCACCACCAACACGGTGACGCACACGAGAAAGGGCATCATCAAACCTCTCACCATCTTGTTCCGTTGGCACCAAATTTAGGACTTGACCACTGTAATATCCTGTTTAGAGAATATAAAGAGATTGGAAGATTTCTTGTTTGTCTCGCCAAAAACGGGACAGTCAACATCTTGCAACATGATTTTTATGACTGGAACGGTTTCAAATGAAAAACCTCGTAACTACAAAATTATAGATATCTTTGCATAGCCCAATTTAGAGTCTCTATTGACCTAATTTGGAGTTCCGACGTGTGAGATATGGGCCCACAAGGCAGATTGCACAGAGAATCAGAGTCCACAACTCAGACAATTTTCAAAGCAAATTTGGCAATAAAGACGACGTTTTCATAAAATCTCCTTAAATAGAAAGTTACAGTACTATGAGTTAGCTAAATGAAAAAAAAGATTCACTTTATTCTGAGTTCGGGAGAGAAAGTTATGACCTTCAAAAGGTTCGCTACACGTAAGGAAAGTGTAAAACTGACTTGAATTCAAAGTGTATTCTGAATCAAATTCAATACTGGTTGTTTCCAACCCTACCACGTTCAAGCCATGACCCTCCAGCCCCTTGGCCTTTAAATAAGACCTCGGGGGTGCCCGTTGCGCTCCCCAAACCCTAGCCGCCACCCCTCCATGTTGCACTCCTCCTTGTTGCACTCATCCCCTGCTGCTACCCTAGGGCGCCACTGTAACACCCCAGCTCAACATTGAGCCTGGAATGCTACTAAAATTAAATTAAACTAAGCTAAACTAAGACCAATTACAAAATCTCGACAAAACCTCCTTTGTATAGTCGCTATACCGAGGTTCCAACAATTGATCAAGGCATTTATCAATATAATCATAATCGTGTTCATTCAAGCGTGTAGAATAATATCATAAACATAACCAAAACTTTCTATTCTCATTATTACAGCTTAACCCAAACTCAAACTATCCATAGCTTCTAACAGTAAACATAACATTTAACAATAATTTCATAATCCAATTCACTCATGCATAAGAGATAATCATAGGAATGTAATCAAATTAACACTATTCTCACAACCATAATCGAATCATAAAACAACCATGGGTATTTCTCGTGATCTATTTATTCTTTTATGAAGCTAAATGACAATTGTTTTAATGTTGTGAGGTAGTGCGTGCTTTCCAATTCATCTACTCCTCCCATGCATGCCGGTCTTGCGCTTGTACCTAAAACACATCAAAGCAAGAGTGAGCCCAAAGACTCAAAGAAGTACCAACAAGGCTAAGCAAGTTAACATTCATAGCATCAATAATCCAAGATAAACAATGCACGAGTAAAGCCTTCATGCTCATGTGAATGCAACCAATGCAATGCACCTTTTATCTTTATCTCTTTCCGCATTTTACCGTGAATGCGGGTATACAACCGTCATTGTGTCCTTGCGCGCGTGCTCCGCACACAGGACCAAAAGCCTATGCACTACATGTATAGGGACCTTTGCCCATCATCCGAATGATGGGGACCTCTTTGCTCATAGCCCACATTGCACCAATGTGGGGACCTCGAGCCCGCCAATACATGACGGGACCTCAACGAATGCATGCTTGGTCACCACGTGACCAAGCTTCAAAGATGATCTCAATATGCACATGCACAACATCTCTTCATCACCAATATACCAAGTACGATAACAATGGACATAAATAGAGCATAATCATACTTGGAGCATTCACTAATCTCAATATAAACATCATGCCAGCAACCTTACTTCGCTATCATATATCAAAAACATGCATGTAAGACCAAGTCTCCAACACGATTGGAACATGCAATTGTTCCATGCCCACGTCTTTCATATACACGAATTTAACATGTACATAACAACAAGTATGATTTAGCAACGCTCAAGGGAAACATTAACCATAGCTTGCATTCATCAAGATAAAAGGAAAACTCATTACGCTAACATTCGTGCAAGACTACAACAAGCAATCACCATAATCATATCATACAACCGAAAATACGCTATAACCCGAATACTTGCCTCAACCGTGCGTAAAAACGGCGACGCGAAGTGGGTGCGCCTTGGGATCTCGCGCACACTGACAAGAAGATAACCCCAAACTAAGAATAACATACTGGACCAAAATCATACATCACATTACAATCGAAATCGCTAATCTTCTTATCACGCCTAGCTTTTCTAATTTCTAGCGATCGGTCACTGCGACAGCAGACTTCAAAATTCATAACTTTCTGCTCAGAGTCCAAATAGGATGATCTTGGACAATCTGAAAAGGTAATTGAATTACCTAAATAAACCTATTTGGGGAGCCCTTTGATTCTGTCATTAACTTCCCTATCAAACCAATAATCAGACAACAGAATTCTCGTCGGGTTCTCTGGACAGACGCTAAAACCACCATAACTTTTGCTACGAAAGTCCAAATCTCGTGTTCTTTATCTCTATGAAAAGGTATAGAAATTACCCACATTTTTCGTTATATTGAGGTCCTCTGATTTCGACCTTAACTAGCAGATTCTTTCCATTTTGTACAGACTGTTCAAAACCGACAGAATAACAGAGCAGCGATACTAAAAATTCATAACTTCCTGACCGTTAATCGGATTTGGGTGATCTTGGTGGCCACTGAAAGCTAAGAACATAACCTACAACTCTCTAGGAGATCCAAACTCCTAATTCTGCCTCTAACCACATGAAATCGGCCGCGCAAGCTACTGGACAAAATTGGACAGAGAACATAAATTAACCGATGCAATCGATCTACTAGCAAACTCTTCTAATGACTATCAAACCTCACGAGAAACCCGTCGTTACCCTTGATGGCGTGCTGACGACGCACTAACAAACCCCAAGAAGGTCCTCCTTTTCCTCTCTTCCTTCTCTTCTTCCTTTCTCCTCCCTTCTCTTCTTTTCCCTTCTTCTTCCTCCTTGGCGGCTGCAAAGTGCTTCCTCTTCTCTTTGGCCAGCAGCAATGGAGGTGGAGGGAGTTGGAGAGGTGCGCAAGGGGTGGAGGAGGTGTGGAGGAGGTGGGAGGAGGTGGTGGCGAAAGGAGGCGGGAGTGGAGAGGAGGGGAGATAGGAGGGGCGGCTAGGGTTTGGAGGTGGAAGTGGCACCCTCTCCTTGGCCGGCCACCCTTGGTCCTCTTGGGCCAAGGCCCAAGCCCAGTTGCCCACTAAACGCGAAAACCCCTCTCAAATCCCGATTTGGTGATTTTCTAAAAGAACCCTCCTCCGATTAATTAATCTCTCCGAATAAACAATCTCTCCGATTCAAATGATTTTCACACTATCGGGTATTACATTCTACCCTCAACAGATTCGACCGAATCTAAACACGCTAAGCGAAAGAACAACCACGATTGAGAACGAACAACCAGAACCACGCATTCTGGGAACAACACCGGTTAAAGCTCAAGCACGCAAAACTCCAACTTCCCAAGTGGTCTCTCTTGACCGAGGACCACAACACAAAGACGAAATACGACGTCCGATCTAACACTGACCCAACCTTCCGGTACACTCACCGGACAAGACTCAAGGTAAGATCTCACTGATGGTCAACTAGCGCAACAAGCTTCAAACTCGATCTCCTGTACCCACTCATCACCAAAACATACATGACGTTACGATTACAAGACGGACTCGAGATATCATGGCGGACGCTATTTAGCGAGAACAACCCAATGTAACTTGGGTTAACCTTCCCAAAGATACTGAGCCACACGACATGCGGATAGAACACGTAACTCGTGTTCCACCGCTCAAATATACTCCTCACTAAAGCAAAAATCACCTCCTTTAACTAAAACACACAACAACAATACTCTTCCTAAACACACTCTTTTACCAAAGAAAGCTCAACTGAAAATGAAGAACTCTCAACGCAACCAAACGTTACCAACTCGGTACTAAAAGGAGTCAAATTCAAAATCGACGATTTATCACTAAAATCTTTCCACCTTCAATTAGAAAATTTGCAAATAAACACCACGATCGCTAAAAGAGAAACCACTCAATTAACCAAATCCATCATTTCTTTTATTCTTTCTGAACCGATAAGAATCATATATACCAAAATCGAGTCAAACTCAACTTACGAAAGATATTGGTCAACAACACAAAACTCAAACGAGGATCGAGGAAACAATTCACTCCTTTGAGGAAGTATCAAATTCTCCGTATCTCTTTAAGAATAAAATCTCTCTCAACTTTGGAGTTTCGGTTCATCACAAAACACACTAACTCATCTTTCTTAACTTTACATTCTCAATGTTACACTCAAGTTGAAATACATCATCCACAATTCCGTATAAAGGCTCTATCGACGCCGCCAAGCTTTATCTCAACAACTCCTCTATCTACAAGATTAATTTGACAGATGACTTCCAATGCATCTCAAAATAGATTACACACGCAATCACATCTCCTCAATGTTTTAGAAATAAACAACTTGGAATTCACAAACTCTCACAAATACATACTTTCTCTAAAAGGGCTCTATCAATGATCATCTCACTGTCAAACCCACACTTAATCTACCTCCTCTACACATAATCATTGGGTGCCCATGTCCTAGCATAAAAATGCCAAGCCCAAATTAAACTCCAAGACTCCTACAACGAACTTCTCATATAAAAGATAGGAAATCCTCGATTAAATCGTAAAATCCCACAATTCCAACATACTCACTCATTAACATCATCATGACAATATTTTCTTGACCGTTTACCTTTACAAAGATTATAACCCTCAAAAGGTTACTCATTTAAAGCCAAATCACTCTTGACGTTACTCAATATTTTCCATTATCCCATTAATTAACTTGGCGATTTGATTACTTTGTAATCTCACTCTCATTAAACCACATCATCAAGAATAACTTTCATAACCTCGCAATACTACCAAATTGCGATACTCTAATAAATTGATCCGATTTCCATACTTGCTAATTCTAATGCTCGGTCAAAAGGACACCAAATATTGGACTACATCTCGCTATAGGTCCTACTAGTTGCGACAACGAGATCTGTTAGCTCCAAAGACAAATATTCTTTTTAACTCAAATCCTCTCCAAGGATTATTCTAATAAATCGATTTATTACTCCGTGCCTCTCGCATAACCCGACACCTAAGGGTTCACCAAACCATCTACTAGACCACCACTGCCTAGATGCCAAAACACCACCTCCGAGACTTTACAATACAGATCGGTTAACCCTTTCTTGGAAGAAGAGGCAAATAGAAATAAATCTCAAAGACAAAGGAAAACGTTACCACTTACGGTGAGTTACAAGATCAAGAGAAACAATCGATAAAAGCGTTTCAAAACCAAAAGATATAATCAAAGTTGAGGCGCACGCCCCACAATCGAGAGAATATCAAACCTCGACGAGAATAAAACATCGCTTTTAGAATTTGGAAAACTCTTATGGCAAGAACAAAAGTTTTAGACAAACTTCAATATTATGCAAGTTATGAAACTTTACTTAAATCTCAAATACTTCCACTTTTCTCGATTTTCGTTGGTTATAGCATCACCATGGCATTTCCGACAAAGAGTAATTGAAGATCATAACACCTATTCCACTTAGGAACTAATAAAACCTCTCAACACGTCACTTTGCTCTAAACAAATTCAGCTATCACATCAACATGAGGTCCAAAGATCACAAATGCGAACTAGAAACATATTCAATTAATTAACATCTCATGAGCGATCCAATCCTTCATACAAAACATTCAATATTATCATCATAATCCCTTACTAACAATCACACTAGTAATGTAACAATACACTCTTAGCGAGACTCATCATAGCCTCTTATCCCATCATAAATTTCTCCAAAGGAAACACAAGCCACAAGGTTGAAACAAACCTATTTTAACTAGTTCATACTATCAAATGATACTTTCGCAAAGCACACTATCGAGGCCACTTACTCATTCATCCACTCAACCATTAGTGTTACTCACACCGCTCCAACTGTCATTAACAATTGTCAATTGTATGTATCATGTATACAAATAGGGTCCTACTTGCTTGTAGTCACATAACCATCTATAAACACAAAGTCAACATTTAATAATCTCATCGCTGCATAAATGTGGTTTCACAACATGCTACCTCAACGCTCGCCTAATCTAATATACATGTTTCAATCTAGCATTTAGGTATGATCATCAAGTAACCGCTTAAGAAAAATTCCAAATTTGATATCCTCTAAGGCATCGCTCAAACACATACTTAACATAACCATCACTAATGGGTAGACTAATCCATAAAGATACATTACTCCATGCTATCCAATAAATCTACCTGATTCCACAATCCTAACGATCAGACCAATTCATCAAAATTCCACACCTCTTAACAACTCCATTGATTCTAACTAAATATTGTCATACTCATAGTCATAACTCATCAAGAACCACTAAGGACAACCTCCACTTATTCAACTTTCTTTGATAAGGACCTTAGTTAAGATCGATCATGCACAAACTGCGAACTTAACTTGAAACTCATAACACAACCATTAATATTCAACGGTCAAAATATCCAAGAGAGATACGTTGAGTCAAAACCTTCATGAACTAAAGGACTTGCAAAAGGAAACTTTCATTAACCAAAACATCAAGCTAATAAATAGGTCAAGCTTTCCAATGAGAAAACAACACCAACACTACAAAAGTCAATCTTGACAATTAGCAAAGTTCACCAATCGCGAGAATAACTCAACGGTTGGGAAAAACAATAATTGATTTACGAGGCAAATTAAGCCAAAGGAAACACATCAAAATTTCAAAGAAGCCCATCAAACGAACCTGATAAGAGTTGTCCAAATTCAAATTCGTGGAAGAGAACAACTCTTCTAAAGATTCTCGCTATCGACACTGTACTAAGATATTCGGGTAGCACTTCTCTATTCCCACTCACTAACGGTGGTGTAACCTGGTAAAGCCGTGGTCACAACCACGACCTTAACCTCTCCACAACGACTATTCTCACTCATAATAATCATTATAATTAATTAATAAGCGACCAAACTTAATTCATATCAAGAATAACCAAAACGATATGACGGAAACGTAAATGCAATGATTGGCCCATTCCCATCCTCATCGTACAGTGTGTCAAACTTTTAAGTTGATTAACATTAGCATTTTTTTATATCTAGTCACCACGGACCTACACCGCTCGATACTAATCAGAACACCTCACTCAACATTGAGCCCGAATGCTACTAAAATTAAATTAAACTAAGCTAAACTAAGACCAATTACAAAATCTCGACAAAACCTCCTTTGTATAGTCGCCTATACCGAGGTTCCAACAATTGATCAAGGCATTTATCAATATAATCATAATCAGTTCATTCAAGCGTGTAGAATAATATCATAAACATAACCAAAACTTTCTATTCTCATTATTACATTAACCCAAACTCAAACTATCCATAGCTTCTAACAGTAAACATAACATTTAACAATAATTTCATAATCCAATTCACTCATGCATAAGAGATAATCATAGGAATGTAATCAAATTAACACTATTCTCACAACCATAATCGTAATCATAAAACAACCATGGGTATTTCTCAGATCTATTTATTCTTTTATGAAGCTAAATGACAATTGTTTTAATGTTGTGAGGTAGTGCGTGCTTTCCAATTCATCTACTCCTCCCATGCATGCCGTCTTGCCGCTTGTACCTAAAACACATCAAAGCAAGAGTGAGCCCAAAGACTCAGCAAGTACCAACAAGGCTAAGCAAGTTAACATTCATAGCATCAATAATCCAAGATAAACAATGCACGAGTAAAGCCTTCATGCTCATGTGAATGCAACCAATGCAATGCACCTTTTATCTTTATCTCTTTCCGCATTTTACCGTGAATGCGGGTATACAACCGTCATTGTGTACTCTTGCTCGTGCTCCTCCGCACACGGGGACCAAAAGCCTATACACCACATGTATAGGGACCTTTGCCCATCATCCGAATGATGGGGACCTCTTTGCTCATAGCCCACATTGCACCAATGTGGGGACTCGAGCCGTCAATACATGACGGGGACCTCAACGAATGCATGCTTGGTCACCACGTGACCAAGCTTGACATGATCTCAATATGCACATGCACAACATCTCTTCATCACCAATATACCAAGTACGATAACAATGGACATAAATAGAGCATAATCATACTTGGAGCATTCACTAATCTCAATATAAACATCATGCCAGCAACCTTACTTCGCTATCATATATCAAAAACATGCATGTAAGACCAAGTCTCCAACACGATTGGAACATGCAATTGTTCCATGCCCACGTCTTTCATATACACGAATTTAACATGTACATAACAACAAGTATGATTTAGCAACGCTCAAGGGAAACATTAACCATAGCTTGCATTCATCAAGATAAAAGGAAAACTCATTACGCTAACATTCGTGCAAGACTACAACAAGCAATCACCATAATCATATCATACAACCGAAAATACGCTATAACCCGAATACTTGCCTCAACCGTGCGTAAAACGGCGACGCGAAGTGGGTGCTGCGCCTTGGGATCTCGCCACACTGACAAGAAGATAACCCCAAACTAAGAATAACATACTGGACCAAAATCATACATCACATTACAATCGAAATCGCTAATCTTCTTATCACGCCTAGCTTTTCTAATTTCTAGCGATCGGTCACTGCGGACAGCAGACTTCAAAATTCATAACTTTCTGCTCAGAGTCCAAATAGGATGATCTTGGACAATCTGAAAAGGTAATTGAATTACCTAAATAAACCTATTTGGGGAGCCCTTTGATTCTGTCATTAACTTCCCTATCAAACCAATAATCAGACAACAAATTCTCGTCGGGTTCTCTGGACAAGACGCTAAAACCACCATAACTTTTGCTACGAAAGTCCAAATCTCGTGTTCTTTATCTCTATGAAAAGGTATAGAAATTACCCACATTTTTCGTTATATTGAGGTCCTCTGATTTCGACCTTAACTAGCAGATTCTTTCCATTTTGTACAGACTGTTCAAAACCGACAGAATAACAGAGCAGCGATACTAAAAATTCATAACTTCCTGACCGTTAATCGGATTTGGGTGATCTTGGTGGCCACTGAAAGCTAAGAACATAACCTACAACTCTCTAGGAGATCCAAACTCCTAATTCTGCCTCTAACCACATGAAATCGCCGCAAGCTACTGGACAAAATTGGACAGAGAACATAAATTAACCGATGCAATCGATCTACTAGCAAACTCTTCTAATGACTATCAAACCTCACGAAACCCGTCTGTTACCCTTGATGGCGTGCTGGACGACTTACGAACAAACCCCAAGAAGGTCCTCCTTTTCCTCTCTTCCTCTCTTCTTCCTTTTCTCCTCCTTCTCTTCTTTTTCCCTTCTTCTTCCTCCTTGGCCGGCCGCAGTGCTTCCTCTCTCTTTGGCCAGCAGCAATGGAGGTGGAGGAGTTGGAGAGGTGCGCATGGGGTGGAGGAGGTGTGGAGGAGGTGGGAGGAGGTGGTGGCCGAAGGGAGGGGGAGTGGAGAGGAGGGGAGATAGGGAGGGCGCTAGGGTTTGGAGGTGGAAGTGGCAGCCCTCTCTCCTTGGCCGGCCACCCTTGGTCCCTCTTGGGCCAAGGCCCAAGCCTGTGTTGCCCACTAAACGCGAAAACCCCTCTCAAATCTCGATTTGGTGATTTTCTAAAAGAACCCTCCTCCCGATTAATTAATCTCTCCCGAATAAACAATCTCTCCATATTCAAATGATTTTCACACTATCGGGGTATTACAGCCACCTCTCCCTTGCCACCTCCCCTGCTACCACCTCCTGTGCGCCGCCTCCACCATTGTCGCGCCACCTTGCTGCTGGGTGGCTGCTAAGGGAAAGAGGAAGGTCAGCAAGGAGGAGGGAAAGAAGGAGAAGAAGAAGGGAAAGAAGGAAAAAGAGGAGGAAATTCACGAGGTTTTCGTGATCCTTCGTGTTCTTCAAGTGTAACGCCTGTTAATCCTTAGGATTTGCCATGATTTATTCGTTGTTAAGGTTGTAGATCGTTTTGCTTAGGGTAAGATTGTTTTTTCAACATACCTTAGTTCGTCGAGATTAGATGAAGAATCTTGCAGGGGCGATTCAGGGTATTTTGGCTTGGATTCAAATGTTGGTCTAATTAGAGAAAAATTATATACTCTTGTTAGTTTTCCAGAAAGGTCTGGATCATTAGAATCAGAGTAGCAAGCAAAAAGTTACATCCTCGGGAAGGTCGTTATCCATAATTTGAACGTAGCTGGCAGATGTTATGAAGATGTGTCAATTTCATCTAGTAGATGGCAAAATTAAAATATGGTAATAACTTGAATAATTTAGAAAATTTTGAGTAGTTTATAGAACTAGTACCGTCCATATATTTTCAAGTTTTAGAATTAAAGATATAAAATTGTGTTCGTTCATATATTTTCAAGTTTTAGAATTAAAGATATAAAATTGTGAAACAGACTGTCTTAACAGATTCTGGGACGATCTTCGTGGAAAGAAATGGGGCAGAAAAAAAGTAGAATCATAGGTTCGTCATAACTAGGGAATTGTAGGCTTTTTCATGAGGATTCCAGAAAATTTTTGTTGGTTGAATTTAGAGTTTGGATGAATAAGTAGTGCCGTTTTACTACTGGGACAAGGACAACGAGTAGTGCGTTTGGTAGTTTTGGATTAATTGGGTCAGTTTGGCGTAAACGTGCGATGACGACAAGTGTAAAGTGTGATTACTGTGATGTTGTGATTTTGAGTTGTGTTTGCTATATTTGTTCAGAGAGTGTGGCCTCTAGTGCCTTGCCGCCATTTCGTTATCCAGCTCCAAAGGATAAAGAAGCAAGTGCATAGTAGACAATGATCGATGGTGGATCGTTATATTATTTATCACTCATTACCATTATATTATTTATGTTTTCATCTTATTTAATTGCAAACAATATGAATGGTCGTGAATTCAAGAATGTTGGATGATGGTATTATTGATGAACTTATGTTAACTTGAGTATTCATAAGCATCATTGCATGAAGAGAAGGTGATCATGGTGATCACATATCTACCTTGTTGGTAAAGACTCTACAGAGTGAAGGAGATCCCCGATCCTTTTGGAGGATGGGCTTGAGAGAACATTGTCATCAATGTTCACTCATTCTATACTGGTATACGTGAAAGAAGTTGCATGTGGACATATAGTGTAGAGACACCTTGCATTTAATGATAAGAGTAATTGAGACTTGAGTATAAGAAGAAAGATAAATAAATAGTAATGTTGATGATGATAATGTTTATAGTTGAATTGATCATTGTTCAATGTTTATTATTGTGTTTTCTGACTCGTAGACTCACTTTTGCTTTATTGTTGTTTTTAGGTGACTGTTGACGACGTTGTGCATAGGAAGGGTTAGTACACTTGGAACCACATCATGCATTCAAATACTTGAAATATTGGCCATGAGACACTTTATTAGCATGATAGTTTATATTTAAGACATGATAGTGTTGCTTAAGCTTAGATAATATGTTAAGAGTTGATTACTCATTTAATAGCCTTTATGTGATTGGTTTACGTAAATCTTGGTTTATTATTTTTGCTATGATTCCTAGGAATTAATTAGATTGTCTTATCGTTGTGCTTGTGTTAATGTAACCCGTGGACAGGTTTTATTATTGATATGTTTGCTATAGTTTACTGCTATTTGATGTTAAAATTGATAATTATTGTTGTTTAGTGGTATTCTGGGCTTCGTGTTGGCTCATAGTGTTACATCCACTGTTAAACTTTAAAAAGGACTTAAAACAATAAAGCAGGGTTCCAGATCTCAGGTGTTGGTTGGTCCCAGGTATCAGCTTGTTTGTGGTAACTGCTGAGAGAACCAGCCAGTTTCTGGCCTTTCCCTGGAGCTTGTGAAAAAAATAATGTTTGAACAGCTTAGTTCACTGTAACCAGAAATCCTGGCCAGGAATCAACTGGGATTTGGAATCCGCTATAACATACATTATTAGCTTTGCGTGCCATCTTTCATCACGTAAAACAGCTATTCTCCTGAGGCTTTACAGTGGAGTATACTTGGGGAGATAATCTAGACACAGATAAGCATAAAAAGGTAAAAAAAAGAGAGGAAAAAACGTAAAACATATTCAGCATTAAGTGTTTGCTGATCCAAATATCCTTGCCCTGCCAAATATGTATTTCTGAAAATACTGTGATTAACAATGGAAATGTGGAACCGCCTTCCTGTGAAACAATATACAAAGAGCAGTTACTGTTGTGCCCGTTGGTTGGGTACAGATCCAAGGACCAAGGGTAGGGTGTTTGTCTTTATCTAACTGCCGATAAGGATCTTTCTTGACGTGGTAGAGAGGCTCTGAGGTCTGATTTTAGAAAAGGAAGAATAGAGAATTTTATTTATTTCTTTGCTTAATCGTAACGAATACAATTCATCTCTTTTATAGGGATGACTTGATTTGACCCTAAGAAATATATATATAATATTAAGAAAATAGATTATCCTAACAATACAATCTAATAAAGGATAAGATATGCAACTAACAAGATATGGAAATAAAGATAACGATTCCTAAACTTAAGGGATAGACGTTGGATTTGCTTGGCGGCAAGAAGATTTAAGGGTCACGCTACTGTGCTACAAGCGCATAAGTGTTGAGGAACCGTCATTGCGAGTCCAAAGCGATTACCTCAGACAAGCATAGAATCGTAAGAACAATGCAAGAACACAAGAACGAATAATAGATGAACATGTATAAGAGGATGCGGGCTTCTCTTTATTGCGCTTTCTATAATGAATCAGACAATGGTTGGGGGCTCCTCCATATATAGTCTAGGTGGATGAGGTGCCCACCCGACTCTGACTCTGGCCGCCCGCTTCCTAACACTCCCTTGGGCTCTCATCCTTCATGCTCATGCCTCGTCAAAACTCCATAAAAACCCAGTGGGAAAAATTTTGGAGAAAGAGTACATGAATCATGTTCGCTATGTCGCACTAATTGCCTCATTAAAACCTTAGCCGAGAAACTTCGTGAAAACTCGTCAAGGGAAAAGAGTACAATCCACCCAATTTCATTTAATCTTCAGATTTGCTCTTTGGGTACTCGATCTTCGTGATCAAGCTTTAGTAATGAGTTTGTGAAGATTCTCCCCGACTCTGCAGACTTCTAAGTCTCATCATTCCAATTCCACATATGCACCTTTCAAAGCTAGATGTTGGAAGTGACTTAGTGAACAAATCTGCAAGATTTTCACATGACTTAGTATGCAGCACCTTAATTTCGTCCATCTTTTGCATTTCATGAGCATAAAAGAACTTGGGGTTGATATGCTTTGTGAGAGGACTCTTCACATAACCCATCCGCATTTGTGCAACACAAGTCGCATTATCTTCATAGATAATGTGGGGTTTGTGCGATTCAATCCACATAACTGCTGGATGTAGTGAATTATCCGCCGAAGCCAAGCACATTCTCGTGAGGCCTCATACAATGCTATTATTTCTGAGTAGTTCGTCGAAGTCGATACAAGACTCGCTAGACGATTTTCACGCACTGCGCCCACCACATATGAATTCATAGCATGTTTGCAATTTGTCAGATGCTGGGTCCTACAGTGCACCGCCATCCGATTGCCATTCATAGTTAGGTCTTGGTTCTTTCTATAGAACGTACCAAGTTCTTTGCTTCCTTAGAGGTATCGAATATGTCCTTCATTCCCCGCCAATGCCTTTGGTAGGTTCTCGCACTATACCTTGCTAGTAGGTTCCGGCAAATACAATGTCCTGGCCTAGCACAGCTTTGTTCAATACATGAGTGTTTCTATCACACTTAAGTATGGGAATTCCGGTCCCGTGACTTCCTCCCCTCTTTCTAGGTCCAGACGGGTCTTTGTCTTGTCGCAAAGATCTCCCACCATTGGCACCTTCAAAGGGTATGTCTTTGCAAAGTCGAACCTTCTCGACACCTTATGAGTGTAGGTTGACTGATGTACTAATATTCCTTCAGTGGACATGCTCAAGCTCCAAGCCTAGGCAATATTTGATTTTACCCAAATATTTCATTTCAACTCCGACTCTGTAAGAGCTTGCTTTCCTAATATCCTTCGTGGTTTCGATGATATTCGATCATCTTCATACACCGAGATTATACCAAATCCATTCGGGATCATCATATAAATACACGAGATTATTCTCATTGTTCGTAGCCTTTCATGCATAGAAAGTCGCCTGCGATTATACTACATTCCGCTCGATTGCTTAAGTTCGCATAAAGTGGCTTTTCGAGTTTCATATCGCATACATTTCTATTTTCTCTGCTTTTGGTTCTGACGTTGATACATTCTGTATCTTCATATAAATGTCCGAATCCAATATTTCATAAAGGTATGTCGTATCCCATCCATCAATTTCACTTCTAACTTCAAGTTCACCGCCATTGAGATAAATATCTAAAGGAGTTCCGCCCATGACCGTGGAATAGGTTTCTTCGTAATCATCTTCTCGGATGTTCAAGTGAAACCTTATGCAACGAGCCTTGCTTCTTTTCATTTCTCTTTCAACAAAATACCCACTTATACCCTACGGGGTGCACAAGGGGAGACGCGTGCGCTACATGTGCCCAAACGTCTTTCTTTATTCGGGAGAATAATTCGCTTCTATTGCCTTCTCCCAATCTTCTCAATCGATCTTTTCTTTCATTTAGCGAAGCGATGCGTGCTCAATCAAGATTGATGATTGTGGCAAGTTTCTTTGCAAAGTAAGTGTCGACATTGGTTGTTGTAATATTCAAAGGTTCTCCAAGTCATAAAGTTTATAGCTATTTCTTCAAGGGGCGATTCTTTTAATACTTCTACTTGCTCACCGCCGCTTCATTATGGGCAAGTCCTTTAGTTTTTCAAATCGATGTGCGCACACATCCATGCCGATGTCTCCTTCATGGGAATGTTCAATTCGTATGCCTTTTTCAAGGTTCCATACCGATGCCAAGTTTCAATCGGCTACCCTTCCGTTCGGCACTTCGGTGATCGGTGTGTCAAGTCCTTCTTATCCTTTATCACCAGCGCCCCTGTTACTTCGGATTCGAGGGACCGGAGTTCTCGCCCTTTATTCGAGGCCTTTGGACGGGATTAGGATACTTTCAATGGTATTTCAACCTCTCCTGCATTGCTTGCGTGCAAATGCTACTTATTCACGCTCTTCAAATCACTAAAGTAGTATGGCGCTTGATTCGCTAATACTTGCAAATCAATTATCTTCCGACTTCAATTGTCTTCTAGACTTCAATTCAATTATCTTCGGATTGCAATTATCTTCCGACTTCTCTATTTGCTTCACTAGTGCTCGGGTCATATGCATAGATTTCAATTATCTTCGACTTCAAATGTCTTCTAGACTTCAATTATTTCCGACATTATTATCAAGGGTTGATTTCTCCCTAATGACGGAAACTAATCTCATCTATTGTACTATCGAATCGGGTATTATGCAAATCTCCAATATAGAGTCCAAATACTTGATTATGGATGCCGCCTCATAACCAACGATATTCCAGACTTTCTGAGAAAACCCAATGTATTTCACATGGTGGTGGTATAGGTATATAACCATTGCAACCAAACTCGCGAAGATGAATAGTTTTCTGGTCGACCCTTGCGCTAGTTGCATAGGTGGATGGATGTTATAGGTCGACGGCCTAAATTGATGAGAGTCGCCATGAGCAGAGTGCGTGTCCCCAACATGTAGTTGGTAAATTACAATTCTTCAAAGTTCGCTAGTCCATTCTAGGTGTGGATAAGCTGCATGAATGCTCAACTTTTAATTCCCATTTTCGCAATAATCATCAAATGCTTTCAAGTACATTCTCCGTTGTCCATTCAGTGGACTTCATATGATGATCGTGGAAAATATTTCTAATTTAATTATCTGTGAGATTGGCTTTGCAAAAGCATGGTTTCTCGTAGACAATAAACATACGTGCGACCATTCCGTGAAGCATTGATGAGCACTATAAAATACCTAAAATAACTCGACAGGGCTATATAGGACGCAAATGTCTCCCTCGATTCGGTCCAGAATGCAGGACTTTATCCTTCGCTTTGAGCAAAGGTCTAGTAATTAATTTCTGTGGCACATACGGGCACACAAATTCTTCCGCATTCGGAAATTCTTTATTTTCATATTATGTCCTCGTGAATTGTTAATTATATCTCTCATTATCCTAAGACCTAGGCGCATAATCTATCATGCCGAGATAGATAAGTTCGAGCTTCTAAATACGGTTTTCAAGGCAAGATAGGTGCAGTGCCTTAATATTAGTGTAGTATAGCCCGCTTTCATATGAAGGAAGACATTCTAATGCTATTTTTCACTTTCTTCACGCTTTGTAATGAGCAGTATTCAGCACCATACTCTTCTTCGCCTCTACACTAAACTGTTAGCGTAAATATCCTTGAGAGTTCTAGTCGATTCTGGTACAACAAGTCTTCTTCAATGACCAAAGTTGTGCCCATTGGGAGTATAATTGTGGCCCTTCCCGAGCCTATTATACAAGTATCGCCGTCGCGATTGTCGTGAAGACTACCAAGATTCTTGCCGATCGATCGGAAAATTTCGCTTTCTCAGATGGTATTCGTTGTGCCGCTACATGCTAAGCACACTTCCTCCATAGGCGCCACACGCGTTCTAATATAATGTACTTTATTAATATGTAGCAGTAAAACAAGCAACACATAAATAAAATACTTCGGATATCAGAACGTAACTTGCTATTATAAAGACGGGAAAATAAGTCTTGCAGGACTCATAATAAGAATTTAATGCTTTGCTCTCCTAGAGCTTGCAACCATTATTCAATAATTCAAAATTCTACTTCAATTACAAACTGCAAGTTTCTATAAAAGGTCCGAGTGCAATGCGTGCACTGGATCTAATAGGCAAAGTATTCAGGAACTTCTGCCTAAATCGGCTCCATGCGCGATCTTCTCCTCTTGACGCTACACACTACTGGCCGCCGCGATGTCCAAAGGAGGGATGATGGGGTCGCCATCGGCCGTTCACATTCATAAGTGCGCTAATGGATATGAATCAGGCTTACAATGGCGCAGGTATGCCTCATGCTATCATTTGCCCTTCTTCTTAGACTGGAAAACATCAATAATGTGCGACGCACGATCTTACCCTTCTTGTTCCTCTCATTTGTGAGAGACTTCATCACCTTGTAGCTACTAGCAGTGGCTTCATGGCCAACATTGCAACTAGGTGTCCGCAAGATGAAGTTCTTTCTTAGAACATCATCTTGAGCTTTGCAACTTGCATGATGTCAATTAATTCAAGATACTCCTTGTAATCAGATTGACGATAGTTGCGTGCGGATTGCACCGCGTTTGGGTGAAAAGTAGAGAGTCTTCTCAATCTTTCGCTCATCCGTGATTACATTACCACGTAATTGAAGATCGATACAAATTTTATACAAAATCGCCATGCCGATCGTTCCAATTTTGATTTGTGATGCCAATCATCTTCATATTCATGCAAAAGTTCAAAGGATTACCACGGTAATCTGCATAAAATGGTTGCAAAATTCTCACAATGCTATTCGAACTCCGGTCAGTGATCCCGTATTTTTCTATGCATTTTTCAAGATTTACTGCTATTTTCAATGATTAAAAGCAATATAAACAATCACAGATAATCAAAACAGTAAATACAGTAAATAAATTGCATAGAAATAACAATAACAAAGATAGACATGCTTTAAAGTTCAAAATATGCAAAAATTTGGATTCCCGAGGTCCTTTACTGCTGGAAAAAGATTTTTTTCGGCGAAAACTGCAAGTTTCAGGGGTTAAAACGCGAAATTTCAATTCTGAGAAGAATTTGCGCGCAATTTTCCAATTTTCAGGGGGCTTTCCGCAAATTTTTCTTATTTGCAGCAAAATCTCATAATTTTCAGAACTATGAGGGCCTTCTTGCAAAAATTTCATCATTGTATACTTGTCCTTATAATTTTCAGAATCACAAGGGTCCTTTGTGCAAATTTCTGGATTTTCCAACGGCGCTCCTCCATTTTTTTTTCACTTTCTCCCCAAATTGATAATTCCTTTTTTTCTGCTCTTCCTAATTGGTCGATTTCAACAGCCTTTGGGCCTTTTCTGGTCGATCCGCCTTTCCGCCCGATTCAAGAGGGCTTCACTGGTAGGTTTTCCTACCCCGCCTCTTATGGTGGCGCGCCCCATGCACTATGGCTTCGGCCGGTTGACCTACAAGACGTGATTGCGGCGGCGCTTCAGCGCGCGCAGTAGGCGGTCCACAAAGGAACGAGGCGCCGGCGGTGGCGCTCCAGGGGCCCGAGGAGGAGGCGCCGGACGCGCCGGCTCAGCGCCGCCAGCGCATGGCGGCGCGCCGCCTGCCGGCGGGCGGATGCGCGAGGCCCGCTTGGCGGCAGACGACGGAGGGCGACGGCGGCGCAGTAACCGGCCGGCACGCGAGCAGCGCAAGCGCCCGAAAGGGCGGCGGCGCGGCCGCCAAAGGCGGCTCCAACTCCGTGGCGATTTATGGCGGCGATCGCAGTGGCGCCGCCCCACTCTCCTTGCCTTCGCGCGCGCGTGAGCGAGGCGCGGCGTTTCGGCGAGGCGGCCCGGCGGCGGCGCGAGGAGGCGCCGCCGCGGCGGCGCCAGGCGGAGACGGGCGGCGGCGGTGGCCGGCTTGCGGCAATGGTGGCTCTCGCCCTTTTTTCCAAGGTTTTGCCGGACATTTTGCCGTGGCGTGCTATTTTCAACGCGTTCTCGTGAGGCGCCGCCTACATACGGCGGCGCGTTCCGGCGACGCGCTCGGCGCGGATCGACGCCGCACGCGCGGCGAGGAGTGCCGCACCGCTCGCAGATCCGCTTTTTCGAGATTATCGCTCATCCATGTATGTATGCGATGCAATGCGATGTAATACTGCTGCAATCGACATCGGTTCTTTCATGCAACCACCGATCGGCTTTTGCGGCGACTTCAAGTCACCGCAGAGGTTAGAACGGATTTGCAATTTTCAATCTACTGCATAATCGACATCCGCTCTTTCATGCAACTGTCGATCGGCATTGTGCCGGCGACTCCAAGTCGGCTCGCAACAGATTAGAGCAAATTTGCACCGTAGAAAACCAATCTAGAAAGCAAATTTGCGTAATTGAATGCGATCTAGAAAAACGATTCAATCTACGAGTGTCGCTCATCGACGTTACCTTTTCGGCGCGAGGAGAGTCGATCGTGTCGATAACGTGTTGAGGAACCGTCGCCGCGAGTCCAAATTCGAGCGATTACTCGTAGACAAGCATAGAATCGTAAGAACAATGCAAGAACACAAGAACGAATAATAGATGAACACAGTATAAGAGGGGATCGGGCTTTCTTTATTGCTCTTTCTATAATGAATCTGTACAATGGTTGGGGGGGCTCCCCCCTCCTATATATAGTCTAGGGTGGATGAGGTGCCCACCCGGACCCGGACTCCTGGCCGGGCCCAGTTTCCTAACAGCAAGTACTTCCCGGACCTTAGACCACCACAGTTACCTCTCCCAGAGATCTCTTGGCAATTCTGACACCCAAAGAGAACAAGCGAGAGTCGTACTTCTAGATAGAACATTCTTATTGGGCCCCTCTCTCAAATATGCAGACAGAAAATGTAACGTACAAACACAGGATAAAATATTTGGCCATGTAAAAAAAATAGACGAATTTGGCCATGTAATTGTGAAGCTACAAAGTAGGAGAATAGCATGCTCCATGGAAACAAGTAACTTACTACAGGACCATCATCTCTACCATTGGCCCCTAACCGCTTATGATACATATTCTCTAATATGGCATAAGATAAATAGAAATTGGGTGCTATAACCATAGCTTATATTTTGAAATATATCTTTGTAATTGCAATTTGAGCATTCTTAATAATGTATGACCAAAGAAATGGTTATCCTCATGATCCTGAACAAACCTAATAGTTCAAGGAAATGAGAAAGGAATAGAAATCAAGGTCATATTCATCTTTTTGTAGCATTTCCCTATTAGCTATTCAACTACAAGATGCCATTATTAAGCACAGCTAAAATGAAGGTGGCAGAGGCGCACTGCAATAACATTTAGCAGTGACATCCAAATCTACAGCTCAGTTATTATATGCATTTCATCAAACAATCATACTAGGACAAAATTACCGAGCAATGCAAACGTAATCTGCTATTCTTGGTACATAAACAAGGAAGGAAATTCGCTGGCCGTTGGATTCGGGAGGGGGTGGGGTCGGATGAGCGGTGGATGGCTCCGAGCCTCCCCTCGGGCCCTGCCTCACTGGATTTTTTCCCAGTAAACAAGGCGTTGCAAGTCGGAAAAAGGGGGCGAAGTCTGGGTGTTGGCACGATGGATTGACAGTTTTGCGGACCCTAATCAGCTACAGGTTACAAGAAGAAGCAATCAACATGTAAGAATAGGAGCCTAATGGAACCAGCTGACCTAAGGCTATTACGGGCAGGAGTCGAGCAGGGGCTTTAGAAGAACACTCAAGAGAGCAGTAAAAGTAAAACGATCCATCCATCCATCCACCCAGGCAGAGCATCAAAGGAAGACGCACACATATGGAAGGGCAGGGAAAGAAGTTAAAAAGAGAGACCTTGCAAGCGGCGAGCGCTGGAACGTCGGCGGGCTCCGGCACCATGGTTGGAATATGGGCGGGGCGGGGCGGGGCAGACGAGTAGGAAGGAATAGGGGAGTAGGCTAAGGGCACTTGGCAGTAGTACAGACAGCTGCTATCTATAGAACTCCTTTATGTTATCTATAAACAATACTAAAGATAATTTTTACAATAATTTGTTTTTTTACATGTCTATAGAGACATCTTATTTATGTACAATATGTCTTGTTTCTCGTGTTACACTCGATTACTACATGAAAGATGGTCTAATTCTCTATACTCTCTCTCTCATCCATATCATCATCTCGTGTCACACGAAACAAAACTTTTAGACAGATAATATCATACTATTGTAAATGCCATGTGGCGCAGCGGAGAGAAGAGGCAGGCAGGAGGAATGACGTGGCGGTTGTTTGGGTTCGAGAAGGTTCCAGAAGAAGAACCGCGGCGGCGCGGGGACTCGGCCCAGTCTCGTACTCTTGTTTAGGTCGGAGCCCAGTTAGTAGTGCCATGTTACGAATAACATACTGTAAAAGAATCGAGAAATTAACTGTCAAAGCACCAAATCAACCCATGCCTTGTGAAATTCAATAGAAGGAGTAAGCAGCCACTAGGTAACTCACTAACTTGCTGCTTCTTTGGTGTATGAGTAGCAATAAACAACGGTTCACTGAGGAGTTTTAATTTGGAGGCTACGGCCCAGTTAGGCCCCAACTAAGCCCGGCCCTTAAACACGTTATTCCTATAAGAATTTTGATTATACCACACGTCCATTAAAAAAAAACTGGACGTTTGATTTTCCACATTCTAAATTAGGCCCTAAATCCTCTGTACGGACGTATACATAGTATCAATACCCATATTAATATGGTTGTTCCTCATAGTCATCGCTCTACCTGTGCAACCGCTCGTTTATAACACGAGCTTCGAATGGTCCATCACTGGCAGTGAGTGAGAAAAGAGCAAGGATAGTATATCGAATCAGGTTCAATATTATGCTCATAGGCAGGTTCAAAAGATAACACATTTTACTCCATTATATTGAACCGGATTTCCCTCTAAGTGGGCCGCAGCATAAAGAAAAAAGGAAAGAAATCAACCACAGCAACATAAATTCATTCCCACGTGCCCCATCCCCTTCCTCCCGTCTGATCCACTTTCCCATCCCATTGCTCCGCTCCCAATGGCAGAGTCAGGATTTTGACGATAAGGGTGCGGATTTAAGACATATTCGTTTCAACACAAGTTCAAATGATATAGTACACAAGTTCAAATATGTCAAATTACATATTCGCACTATAACCAACATCACAAAATATTTTAAAAATTACAACTCGATACGGCATTCCTTCATGCTTTGAAAGTAATATTGCAACAAAAATCACTACAGGAGAGATCAAGCCAACACTAGACCTTGAAGGAGCCAAGGAGGGGAGCGAGCGGTCCTCAGGGTCGAGACTCGAGGGGCGCGACTGGTCACCGGCGCATTGAGGCCGAGATCGTCAACGTAGAAGCCAGAAGCGGTGCCAGAGCGCCACGATGCGCCGATGCCGCGATGAGTCGATGTGCCGCGCGCTGCAT
This sequence comes from Ampelocalamus luodianensis, assembly GCA_036346255.1. NCBI lineage: Eukaryota > Viridiplantae > Streptophyta > Magnoliopsida > Poales > Poaceae > Ampelocalamus > Ampelocalamus luodianensis. The sequence continues at coordinate 58,173,222 of CM070627.1, read as the reverse complement.
CATGCACGCGCAGAGCGCTGATGGGCAATGACACTTGGGCTTGACGCCTCCTTGACTAGTTGACTTGAGCTTGATTCTCATATTTTGTTGGGCCTAATGCTAAATAGGCTACTAGGAGTTGAGGAGTATGTTGTTAGTATGTGGTGTATATTTTATATATTAAGGGGGTATATACCAAATGTTTGCGCAAAAATTTTGAGGGTGCAACTGTACCCCCATGCATCTACTCTAGCTCCACCCTTGTCCGCTCCTCCACTCTTTCTCTGTACATACTGGCATCGGGTACTCGCTTCTCCACCGCCGGTCTTCGTTGTCGAGTCTTGCCATCAAGTACCATCAACAGCGACGAGGAGGAGCCAGATCTGGTGACGGTGGCGAGTCGAGGAGGCTCTTAGCGGCGGCGGCGTGGTCGAGGCCGAGGGGTGGCGGCGGTGTATAGTTGTCGGGACGATGTGGGGGTGACAACGTCGGGGATGAGGTTGAGGGCGTCGGGCCATCGGGACGATGTGTGGGCGACGACGTCATAGACGAGGTTGAGGGGCGGTAACGACGCCAGGGACGATGTCGAGGCCATAGTATGGGGGATGATGCCACGGGGCGGCGTTAACTGCAAGGCAGGACCCCTTCTCCGCGTTTCTTACGCGACCAACGACGAGGCCTAGTGGCAAGAGCAACGACATGTTTCGGTAGGTTTGGTGGATAATATTATTCTATTCAGTTGAATCAAACCCGATTTATACATTGATTCTTCAGTTTTTTTGGTACGAATCGAGTGCTCCAATATATTGAATTGATTCAACGTCTTCTCTTTTCTTCTTTGATTCGGCTAAAACACAACATTACGGGTGGCCTAACAACCCTTGCCAAAATTACAAACCGATTCAGTGCGAAAGAAAGCAATGGACAGAGCTAGCACTCCACCTGATGAAACTCTACCCTGCAGGAAAGAGTAACTCGAAACAAACAGATTCTACTCGTCCCTGAAGTTACTGTGAAATCTGAGCTACTGAAACCGTAATAAATCCATGCTACTACATTTCTCTGGAGCATGGGCGCCCACGAATTTCCACTGCGAGCCAGCAACAAAACCGGGGTTCTCTTTAATCAATGTAGAGTACTTCCCTCCAATTTTTTCTCCCTTTTTTATAGCTCTCTTCCCCACTTTTACCGGACACCCTGGCCCCACCCCTCTTTGTCCACTTAAGAAAACTTACTCGAGCTGTATAACTCATTGACATGGGGGTCCTAGGTATTGTGGGTCCAAATGTCAGTGATGGTGTGAGATGTAGCTAAGGCTTCCTTCTCCGCTGTGCAACGAGATGCGATTGATCACGGCCGTCCACTGGCATGGCGGGTTTGGACCTCCTGAGCGTCGAGATCCGAACCCGCCCGTGCTGCGCCGGGCCCCGCTCGGAAAATATCTCCCCCGGGTGGCCCACGGTGTCAGGCCAGTCGAGCCGTGACACGTGTACGGTGCAGGGTGGTGTGGGCCCGGGTTGCCATTCACCGGAGAGGCGGGGTCAGTGAGAGCAGAGGGAGCGAGACACGGGGAATCTGGCAAACGGGCCCCGCTGACAGCTGGGCAATAACGACGCCTCATGAAGTGCTCCTCAGCGCGGGCGCGCGCGCTTTGCCCGCGCTTTTTTACTGGCTCATTCCGTGGAGGTAAAATTTGGTGCGAGTGACTGGAGTGTGACTTTCACAGTGTTCTTCTCATTGCACCGGAATTCATGCTCTTCCCACTTGCAAATTGCAATCCCTGTGAGAGTACTATACCTTTCACAGTTTTTTCATAAATTCGTTTTCTTAAGTTTTCTCATGTAATTTTACTAATTGGACCCGTTGATAAGTGAGAAGTACATGGAAATTTACCATGATCCCAAGTAGAGAGTTAGGGAGTAGAAACAACCCACATTCCATTTAACCCCACACAAAACAAAGCAACACCGAGAACAAAAAAGTTGGAAGCTCCAAAACCGAAAGAGCCCAAAGGCCCCAAACCAAGAACGGTGTCTCCTCTCCACTCTCACTCCACTCTCCCCACCTCCATTCTCCCCTTTCTATAAAGCATCCCGAGCCAAGAACCCCCACAAAACCGCCACATTCCCCTCCGGCTCCGCTAATCCTCGCCGCAATGCACCACCTCGGCCTCCTCTTCGTCGTCCTCCTAGTCGCGCCGCTCGCCGCCGTCGCGTGGCGCCCGTGGCCGCCGCGCAATGCCTCCGGCGCCATCGCCGGCATCGGCGCGTCCAAGAAGTTCGAGGGGTCGTCGGAGTTCGTGAAGCTGCAGTACCACATGGGTCCCGTCCTCGCCGCCGACATCACCGTGCACCCCATCTGGTACGGCCGGTGGCCCGCCGCGCAGAAGCGCACGATCCGCGCCTTCCTTCGCTCCCTCTCGCCGCCCTCCTCATCCCAGGAGGGCATCCCCTCGCCCTCCGTCGCCGCGTGGTGGCGCACCGTCAGGCTCTACTCCGACCAGACCTCGGCCAACGTATCGGCGGTGGTGGCGCTCGCGCAGGAGAAGTCAGACGCGCGCATGTCCCGCGGCACGACGCTGTCCCGGCTCGACATCCAGTACGTCGTCCGGGACGCCGTCACCGCGCGCACCAGGCCGCTCCCCGTCGACTCCAGCGGCGTGTACCTGGTGCTCACCTCCCCGGAGGTGCTCGTCGAGAACTTCTGCGGCCAGGTGTGCGGCTTCCACTACTTCACCTTCCCGTCCGTCGTCGGGTACACGCTCCCCTACGCCTGGGTCGGCAACTCGGCGCGGCGGTGCCCGGAGGTGTGCGCGTACCCGTTCGCCATCCCGTCCTACGTGCCGGGGCGCAAGCCGGAGTCGCCGCCCAACGGCGACGTCGGCGTCGACGGCATGGTGAGCGTCATCGCGCACGAGCTGGCCGAGCTGGCGTCCAACCCGCTCGCCAACGCGTGGTACGCCGGCGAGGACCCGTCGTTCCCGACCGAGATCGCGGACCTCTGCGAGGGGATCTACGGCACCGGCGGCGGTGGCGCGTACACCGGGCAGCTGCTCACCGACGGGCTGTCCGGCGCGTCGTACAACGTGAACGGCGTCGGCGGCCGCAAGTTCCTGGTGCAGTGGGTGTGGAACCCCATCCTCAGCTACTGCTCCGGCCCCAACGCGCTCGATCAGTAGCAGCGCTCCACTTACCATGCATCATCATCTCATCTAGTAGTATTCCTCCATGGGTTCCTTTCTCGGGACATCCATGGGAGCGTTCTTGTATAGAGTCAGCCAGCGAACTGAAGAAAGGTGGCGAGTTGGGTTGGTCTTTTGGGAAAATGGTACTTTGGGTATGGATCCGTGGATGGTATGTTTGAGGAGACTGTTTTGGAATTATTTTGTCATTTTTCTGGCTTGATTTGTTCGAATTCGGCATAAATTTCACAGGAATGTCGACTTGGGGTCAGAACTCAGAAGCATTTGTGGAGAATGGAGTAAGCATACGACTATATCCACCTAGGTGTGGCCATTGCTGCATATACTCTCGAGTCTCGACGAATGATTACTGTACTGCAGTGCAGCGCAAACGATGTTCTACTACACTGCAGACAAGAGTCTGTTACTGTTACACCTACATATGTAAGCTTGCTTGTCATGGATAGACAATGGCCATTAATCACGGGATTAATTGGTGCTCGTGACCAGGTTGGTGTGTGCAATATTGCAATGCAGATGCAGTGATGAGTGATTCATGGGCATCGTGATTTGTTGTGTAGCGCACTAGGCTTTCATCAGCTAGCCTAGTAGTCGATCGATCGGACACAGCTGGTGCTCCGTGCTCGCGTAGCGGCGTAGGCCGGCTTGCTAAGAATTATAAATTACTAGTAGCCCGTGCGCGCGCGGTGAAAGCTTGTTATCTATGTTGCACAGTGTAGGTAATCTGTTAAGAAAAATAATGGGCTATAAAAGACTGTAATTCTGTGAGGATAGATTGTTACTTGTCTGTATGATTGCAATATAGATGGCGTGTGCAATTACTGTTTCAGCAGCTGTTTTATGCAGTATGTAGCAAGGGAAAATAAGTAAAACCTAAACATAGATGATAGTGCACATTAACAGGTACCATCACTATTACAGAAGAGTGCAGAGCACGTGGACTGTACATACAGCACATGTAGTTGTCTACGAAATATTAGAGGATGTTTTACGATACTATATATTACATAAAGTGGGTATGTAGTTATTAAGGCCAAAAGCTGGGCAGAGTGTGTCATTGTAGTCTACAAAAGCAGGCTTATACGGGATGAGCCTGATAGGTGATGCGTAGATTAACCGGATACTACATATTACATAAAGTGGATCTGTAGTTATTGAGTAAGGACAAAAGCTGGTCGGAGTGTGTCATCGCAGTCTACAAAAACAGGCTTATACGGGATGAGCCTCGATAGGTGATGCAGATAACCTGGAAGCTCTACATCCTGTTGTAGATAACGTGAAGAGAGGTGTTTTAGAATTCACATATAATGCATGGAGGAGCTAAATGTGGATAAGTAAATTGGCATACCGAACCGCATCTATCAATCGGTTGATGAGCCGTGAGGTGATCTGCAGAAAAATAACGGTGAGGTTTTGATGTGGAAAAAGATTATTAATGTTACGATGTAGCCTGTATTGTTTGCAGAATGAGCATAATTAGAATACTAACTTCGTATGAACAGAGTTTTAAGTGATACGAAAGATCCTTATACGTGCAGGTAAAATACTAGGAAAACAAACTACTGAATCAGCGGTGCATAACTCTTTATGCAATAGATTTTAGGTATTTCACACCTGTAGAATCGTGATTGCATCAATGTATCTGTCAAGTATATTCATAAGACAAGCTATAATGCATTCATATGTGCTAACATGTAATCTTCCAACAAAGAAGCTACAGTATATAGTAGGTCAAAGTACCGAAGCAGATGCAAGAATGGTTTACATAATGTTAATGAATCTAAAGTAGAGTGTGAACGAAGAGCTAATACCGAGGCAGCACGGAGCAAGTTCAAAAGTTGGATATATATCACGTAGAAATGGCGCGGAGGGTGAACATTCAGTACAGTAATGTACAGGTCGATAAGTTTGTTTACCTACATATCTTGTGCTTTCTTTCTGCAGTGAGATTGATTTCATTATCAGTTATGTCATGAGAAGTATGTTCTTTGGTGGGATTTGTGCTCTGTATATTAACATTCTGCAAACAAATTATACGATTCCATTAAACATATTTATAGATGGGTTACAGGTCAGGCAAAGATTGTATAGAGAAAGATAGGAACTGCATTGACCTAATCTGAAGCTGTTGCTACATCAAAGAGCCTTTTTTGAGCGGAGCTAGGGAGCTGGCTATACCATGCGTCGTTTGTAAGCTGAGCATATCATAGAACCAGCATGTTAGTAATGACACTGTGGTTTAGATAAAAGAAATAGAATAGTTAGTATGAAGAACGATGTACTCTTGTTTTTTTTTGCCCTCGGTGATAGACAGTCGAGTCGAAGCGGGAGTGTGTGCTGCAGTATGTAAAAATAGATATATGTACTGTCAGAAGATGTAGCAGATGAGTAAATTTTGGTGTAAGATGAGACATAGTGCCTATGATTTCTGCAAGGCAATGAACAAACTATTTTGCTGAGTTACTTATAGTGTAACGTATGCTGTTCACCGAGTTTAGATGGATGCACATGACTATGTTAGGTAATCATATGATTAGATACACGTTACCTCAGGAGCTAGAGACTTTTCAAATGGGCTGTCTTCAATATAAGTAGTTGGTTGAGAATCTGATGCTGCAATATGTACTGAATGGTATAACCGTGGAATGACAGCTTGTCTTCCAAAGGCTGTAATAACACGGTTGACTTGGAAAGATTTTTTTGGACCATGAAAGCTTTTTTCGGTTATGTTGATGTGCCAAACGTATTTCGTGCAAACAATTTGTGCAATTTCAGGTGGTATTTGGTCTGTTCCACGGCTTGATCTAAGGACTACACCTACTTGTTTACCAACCACCGACTGACCAATATCTCCAAAAAGCATAAATTCTACCTCCGCTGTACTGTCGGTGGCTATGACACAGAGCTTGTATCTACCATGAAGGGAGTTGTGCAGGTAAGAAAGTAGATTGTAACTAAAAAAGCTATGGTCAGAACAGACAGTAAAAGTACCTTGGCTTGGCAGCTCTGCAATGACATGAAGAGCATCGGTATGATGTGCCTTCTGGCAATGATTTCTTGCTGCACTTGTTGCATGAAAAAAACATGTTTGACCGGGGCTGAGTCTAGAGATTGTTACAATGCATTCTAGACCATTACGCTGCACAAAGAGATAGTTGAATCACTTAGCACAGACCGGTAATAGATAAACAATAATGTATTTGGAAAGACAGGGAGTAGAGCTTAACTGGGAAATCGAATGGATTGATATCAAGTATGTCTTTGAGTGTCTTGTCTTCGTATTGTTTCGGGGTAATTTGAGCAGTACGTGTTTGATCACGGAGGACAATACGTGAAACGGGTTGAAACTTTGTTTGAAGGCTGTTTTTTTAAGAGCAAAGAGGTAAATAACATCTCTTTTATGTACGAATGTGTAATAAGCAGTAGTGTAGCTATAAGAGAACTAAAGTATTTTTTTATGTGGTAAGGTATGTACAAATACGGTTTGCATACCTTGATGTAATTGTTGCTGCTTCAGGTATGTTTGGCGAAATATACCAACGGCAGGCTGTACCTCCTGAGAGACCTTTGTTCTCTACGATAATGCGAGTAAAGTTAGATATAGGAATGTATTTGGAGATACTGCGAAAAAAATGCTATAGCGGAAATGCTGGCTGTTGTCTGCGCTGAGGTGCATTGCGAATGCAAAACTGAATGGTAATATGTGTAATAACGCTGATTATCCGTACGATATATATCTGAGCACGTAGTATGAGCACGAACTGTTAAAGTTGATGTCAATGAGAACGGTGGAGGGGGCGAGAGAGGTGCAAAGAATAAGAATCACAACACAGTCCAGAATAATTAGAATCTGAAGTAAAATTAGATGTCACGACAATTCCAGACGACTGCCCAAATATCTTTAGAATCTGGTCCATCAAAGATGCAGACTCATATGCATATAGATCAGTAAATGGGGGCCGTAGAAAAATCTAGAATGAAGATTTGTTAGTGGCAAGACAACTTGCATACTGGGATTAAAAAAAGCAAACAAACCGATAAGGGGCACATAAACACGAAACATGAAAAGAACGTATGAACATACGCTCAAAATAAAAACATACAACACCAAATGCGTGCACAGGATCAGCGAGATCGGTATGATACTCTGTGCAGACCAGAAGGTAGTGGCCGAATCGACCACATCCCCGGAAAGGGGAATAAATCAGCCAAAAACACAGGACGGTGCACCCACCAAGTAGCATCTAGCACATAAAAAGGCAGGGAATGCACATACCTGAAAGAAGGGCAGCGTCAGCACAGACGTAGCGTGAGCGAGCTCAAGTCAACCGTTCTGCAAAGAAGGTAAAAAAGAATCAGAACACACGAAGGCCATCGAAGCGATCGAAATAAGAACATAAGGGGAAAACCGAAAACATGAGGCAAGAAAAAGAGCCAGAAGCATCCATCTTGTTCTAGGTAGAGAAAACTGGCGAAGCAACAGAGCCTAAGAAAGACAAGAGTTGTGATGCCCAAAAATGCAGATCTAGATGTCTAGCTTGGGTCGAAGTCTGCCTCCAACTACACCGAAGAGCGGTGATGCTCAGAAACACAGATCTGGATGCAAGATAAAAATGTAAGGCAAGAAAAAGGGATAAACACAGAAGAAAGAAGCCGAAGAGCAAAAATGAAAATCCGGAGCCGCAGAGGGACGTAGGCGACGGTCGGCTGTAGAAACCAAAACAATCTGGATGCCTAGCCTAGGCCGAAATCTGCGTCGAACCGAAGAGCACTGGTGGCGACAAACACAGCTCTGGATGTAAGATTGAAATGTAAGACAAGAAAAACACAAAAAACACAGAAGAAGTAAGCCCAAAATCAAAGAGAGAAATCCGGAGTGGCAGAGGGGCGAAGGCGATGGTCGACTGCACAAATCGAAACGGGAAAGGCTATCAAACCCAAATCCACAAATAAGAACCGTGGAGGGATAGCAGACTGAGGGAAATACCGACACAAGGGGAAAAACCGAGAGGGGATGAGGCAAACGCGGTAGAACAAGTAGGCACAGAGATGACGAAATGCAGCGGGAAGCAACAACGAAGGAAGCGGACGAAGATGCAGCGCTGAAGCTAAGAACTAAACGAAAAGTCACTATAGCGAGGCGAAGGCTTTAGCCGATGGGACAACCAGTAGCAAGAAGCGGCGGCGATGGAGCGCTCAAAGTAGCCAAGACGCAAAAGCTCACGACCGCCGCCGAAGACGGGTCACTCGAGACGCAGTAAAAGGAAAAACACAGCGGCGATTGACAACGGGCCCGACGGCGCCACGCGCCCAGCCGAGGCGCTCGCGTGTCAATCGAAGAGACGGATCATCATGCACGTGGCAACCCAAACCTAAAACGGTGGAGACGGAGAAACACAGCGACCGACAATTGACAAAAGCAACGAAACGACTCGGAATCGGACGACAGAAAAGCACCACAACGTAATCGAACGGAGAAGGCGCGCTCTGTCGACGTGGCCAGCGTAGGCTTGGCCAAACCCTGCCTCAAATTATACCGAAGGATTGGCCTCCGAAACAGTAGCAGCAGCTTGCCACTGTGAAGGAGGGACATCCATATTCATGGCTGCCCGTGCCACAAGCCTGTGGTTCGGATTGTCCGGCTCGATAGCAACGAGGGCCTGGACCAATGCTCATAAAATTCAGAAACCGGACGGCTTCTTCCTCTGTCTTGTTCACTCTGCGCAAAAACATTTTGGGTCGCACCACGGTGTGAGACGCAGTTACACACACGTAATAAAGGTTTGGTTGGAATGTAGGAATTTCACGTGAATTTTCCGTAAGAATTTTTTAGAAAATAGTCTAATTCTAGCAGAGATATAAGAAAATCTATTTTTTAAAAAATAATTCAATTCTAGCAGAGATATAAGAAAAATTCCGCATTCCTTCCAAATATGGGCTAAGCAGTGGTAACTGAGAGTGTCCGTGTAGTTTTTTTGGTCCTGTGAGAGTTAGTATTACAGTCGTACACAGATAAGATCGCGAAAGAGAAGAGAGATTATTTCATGAACTGCCATAAGATCGCGAAAGAGAGGAGAGATTATTTCATGAACTGCCATCCACGATATGATTCCATGCTGTTGTATGTGTGCATAGTTGCATGCCTGGCGAGATGGCGAGAGCACACGTCCGCTCTAGCTATGAATTGATTCTGTGTGGTCATGTCATGTTACTGTTGGTCCTTGATGCTAATTCGCTTTTACAGCGCCTTGCGACTCGATCGCCTGGCGAGTGGCACTCGAAAGGTGCACCCGCTCGCGGGAGATTTTTTTACAGGCTGCATCATCTGCTGCTCCAACATTAGCTGCTAAACCTGCATGAATGCGATCTAGAGCATAAATGCTACTCCCGCGTAGGCTCAGCTTTTCTTTCGCCCGTGTGCGCACTGCAGTGTTAGTGTAGGTAGCCTAGCTGCACGAATGATGGCACGAACTTATAGAAATGCTGCATTATTGTACTCGTATCGTGTTGGTCCCCAGCACAAGGAGCACTGCGTGAGCATTTGTCAAATCTATTCAACAAACGAGTGGGCCATCGAGGGATCCAGGTCGAGCACCAAACCTTCGGCGGAAAACATGAGTTGAAATCTGACTCTAAAAAACCAAGAATATTTGAAATCTCGGAAACAACCCGTGGAGCACCAGTGAAGTGCCCGCACGAAAACACCGAGATCGAGACGTATCCCACTATTCGTACCAAAATGATGCCACCTCGCTGTTGAATCCGCACATGAAATGTCTCGCGACAAACAGCAGCACCTACATGCACATGCATACACGGGAGTAGCGTAGACACGCGGCTGTGAAATCCCCTATCATCATTTCCATTTCCTCCTATTGAAACTCAATCATGCAGCGATGCAGATGCAGATGCAGTGCAGCACTTGTGTGCCGCACCACCGCTCACCGTTTCACCCACCGTTGTTGTGGTTGGGCTACTCGAAAGAAAAAGCTTTTTCCCCTTATTTAGTACGTTTTAAAAGGAAAATAGTAAAAATAATCTTTTAAAAATCACAATGGCAAAATGGCATCTTGTCACGCACTCACAGCGCAACAGGATTACAGAACACATGAAGTCCGTGGCAGGCGCCGTACGCAGGTGACCTGTTGCGGACTAGGTTAGCGTTAGGTGGCTTGCCGCGATCTAGGTGCGCGGCAAGCCATCTGCCGTTAGAGGTGAAAACGGATCAAATACAAACCGAATAGCGGTGAAATCATATTCGTATTTTTAAACGAATATGAATATACTCGAATACGAATATGAATCGAATGTCATAACAAATACGAATATCTACTTAATTCCGTCGGATCCGGATATCCTCATAACTTATGTAATATGAAGATATTAGTGACACTTTATCCTTGTACAATAACACTTAATCATTCTAATCTATTTATTTCACCTAAAGGAAAATTCACATTAAACTAGAAAAAAATCATTCAACTAATTAGGCATTATGTAATAAAATACTTATATTGTTTAATCGAATTCGAATACGGATAGTTCGGATAAAATAACAGTTCAGATGGGAACCTTTCGTACCATAATAACATCTATTTTTTTATGCGAATTCGAATACAAATAGGAGATAAATTGTTAATCGGATGTCAAAAATCTATACCATGTTCATATCCTACCGAATACGATAGTCAGATAATACAGATAATTCATATCTATTTTTCATTCCTACTTTCCGTGGACTGGGTGCACATCATGGCAGTGGTGCCATTTTTTAGATTGTTTTATTTTTTGTATTTCGCTTCTAAAAGAGGATAAAGCGCTGCTCGTCGTCGTGCCGCCCTCCTCGCTTTACCTTTTCCAAGAGCTCTCACTTTCCATGCACTAATTTATTCGGTCATCTTGGGGACAATGTGTTATGCTGCTTGCTTCTGCCTGCACGAGGGGATCAAATCAGGATCAAGGTCGGTCTGATTGATCTGGGAACATCAAAGGTCCACTAAGCCGGTCAAGAGTCGCCGGTCAAACCTGGCAAAGGTGAAGAAACCTTTTTTTTCAGTTATTAGCCCCACTAATGTCATTACAATAATTTCTCTCTTAAAATTGTCTCTAAAAGCTTCAATTCATATACAGGTAACCTTAGACTTAGAAACAACATCTCTAACAATCTATCTGTAAAATCGTTCATTTTCAACACAACATCTTCCTTACATACTCACAATTTATTTGCGATGGTTTTTATACCCAATTTATCTCTTATATTAGAGATAATACATTCTCTCTTTTCACATATGAGTCCCACACAAAGCCGGTCAAGAGTAAGTCGTATTTTTTTTTTGTTATTAGTCTTTGATAATAAATTAGTTGTAATTATTTTAGTGTTATTTAGTTTATTGTAATTAATTTTGTCGTGGATAATGTAGTTGTCATTATATAACATAGGTTCATTTGTAGTAATTAATTAGTCCTAATTAATTTAGTCACAACTAATCTAGTCGTACTTAATTAGTCGTAATTAATTTGGTCGTAGTAAATTAGTGTATATTTAATTCATTATTTGTATTTAGTCGTACTTAATTAGTCCTGTTTCTCACCACACAGGGCGATTGGGTGTACCACAGCTTCGTCTACATCGTCTTTGGCTGACGCGAAGGGCGAGGCGATGCCTCAGTACAGTTGGAGATCACCTGTTGTTTGCGCCACATACAGAGAGTTGTGTGACGCTTCGCGGCATTACATCGATGTGAAACCAAGTCTTGCCGTCTACTACATGCTCTTGTAGTTATGGAGTTGGGAGCACTTCCTTATTGGGCGGCTCTCCTTCGAGAAAACAGTGTACCCGTATCCCGAGTTGTACGACCCGATAGACGAGCCCACTATGGGCTATCGGTGAACTGTTGGCCTGCTACGCTAGGCCAAAGACAGACCGACAAAGTGCTACTCATTGTTCAACAACGAGTTTGAGTCAATGGACAACAACAACATCATATGGGCTCCATGGAGTCTAGATTTCGTGGACACAGTAGCGCCACACAGGCTATTCGTGCAATGCACGCAAGACACCGGATTATGGCGACGACCTGCAACCTAGTGTTTGCACATATAGTGGAGCCTTACGCGTCGCAGCGCGTAATGTGACATTTCAATTTGTACTAATTCGTGCCCCCTCCCGACGATAGGATTCTGCAGCGAGCTGTCCACTTGTGAGTCAAACTCTATCCGAGTAATATTTACATTTCATACCTATATCATCTATTCTAACATCAATCCTTTCAGAATGCAGGCAATCGAGGCGGACCGACATGCTGAGGACTGGCAAGTAGTCCAACACAAGTGGATTACGGATTGGATGGAGACAACGCACATTGAGATCTTGCGGAGCAGGGACCATCGGTATATCGAGTGGTGCATACCACGGTCGTGCACCGGACTCACCGTCCTCCACTAGAGCGTCCGGAGCACGTAACGCACCGGGAGAGACTCTACCACTCATTCCATCAACATAGCGCTTCGCAGCGTGACGTCACTGAAGGGATACGAATAGGCTACATTAGCTGTTAATTCAAAAATTCTACCACATAAATCAGGAAGCTATGCAAACAAGAGATCATAGATCGTTACCACTAGATGCGCAGTGTAGCAGAAGAAGAGTTGGAATAGCCTGATCTAACATCGAGCGCGTCGATGTAGTGGTCGTAGTCGATCGTCTAGCGTCCTTGATGCCGATCCTCTTTTCTAGCAACTAATCGCGTTCCTTGTGAAGATCGTGGGCAGACCTCGTTCAGCACAACAACAATCGTAGTAGCACCTCTATGGTATCCACACGTCCAGGGGTGGAACACCGTACGCCGGTGTGCTAGAACCCACTCATACAGTAGGGCCCTCGAGAAGATGGCGGTTATGGTTTCGGTGATGCAAGTCACGTTTTCTGTTCCAACAACCTCATGCATCCCCTTATAAAGAGCCTATGACGGATCATATCTGAACTCGTTTGTTCCAACTCATTAAGTGTGTGACTTTGTAGGTTCATGCGTAATCGATTGTGACTCAGAAACTCTTTTTCGACCACGAATTATTAGTGGTTCCTAGCAGGATATAACAATTCCTGAATACACATAAATTATATCATGAACCTTAACACAATATGATCTATGACTAGATCCTTATCACTTACGACCAGATCGTATCTCTATACGACCAATTCATATTTTATCATGATGAAAGCATCTAGACCCCTAAAAATGATTTTGGTAATTAATGTTAACAATATGTTTTAGAACTAATATGTGTGTTAAGATATTTTAGATGCTTAGTCCCCAAGTTTGAATGACGACATGAAAAAGACAATCCAAAGATGGTAAAGGATCGATATGATTCAAGACAAAGGTATTACAAAGCTTAAGGATCCTTTTATAGTTTTTACCGATCTTAGTGATTGAAGAAAAGATCGGGTTTGTAGGCTAGACGCCGTACTATAAAGAGGGATCATGGCTAATATTTTGAAAGTTAATTTTGTGTCATTTTGATCAACCAAGTGTCATGCATTACATTTAGAATTGCATCTAAAAATTGTTCAGTAAAATCGGTACGACCGCAGTTGATGAGCGGTACTACCGCAATGCGGTAGGACCGAATCCTAGTTAGCAGTATGTATTTTCCAGATAGCATGTTTTGGGAGTTTTGTTCTCCCTTGAAGATCGATATGACCACATCTCTTGAGAGGTAATACCGTATTGAGGTAGTACCGATGTTTATATAGTGGTACGTATTTTCTAGAGATAGTGCTTTTCTTGATTATTAAACCTTTGGAAATTGGTAGTTCAGTTCTAACCACGTGGTGCTACCGCTCTGCGGTAGTATCGGACCTTGTGAGGGCGGTAGTACGACATCTTTTTTGTAACGGCTAGTTCAGAAGCATTTAATGAACAACAATCGACCGTTGAACAGTGAAAGCAGTAGTACCAAGTTTGTACAGTGGTACTACCGCAAGTCCTGAATTTTTCAAGAATTTAGTTCTAATGGCTAGTTTTTATAAATACCCTCTTACCTACACCAAGCTCAGAACTTTGGATCTCATTGAATACATTTGAGCCTCTAGTGCACTCTCTACTACCCATTTGCTCATATTTATCATTTTGAGGTAGTTGAGAGCATTCAAGTGCATTGCATCATTAGTTGATCATTTTGACACCTGTTTTCTTTAAGCAAAAGCTATGTTTTATTACTCTTGGTGCTTACCGATACCTAGACGGCTTGGGGAAGTGATTGCGCGGTGATCTCTTAAAAATTACGACTATTTAATTTTCACTCAATTAATTATGCCTAACTAATTGTCACTAAACTAATTACGACTGATTAACTACCATTAAATTAATTACGACAAATTAATTTACACTAAATTAATTATGCCGAACTGATTACCATTAAACTAATTACAACTAATTAATTACCACTAAACTAATTATGACTATTTAATTTTCACTATTTTTAACCACTAACTAATTTATACTCAAATAATAAAGCCTCATTAACTATGACTAATTAATTACCACTAATTATGAGGTACTAATAAATTATCAAAAATTTAGCTATGACGAAATTATTAACAATAATAAACTACGACTAAATTATTAACAACTATTTAATTAAGACTACATGCTACATTAATGATGACTAGCTGAGTAAGACTAATTAATTACGACTACAGTAATTATGACAAATACAATGGGCAAAAAATTACCCGCCCTCCAGGGGAATCGTTCAAAATTGCTACTGTCCTAACAACTGCTCCGAATTTAATCTCCAAAAAATCATTATTATGTTCTTCGTGTTCTTAGCGACGAGCGCAAGAACGAGAACGAAAACACAATTGAGATGACCGAGTGCGAGAGTGTGGTATTTATAGCCGTGCGAAGGCGCTGCGTTGGTGGCGGGAAATTCGAAGGCGCTGTCGAGCCGTGACACTCCGCCCTGGGGGGACGACAACGGCCGGGTGACACTTGTGTGCGTGGACGCTTGTCCATGCGGGGTCGTGGGAATCGCGTCGGGCGGTGGCGTGCGAGGAGGGCATGCGGGCGGTCGGCGTGCGACGGGCGCCCGGCGGTGGTTGTGCGGACGCAGCTACGTGTCGGCACACCGCGTGTCCGGGCTATAGTGTGCGGCCGAGCGGTCATTTTTGTTAATAGATCGTGAGAGACACTACTTGCGTCAAAAAGTATGCAACATTGCCATTTAGAACAAAAACTCTAGCCTCCTGTGATTGTGTGTGTCGACTACGCTGTTATGAGGGCCCTCATGGCGGATTGGCATTCTCTGTCATTGCATTGGCAATAATAGAGGAGCACAGTGCCGTAACATTTGACAAATCTAAGCCGTCGAATCTGGAAAGAACGGATCAGATCAATGCTACGATGATGCTGTAGTATTCATGAATAGTGTTGATGCTGCAGTATTGTTACAATATTCCATGCAGTACGAAGCGTGATCTCATTTTCTCTCCTTCGATCTGACGGCTATTACGTAATTTTTAGTACTGCACGACATTACTGCACATAATGTCACATGATACGTTTTCCGCTCACGGCTGCCTCCTCCCCGCTCCGTGCCCTCCTCCTCCTGTACCCCCCACCTCTGCTCTCCCTCCCCCTGTCTCCCGCTTTCCCCCATGAACCACACCTCCTCCTCCGCCTACCACTCCAAGGCCGCTGCCTTCGCCTCCCCGCAGCCGCGCGGCGGCGCCAGGCGACGCGGCTGAGGCGGAGGAGGCCGCGGCGGCGATGGGAGCGACCGCATCGATGCCCTCGGCCGCCTCCTGTAATGCTAGCGCCATATCCGCACTACCATTCCGCAGTTGGCCGTGTTCGTTTTCTCACTCTTGGCTGGCGAATTCTTGCAGGACGAGGATCTTGCGGCACATGGCGTCGGAGCTGAACCTGGACATGAGGAGCGACGGCTACGTGCGCGTTCGGGACCTGCTCAAGCTCAACTTGCAGACCTTCGCCAAGATCCCTCTCAAGTCCCACACGGTGGAGGAAATTAAGGAGGTAATAGAAATTCTGACTGAGTTATGCTTCATCCTGTTGCTGAACAGTAGAGAAACTTGCTAAGAACTTAGCTCCTCGTAGTTGTTTCATCTTGCTAGCTTGCATCATGAACTTGCCATTGGGAAATAAATACCACTGTGCTGTAAATGTCTTTATATTATTAACATTGCTGTAAATTGTGAGTGGCTTTTAACATGATGAGTAAAATGACGCCTTTTCGGATTGTAGGCGGTCAGGCGGGATAACAAGCAGAGGTTTAGTCTGTTGGAGGAAGACGGTGAGCTGCTCATTCGGGCAAACCAGGGGCACACCGTAACTGTATGTTCTCTGCCTGAGATCCCCTGTACTAATGTATTGAAGGTCTACAGATACAATAGCTTTTGTCTTGTCCTTGATCGTTCACTATGTCTTGAACATTGCTGTAACTGCTGGGAGGATTGTAAAAAGAGCAGTAATACCGGCATATGTATTATGTGATATCATACATCTCGTGTTGAGCTCAAGATGGAAATGTTTTTCCACAGTATTATAATCTCAGTGGTGGGTTTTCCTATTGCTAACTAGTTATTTGAGAACCATGCCATTGGATGGCTTGTTGGTCTGAACTAGGAAAAAGGATGTTGCAATTCATGTGTATTTGTAGGCTTATCTTATGATTGCTTCTTTTATATGCTATAGTCATATATTCTTCTGTAGCACTTCAGTTCAACCTTCATGTTAAGAATTAAGATGCTCCTGCCTTCTCTGATGCCTAGCTTTTGCTAAATACCAAGTTTCATCAGCATACCACAAACAATTTTGCAACAGGATTATCCTGATAGCTTTGTAACTTGTGGGTATGTTTTGAAGAGACCATATCAGATTTGAAGTCAGAGAATGTAAGGAATTTGTTTTTTTTGGGTGACGTGTACCATAGTGGTTAAGCACCTAGGTGTAGTGGTTGAGGTCACGGGTTCGAGCCCCATCCCCTACCTTAATTAAAAGACGCATATGCATTTTCATTTTTAGTTGGCGTATCTCCTAGGCGGTGTTCCTGTTTTGTTTGTGGCATGCTGTCTGCTAGGTTTATTTTTTCATCAAGTGAATTTGTGTTCACAAGTAATCATCTTAGTGGAAATACAGGCCGGAGAACAACTAGATTATTGGGGGTTTTGCAGTGTCCTTTTTTTTGTTATACACTATACGTTGTTTAGACAGACATAGGCAATTGTATCTGAACTGGTTAATCTAGTTTTCTTTATAATAATCCTGCAAACCTCTTGCAGACTGTTACTTCAGAGAGCTTGTTGAAACCAATTTTGTCAGCTGATGAGGTCTCAGGTATGTGATTTAAAACTCACCTTTGCATCCTCTCCTGAATGGTAGTGTGTTTGTGCTAATTCCTTTTATCCACAGTTTGTGTGCATGGAACTTACAGGAAAAATCTTGATTCGATCTTGCAATCTGGGCTAAAACGTATGGCGAGGTTACATGTACATTTCTCAAGCGGCTTACCCTCAGACGGAGAAGTAATTAGTGGTATGCTATGCCATTACAAACACATTATCATGAGTTTGTTCTTCTGGAAATAAGTAGAAGAACTAAGGCTATTATCTTAGTCAAAGCTATGTTGAAGGTTATTTATGTTTCCATTGTAAATCTACTACACTTCGTATCATTGTTATTGTTCCATTGTTTAGGTGCATCAACAACTCATACTGATCGCAATTTCTTTCCGGCATATGGTCTATTGTTTCTTCCACCGCTGCAGTCATGAACTAACGGTTTTTCTTCTTCAGGTATGCGGCGGAGTGTTAACATCTTGATATATTTGGATGTCAGCAAGGCACTGCAAGGTATCAATGCTGCCTGCCTGTAAATAGTCGCAAATGATTTGTGTTTTCATTTATTTTCTCACTAGAGGCTAATATTTAATAATTGAATTTGTTCCCTAGATGGAATGAAGCTATACATTTCAGACAACAAGGTGATATTGACGGAGGGTTTTGATGGTGTCGTTCCTGTCAAATACTTCGAGAAGATTGAAACATGGCCAGGGCGAGAGCCGGTGCCATTTCAAAGATAGAGAGCGTACTAGTGCCACTGCAGTTTCTGTATGGCTCCTTGTTGAGAACTTCATATGCATGCACTTTACAAGTCTCTCCTTGCCGGAAAAGAAAATATACTGTATTTGATGTCTGAAAGGGCTGTGTTACGTGCATACTCATGTGAGAGGGAGAAGTTATTCTGCTGCTCTTGTGGTTGTACAAACTTATGTCAAGTGATCCCCTAGGCGGCCGCCTAGGCGCTGGCTGGGTGCAGGGCAACCGCTGCGCCTCGGCCTCAATCGGCCCCCTAGACGCTCGGCCCGTCTAGGCAGTCAACGCCGGTCCAAGGCGAACCCAGACGGGCAAGGCGAGGCGACGGCTGGGCGGTCCGGGGCGGCGCAATGTGGTGCGAGGCGGGGGAGGCGAGATGAGGTGGAAAGAGAGGAGGGGGTGGTCCGACTCATCGGCACCGAATCGACCTCCCGCCGACGCCGAATTGACCTTCCCAACGCTCGATTTGGCCTCTCCATCGCTCGATTCAACCTCCGCCGCCGGTGGTAGAAGCGACGCTCGAAAGGAGCGAGGCGCGGAGGTGAGGGGGAGCGAGGCGTGGAGGGAGCGTAGTGGGGAGATGAGGGGGGAGGCGGACTCAGCCGGAGGCGAGGGGGAGCGAGGCATGGAGGGAGCGAGGGGTGCTCGAGGGGAAGAAGAAGGAGGAGGCGGCGTGCATGTGAAGGGTTGGGACTAGGAGGAGGTTTTCTTGTAGGGTTTGTGGGACACGTGTCGCAATATGGAGGGGTGGGGTCTCAACCGAACGGCTCAGATTACGCGAGATCGGACGGCCGAGAGCTCAAGATGAGTCACGCGACCTCCTCCTTCCTCCTCGCCTCCTTCTTCTCCCGCTCGCCACCGCCTCCTCTTTCCCCTCACCTCCTTCCCCATCGCTCCCCCCTCGCCTCGCCTGAGTCGGCCTCCCCCTCGCCTCCGCGCCTCACTCCTCCCTCGTCTCCGCACCGCGCCTCGCTCCCCCCTCGCCTCGCACTGCGCTCCCAACACGCCTCGCTCCCCCCTCTCCTCCTGCTCTACTCCCCAAGAGTTCACTTGAGTCGGTCGCCTAGGTGCCCTAGACGCTAGGCGCTGATCAGCCGCCTGACTAGCGCCTAGCGCCTAGGGGAGTTGATGCTGACGACCATATTTGCACGTTGATGATGCCTTTCAGTTCTATCCACCATTTCACTAGTAGTTCTTTTGCCCAATTGATTTCATGGCCCCTGTTGGGTATAACTGACATTGTCTGTTGTATCCAGCTGAAACAGATGTATAAATCATTGTCTGTTGTATCCAGCTGAAACAGATGTACAAATCAATGATAATTTGCATTGCAGCTCTGTTAAATAGAACTTTTTTTTTTGAGACACAGAATTACGTTATATATAAAAATTGTAATAAGCTGTGCAAGTTCTTCGCAATGATCTGCACTACTAGGTACTAGCTACTTAAGACGATCGGTTTATGGGTGTGCTGCTATCCGGTTGACAAATTGGGCCCACTGTCATCCACACAACACCTGCCCTTACCTCCCGCCTCTACATAAACGGCTAGATCATTCTGACCATGCGATCCAACGGCCACTCGACCCCCTACCCTTACCTCCCGCCTCTACATAAACCCCCCACCTGCTGCGCCAAAAAACCTAGATCACCCCTTGCGCCGCCATCTCCATCTTCCTTCCCCAAGGCGAAACCCTAGCCCGCGACCTCCTCTCCTCCCACGAGCGATGGCGGCGGAGCTGGCGTACGCGCCGCCGATGAAGTCCGGCAAGGCGGGGTTCGAGGGCGTGCAGGGGGTGCAGCACAGGATCCGCATCACCCTCTCCTCCAAGAGCGTCAAGAACCTCGAGAAAGGTATCCATACATGATCCATCCGTGCAATCGTTGTTCTATTCTGATTCTGGGAGATCTCTGTGAGACTTTGATCTGGTCGTGTTGGCTGTGTTGCGTGAACAGTCTGCGCCGATCTGGTGAAGGGAGCCAAGGAGAAGCAGCTGAGGGTGAAGGGCCCCGTGCGGATGCCCACCAAGGTGCTGAACATCACCACCAGGAAGTCTCCCTGTGGCGAAGGTGACCTCTCTTTTTCCCTCACGATCTTTAATTGTGTTTTAGTTAGTTGCTGTGTTTCTGCTTGGATTATAATGATGATGATGTGGGTCAACTAGTAGTCTGGTTTTGTTAGGTGTTTGGAGAGGTCAGTGATGATGGTGATGTGCTGAGCAGGTGATGTTAACATTACATCAACTGAGATCCTTTGGGTCTTTGATGTCTCAAAAATCGAGCTTTTTAAAACTGATGCTTAGCACATCATCATTGTAAGGTACTAAGGTTACTAGTTTTGTTCATTTAGAGATAAATGGGGGCACTTGTACTATTCGTGGCGTAATGTAGTTGAGAGGAGAGCCGAGTTTTTACATGGTGAATGGTAGGCTGAGCATGTGATGTTACAAGGAGATGCTACTGAGATGTTACATCATTGAAGTCTCTAAAACCGAGCTTTTTAAAACTGATGCTTGGCCTATCTAGTGTGATGGTAGTATGGAGGGTTTGTGGTTATTGAGTGACTAAAGATAAAGATAAGTGGCAGTGGTGATGCTGTACAGTTTTGGTGCTGTTTTATGCTGCGTTTTTCCTATTTTATGTTGGTATTGTTGTTGGTTGTTAGTCATCTTACGCTGTGATTTTCTGTCGTCCATAGAAATTGATAGTTACTGAGAGCCCGATGCTGCTTCATAGTTACCTATATACTCTAGGAAGTATTCTGTTATTGAATATGTATATTTTTAATTTCTAACCTTTCCCAACATGCCATGATATGAACTTTATGTAGCTCAACCATTGATTTCCTTTTAGGGGCATCAGGCATGGTATAATTTCAGTTACAAGTATGAATTCTTATGAATTTGTGTTGAATATTTTTCTTATTTTCTCTCTCTTTTGGGACCTTGTTCTTGTTCGTCTGAGTTAATCTTGTGGGATATATATTTGTGGGCACTGTTGTTTAATGATGGGCTGGCCAAATGATGCTAAAATAAGTTATTGCTGAAATTTTCTTTGAGGAGTTACAAAATCGAGCTTTTTAAAACTGATGGTTGGCCTATCCAATGCTTGATATTTATTGTCTAAACATTTCCTTTTAGTAGGCAATACCAATGACTTCTTATTTATCTGTAGTCTTCTGGATGATTATAAATAGTTGTGTGCCTTAAACTAAGTATGTTCCCCATGTTGTTAAGTTTGCGCAAACTCTGGACCCAGTCATTCTTTTGAGTCACTTTTAGTGGCAAAGTACTCGTGGATAAATAGTAGTTACTTGTAAGCATTTGATATTTTGACGTTATCCTAGGAGCAGAATTATGTCGTATTCACAGAACAAAAGTTATTGTGTTTTGTTGATGGGGTGATTCTTGATTTCTTTTATAGTCATTATGCCTGAGTTTCTTATTGGATATCAGATTTTTTTATCTCTTGAAATGTTATTATTTACTTCAAACTAGTACGCCTGAACTTACATGGAACTTCTGGCCTTGTTTCAGGTACCAACACCTGGGATCGGTTTGAAATGCGGGTGCACAAAAGGGTGATTGATCTCGTCAGTTCTCCAGATGTTGTGAAGCAGATCACCTCGATCACCATTGAGCCTGGTGTGGAGGTTGAAGTGACGATCAGCGATCAGTAATATGCTACCCCGTGTCTTATCTTTTACAAAGGTGGAGAAATATCAGTGAACAGGATATTTTAAAAGCTTTTATCACGAGAGCACTGATGGAACAGGGTTTTGTTACTCTATAGGTTCCTTCTCGTCGTAATTCCGAGCCCCTATTTATCTAAGTTATCAGAAATTTCATGGCCCCAGTGGCCCAGTGTGTGCCCAACAGATGTTAATACATGACTCGCTATTGTTCTAGATGATGTTGGTAACATCTTTTGCTTGCCTAGCTACATGGCATTTGCAGCATTTCTTAGACTAAATTGTTTCCATGTCTAAACTAATAAAAGTAGTTTACCTGGATGTTCTTTTTCTCATGCACGCGGTTGGGCCTTTTCCATCTCCAAAAATTACTCGTTAAGGTGCACCAACATGTCTATATAACCTGATATGGATAAGGTCTCGCCTCAATACCCCTCGTGACTTTGAATGTAGACACACCCTTATTTTTGCAACCACTCAAATCGTTGTCATCTCACTTTTTCATATGTATATACCGAAATTCATCGTTGTTTTGCTCCTTTCTGTCTTGCGTCATGACTTGTCAATGCACTTGTCCAGCATTTGTTTTGTGCCTTAGAGATCCCAATGCCCTTCGACACTCAGTCTACGGGTTGCAACGACGACGTACACGAAGGTGATGGCGGTGGTGTAAGGAGGTAGCATCGGCGACAGAAGGAAGAACGGGGAGGGAGACGGTGTGGGGGACAGAAGAAGCACCAGGAGGAAAGGGTGCGGTACCTTGGAGAAGTGGCGGCGCCGAGGAAGGGAGGGGAGGCACGATAGCACACGAGGAAGAGACAGAGACGAAGACGTCCTTCCTTGCCATGTCTTCGTCTCGAGTTCACCATATTGTGTCCTCTTTATCCTAATCCTTCCCTTCGGCGCCGTTGCCTTTGCTCATCGCCGCTTGAGCAAGCATCGTCACCTCTTCCTCGCTTACCACCGCAACGCCGCCACCGCCTCCCACCTCCTCGCCGCAATGTTCCTGGCGAGGGCTGTAGAGGCCATTGGCCGTGAGAACCGAGTCGTGACTTGTGTTTAGGGTGAAGAAGGTGGCCATCGACGGTGATCCTCTTCCTTCAGCCGGCAATGGCTAGAAATGAGCAGCACGTTGGGGAGGGAAGTCGACATCAACTTCAATTTTCAAAGGTCAATAATCTAAGAGTTCAAAATTTTAATTTGCAGGTAGTAGCAGTAGTAGGTGATGCAATAGGCGTAGTTAATATTTTTGTTTATATGTGTGGGGAAGAAATTGATATTTATTATATAGTTAGGATCTCGTCTTTTGATATGCAGTATCACTCTCTTTTAGAGTTTCATTGCAACACACGAACACCCTACTAGTGTGTTCATATGTGGCCGCTTACTCCCACCCTTGTTCCTGTGTGTGGCTCTCCTGGGCTTGCTTTAGCTAACAGCTATACGTTCCGTTGTTAGTAGCAATTCTGTCATTCTGTGCCACTGATATCACCTCATCGGCCAACCCGAGCACGGCGACCCGTTTGGTGGTCAGTGCCTGGTGGTTCGGCCATTATTCGAGGTGAACGGCGGTCGTGTGACGCTGGGAATGGCCGGCTGCCAAGATGCGGCAGAGTAAGAACGGGATCGTTGCCGCCTCGCCCGTCACGGTGAAGAAACAGGACATCTCCGGAAGCAAGGCAAACATCAGAATCAACGTAGGGCAATTTATTCCTTATCTCAAATTGGCGAGACAGTCTCTCAAAACGAATTCAGTGTACAATACATCTCGTTTTTATCTCAATTCTCAAGACTTATGTCATGCTGCCATGCTACAAACTAATATTACAGACTCAAAACTTATCTCTCATCACGCGAAAAGAAGATAAGAGGAATCAAATTTCCTCAGCCCATGGACAGACTAGACGCAATTCATTTTCCTTCGTCACTACTCCTTTAGCATTCAGCTCAGTTCTTCACGAAAGTGCTTAGCACATCGAAGTAGTTGGGAAAGGTCTTGCGGGTGCACCCGGGGTCTCTGATCGTCACGGGCACGTCGGCGCAGGCGGCGAGGGAGAAGGCCATCGCCATCCTGTGGTCATCGTAGGTGTCGATTGCCGTGACGTTCAGCTTCTCCGGTGGCGTGATGATGCAGTAGTCCGGCCCTTCCTCAACCGATGCTCCCAGCTAAGCAAAACGCAAACAATAGGCACGTTGATGCACTGGGGGGAAAATAGATGGCTGAACTACAAGAAGTACAGAGCCCTAATGTATTCATTCACCTTTGTTAGTTCGGTCCGAATTGCAACCATCCTCTCAGTTTCCTTTACTCTCCAGGAAGCCACTGTGCAAGAGAATGAATAAGTATCAGGAACAAAACATGCAATGTACCTAAAGCCATTCGAAAAATTCAACAGCAACGCACCTCATAGTAAGAGGATGTCTTAACAACATTAACTACTATTTACTACACAAAATGAACATATCCCAATCTATTATACCTTTTTCAATGAATTTTGGTGGTTTGTCTATTTTTCTCCTAGTGCTACATAATAGGTATGGTAGGTGGTAGGCCTTAGAAAGTTTACCATCTCTGATAGCAGTTGGACCATCGGCAAAGAGGGCAACAACGGCAAGAGTCATTGCGACATCAGGCATTTTGTTCATGTTGACATCAATAGCTTTTAGGTGTTTCCTCCCAAAGGGCTCACGCGGTGGACCAGTAACAGTAACACTAGTGTCGGTCCATGTAACCTTCGCTCCCATCATCTCAAGTACCTCAGCAAATTTCACGTCACCCTGCAATATTAAGCATTTAAGTCAGGGAAAATGACTGCACAAAAAGGCTACTTACAGAACTGTTTGGTTTGATAAATTTAGCTAGGCAATATGAATATCCTCTTGTTAAAGCATGTTTGGTGTTTGGTTGACACTGGCATATCATAGATTATGTTATACTGCGAGTATGTGACTATGCTCAACCAAAAAGGCAAAAATAGAGAGTAGAATTCTACCTGCAAACTGGTGGTGCCACAACCTTCAACAGTCACAGTGCCTCCAGTGATTGCAGCACCAGCCAAGAAATAGCTCGCACTTGAGGCATCACCTTCGACATAGGCATTTCCAGGGGACCTGTCAATTCCGAAGTGACAGAGGGTTAGTTTGAGGAATATGAATGCAATTTTCATGAAGTTTGAACTAACAGTTTCGAGTACATAAGAGAACTAGAGAAGTATGTTCAGTAAAAACATAGATGCGTATCCTGATAGGCCATATGGCAACAGGTGCATAACATAAGAGGCGCACAAAGAAACTAATCGAGAATGTTCTCCTAAAAAAGTGCTATCATGTTTATGCCAACTTTAATGATGGATGCTACTTCTGGTGCTATCACGTTTATGCACCAGGTAAAATACCTGTTGAATGCATTGTAAGTGGAGGGGTTATTACCTAGGCTAAGCATTGATCTGCTAGTACAGTTCGCCTTCATGACTCCAACATTTTGGTCATATTCGAGATGAATAGAGTTATTTACATGGTCAAAAAAAAATCCACAATGTTTTTCCTTCCCCAGTTTATCTATAATTCAACTATGGATGCATCTGTAATTGGTTGGGCAAACTGAAAAGTAGAATCTTAAATACCTACTATTTGAATAAGTAAAACAATTAGAAACTCACTTGTACTTTTGACCTCCCTTAATATAGAATCTGTCCCAACTATCAGAATGCTCCGCGGTCACGCCGAAA
Organism: Ampelocalamus luodianensis; assembly: GCA_036346255.1. Classification (NCBI taxonomy): domain Eukaryota; kingdom Viridiplantae; phylum Streptophyta; class Magnoliopsida; order Poales; family Poaceae; genus Ampelocalamus; species Ampelocalamus luodianensis. The sequence continues at coordinate 58,147,505 of CM070627.1, read as the reverse complement.
CGCTCCATCAATCTCAATGTCATTTCAACATAAGGAATGGAGATTAGTTTATCGATGATTTCAATCTCCACATCCCCGAGAGCCAAAGGAGCAGTCATCAGCAAGGCACTCAAGTACTGACTGCTGATGGAACCAGAGAGCTTAACCTGTTAAATGTAATTCAGTTTTAAATGCTAATTCATGATAAATCACACAATCTAAGACCAAAACAAGCAAATATCCCAAACAGACCGAAAATAAGTTGCTAGACACAAACCAAGTATTTCTTGCTTGAGCTTAACAGAAATATCACTTATTGGTTAAGCTGAACATGACTATTTTCAAGTTATTGTGCGGTGTAAGGTTGAATTGCACCATACTATGTTTTCCTTAGAAATGCAAAAAGCTTGACATTGAATTGGAATGTGTACAGAAGAGCATAACATGCAAGTTTGTGAGTAACCAACCTTGCCACCAGGTAGCCCTCCGATTCCATTGACACGGACAGGTGGGCAGTTAGTACCAAGGAAACAATCAACATCCGCACCGAGTTGTTTCAATCCGACAACCAAGTCACCAATGGGTCTCTCCCTCATTCGTGGCACTCCATCAAGCACATAACTGAAGTTAAAAAAAAAGATCTACCATGAGTCTCAAAACATACCTATGGATTCCAATTTCCATACTTATTTCCACAAGCATGAAAAAAACATACGTTGCATTTCCACCAGCAGCAGTTACAGCTGCTGTCAATGGCCGCATTGCAGTTCCAGCATTCCCCAAGAAGAGTTGTACTTCCTCTTTCGCGTCCTTCTCAACTGGGAACTTGCCGCCACAGCCAACAACTACAGCTCTTTTTGCAACTTTATCTGCTTCCACAGAGAGTCCAAGGGCTTTCAGGGCCTCAAGCATGTAGTGGACATCCTCACTGTTCAACAGGTTATCCACCACTGTTGTCCCCTGACCAGAGTAAAAAGCAAGCAATAATTCGTCAAAGGATCAACTAGAGATGGCAGCAAAGTAAACAGGTATCAGTTTCTCCTCCTCCTCTTAAATAAGTTAACAATGCACGCTTCACTAGAATTTCCACATAAATGGAAACAGAATAAACCCTGGAGGATCCTATATTCAGTACCTATACAGCTCGTGAAACAGTAATGCTACAAATAGCAAGTCAATAAGTTTTCACCTAAAATGTTGCTTTTTTGTGATCAAACTTGTTAATAACAATGTGAAGGAACCTTAAGGTTGCATAATTTTGGATGTAAACATCTCAACGAATGCAAAATGTTCATGACATAAGTACAACATAAGCCATTCAAGGCTGCTTTCTTTTACCCAATTTTTGCAAAAGACACCAAGGAAATGCACTCCTATAGAAACCGTGCTTCTAGGTACTAAACATACCGTCACAACTCATAAAATTTTAGTAGCCTGGCATGGGAGGGAACATCTCCTGGTTACACTTGTATCTTTTAACCTCATGTAGTCATGTATAATCTTAATCCAAATACAAGCTACAGAAGAATTACCTCTAATGATACGATAAACGAACATATGAATAGGAAACTAAACAAACTACCCAATTCTATGTCATCGTGAGATTGACTTCACCAAGAATTCCCATAAATTCGCAAACATTTAGCAAGACAAGCCACCTCACCTAGACCCCCTAAAATCTCATCTCTACATGGAATTCACCCAAAAGGGGGATGAGGAGCCTTTCTGCTAGCTCACCTCGGATAGGGCGGAGAGCAGGAGGATCCGGTTGGAGAGCGACTTGGACCCGGGCAGCTGCACGGCGCCGGAGATCTCCCGGATGGGCTGAATCACGATCTCCTCCGCGCCGGCCATCGCCGGCGCCGCCACCGACGCCGCGACCACTGCGCGGCGCCCCCGCAGCCGCAGCCGGAGACCGCCGGCGGGGCGGGAGGACCGCGCGGGCAGCCGGAGGCGGCGCGAGAAGGTGGTGGCCGGGGTGGCGAAGGCGGTGGGGTCCAGGCACACCGCCGCCTTGGACGCCATGGTGGCCGCGCCCGCCATTGCCGATGCCGACGCCGCCGTGGTGGGGTTGGTGGGAGTTCGTGGGGCGTCGGGATTGGTTGGGCGATTTGGGTTGCGGTTGGTGCGGTGGACGGGGGGGAGGAAGGGAGGAAGAAATACGCGAGGAGCCGACGTGAGTGCGCGCCGCTGCCACCAACCCCCGCGACCGACCGCGACTCGACTCTCGAGTCTCGACTCGTGTGGACTGCTAATGGGTTTGTGGATATCGAAGACGGTAGAGAGATGGTTCAGTTTTTTTACGCATTTTGCACACGATGCACGGTAGCGTGCCGCTACTCACTACGGCCTCCAAGATCAAGGCACGAGGACACTCAAATCGCCAACATCCTTTAGACTTCTTTTTTTTTTAATCTTTCTGTAGAATTTGAGATAAACGGTGAATTTCACGTTGTAATTTTAGCTGGATACGTGGACATCATTTATTAAAAGCTTTTTTGACATAATGTCAGTGTATTACTGTTGAGAGTATTAAATGTATGAATAAAATGGATTAAATGCTCGTTTTTTCATCTGTTGTAGATCTCATGGTTGATTTCTTATATTGGAGTCAAGTTTGTTAACTCGGCTATCTCGAGACTTGTATGACAAAAGATATGGTGGTTTTTTTTTCTTCGAGAAGTCACCGGGGGAGAGGATTCCACCTGAATTGTATTGACTTTTGTAAAGTTTTTCAGTGAAGTATATGAAGGGATGAAGAGAAGAGAGATTTTCAGGTAGAGATCACATGTCGATCTCTAGGTAACATTTTTTCAACCAGAGTGTTACATCTTCGGTGCATGATTCCATCAGACTAGAACAATGGTCAGTCGGTACAAGGAAGATGTGCTCAACTCAAAAGAGGAGCTTGGCGAGGAGGGCACGTAGAGTGTATCTGCAACAACAGAGAGCACGATCGGTTGCAGCATGTCATCGAGCGTTGTAAGCTTGGACACAACCACGATGGACAGCAGTAGCACCAGCCCCAACCTGACCCCTGTCGTTAGGACGCACGCAACAGACTCGAACGACCGTTCGCAGTGGGAAAACAAGGCAGGGAAGCGGTGGCGCAGGGGTCTGCACGGTAGCCACACATCGAGCCAGAAGGAGGAAAGGCGCCCATTGCCAACGGCTACGGCCGCCGCGGACCAGTGGTCGGGCAAGAGCTGTTGCAAGGTAGACCAGTGGCTCACCAATTGCAATTGAGCATCCAAGCCGTTATCGTCATATTGCTCCCATATCCAGCTCGCCCAGCCCGATTGTAGGGGATGGTGAACCTTGTGTAGTAGCTTCAGAAAGAAGGCACCAATTTTGCACTGCAATGTCTTTAACGCCGATGCCACCTTCTTGTTTGCTCCGGCGGACTCCGTCCCAGGCGATGAGGCAGCGTGCGCCGCTACACTTGTCCTCCCTGGTCCAGAGTAAAGCGCGACAGCGTTTGTCCGGTGCTTCAATAACACCCTTGGGCAGGAGCAGCGCGGCCATGACGTAGGTAGGAAGGTCGTCCAGCACTGAGTTGAGGAGAATGACACGCCCACCGAAAGAGAGTAACAACAATTGCTAGCCGGCAAGATATTTGTCAGTCTTGGTGGTGCAAAGGCAGATAAGTTGAGCTTGACGTTGGACAGGGGAAGGCCGATATAAGTTTGCGAGAAACCTTCAAGCTTGCATCCTGTAGCTCCCACCATCCTCTGGACTAACTCCAACTCCACATTCATTGGCACAATGGTGCTTTTGTTGTAGTTGATGTGCAACCCCGTGGCATTAGAGAACTAATAGAGAAGCTTCTTCTGATTGGTGATGTCGGAGTGCGCCATTTTTGTAGATGATCAAAATATCATCTTCATATTGGAGAATGGTACATGGCCGCTCATTGTTCAAAGGACATCGAACTCCACCGTGACATTTGATTAGTCGTTGAAGTACATTGGCGACCAAGATGAGCAGTGGGGATAAGGGATCGCCTTGCCGTAATCCTTGTTTGCAGTTAATCCATCGCCCTAGGATTCCGTTGAGTAGTATTGCTGTCTTGGAGGAATGGAATAAGTCCTCCATCCATCGGCACCATATATCAGGGAAGCCTCGAGCCCGGAGGATGCGTAGGAGGCTGTTCCAATTGACAAAGTCGAAAGCTTTGGCAAAATCGAGTTTGAGCACAATGGTAGGTACCTTGCGTTTGTGACAGCACTGGATCAATTCTGTGGCATAATCGAAGTTTTCTGATATGCTTCTGCCCCTCAGAAAGCCGGTTTGGTCGACATCCACTAAGTCAGAGATTTGTCGTTGTAGCCAAGCAGTGAGTGTCTTAGTAATCCCCTTGATATAACAAATTTGCAGTGATATGGGTCGAAAACCATCTGGAGTATTTGCTTTGCCGAGTTTTGGAAGTAGCACAACATATGCCCGGTTAATACTTTCCCATTGGACTGACCGGGAGTGGAAAACCCAGAGGAGAGCTAGCAGTTTCGGACCGGTAGTTGTCCACGCCGCTTGGAAGAAGCTAGGTCCAAAGCCGTCCGGGCCTGGCGCGCAGATAGCATGGTGTATTTCCTCACTGGTGAACTCTGAGATCTACTCGTCACCTCGCGCTTTGGATTGGTCGGTGTAGAGTGCCTGTAGGTCGAAACTCTAAGTGCAGGTTGTGGTAGAGCAGACAGTGGATATGCTGGGCTTAAATTCTGAAGATTCAACGAATAAGTAATTCAATACACGCTTGTCATGGCATTCAGTCATGTATACACTGATTAGACTAGTTATCGATTGGCATTTGGCAAAAGTTTACTCGGTTGTTAAGGACGCAACAGACGACTTGACTAGCCAAAGCAAGCTGACCAACAAACGTCAGTTCACACAATCCTGAAACGGGCCGGGTTTGAAGCGTTCTTTACCTTCCCGGCCCGTTTACATGCTCCTCTCTATTCGACGGCCTCGCGCCATGGTGCGCAGCGGGTGCTCTCTCCTTGCCATCGCATCAGCCAACTCGGCCCAGCTTGGCATGGGGACGGGCTACGTGTACCGCCCACGTGGCGCATGCGACTGGAGCAGAGGGTGTACAGACACAAGCACCTACTTGGACTCTGTTTGTACGCTCGTTACACTGACTCGCTGGGCCTACCGAGCTAGACTATTGATTTAGGTTGGGTGTATCAAGAGGTCGGTGGAACTGTAGTGGTGATGGGGCCCGCGATCAGGTGACTGTGAGTGAAAGTAGGAGCAGTAGTTGCGCTTGTGCTTGTGCAGTGCTACATCCCTTTATTCTTTTTGGAAATGCGTATTTGTCCCTCGTAAGTTAATAAATAAATTTGCAAGAACGTAGCTAATATGGCACAGCAACGGAGATGGAAAGATCCAATTAATCGCTACAATGCCACACATTAGAAGTTGATCCCTACCGCTCGATTAAAAAACAAAGTCATCAGATCAATCACTATAGTGTTTAGCAAAGGCTTAGGGCAATTACTACAGTGATTTTGTTGAAAAAATGATGTGAAGGATATTTCACTGTTTGTACTATGCTTGCTACAATATCACTACTCAGCACTATTCATTCACCCGCAGGCTATTGTTCACACGATAATCCTCTATATCACCGCAGAGGTTCGGATCCCCAACAATCCATAGTTGCGTGCGTGAAACAAGAAACAGTGAACAATAGGGGACGTAAGAGTACTTTGAAAACATAAAAAAATTGCAGCCAAAAAAATATCAATTTTTGATATGCAGCATCTATACACAGAAACGGAACTAGACTTGCCTCCGAGGCAATGGCCCGAGACCCAGTTAAAAATGCCAGCTGAAAATCCAAATGCTAGTGTCAAAAGCCAATGCCAATTTGATTTTTGGGCCAAAACGCGCTAGGTTGGGCCGAGGTCTGGCCAGCGCTGGCTACGCCCTGTCTATATGTAATATGCAACCGCAAAATTTTGGCGTATCAGATTCAGATGTGAGCTGGTCAGTTGGTGTGATGTCATTGACACGAAGCTGTGGCAAGTAGGAACTAGGAAGGCTCCTAAGAAAGGGGGAAAGCTTGACAATGCTGGGTCGTCAGGTCATGGTCATACGCAGACAACAGCCTTCCATTTTATTTTAATTTTTGGACTTGAGCTCGATCAGAATCTACGTCATGCATGATACTCCATAGTTGGCTTATAGTAAATAACGATGAATTACTCTTAACATAAATACTAGGTTGTTATGGCCTTAAGTAATGTCGAACATACAAGATTTGCTTATGTTTTTTTTGCGACGGTCTCGTACAGAACGGACCGGGTGTGTTGAACATGTTAAGATACAAAATCACTAATCAGTGTCTACTTAACCACTTGCCGTAATCCTTAACAGCTTGCACTAATAAATTAACATTTTGGAAAAACCAAAAACTCACATTCCAGATAGGGTGCATGGAATCATGTGCTTTCCTTATATGCCTGCATTTCTATGTATTATTACACGTAGCAAAAATTTATTATCACATGAAATCATGCGTTGTATTATCACATGCACTATAAATTAATTACTAAAACTATGACTAATTAATTACGACTAAATTCATTACAACTAATTAATTATAAAATAAATTAATTACAACAGAGGACGGCCAGGAGCGTGCGAACGAGGGAAGTCTGGAGGGGGCTAGATTTGCTATTTCGCGTGCAAACAATGTCATTTAAGCAAAAAAAAAAAACAAATCTAGCCCCCTCCAGAGAGGGGACTATTAATTAATCACGACTAAATTAATTACAAAAAATACGACTACTTAATTACGACTAATTAATTAAGAATAAATTGATTATGATTAATTGATTACAAATAAATTAATTATAACATGGCCGTCCAGACAATCCCCTCGCCTGGCATGTCCGTCCGTCTAGCGCACGGACGAGGGGGTCCGAGCACCCATGGCACAGCAGGCGAGTCCGCGGTGCCACTTTTAACTTTGATCTACGAAAAGAGCTAAATTTGCTATTTTTCACGTAATCAGTGTCATTTAACAAAAACTCGGCAGCAGCCGGTATGTTTCGATGCTTGTATAGTGGCTTATTGAAGGGTTAGAGAAGGTAACCCCATCGAGAGATGGTCACATGACTTTGAACCAGTGTAAAAGTAAAACGTTGTGCATTGATCCGCGGCCCATCCACCATGGGTCGCGTCGCCGCCCGATCTCGCGCGATCGCCGCCTCCTCCAAGGCTCCAAGCCTCCAACCCCATTAGGCCTCCCACTTCCACCCCGCTCCGGCCTTTCTCTCCTCCACCGGCCACCCCCGCTCCATCCCTAGTCCGTCTTTGCGCTCGGCGGCACCACCGCTCTCCTACCTCTCGCGCCACCACCTCCTCCTCTCCTCCATGCACGCCACTCCGCTCATTCCCTAATCGCCTCCCACCCACCGCCTCCCGTCGCCTCTCGCGTCCGCCGCGCCATCGAGTCCCACTGGCGAGTTGCCTCCGCCACGGAGAGGCCGAGAGCCTCCGCGGTGCGGCGTTCAGGTGGAGGTCGACGCCGGCGTGCCGTGATCTACGACAATGCGACGCCGTGTGGTCTTCAAGTCTGCCGACGACACCGTGGTCTCAAGCGCCGACGCCACCATTTGATCGACCGAGCAACAAAGTTAGATTTATGTCTGGTGGCGTTCTTGACAACGGACGAGATAAAAATGGTTTTCTTTTCTAATAAAGAGTTAATTAACCAGCAACAATTCCTTTTAAAGAAAACAAACATGTGTTTGTCCAATCTTGGTCAGCTAATAGCATGACAATTTGACCATCATCTAATAAGACATGGGAATATTCAATCATAAAATTAATCCTTAGCTAGGGAAAACACATGCAATATATATAATGTTCCTGTGATGAGCAACCGAGAGAATTGAAGTCAGAGGTAACATTGTAAGTCTGAAAATCAATGCATGCATGGATACTGTTACAAAAAGCACCAAAAGAATATTCCCATAAAATAGATCCCTACTGATAGATTCTATGTTATTCTAGTTTTGTTTTGTTATTATTCTCTTGTGGTTAGATTTCATCAATCGTCTTGCTCATCCAATCACACGTACGAGAGAACAAAGCGCTATTTCTTTTGGTAAAAATAAAGCACCAGGATCATACTCCTGCATCTAAAAAGTTTCTGACTCCAAATTTTCATCAAGCACATCACCATCAACGTTGGAACGACGCCAGAAAACAACTGTGGCGGCGACGACCACAGCATGCACAAAGAGCCAATCTTTCGTACATATATTTTTCTTCTTCAAGAGAAGATATGACCCACAACAATTTTTCCCTCAAAAGGCTCACCAGACCAATAACAAAAAGGCATCTTTAATGATATCCAGTCGTTTCCTACCCTCTTCCAACGGCCGGGATTTCCTCACCTGCCATCATCAACGGCCACCGCAGATCCCCTCATCCACCAACCCACCTCACCACAACCACCCCCATGTGCCCGGTCCATACACGCAAACGTAATCAATTAGTTTTTTTTTTGAACGAATATCCAGTTAGTTTATTCATTTTGTCGGCAGGTTTGTTTGTCTACATAAACTGTAAGCGTAACATACAGATAAATGTACATAACTGTATCTAATTTTTTATAAACAACATGCATTTTGAAAAGCTCACCATGACAAGTTACTCTTCTAATGTTAGCTATAGCTTTTAAGTCCACATATAATTGTTCCTTTTGAAACTCATTGAAGTAGCATTTTGTGAAAGTTGGAAACTTGAGCTACCAAATAGGTCATTAATCATTTTCTAGACCACACAACATGCTATACTCCAGACTATGGCCAAGGTAGCTTGTGATCATAGTCCTAAACTATCAATGAAAATGACTATAAAAATCACATGCTTCTTACTAATGTAATACTACAATAACATAATATAAAATAACCTTATAAATAAGTTTATTTAAGTGTTAACAACTCAATATTTGCGGCCCAAAATTGCTACTAGTCCTACCAGCCACTGGTGGCTTAGGCGTGATAGTGTAGGAAAAAATTCTAGGACATCGGTGCTATAGAATTTTTTCCACCGGAGCTATATAATTTGTTTTCGATGGTGTGATACTGTAATCATGGTCCATGGACCGTGTCCTCGGAAACACCGTAGCCGTCCTCGCGACCACCTTTTTACCACCAACGAGTCCCCCAAAATGCACCCCGAAGTGCATACATAACCCCTCCCTCCCATCTCTCCCACCTCGCCATCTCTGCCTCCGCGCACGCACACCACTGACCCAACACCTCGCGACATGGCCGCGCACTCCGTCGCCGCCGCGCACGCCACCATCGCCGCGCGCGCCGGCTCCGCGACCGGCGGCGGCGCGGCCGCACCCTCGGAGCGCCTGGGCTTCCGCCTCAGCTCGCTTGCCGGCCGCGGCCTCCGCTCCCCTCTCCCGCCCCGCCGCGCGCCCTCGGCCTCGCGGCGCCAGCGCGTGCGCGCCGCCACCGTTGAGACGCTCGAGGGGCAGGTCGCCACCGGCGCGCTGCTCGAGAAGTCGGTGAACACGATCCGGTTCCTGGCCATCGACGCCGTCGAGAAGGCCAACTCCGGCCACCCGGGGCTCCCCATGGGGTGCGCGCCCATGGGCCACATCCTCTACGACGAGGTCATGCGGTACAATCCCAAGAACCCCTACTGGTTCAACCGCGACCGCTTCGTCCTCTCTGCCGGCCACGGGTGCATGCTCCAGTACGCCCTGCTCCACCTCGCCGGCTACGACGCCGTCCAGGTAAAGCGACCGCTTCAGTTCTCGCTTCGTTGCGGTGTTTGCATCTGTTTCTTGCGTGTGAAATTCGCTGCCGATTGGTTGGAGCGCCGAAATCGGGAGTAAATTTGTGCAAAGTCTGGATCTCGTTAGTTGAAACAGTGGAAAGTTTGGATCTTGACTGCTATTTTTTGTGGCAGGTTCGTTTTTTTCCTAGTAAAGGCTGTACCTTTATCAAGTTGTCAGAGATCTGTTTAGTGTAATTTAAAGTTCCTAGGAAGATTAGTTGGAAACTTCAGACTTTGTACCTTGGACTCATGTTTAGTTGAGCAACTCACTAGTGTAAAACCTGGAGCAAGCTGCTAGATGTTTAATATTACTAATTTACATCAGCTCTTATGCCATTGAACTTGTTGTAACTATGACCGGTATGCTGCTGCAGGAAGAGGACTTGAAGCAATTCAGGCAATGGGGAAGCAGGACTCCGGGTCACCCTGAAAACTTTGAGACTCCCGGAGTTGAAGTTACCACTGGTATGTTCATCTCAACTAAGCTCATACTAATTATAACCTGCCATGCTATGATTGTAAAGCAAAACTTAAAAGTTATTGGTTCTTGTTTGGTTGTTCTGCAGGACCCCTTGGTCAGGGTATCGCGAATGCAGTTGGATTGGCCCTTGCTGAGAAGCATCTGGCTGCCCGTTTCAACAAGCCTGACAGCGAGATTGTCGATCACTACACGTAATTTTTTTTGTTGTGAATTCTTTGTGTGAATTCTTTAGTTCACGTGGTGCAACTTTGGTAACATGATATGTGAATTCTGTGCAGGTATTGTATTTTAGGAGATGGGTGCCAAATGGAGGGTATCTCCAATGAAGTTTGCTCATTGGCTGGGCATTGGGGTCTTGGAAAGCTGATTGCTTTCTATGATGACAACCACATTTCCATTGATGGAGACACGGAGATTGCATTCACAGAGGACGTGAGCACCCGCTTTGAGGCTCTCGGGTGGCACACAATCTGGGTTAAGAATGGCAACACCGGGTATGACGAGATCCGTGCAGCCATTAAGGAGGCAAAGGCAGTGACCGACAAGCCCACATTAATCAAGGTTAGTTTCTTTTGTTATCTGGGCATTGTTTTTTGTTGTAGAGTTTATCGCATTTAGCTAAGATGTACTATTTTAGGTGACTACTACAATCGGTTTTGGATCTCCCAACAAGTCCAACTCATACAGTGTGCATGGAAGTGCATTAGGCACCAAAGAGGTCGAAGCAACCAGGCAGAACCTTTCATGGCCCTATGAGCCATTCTTTGTGCCTGAGGATGTCAAGAGGTTTGTTTATCATTTTCTTTGGGAATCTGAACAAGATAATGAAATTTCATAACACTCAACTTATTATTTATCTACATGGACTGTTGCAGCCACTGGAGCCGCCATATTCCCCAAGGTGCTGCGCTTGAGGCTGATTGGAGTGCTAAGTTTGCAGAGTATGAGAAGAAGTACCCAGAAGATGCGGCCACCTTGAAGAGTATTGTCTCAGGGGAGTTGCCTGCTGGCTGGGCTGATGCTCTTCCTGTAAGTGTTTCACCATATTTATTCATGATATTTCAGCTGATATGTAAACAATGAGATTCTAATGGTAGATCGCTCGATTTGTCCAGAAATACACTCCAGAGAGCCCAGCAGATGCCACTAGGAATCTCTCACAGCAGTGCTTGAATGCACTTGCTAAAGTTGTGCCTGGTCTTCTTGGTGGTAGTGCTGATCTTGCGTCCTCCAACATGACATTGCTTAAGATGTTTGGCGACTTTCAGAAGGATACACCTGAGGAGCGCAATGTCCGCTTTGGAGTCAGGGAGCATGGAATGGGCGCCATTTGCAATGGCATTGTTCTGCACAGCCCAGGGCTCATTCCATACTGTGCTACTTTCTTTGTTTTCACCGACTACATGAGAGGTGCCATGAGGATCTCAGCCTTGAGCGAAGGTGGAGTTATCTATGTTATGACCCATGACTCTATTGGTCTTGGAGAAGATGGTCCGACCCATCAGCCCATTGAGCACTTGGTGAGCTTCCGCGCAATGCCCAACATTCTGATGTTTCGTCCTGCTGATGGCAATGAGACTGCTGGGGCATACAAAATCGCGGTCGTCAACAGGAAGAGGCCATCTGTTCTTGCTCTCTCCAGGCAAAAGCTTCCTCATCTGCCTGGTACCTCAATTGAGGGTGTTGAGAAGGGAGGGTACATTATCTCCGACAACTCAACTGGCAACAAGCCTGACCTCATTGTGATGAGTACTGGTTCTGAATTAGAGATTGCCGCCAAGGCTGCTGATGAGTTGAGGAAGGAGGGAAGACTGTCCGTGTTGTGTCCTTTGTTTGCTGGGAACTTTTCGAGGAACAGTCCGATGAATACAAGGAGAGTGTTCTCCCTGAGGCTGTTACTGCAAGAATCAGTATTGAAGCAGGGTCTACTCTCGGATGGCAAAAGTACATTGGAGCCAAGGGCAAGGCTATTGGCATCGACAAATTCGGTGCAAGTGCTCCTGCTGGAAAGATCTACAAGGAGTATGGTATCACCGCGGAAAACGTCATTGCGGCAGCCAAGAACCTGTAAGATTACACTGTTTGAGTTTTTGTCTTCATTGAAGGTCTTTTGCCCAAAGCTTGGAATAATGGAGGGAGAGGACGCCTGCATTAGGCCTGTAATAAACAATGCTTTTCCATTTACGTTGGTTTTATCTGATCACCCCTTTAGATGATTCATGAAGGTGAGCCTGATTAAATTGGGTACTGGTTTTGGTAATATTTACATTGAACTGATAGTCTTGGTACGATATTGCCCTCTCCCTGAGTTACAGCTGTGCCCTTAGTTGTAGTTTGCTCTCCTTTTCCGTCTTCATTACAAAGGTTTCAACGCCTAATGTTAGTGCAATAAATGTAGAGTGGTTTCCATCTGTTTGGTGTGTTGTTGAACTTGTCTGAGCTATTATCCTTTCTTCTTTTGCATTTATTGCAAGTCTAATTGGAACATAGCCACCGTTGTTCAATTCAAATGTCTCAGATTTGCATAATTGGCAGCATCTATTGCATCTGAATACAATGCTAATGAACAAGTGAAGAAAACGAGTTTTTTTGGGCTTAAATGATACTGTTTGCACGCAAAATAGCAAATCTAGCCTCTCCGGAGATCAAAGCACGCCACGGGTGCACGGATCCTCATCCTCTCTCCTAGAGAGGGGACTTCCGACACGTGTCCCTCGTTTGTGCTCCTGGGGAGGGGATTTCTCTCATCCACGCATCAGGCGAGGTGATTTCCCTCGTATGTTAATTAATTATGATTAAATTAGTTACGACTAAACAATTAGAATTAAATAATAACGATTAATTAATTATGAATAACTAGTTAGGGCTAAAGTAATTACGACTAATTGATTTTGACTAATTAATTATAACTAAATAATTACGACCTATTAATTACCACTAATTAATTATGAGGATTAATCAACTAAATCTATGTAATTAATTACATGATGGGGTTAATTAAACGACTAAATAATTACACGGTGGTGGTTAATTAGTTACGACTAAATAATTATATAGTGAAGGTTAATTAATTAACCCATATAATTAATTAGTCGCACTTAATTCATCATAATTATTTAGTCGTAATTAATTAGTTGCAATTAATTGATCTTAATTATTTAGTTATAATTAATTAGTCCTAATCAATTTAGTCGTGATTAAATTAGTCATAACTAATTAGTCATAGTTAGTAGTCGTTATTAATTAGTTGTAATTAATTAGTCTCAATTATTTAGTCATAATTAATTAGCAGTATGAAGGAAGTCCTCTTGCGTGGTGAGTGGACGAGGAAGTCTCCTCTAGGAGCGTGGACGAGAGAAGTCCCCTCTTCAGGAGAGGAGGCAGGACACATGTCGTTTGCCGGCGAGTCCCCGGTGCTATTTTTGGTTTTAATATTCGGAGATAGTTAGATTTGTTATTTCGCATACAAACAATATCATTTAAGTCAAAAACTCTTAAAAGAAACAGCATGTTTTTGCTTCAGCATAGCTCATGCATTCTCAGATTTGCTGTCTCTACTCTCTAGTCTATTGATCGTGGCACCATCTGAAGATATGTGAACATCAAGATTCATGAGGAGCTATCTGTCTCCGTTTGTATGGCCTGCATGGCCTTGCTGTTCACTGAACAGAGATGAGCCTGGAGTGCCACGGTGCCACCCGGTACGGCTAAGATGAACTCCCTCCACTGCTTGCCCTTCTTAATCTCAAGACACCTGTTTTTTTTTCTGACCATAGAATTGGAGGTCGTCAGGAAATGCTTGTGGCTCGAGGAATTGAGGCAAATATAGGCTATCCTTATTGTCGTCTTCTTTAAGGTGTTTGGAGCCTCAGGTCAGGATCTGATCGAGCCTCATGTCAATGTCTTTGCCTTCCTCCCAGCGTTCGTTGTAGCTGGGGCAGAAAGTGACATGTCTGCGTGATAATCATGATCGCAATTGCCCAAATCGTCAAAGGCATTTGGAACTAAGAAGGCACAGGGATGATCTTTACGTATAATTTGGACAGTTTGGGCATGGATGTAGTTTGTTCTCTGCCTTGCCTTTTATTAGCTGTTGTGGGCTTGTGGCTAGTTTGGGCGTTAGCGCCATGCCTCTTATCAGCTTCACAACAGCAGGACACCAAGATTTTGCATCCCGGCCAATTGCCAACACAAAGTCTGGAAATACAGTGTTTCATAATTTTAGACCAAAGGCCAAGCGGCCCTGCTTTTTATGAAAGCAACAAACAGTGTTTCATAATAGAGCAATATGACCATATGACTTTGAGATTTGAAGACCCTAGCAAACTGAAAATTGTCAAAATTTTCTGGCAATCAGACCTCTTCCTATGCTTTGCTTTTGATCCATCCTGCTTGTTCAAATGTGGGATGATACATGATCCTCTGCCATGTCAAGAAAATTAAATGATAATGTCGTTCAGATGAGTCTTTTTTTGAACGAAGACAGGAGAACTGCTTTCATTTTATTTATAGTAGGAAGCAGTTAGGCAGCGCAAAACCAAACAAAAAAGAAGAGAAAATGAGAACGGTTGCCTACCCACGGCCGTGACCAAAACTTATCTGCCCTTTTGAGTGTCCGATTGGTAGAAGCTCTCTAAATTGGTTTCAGATGGCCCAAATTGGTAGTGGAAGAGTATAGTGTAGCCGAATGTTAATTCCCAATGCCTCCTAATCCTATATAATAATCCATTTTAATGTCATGTTGATCATCTCCATTCGCTTGAGGAATCGGCACTGAGGCCTGGAAAGGACCTAAATTTGTGTGGTGGGCATTGCAGACTTGAAGGCACATCACTGGCTTGCCTTTTATCGGCATGTGTGGGCGTGTGGCAAACAAGATGATGCCTCGGGTTTTTATTTGCTATCTTCGCTTTTATGGTGGAGATACGATTGCATGCATCTCGACCGTATTGCACCTAATGGACAGATCACAAATGTCCCTGGTCAAATGTACTACTACTACAAGTTTTACAACTAGCAAACTGTACTATCGTACTTTTAATACAATTGAACATGGCATACAAGTTGCATTCAGTGGGCAGGTACACTCAGTGACAGAAAGGAACTCATGTGAATTGCAAGATTTCTTTTTTTAAAAAAAAAAAAAAAAAAAAGAAACCATGAATTTTTATTTCTGAATTTTGCGGACATGCACTAAATTCTTTCACACAGAGCTGGAAGCTAAGGTCAGCTGGTCTGCTGGCGAATGATAGGATAGATATGTTAAAAGTAGGTCTAATTACACGTATTCCTACTCCTAAAGAGAATGTAAGGGCGTAGAGATTTCTATGTAAACAGAGTATCTTATTTTCATAGGCTCGAATGACCCCTTTCCATAATAAGAATGTGCACAGTCTGATGACCGAGTCGATTCTATGATCATAAGTTTATAACCCTAGCGCCCATTCCCATTGTGGCCGGAATAGATCTACTAATTATTTTATTCCAGTTAGTAAGAGGGATCTTGAACTAAGAAATAGTTCTAGCAGCTAAAAGAGGGTAGCAATTGCAAGAATGAGGTTCATTGGTATTCCTGGTATAGTAGATGCTATCACACTTACAGTCATACTCAATTCGATGAAATTGTTTGATCTTAAAGGGGATCTGGAAAAAGAGATTAACAGCTGCTAAAGGTGAGATTTTTAGATCGATACATCAGGTAGGATGAAATGAGAGAAAGGGAATATGCTGCCTCGACATCTGTTTGTCTGCAGTAAGGGTAATTTGCCCTAAACCATAAGTTGGAGTATATCCTCTCGGACAACCGACGGTTCTTCAATTCCTTGGCCCTCTGTTGGTTCTGTTAGTCGCTGGATTCTTGCTCTTGGTGATAGCAAGATCCTTACTCTCATCGAGAGGATGACACTTGGAGATGAGGTAAATTTTCTAGGTTTATTTCTCACACAATGTCATACCCATCTGAGGGGTTGGGGATACATATTTATAGGCTGCTAATCAGCCAAGCATATGCCAAGATGCTAGTCTGAGATGCTGTCCTCTAAGATGCTAAGATGCTAGTCTAAGATGTTGTCCTAAAGCTAGTCCAAGATGATGTCCTAGATGTCTGTCCTCTAAGATGCTAAGATGCTAGTCTAAGATGTGTCCTAAAGCTAGTCCAAGATGTCAGTCCTAGATGGGGCAGAAAGACCACCATGCATCAGTGGTCATAAGAACCATGTGCCCACCCCACAAAGACCACAAGAGATGAGACTTATTCATCATTCTCCCCTAAGTCTTGTGCGCTGCCTTGTGGGAAAGTTGAACCATCCCGATCCTCGGAGCAGAGCTCGAGGAATTTGACCTCCCAAGAGGCTTGGTGAGCAGTCCGCAAGATGATCCGTGGTGTTGATGTAGCTCGCCTTGATGTCGCTTCATCCAAACAAATTTCTGATGAAGTGGTACTTCACCCGATGTGCTTGTCTGCTCATGGAAAACGGGTTCTTTGCTAGAGCCGAGCGACTTGCCGCCCACCCCGAGCGCCACCGCCGTGTCTCTCGTCGAGAGATCACAAGCAATCGAGCGAGCCGTAGCGCCGAGTCGGGCGGTGGAAACCGCTATGTACTCGGCCTCACACCGGATAGGCCACCACCGCCGCTTGGATCGATCGCCACTAACGAGGCACTTGCCGAGGAAGAAGAGAATCCCGCTTGTGCTTTGCCGTGTCGATGTCGCCGCGTGGTCGCTGCCGCCAGATCCGGCGAAGCGCGCGCGCCGACACCTCGGTAGTGCAAGCCGTGAGCCCGAGGTGCCCGCAACGTAGCGAGGATCCTCTTCACGGCTCGCCGATGTTCGCCGTCGGCCATCGCATGAACCGACCGACGAGCCGACGATTTAACGCCAAATCAACGCGTGTGGACGAGGTAGCGAAGGTCGCCACGATGCGCCGACATCGCGTCGCGCCCACCTCCTCCGCCCGGTTGCCGCGGTCTCGGCCGCCTTTCCTCCATAGAGTGTGGGTTGGGTTGCGGCCGGTGAGCCCGCCCACTCGACGGGCGCTTGGCGAGGCGGTCCGCGAAGGGAGATACCGAGTCGTCCCGATGGACCTCGATCCCCGTGTAGAAGGAGAAGCCCCAAGTCGCTCATCCGAAGGCGGTCTTCATCTCCGCCTTGAATGCCTCGACCGCCTCCTTGGAGCCGTGATCACCAAGTCGCCGACGACGCCACCGCCAGGCGTTGCCGCCTTGCCCCGCCAGAGACCGCACTGCGTGCGCTCTGCCGAACCCCATTTGCTTGAGGGTGGAGTCCGCCAGCATTCCAGCTCGTGGTGCCCGCCGCAAGCCGCAGAGGGCCTTGCGCAGCGGAGAACCTGCCCTCCTTGCCGGGGATGACGAATCCCGCGGCCGACGGACGAGACCTCCTCCTTCAAGTCGCCGTTGAGGAAGGCGACGGACGCCCATATGATGGACGCGCCAACCTCCCGGGCCGCAAGTGCGAGGAGAAGACGAACGACTCCATGCGCGGCGACGTGCGGCGCCGCCGGTCGACTTCTCCGCCGCGACGGCTCGTGCCACCAAGCGAGCCTTGCGCTTGACGATGGCGTCGGCTTCATCCCGCTTCAGCTTGAACACCCACTTAAGGGTGATCGCGCGGTGACCGGCAGGAAGATCCGCCACTCCCACGCCCGGCTCCGCCGACGGCGCCCATCTCTCGCTTCATCGCAACACGCCACGCCGCGCCTCCCTCCGCTCGGGAAGGAGCGGGCTCGCCGCCGCCGCGACGCCAAGTGCGCTCCGCTCAAGTCGTGGCCGCGCCGCTCTAGGGACGGCAGCTCGCCGAGGATGTTGTCCATGGTACGATAGCGCAGAGGCTCGCCGCCGTGGTAGGCGCCGACGCGTCCTCATCGTGGGACAGCGAGTAGCGAACTCCACCGCGCGCCGCCGCCGTGGATCGGCCGTTGGGGCCGATCCGGTGGTGTGACGCCGTGTAGGAGAGTGGTGAGCCGTGCGGAGAGCGTGGAGTGGTCGGTGGTGAAGAGTGGGGCGAATCGTGCCGAAGGTGGTGGAGTACTCACGAGCCGTGGCGAGCTAGGTGTCGAGGTGGACGAGCTCGGTGAAGACGAGCCGCTAGCTCCCGGCCTCTTGAAGTGGACGAGTCGACAACAAAGTCCTCGAGTCGGGTCGAACCGCCGCCCACCGCCTTGTCCCACGCTCCACCGCTTCGCCAAACACAACGCCACGCGAGATGCGACGCACGCGTAACAGGTCGAGGATTCGTGAGGCCTTCGAGCCCTCCGCGTAGCCGGCGAACACCCGAGTGCTCTCGCCGCCGAGCTTGCCGATGTGGCCAACCTCCTGGCGAACGCGAGGGAGCCAAGACCCGCAAGTGGAGACCGCCGCTACGCCATGCCAAGCCTCGCACGGCGCCCCGCCGCCGAGCGCTTGGTAGGCGAGCGTTGAGGATGTAGACGGCCGCCACCACCGCTCTCCCGTAAGATGTACCGACATCCTCTCGCTGAGGAGGGCCCGAGCCATCCCCACAACCATCCGATTGCGCCGCTGACGACGCCGACCGCCGCGGTCAGACGGCGCGAGTAGTGGCGTGAATGCCTCATCGCCGCAGACGACGCGAATTCGGGCCGCCGTTCGTCAGGCGCGAAGACGCTGCAGCTTGCGCCGCACTCGCCCCGCAGCAATTGCAGGCGCTCGATGGCGCCCGCAGCCTCTCCCTTGCCGCCGAGGACCATCACCCACATGTAGCGGAGAGGTCGCCGACGAGCAGCAGGAAGTGGCGTCGTTCTTCCGGTGTGGCGGTGTCACCGGCCACAAGTCCCCATGCACGAGCTCGAGCCTCTCCTTAGCTCTAAACTCGCCCCGGAAAGGGAGTCGCTTCGCCAACACGCAGACATCGCAGAATCGCTCCACATGGTCAAGGAACGGCAGCCTCGCACCATCTCCGTGGCACCGAGCCGCCAGGCCTCGGCGAAGGTGCCCAGCGCTGTGTTATCGTTACGCCGCCGCCCCGACGAGCAACGACAGAGGGGTTGTGCCACCGCACGTGAAGGATGTAGAGTCGATTTGTGCCTCCGTTACCTTGGCAAGAAGGCGCGACGAAGATCCCAAATCCGCAGACCGTGCGCTCGATCTCGACACGCGAGCCGTTCATCCACCGTCCCAAGTCGATGATGGAGTTCCGCAGATCGGATGTAGTAGACGCCGGTGAGCGTACCGTGCTCACCGACATGGTGGTGAAGATGACGAGCCGACGCCTTTATTTCCACGCCGAGGCGCCCCAAACTTGACGGAGCCTCTGACGCTAGAGTCAAGCTCGGCGAAGAACTCCCGCCGACCGGTCATGTGATGGGTGGCGTCGGTGTCGAGGCACCACCCGTCAGTCTTGTCGTTGCCGGAACTATCGCCGAGGACAGTGTGTGCTTTTGGCTCTTCAAGGTGGAGGAGAGCCGCTGAGGCCGGTGCCGCTGGAGGTAGTTCGATGCTCGCATGCGCAATGAACAGCGTCGGCTGCTCCTCCTCCTCCGTCTACTCGACGTGGGCCGGCGCGCGTCGTGGTCGCCGACAATCCTGGCCCAATGACCAAGCTCACCGCAGCTTGTGGCAAGAGTCGCCTGCGGCCGCTTGCTTGCCGGCCGCGCCGCCTGGCGCCCACGGCTGCCGCCTCAAGACGCCTCGCGCCGCCGGGCGTTTTGCGCGCTTGCCGCGCTTGCCACGCGCCGCCGCTGTCATGGAAGAGGGCTCTCTTCTTCCGTCACCTTGGCGGCAGCCATCGCTTCCCGAGTGAGGAGGAGCTTCGCCAATGGTGACGGGTCCCAGAGACGCCGTGGCTCATCGCGCCAACGACCTTGAGGCAACCCAACGCCTCGATCGTCATCGTGAGAGGTCCAGCAGAGACTCGATCGAGCGAGCCATCCGCTTGTACTTCTGGGACGCAGCTGGAAGAGCTTCTCCACAGCTCTCTCCTCGCCGTAGGTGTCGTCGCCGAACTGCACCATCTTTTGCAACAGAGTGTTGAGACGGAGAGCAAAGTCATCAACGTCCTCACATGGCTTGAAGGCCAGGTTCTCCCACTCCTTGCGTAGTGTTCGCAGTAGACTTGCGCGCCGCCGCCGATGCGTGCCGCGATGACGCCCCAAGCCTCTTTGGCAGTCCGCTTGTTGGTAAGCGAGAACTGCATCTCGGGCGGGACTGCAGCGATGAGAGCATCCAACGCCCGTCGATCCCGGTTGTAGTCGACGCCGCATCGGATCGCATCCCACATATGCCGCGACTGGCTTTACCTCATCACCGCAGCCCACTCGACGAGTTGGTCTTGGTGAGGGTAGGCCACCACGCCGGGCCGACGCCCCCGACGATACCGTACTCGTGGTGACCACGATATCAACCGAGAGAGAGCCGCCGCCGCTCGTGAAGGCCGCGCTCCGCCGACGCTGCGCGCGTCGCTCGCGCGCGTTCCTCCAGAGCACACCGGCGCGCGCGCGCGCTCGTTCTGGCCGCCGCTGCGTGGGCGGCGCGGCGCGCCCATCGCGCCGCCGCCTCGCGCTACCTCCCTCTCTCGGCCGCTC
This sequence comes from Ampelocalamus luodianensis, assembly GCA_036346255.1. Lineage (NCBI taxonomy): Eukaryota > Viridiplantae > Streptophyta > Magnoliopsida > Poales > Poaceae > Ampelocalamus > Ampelocalamus luodianensis. Next base: position 58,126,677 of record CM070627.1, on the reverse strand, counting down.
AAGGTCCGCGCGGCGGCCGCCATCGCAGAGATGGAGCCGCCTTCGCCGCCGCAGAACCTCGACCTCCGCCGCGCCGCACGCGCCGACCGCCGCCGCCCGCTTCCACCTTTCGCTCGCCGCCGCTACCCGCCGCTAGCTTTGACGCTTTCGCCGCGCCGCGTTGCAGTGCCGCCGCCGCCGCTCGCGTTCCTCACGCCGAAGTTCGGCTTCGCCGCCGCAGGCGTGCTCGGCGATCGAAGGCCGAGATCGCCTCGCGGACATGGCGCGCGAGGGAATCACGCGTGGAGAGAGAGCTTCTCGATGAGCCGCCGCCGTCAACAGTGGGGAGGAGGAGCAGAGGCAACCTGAGCCGCCGCCGCCTGGTTGGGGCCGCCGCGGGCCGAAGCGAGGTTGGAGAAGGAATTGAGCAGGAGATGCTCAGGTTACAGGATAGGATTCTTGCTCTTGGTGATAGCAAGATCCTTACTCTCATCGAGAGGATGACACTTGGAGATGGGGCAAATTTTCTAGGTTTATTTCTCACACAATGTCATACCCATCTGAGGGGTTGGGGATACATATTTATAGGCTGCTAATCAGCCAAGCATATGCCAAGATGCTAGTCTGAGATGCTGTCCTAGATGCTGTCCTCTAAGATGCTAAGATGCTAGTCTAAGATGTTGTCCTAAAGCTAGTCCAAGATGATGTCCTAGATGCTGTCCTCTAAGATGCTAAGATGCTAGTCTAAGATGTTGTCCTAAAGCTAGTCCAAGATGCTGTCCTAGATGGGGCAGCAAAGACCACCATGCATCAGGGTCACAAGAACCATGTGCCCACCCCACAAAGACCACAGTACAGAGACTTATTCATCAGGTTCTGCTACAGAAGTGATGAGCGCAAAGATCACCTTGATGCACTTCTACTCCCACTTGCAAGCCTTACTGGGCTGATGTCCACAGTAAGTAACTCTATGCCTTCAGAACTTCAAAAGGCACAAGAGATATCGCAAACCATCCATCAGGTTAATCCATTGATGGATAAACGTTGTCTTTCTATCAAGGAGGTCCGAAGGAGCAAGTAAGTCGTATGAGTGAATCCTAGCATTGAAGCTTCGTTCCCGATGTCTCCTGATCCTATATTTGTGCACTATACGCCCTGAGATCTCTAAATGAACAATGCCTGTCACAATTCACCAAAGGCATTTGGAAGTAGGCAAGCCAAGGGAGGACCTATACGTATACAGTGGACATTGTGGGCATGGATGCAGTTCATTTTTCACTGCCTTGCCTTTTATCAGCGTCTGTGTCTAGCTGGCCTTCAATGTGATGCTTGTTTTCTGTCCTACATTATTAAAGTTCATGTACTGGTTGGAGTCTTATCTTTTCTGTGTCGTAAGGACTAGTTCTGCATCGGTTTAGAACTTTAGATTGTTGCAAATTCAGTGTAAGAATCAACTAGTACATTCGCTTTAATAATATTGAATAGAAACTTCAATAATAGCTAGATTGGGGTTGGCCGGTTCTTGCATCGTTGGATAGAAAATACTGAATAGGAAGTTTTGGAACAAGGTTCAAAAGTGAACTGAAATGTTTCAAGGGGGGGGGGGGGTGCAACTTGTACAAGATGCTTGCTAGACCAGCTCCGTTCTTAATTACCTCTGTAGACTATTTTCATTTGAAAGAACTGACAGAAATTTGACTGGGCATCACAATTTGTGCTTCAAACATCTGATGACTTCAATCTGAAGAGTCGTTTGAGGAGGGTGTGATTTGCTATGACCTATTTGGTTGCAAAAATCAATGCCCAGAGTACAACTTCCATCTAACGCAAGTTACTTTAAAAGTGGGAAATAATACACCAACTTCATTAGCAGTCAACCTATTCTAACTATCGAAGGAAGAAGCGGTTGAAGTCATTTTTCCTTTCACACTACTTAGAAACTAGTGGTTTTTCTCTCTGTGACTGCATGGACAGGGAGAATTAATCTAACAGAGCTAATTAAGCCATCAATCCGCCACAAACCGAAGATGGAAAAGGCCATTCCGTTGACGAATCGGAATATGGAGTTTGGACTCTTCAGTCTAATTTGCAGATTGAAGGCACGCGTTTCTTGCAAAAGCAAACGATACAGCTGAAAGTTAATTTCCGATGCTTTCTTTTCCTACATAAATCATTAGGATGCCGCGAGATCTCTACATAGTATTGACTTATGAGTGATGATCTCCGTTCACTAGGATCAGAATCACAACTGGACACCTATTGTGACTTCGTTATACATCGGCCTCTAGTTTCAGCCTATGCTATGCTTCTTCACTGTCAATTTCTTCACGTTCTTTACTGAACCATCAATCAGGCTAATGCAACAATAGAAATACAGTATTCTAATCTGCAGGATGTCTGAGAGCGTAAACTAGTCGCATGGGGCAAATACTTGTGTAGAAGCTACATTCCAGATGTCTCCTAATCCTATATATGTTGTGCAGATTGATCCTTGCATGAATAGTGATCATCACCATTTGCCAAAGAGGCATCTTGAACTAAGGAGGCCTAGGGAGTAGGGACGGACATGCTTATGGGGTTTACATTATGGACATGATTACATGAACGAAGTTTGTTCGATCGATGCCTTCGCTTTTATCAGCTATTGTGGCTGACCTGGGCTTCAGCTAAATGGCAGCATGCCATGCTTTTTCGCTGTCAGTTTTTGCTGCCACCTATACTGAAGTTTGCGTACAAGTTTGGAGTGTCTGGTCTTTACTGTGTCCAGGGGTGGAGCTGGCCACCGGCTAAACCTGAGGCCGACCCAGCTGCTTTAGTCCAAAGTCATATTTTGCTGATTTCTTTTAAGGAATTTTATATGAGTTTTTTATCCTAAGCCTCGGGCTATTACCCTAGAGGTCCGAGGCCTAGCTTCGCCTTGGTCATAACTCACAAGTACCTTTGATGTGTGTTGGGTTTAGCACGGATGGTTAGATCTTTGTCATGGAGAGAAGTTGTGGAGATCATGTGATATAATCTTAATTTTAGTGTGTTGAACAACTGACATCACTGCCAAGATGTTTGGGAGAAACCCTCGGTTTAGCGGAGTGTCGCCTGACTGTTGGTTGTAGGTGGTCTGACCAGCTCATCCGCGCAACCGGAGTTGCAGACATCGTACCCCTAGAGTGGTTTTCTAGCCTCCGTCGTGGATGAATTCTTCGGAGATGTCCCTCAAGTCAGCATGGCTCATCACGATAACATGTACGCCTACCATACTGCGCTCGAGTCACCTCGTCCACCCGCCTCAACGGTCTCGCATTCTTTCCGAACCGCACGTGTTCTCCGGACCGGTGGACGTATTCCACGGGTCATGCTCGGTGCAAAACAAGGCCGCGCACGCGGGCATAGCTGCATCAGGCAGAGAGTAGTGGCTTAGACGAGTGAGCCATATAGTATCGTGTGTTATGCGATTTTGTTTGACTATATTTGTACGCATATTTTGGTTATTACGTGTGTACTCCAACGGCATATTGTATATTGACATCTCTAATGGAGTTGCAATACAACTTTTTTTATACATTCCAAGTCACATGAAATCATGAAATCCTAATTTTCGAAACCTAAAATCGAATTTTTGTGACCTAAATCCTATTTTTTGAGATAATACCAGAACACATATAAAATTGCCAAAACATTACACAATTAAGTCCACTGTGTGAGGAGCCTTCATAATAAAATCCATAATTTTTAGAGTTTATTTTCTACATTTATTGATTCGTACGAGCAGGACACTTATACGAAATAGCGATAAAAATTCTGAAAAATTTACACAAGCAAGTACACAGTGTTAGAAGGTTCCACAAAAAAATTCATAATGGTTTAGACTCATTTTCTATATTTTAAAATTTCTTCAAATTTTAGACTCTAACTAACCTAACTACTAGTTAGCCTAACTAATTGGCTAGTGTATGACCACCGTGCGCCAATGGTATGACGTGGCTGCGAGGGCAGGCTGGTGAGGACACGCAGCGGTGGCCCCGGCGTTGGTGCACGGTGGGCGTGCGCCAAGACCAGGTAAGTGGCAGCCCCTCCTGCGTTGGCGTACGGTGCTATTTTTGCAAATACGATTTGTCCATGGTTAGATCTACAAACACGAGATGAAAACACGCTAGATTAGCCAAAAACTCCTTGTGTATGGGCTGTGGAGGGAGAACTACGTACCGAACGGCTCAAAATATATATCGCTCCACTCCATTTGCACTGTTTGATTTTCAATCCAACGACTTGTATAGCACGCTAGCTGTTCGAATGTAAGGGGCAAGATTCCTATTTCTTCGTATTTCTAGTGGAGCAACTACATGCTTTGTTTTTTTTTCTCAGGAAAACCGGTGTAGGTTCCGTTCATTGTTGTAAAAATCGGTCAAAACGGCCGATTATTCACCCGACTAAACAGAATCGGCGAGCAATCCGTCACGACTAGCTGACACGGAGTGTTGTTAACGATTGTGAGTGTTTAATCAGCTGCATATACCGATTAATCGTCTGTTTCCGACTATTGGTCGCATAATCCGTTTAATTAACCATGTCAGCCCATTAGCCCGTATGTCCAGCGGCTCAAAAGGGAGCACATGTACGGGTAATCTCTTGCGTTGTTTTCAGCAAACTCTTGGCCTTCTCGTTATTAAAATTTAAGGTTCATTCTCTGTCAAATAGTAAGATATGTAAACTTGAAGCTTTTCTCTAAACAAGACGACGAAATCAGCAACTTCTTTTTGTTGGATCTGATGGTATGAGTTTTTATTCCAAGCAAATGCAAACTACATCCTTGAGTAATTTAGTTTCTTGTATCTTAACAATGGTTTTTCTTTGATGATTCTGGTACCTTAACAAGAAAGTTAAACAGATTAGGTACTTGCGTTATTTTGTCACAACAATTTTATGGCTTTACATCGATACTTTGTTGTTGTTGAGTTTCCTACATTGCTGAAGAAGAAGAACTAGGCCAGCTATAAACTTAAATTTCTAGAATGAAACCATGCCATAACTGGAGTGTGGTAAATGTATGTTTAGTAATTCTGGTAATATTATATGTTTAAATACCTTTAGGGCTAGTATTATCGTCACATCTATACGTATATAAGTAGAATGCTAAATTGTCCATATAATTCTAATAATCATCCGTATTTCGATTAATCACACTATGGTCCTTACCTGTTTGACGACCGTATTTCATTTTTCATTACACTAGTTCTATCCAGTATACCAGCAAGGCGCACCGACTGGTAAGTGACTTGGGACTCTGGCCCAAAGGAAATTCAGAAATTTGGGCCATCATCAACTCAGTTGGTTTTCAGTTGGGCCATGCCTACATCCTACATGTTCAACCAAACGCTTTTCTGTCTTCTCCACCTGGATCGTACAGCCTTCCGATGATGGCCTTTTTGGGGTGGACTGAAGACTCAAGGCTGAAATCTTCCTGTGGAGAGGAACTGCAAGTCTGCAAATCCACTCTTTTCTCCTCAGATTTTGTCAAAGCTTGAACCTAAAGTGTTTACTACCCTCCAGTCCTCCACATTCCCTGTATCCATTCGGCACTCTATCTCTTCTGCTAGCTCGCTTGCGATGCAGTGGCATTTCTTTCTTGCAATTTCGCCATGGTTAACCTGTCCCAAACTCATCTCTAGGCGCAATTACGCAGAACGTCTACTAACCTAGTTCGATCACTACGACTTCACATAGAAGCACCGTGAGATTGGATCATTGGACAACACACAATGCCGTCCGCTTTTATCATATCGCTGACACAAAGGTGAAAACACAACAGCCCAAGTACCCAAAAAAGAGTCTTTTAAGTTACCAACATAAAAAAGCTAAATTTTGAACTTGTACAATGCGCAGGCCAAAGAAAAGAAAATTGTCTATTTGCTTTCTCCTCGAAAAGCTGAAATACTGTAGAAAGTATCAAGCAAGAATAGTGAATTACCCATTTGTCAAACCATCTTATAGACATACGATGCACACGAACAGGTGGCTCTCTGTAAAAAGAGGGTTTATATGTATAAGATTTGGTGAATATTCGGGTGACCTCTTATGAATTTATATGCACAAGATCACAACTAAAATGAATATTGGACCATGAATATAACCCCTTCAACTTTGAAATGTCAAATTACTACTTATAGAAAATTCAAGGTTGTTAAGTACAGCCTTCGTGCTATGTTCCTCATCATCATTCAGCGATCTTATCTAGAAGTTTCATTATAGAGATAAGAAGTTTTACTATAGACGATGCAACATCCAAGATATTTCAGTAACAAATTTGAACAATTTGTAGTGAATACAAACTCGCGAGGAGCCTCGTCAACGCACGATGTGGTACTGTACATTCTGAGGGGATAACCCAAACATAACCCGATCATCATGCTGTGTCGATCTGTTCTATAAACAGTATAAATGGTGGTATAGTGTACTTAGATCTGACCAACAATACCGTCCCTCGACCCGAACCGCACACCTCGTCTGGTCACCTCTAATTCCGGCCTCTTTTTATACAGGGAGAGATAGGCAGTACTTTTCTACTCTACTCTGGTCTCTACAGACTCCTGTCGCTTCTGCCTGCTTGCTCAGTACTACTCTCCCCTCTCACTTTGAAGCTTCAAGCTTCTTGCTCCAATGGCAGCTGAATGCGTCCTCTCCCCTCTCCTGCTCCTCCTCCTCCTGACCGTTCTTGCCGCCGCAGCGCGCAACGAGGAGGAGGCCCGCGCGCTGATGGCGCTCAAGGCGGCCCTGGACCCGGCGGGCCGGGTGCTGGGCTCGTGGGACCGCTCCGCTCAGCCTTGCGGCGGCTCGTACGTCGGTGTCACCTGCGACAGCGGCGGCCGCGTCACGGCCATCTCGCTGCAGGGCTGCGGGCTCTCCGGCACCCTCCCGCCGGCGATCGCCGGGCTGCGGCGGCTCACGGGGCTGTACCTGCACTACAACGGCATCAGGGGGGCCATACCGCGGGAGATTGGGAACCTGTCCGAGCTAACCGACCTTTACCTCGACGTCAACCATCTGACCGGGCCCGTGCCCGTGGAGATTGCCGCCATGGAGAGCCTCCAAGGTGAGCTTCTTATGTTGTCTTCTTGTTCAGTTCTTGAACCGTGGGAGAGGGAAGGAGAGCTTCGTGCTTGGCTTTTTTGGGTTCCAAGATCGTCTAGTTTAGCTCATTTATTGGCTAAATACGGATTGTGTTGATCTTTGGTGCTTGTTCTTGTAGAATTAGATTTGTAGTTTTGGCTCCTAGTCTTGTTTGTATTTGAACATTGGGGAAAATGTTTTTCTTGTGGTTAGTTTCTTTTTTTTCCTCCTATCCCTCTGAGCTTTGACTACTTCACTTCTTTTTTCCCTTGCTTGTTCTTAGTTCTTGTGATGATTTTTCAAACAAAAGTGGCATAGAAATGGCACCTTGAAAACACAAAACAAGGAAGCCTAACATTTCCCACGGTTCAAGAACCAATGTACCAGCTATGACTGTTTCTATCCTCGTTTTGGTTTGGTGCGAAGGCTCCGTTTTTATTTTTATTTTGGAAAGTTTCGATTTTTCGTCGGTTTGTGGCGGGATTTTGGCATAGAATGGGGGTTCTTTTGGTAGTTTATTTCAAACTTTTTTGGGTGGGCATTGGTTCATTTAATCCTATGCTACGGTACAAGGTGAGATTTGTGGGGGGAGAATGCGAAAAACAGTTGCTCACATCAATGCGAAGATCCTACGCCACTCTACTCGTTTGGTGGATGTTGGCGACCTTAATCTTGGCAGTAAACGGTTAATTTTTGAAATGGGGGTGTTTGTATACTTCTATACCCAATCATCCAATTTGTATGCTTCTATTCCGAGCCTTCTTTTGGAGCAATGTGGCAGCCACGTGTTCATCCTCTTCGATTTATCTTGACCCCTGCACATGTAAATGGGGGTTTCTTGGAGTTAAAAAGATTGGATTTTTTACTGCGTTTGTTTTATTGTGCATTTGTGGGTTTATTTGGAACCACTTTGTCTCGGTATAGATTCCCTTTTGTGGCAACTTCAGGTTCGATCTTGGTATAAAACATTTACCAGGCAGTAGGAATTTCTCTGTTTTGATTTGATTTTCGGCTGTTTCTGTCCAATGTTTGTGCTCTTTCTGTAAATGAACCCACGAAAGAACAAGATTATTTTGTGTTCTTGCTGCTACTTATCTCGAAATGTGCACTTGCATCTCATGCATGTCGATAAGGGCGTCCCCAACCATGTGATCCTTCTGTTCATGTCTTGGAGGCTTCAAGTTGGAGCCTTCAAGAGAGTACTGTTTCCAAGTGGCCAAAAGTGAAACATTGTTTGCTGCTACTTGATTTATTTATTTTTCCTTCACATGCGGTTTATTAATTCCAAGAACATAAACAAGAATAGCAGTACAATCCAGTGTGATGATTTAAATTCTTTGATGTAATTTACTTACCCTTTGCTGTCCTCTTTTGCAGTGTTACAACTGGGTTACAACCAGTTGGCAGGCAGCATACCACCCCAGATAGGAAACCTGAACAAGCTTGCCGTTCTTGCACTGCAGTCCAATCAACTGACTGGAGCCATTCCGGCAACCCTTGGCGACCTAACTCAGCTGAGACGGCTTGATTTGAGTTTCAACAGCCTGTTTGGTTCGATCCCTTCGAAGATTGCAGAGGTTCCATTGCTCGAGGTCTTTGATGTTCGCAATAACTCTCTCTCTGGGAGTGTCCCTTCTGGTAATATACTCTTGCTCAACCTTTCTTGAGTTAGAATTTGTAGTGTCCATCAAATTAACTATCACAATTTTGTTTCTGATGCTAGGCTTGAGGAGACTGAATGGAGGGTTCCAGTATGTGAATAACAAGGGGCTTTGTGGAAATGACTTCGGTTTGTTGGATCTTTGCCCCTCTTCAGAAGATACCCTGAAACCTAGCAAGCCTGAGCCTTTTGGCCCAGATGGTACCGTCAAGACACGGCAAGTGCCCCAATCGGTGAATCCAGACAGGCACTGTGAAGGGTCTCATTGCCCAAGATCTCCAAATGTCTCTGCAGGAGTTCTTATTGTCGGTGTGGTTGCAGTGGTTATTGGTACAGCATTCTGCGGAATATTTGCATTCTCGTATTACCGCCGGCAGAAGCAGAAGATTGGCAGCTCACTGGAGGTTTCTGATAGCAGGCTCAGCACTGACCATTACCAGCAAAAGGAAGTCTGCCGAAGGAGTGCTTCCCCTCTGATTAGTGTTGAGTACTCGAATGGATGGGACCCTTTGTCAGGTGGAGGTGTTGGATCATCCGGTGAGGTTGGTGATAGCTTTAGGTTCAACCTTGAGGAGGTTGAGTGTGCGACTCAGTACTTTTCTGAGGTTAACTTGCTAGGTAAGAGCGGCTTCTCTGCGACGTACAAGGGAATCCTACGGGATGGCTCTGTTGTTGCTGTTAAGAGCCTAAACAAGACAAGTTGCAAGCAAGAGGAGTCAGATTTCTTGCGTGGTCTGAAGATGCTCACCGTGCTGCGACATGAGAACCTTGTTAGCCTGAGGGGTTTCTGCTGCTCCAGGGGGAGGGGGGAGTGCTTCCTAGTCTATGACTTCATGGTTAATGGGTGCTTGTCACAGTATCTGGATGTTAAGGATGGTTCCAGTGCTAGTGTTCTTGATTGGCCTACAAGAGTTTCCGTCATAAGAGGCATTGCAAAAGGTAATTGACACTACTATCTATTCTAGCTTCCTCTACGGCAATTTAGGACTGTTCTCTGAGAGTTTCAGTGTTCTTCAAATCCTTACTCTGTTGCACATTTGCAGGAATTGAGTACCTACACAGTAAGAAAAGCAACAAGCCATCATTAGTGCACCAGAACATTTCGGCCGAGAAGATCCTTCTCGACCACCATTTCACCCCGCAGTTGTCGGTCCCAGGACTGCACAAGCTCCTTGCTGATGATGTCGTCTTCTCAACCCTGAAGGCCAGCGCAGCGATGGGGTATCTTGCCCCTGAGTACACCACCACAGGCCGATTCACTGAGAAGAGCGACGTCTTTGCGTTCGGAATCGTTGTTCTCCAAGTCATCACAGGCACGAGGGCTGTCTCACAAGTCAAGGTAGGCACAACGGCCAGCAACCTCGAAGGCCTGATTGATGAAAACCTCGACGGTGTCTTCTCGAGGACTGAGGCAGCTATGCTCGCTGCAGTTGCTGCACATTGCACAAGCGAGGCGGCAAACCAACGGCCAACAATGGAAGCTGTGGTTCAGCAACTCAGCAGCTGCTGCTGAGGGTCTGAAGCCTGAAGTCTGAACCCAGTTGACATGAGATGTATTTTGGGAACCTCATTGACCTGAGGTCTTTTGTGATGGTAATGAGCTGATGAGAGGGCAATGATCCAGTTGCCACTGACATGCTAATGTGGAACGTGTTACTACTGATTAACTAGTCACTTTTCTAATGATCTCACCATTTCATGGTTAATGTATCACTATCTTTTCATCACTGGAATGCTGAAAGTATGTGTATCAGATGGGAACCTTTGGTTCTGTACATCAGTATGGCATGAATGTAGTAGATTTGTAAGCCATTAGCTGCACAGCAGTTCAGCATTTGTAACGTTACTTTGATCAACTTTGTACTGGCATTGTATGCATTGAAGTGCTCTACCGTATACAAATTCAGTTAATGGTCCTTACAAACTCTCGTGAAGCAGTTAATTGAATGTAGAACGACCAGATTGGGGGCATGTCATTTATTGTCTTAATGCTAAGAAAATCAAGAACATCCATATGTTAGTACTATATTACTGAATTAAGTAGTAGCTCTCAACACTGATACTACTACCTGGCCTGGTAAATATGATAGGAGTAAAAACAGCTTGCAAACAACAGTAGTAGTGAACTATTGATCTCAACAGAACTGTATATCAGAGTAGAGATATTGGGATAACTTTAAAATTCGAATCTCTGAACGAAAAAAGGACGTTTACAACAGTTACGTTGGTCTGCATTTTCTGGGCAGGATGCACGGGAACCGCAAGTGTGTGGACTGTGTGAGTATGCTGCCTTTTTGCTCCCTAGCAACTGAGCCCTTACCGTTGGCCTTGAGCACTGTTTCTTCCTTCCTCTGCCATTATTCTTCCCATTTCAATTTTTTTTTTCAAAACTCAACACATGTCTTGTCGCAAAACTTTGCTAATTTGAGAAAGCATGAGCCCAGGTGCATGGTTGGATACAGCAGTCCATGCTAGAAATATCATCTATACAGTAAGGTACTACCCCATTGCCAACAATGTCAAAACAGTCATAGGAGTTCAAATGCAAACTTCTACACGAACTTAAAAAGCTTGAACATCTGCAATACAACTTTGAATTGCCGGTACATGAAAACGGTAATGCTATACACAACTTTTTTTTTTGTACATGTATACTACATTGGTTGGATGGTGTAGATCAAATGTGCTTGGTGTAGGTAAGTATATGATTGTGTGGGGGAGTCATCAAAGGTTGAGATAATCTTGTAGTACACATGTACGACAAAAACGTAAGTGTGTGAAGCATTTCCCCCTGGAACCATCATTCCACTAGAATTTAGTTGTCATTGAATTGTGACCAAAGGCAAAATTCAGTCCTGTTCCATCAACAGCGGGAGCAGGTGAGCAGTAGAATCTACTCGTTCATCGGGAACACAACACTATAATTTGTTTAAGCAAAGCCAAGAACAAAAAGTAAACATAAAAAAGAAACTAAAACTAGTAGTAACTCATCAAGGCCCAATCACCTGTTAGAGATATATATGTATAGTTTGTAATTCCCCATTGTTATAAGGGGTTCTTTGCATATTCACCGCATGTATCTGTGTATATATATTGGCCCATTGGCCTCATATTGAATACAAGTGCTATTCGTAACATGGTATCAGAGCCTAGGGTTTGTCGTACCTAGGGCCGGCCGTGCTTGTCTCCAGATCGGATCGGTAGCCTTCCCGAAGCGCCGCCTCCTCCTCCTCACGCGACGCCGCCGCCCTCCTCTGTTTTCCCAGCCGCCGGTGCGCCTCCCTCGCAGCGGTGGCCGCCGCCGCCGCCGCTGCCGCCGGCTCCCCACGCACGCCCGAAGACCCGTCGTCACCGACGACGGACGCCGCTTTCCCGACCTCCGTGCCGCGCGCGCTTCCCTGAGCCGACGCCGCTTCCGACCTCCCGAGCGCGCGCGCTCTCCCGAGCCGCGCGCGCGCCTCCCGACGCCGCCGTTTTCCCAGAGCGCGCCACCGTTTTCCTGCGCGCGCCACCGGCCGCTCGCCGGCGCCGCTGCCGCCGCCTCCCCCGCAGATGGCCCTGTCCGCCGCCGCACCGCTTAGGCCGCGCCGCTACTCCGGTCTTCCGCCAGGAGCTAGGCGCGCCGCGTGTGTCTTTTGGGCCGCTTTGAGCCGCCCGGAAAAAAAAAGAAAGGAAAACGTGGTTCTAACCGCCGCTGCCGTCGGGCGCTCGTTAGATTCGTTGTTACTCGTCGCCGCGCCGTCCGCGCCGCTACCAATGGGCACCGCTTCCCTCCTCGCGTCCGGTGATCTTCGATGGTGTTAACTACACCGACTTTGTGTCTCATGCGTATCCACATGCGTGGTCTTCGTCTCGGGCGCCTCTCTGCGCGATGTTACCGTCCGCTTTGCCCTACACCTCCGACGGAACCCACGCTCAGCGCCGCCTCAACAAATGACAAAGCCGCTGCTGAGACCGCCGCCATCGATGATGAGGCTATCTCGCCTACCAGAAGCTCGATTTCTACAAGGATCGCCGACCGCTTACACTCGGTGGTACGACGACGACGCTCGGCCTGCTTGCCTCCTCATCGCCTGATCCACCTCGCCTCTCTTCTCGAGGTTGTGGGATCGCTTCATCGCTTTCGGATGTGGACTCACCTTCGCTAACGCCACGAGCCCTCCGGTGATGCTCTCTACCGTCCGTGGTCCGCCAGAGCACTCTCTTCAGCAGGTGATGCTACTATTGACGCTTTTTATGCTCGAGCTCGCCGTTTGGCGCCACCGACTCCTTCGCGACCGGATGTCGCTTGTCCTCGTTCGGCCGCACGCGGCCGACTGAGTTTCAGAGGATCTACGAGTTCCTTACTCGCCGCGTCCGAGTTCGAGCGTGGCGTGCCCGACTCCTGCACGCCACCCTCGTGTCACTCTCCCGAGGCCCCATCGAGATACGAGCGAGGAGACTCGCTGAATGGTGCGGCTCGCCGCTCTCCTCCGTACCGCCGCCGCCCACCTACTACACCGACGGCTCACGCGCCAAGACACCGCCTCCTCGGGCCGCCACGGTGGTGGTGGCCGCCTCCATCTCGGCGGTGGTCGTCCTCACCGCTCCTACCGCAATAAGGTCGGCCACATTGAGTCCCGATGCTACAAGAAGCGGCGACATCTTTCTCGCCGTTCTTCTACTAGCATTGCACCGGTGCTTCTACATCGACGCCGCATCGACTTCTTCCGCAGATTTCTTTCATCGAGCAGAGATAACAGACTTCGACGCCGCTTGCCGCTTGAGTTCTTTCTCGATGTGTTCGCAGTTCTCGCTCATCGACTCTTCGCACCGAGAGACCACCTCCTACACGATCGGTACCTCCCGTGGATTCTTGATTTCGAGCATCTTTTCACATGACTCGATTCTTCCACTCTGTCTTTCCTTACACCCTTGATTCTCCGCCGGTGTTCTTACTGCCGATGGTACTTCTCTTTCTCTCGGTCGAGGACCTCTTAGCAACTCCTCTTTCATGTTCCTTCATTGCTTATGTTCCTCGCCTTACCATGCGCCTTCTTCTCACGGGCGACATCGATCTTGGTTGTCGGGTTATTCTCGACTCGACTCTTGTTGTGTTCGGGACCGTCACACGGAGCTCGGTTGGTTCGGCCTCGGCGCCTTGACTCACAGCGTCTCTGGGAGCTTGACTGGCTTCACCTTCCTTCCGCTGCTACCGTTGCCACCAGTCTCTCAGCTTCTGTCACCTCGCCTACCAGCTCTTTCCAGCAGTGGCATCACCGTCTTGGTCATTTGTGTGGATCTCGTCTGTCGTCATTGGTTCGTCGTGGTCTTCTGGGGTCTGTCTCAGGAGATGTGTCTTTAGATTGTCAGGGCTGTAAGTTAGGTAAACAGATTCAGCTTCCTTATCCTCATAGTGAGTCCGTGTCTCAGCGTCCTTTTGATCTTGTTCATTCAGATGTTTGGGGTCCGGCTCCCTTCGTTTCGAAAGGGGGTCATCGATATTATATCATTTTTATAGATGATTATTCTCGCCACACTTGGATATACTTCATGTCTTCTCGTAGTGAGGTCTTGTCTATCTATAAACAATTTGCCACTATGGTCCATACACAGTTCTCCACCCCTATTCGTGTTTTTCGTGCTGACTCCGCTGGTGAGTACCTCTCTCGTTACCTGCGTAATTTCCTTACTGAGCAGGGTACTCTTGCTCAGTTCTCCTGTCCTGGTGCTCATGCTCAGAATGGGGTTGCTGAGCGCAAGCATCGTCATCTTCTTGAGACGGCCCGTGCATTGATGATTGCCGCCTCTATTCCACCTCATTTTTGGGCCGAGGCTGTTTCCACTGCCACCTATCTCGTTAACATCCAGCCCTCTTCTGCTCTTCAAGGTGCGATCCCTGTTGAGCGTCTTTCTGGTCTTCTTCCTGACTACTCGCCTTCGTCGCTTGGTGCGTTTGCTATGTTCTCTCGCCTCGAGAACGTACCAAACCGATCGCCACCTATTGAGTGTGTTTTTTGGGATACAGCACGAGCACAAGGGATATCGGTGGGATCTCGTTGGTCGACGGATGCGGATTTCTCGGGATGTGACTTTCGACGAGTCTCGTCCCTTCTACCCACGCCCTACCTCTCCTTCGGCCGACTTCCTCCGTGGAGTCTCGTCCTTTGACCTTTCCGGATACACCTATATCTGCCTTGCCCTTACCCACCCGTCCCACCGAGTCTCCACATATTTCTCCCGTGGCCTCTCCGCTGTTGTCGCCGCCGCGCGCGCTGGCTCCTCCGCTCCTCCCACTACACTCGTCTACACTCGCCGACCTCGTGATTGAGGATCTTCCGGTGAGCCATCTTCTCCTGATGTTCTATCTTCTCCTGATGATCCATCTTCCCCTGATGGGTTATCTTCTCCTCGCTACACTCTCCGTGATCGCCAATCGATTCGGCCTCCTGCCCGTTTTGGTTTTTCTGGTGCAGCTACTCTTGAGCCTGTCTCCTATCGGGATGCTGTTACTCATCCCGAGTGGCGCATGCTATGGCCGAGGAGATTGCGCCTCGAGCGCATCGGTACTTGGGATCTTGTTCCTTTTCCATCTCACTCGCCCCATCACGTGTAAGTGGGTCTATAAGATTAAGACTCGCCTCGATGGCTCTCTTGAGCGCTATAAGGCGTGTCTTGTTGCTCGTGGCTTCCAAATAGAGTATGGTCGTGACTACGACGAGACTTTTGCTCTCCGTGGCTCACATGACCACCGCCCGCACTCTTCTTGCGGTGGCGTGCTGCTCGCCACCGGTCTGCTTTCTCACTTGATGTCAAGAATGCCTTTCTTAATGGCGAGTTGCGTGAAGAGGTCTACATGCTTCCGCCACCGGGTATTCTGCTCTCGAGGGCATGGTATGTCGCCTTTCGTTCTCTTTATGGCCTTAAGCAAGCCCCTCGTGCTTGGTTTGAGCGCTTCTCCTCCGTGGTTACCGCTGCTGGTTTTTCACTAGTGATCATGATCTGCGCGCTTTGTCCACACTTCGCCTCGTGGTGGACTCTTCTTCTTCGTATGTTGATGATATGATCACACCGAGATGATTCGTTTCATTGCCTTTGTCAAGGCTCGCCTTAGTGAGCATTTCTTATGTCTGATCTTGGTCCTCTTCGTTACTTCCTTGGGATTGAGGTTACTTCCACTCCGGATGGTTTCTTTATGTCTCAAGAGAAGTATATTCAGATCTTCTTGATCGCGCATCTCTCACCGATCGTCAGATCGTTGAGACTCCCATGGAGCTTAATGTTCACCTCCGACTCTCGATGGCGAGCCTCTTTCGATCCGACTCGCCATCGTCATCTTGTTGGGAGTCTTGTCTATCTTGTCGCTACTCGTCCGGATATCACTTATCCACCCACATTCGAGTCGGTTCAGATCGCTCCCACTGTGTCCACTACACCACCTTCTTCGAGTTCTGCGATATCTTCGTGGAACTATCTCTCGCCGTCTTTTCTTTCCAAACTCCGCCTCATTCTGACTTCAGCTTATTCGGATGCTACTTGGGCGGCGATCCTCCGATCGCGGTCTATCTCTCGCATCGTGTTTTTCTTGGTGGTTCTCTCATTGCCCGGAAGACGAAGAAACAGATCGCAGTTGTCCCGCTCGAGTGCAGAGGTCGAGTTGCGAGCTATGGCTCTCTTGACAATGGAGATTACTTGGCTACGGTGATTACCGGAGGATTTTGGTGTTTCGTCACTACACCGACTCCTCTCTTGTCCGACAAGACAAAGTATCGGTATTGCTCGAGACCCGTGAAGCATGAGCTACCAAGCATATTGGTGTTGATGCTTCCTTCATGCGGTCTTGTGTGCATGACGGTGATTGCTCTTCAAGATGTGCCTTGAGCTTGGATAGCGATTTTTTACGAAGGCCCGGACTCACAAGACAAAGATGGTTTCTACCTCTCCAAACTCAGTGTTGTTGATCCACCATGAGTTTGAGGGGGTGTTAGAGATATATATGTATAGTTTGTAATTCCCCATTGTTATAAGGGGTTCTTTGCATATTCACCGCATGTATCTGTGTATATATATTGGCCCATTGGCCTCATATTGAATACAAGTGCTATTCGTAACATCACCAACCAACCACGCATTAATCACAGCGCCATTATACCATAACTTTGTCTGCCCAGATATTAGGACAAGACAAATCAATCTTTACTGCACTGTACGGTTATTAGTTATTACCAGACTTAATTGTTGTACTCTTTCTTGAAACGAGACCGGAGTATATCTTCAGCCGCATGCTTTGCTGCAATGATGCCATATAACATTGGCATTTGAAATGCCTGTAGAGAGCATGCTGCTCCCAAAGCTTCTGTTCTGTTGCCTCCCTGGCTCCCTCTCTCTCTCTCAGAGCAACTGTAGATTGTGACTGTTAAGCTCTTAGCACTAGTAGTAGTCAGTCCAGGTCTGTAGTGTGGTGTGAGTACTGGGTAGTGGAGATGTGTATTCTTTCGAGGTTGCAATCCGAGTCCATCATTTTGTGCATGTCCAAAGCGGCATTGGGCAATCCATCCATCAGAGGGAGATGGAGTAAATAAAGCTTGGCATCTGCTTGGTGGATTCTTGGCTGTCTGCCATTTGGTGGTTCAGGCGCCAGAGCGCATTGACTCTGCACCGCACTGGGCATTGTGACTACTGTGTTGGTTGGTCTCCTAGGATGCCGTTGGGTTGAGTAAAATCCAACACGAATGAATGCTTCAATTTGAATTCCTTTGTATGGACACATAATTGAACACTTGAATGTCAATGTCTTGGGCATACTAAGATAGAAAGTAAAATGTAAGGAAAAAGCTTCTTGCTAGATCTAGGCAGATCACTGTTTGAATCAGGTTAAGCCATGCGGTTTGCTTTGCTAATAGTATCACATGCTGTAGTTGATAGAAGTTTCCGGGTGAATTTCTTCTTGTCCTGCATACGATGGTGAAGGGATTTGCAACTTTGTTGATCTCGATAAGTGTGTTCTTGGGTGGAGGATTGCTGTTAGTATAATTTTTTTCTTGCTTTGATGGTTCCCGGTGAAACATAGGGCGAAAATATTGGAACAGTAAGGGGAGTACTTTCGTGTCACGTGTGCACATGGCCCCTCCATTAGCTTTTTTTCGTCGCGCGGTGTTCCTCCTGCAGCAGCTATAAGTACCGGTGCAACGCAGCAGCGGATAATTTTTGTCCGATTAATCAATACGAAATGGATAAATTAGTATCCGATATTATCCGTGTTTAACTCCGATTTCAAAAAATATATATAGAATATGATACAAAATGAGCGATATCCGTCCGTATATTTTCGTATGTCAGGTGATATGAGGAAAACCTATTATGACTTTACTTACGAACATAATAACAGATAGGTGAATTACTGCATCTGAGCAGGCAGGGGATACTGAATATTTTTTCTTGGATATCTCAGCAATTAGCATCTCCGTGTTCGCTTTGATTGCACTCGTGCTGTCCAATGTACTGGATAGGGGTACAAAAGAAGCTGATAATTTTCGTACAACCGACCGATCGAAGGCTTGCGAAGCGAATATAAGATGGAGAAATGGACATATGACAATATCCTTGTCCGTCTCCATCCCTGATTCCCTGAGAAAAAATAGAATATGATACAAGATGAGCTATATTCGTCTGTATCCAAAGGCGGAGTTGGATCTTGGGCCTCCAGGGTGATGGTCCGAGGCCCATGGTTAAAATACCAAGTGAATTTTTTTGAAAAAAAAAATTAACTTTAGACCGAAAGTAGCTAGGCAGCTCGAGACTTGATCCACGGCCAACTACACCCCTGTCCGTATCCGCTACTATTACACCCCTAGCTATAATCTCTCCAAAAAATTATATCCACGTTTCTAGCTCCTTGGATTTTACGATAGTGGTTCTCAATGTGCATACTTGGATTTTACGAAGGAAATGAGACATGATTTCTTACGAAAGAACGTTGTTTGGCTTTTTGGCATCTAGACGAGAGCACGTACTGGTGTACACCGACAAGTCTTCTTCTACAGAATCACATACAACTACAAGAAGTCTTCTGTCCACTCTACTGCGTGGCAGCACTGTACATGCTACATCATACATGAACAATGTACTGTAGTAGACTAGCATTGTTCGGTGTGAAAATGAATTCTCTGTATCGAAAATTTCAATGCAAAGAATCTAAGGTGCTCTACCTTAAAAAACAATTTCTATCAATCGATTAAAAACGAAAGTCTAGATCAAATACCTATTGCATTTTTCTCGTTACAATAAAATCATTGTTGTAAATACTATTTGTTGTTGCAGTATGTTCTACTGTACCACCACAGTTATTCTCTGTTACAGCAGAGGATCCGGATTAGCGTGGCACTTCAGCACAAGCTCTACACTGCAGCGCCTGCACTTGCCGTACTAGCATGTTTTTAATGGAATTCCATCTCATTTCGTTTTGCTGATGGTGCGTGTGCACGGCCTAAATATCACAGGGAGGGAATCCAAAGTGTCCTACGCAGCTACCCTCCATGGACCATGGTCATGACGGCAATGGGCAATGTCTTTTCTGCTCCTACGCTGTGATCACTGTGCATTTTGTACCCATGGCAGAAAAGGTCTCATGCATGTGTGGTCCTTGGTCAGGGTCAAAGCTTAAATTTGTGTACAACCTGAAAGCCGACGAGTACTGCATAGTGCATATCACTCTTCGAGGCCCAACCAGTGCAGTAAAAACAATGGAAGTTAGGCATGCAAGAAAAAGTAAACCGCTAAATTATATTTCACTTCCAAACCATCGCGTTGCACAAATACTCCAGATAACAATGTGACGAGAGGATATTGTAGATGCGAAATTAGAGCATCCATTTCTGACTGCTCGAAAGAAAAACGCAGCATAATATCTTTTGTATTGCTGGCAAACAGTAAACAGGGGAACTTATTGAAATGCGTGTTTGTGTTAAAACTACTGTGTGTACACAGTCGCTTATTTGTGATCGATACACTCGTACAAGGCAAAAGTGAAGGCAGAGAAGAAGAAATTAGTTTCTGTCCTGATAAACCAGAGAACATGATCAAGCTTGGTAAACAAGTCTGAGACAGCTTAGCTTAGCTACCGGCGCCTGTCTGAAAGGCCTGACAATCCTTCAGATTTGCCTCTATAAACTCCCAAGAACTTCACAGGAAGTTTTGGATCAAGTAGTAGAACTTTTGCTATCAAGCAACTGCGCTCTGCTGTTCTAGGACATGTGTCCACTCAGCTGGCCACCAGTCTGGTTTAGTCGCATGAACTCGCACATCCCTGCTATCGCTGATGGCAAGGGTTGAATTTTGCTTCAGTGCTTCAAGTCGCAACAGGCCCATTCCACGGCAGCCCAGGGCAGTATTTACTGTACCAACTTTCTTACCAGAAACCTCGTCCACCACATCTGAGCCTGGAGCGACAGCCTGCTCGAGTTCTGATAACAGAGGTTGAAAATGAGCATTCGATGATACAAAGATGAAGTGTTGCATTATTTAGCACAAAATCAATACCTTGTCCATTTTCATCCACAAACTTCAATGGCATTAGGCGCTTCCGAATGACCCCACGGTGGTGTGTCCGTGCAATAAACTCCTGCCCAATGTAGCACCCCTTCTCGAATGAAATAGCATTCAAGCCAGCAAGATTGTACTCGAGTGGAATTGCTTCACCTGATTCAAAACAAGGTAATTTCAACCAAAGGCAAGGGGAAATATAAGAAATTTGGTATTTGATCTGGAAAAAAAAAATATAGAGCAAGTGTTCGATAATGATCAAAATTATATTACTTGGAAAACAAATGCTGTAAGAGAAAGAAAGTGCTGTTAGGTGTTTCACATACATGTGTAAGGCTATTTGAATTACAAGAGAACCAGGAATGCGGAAGTTTGAGAATATCCTGTATGGTACTGTAGGATTTTAAGCTAACTCCTATAGACATCCTGGTAAACCATCCACAACAAACACCAACCAACCATAATTACCCTGCACTCCCACCCTACGACAAACCATGATATCATATCTAAGCAACCCAATTGCCTTAAAATTGCTTTAGTAGATAGAGATGCTATCATCACTAGTGTGTAGTGTTACCGTAGTTAACATGATGTACATCATTTCATTCTGTAAGTTAACTAGGCATTGAACTATTTATGACAGGTTATTGGACATAAAACACTGAACCGATCATTCCAGGATTGAGTTCATGAATTCAATTAATACGTAAACTTGGAGCAGCTTCTCAATCAAAATGGAGACTAAGAACCATATAAATGTAAGATGGTACACTGTTAATAAAACAAATATGCTGACTTTATAAGGACAAAGATAATATAAACATCCTGTACGGACATTAACATTTTCCAGCAACAGTACTAAAGTTATGGAGAAGTAGAACATAAAATAGCTAAAGACATCAAGTGTAGATCTGTAATTATGCCAACATTACACAATCTTAATAAGCCAATTGGGAAATAATTCTACCTTTTGGTATCTCAGTTGAGCCTTCTGCAACTCCGTTCTCTATTCGCCAGAGCAAATAATGGCGTTCATCCGCTTCTTTGTCAGACTCCACTAGTGGTGCTGTCAATAAACATTGAGGTGATTGTTCAAATGAATGGTGTTTGATATCAAACGTATCAGACGAAACTTTTGAAAGAATCAAGAATAGATAACTTACGTATTGTATCAGCTGGAAAGATCCCTCTGTAACCAAGGCAATCCAACCGAGGATCTTTGAGCCACTGCCAACCATGACCATTCCCTTGTGCAGCTGACTCAGCAGCACGGTCAATACCTTGTCCCCAGCCAATGGATTTAGCCTCAGGTTCTTGAGTAGAAGGTCCAGTATGTTCCACATTGCGTCCAAATCTTTGCCAACACACGAACTCCTCACTTACATTATCTATCTCAACCTTTGATCTTAACCGATATCTGCAAAATGGGCAAAAAGTTGCCAGGCCACAAATTGAACAGGGGAAAGATCATTTAAGAGCAAGAGGAATAGGTCATAAGGCCCCGATTCACTGCAAAGCTATAAAGAAATGTAATATATCATTCAACTACAACAAGCATCCAAATTCTCGTGTAGTCCTACACTCCTACTAGAGCTCAACAGTCAACATAATTACCTAACAACCACAATTTCAAGGGAAGCTACTTCATACAAGAGCAATTCCACATTACGATTACTACTTGACACAAAAAAAATCCCGAACTAGGTCTACATACCCGATAGTGAGTCAGCTCATGATCTTCTTCAGTTGCAAATTTACAATTTTTGGCACCGAAACTTCCAACACTCACTTGGACTCCCAACTATGGCACTAAAATGTGCAACCAGACAGGGCACACAATCATATGCGCATCAGCTAAAATTCCTACCTGACACTACATTATCCAAGCAAACACCTAAGATTCACTCAAACTGTCAAACAACTGATTGATTAAAGAAATTATTATCCTTTTCCTTTCCCACAGCGAATGCCCCCATGAGTTGATTAGTTTGAAGAATCCTTCATCTCTCTACCATATTAAACTTACTTTCCGGTCGCGGTTTGATCACAAGGCCTCACAATAGAGTATAGACTACAAGTTCCACACAAGAATAAGAGTACTCTTAACAAACTGAAGAATATTAAATTTGCAATTCACCTCTTGAAGCAAGCGAGGAGCTCGTCGACTTCTGCCGCGTCGACATCCGCGAGCAATTCTCCAGGCTCCTCCCCCTCCTGCTCCCCCTTGGGCCTCTCCCCGGTCTGGGGCGCGGACCCGGTGCGGTCGAGCATCTGCGACCGCGGCGTGGGGCGGTACAGGAAGAGGTCGTAGAGGAACCGCCCCTGCGGCGTGAGCAGCGCGGCGTAGGCGGGGGGCGGCGCCCGCGCGGGCGCGTTAGGGGTGGGCGCGTACCGCGGCTGGGACGAGCCGGAGGAGAGGAGGTCGTTGGTGAGGAGCGAGTGGAGGAAGCGGGCGGCCTCGGGCCCCGCGAAGCGGACGACCCCGCGGGAGGTGAGGCGGCACGCGAGGACGCCCGGGTCGGTGGGCGGGCTCGTGTGGAGGGAGCGCCGCGAGACGAGCAGGCGCGGCACGAGGCGGCGGCCGAGCGGCGTCATGGCTGGGACTTGGGACTCGGGTGGACGGTGTCGGGCTGGGCGTTGGGTTTTGGTTGGTTTTTGGGCCAAATTTGGGGGTTTTGCGGTGCGGCGGACGGGGCTGGCGGTGGAAGCGGCGGCACAGGGGAGAGCGGTGCGTACGCGTGGGGAGAGGGACGGGAGAGACGTGGCGGGAGCGTGCTCGTGTAGCCGTGTGCGTGGGGAGCCAAGTAATGCCGGCGCTGTTAGAATAGTCGGGAATTCTCAGCGTGCGACAGATGCTACCGGTAACCGGTTAGCTTGTAGGCGCGTCGATGAATATGCGGCTGTGCCATTAGAGTTGCAAGTGTCGTACGTTCGATGTCGCGTTGGCGACAAATAAAGCTCTTACAAATATTTGTAAGTAACAAATAACTGGCAAGAACATAAGGATATAGTCTTGATCCTATTTTTTTCTCTTTGTCCGTAGCCTTTGTATACAATGAGTCTCATGTCCTTTTTATATAGGAGAAGGAGACTTCTTTCATGCATGAATAAGTAATATGAGACTACACTAATTAATAGGTCTTGTAGATCGACAACTCTTTTAATGGGTTTTTGTTTAGGTAAAGTATCCACACATAATCGAGCCTCGAAATGAGCCGATATACAACACTCTCTTTGGACGCTTTGTCAACGTTGTGTTCATGCCTCATTAAAATCTTCTTCCAAAAATCCAATTGGGAAAAAAGGTAAGAAGAAAAGAGTATATAGCCCGCGTTCTTACTATTACACGTGTTGTCTCATTAAAAGCCTCCGAATAGGAAAACTCATTAGGATAAAACTCAAACAAGGGAAAAAGAGTACAATATCTATTCATCCAATTATGAACATACATGAAGATCATATATCTCCTCCAAGACAACAACTTTTTGTGTCTTCTTGTACCAATACCACAGATAAGTTTATCAAAACTTAGTTCTGGCAAGGTCTTAGTAAACAAATCCGCAAGATTCTCACTTGATTGTATTTTTTTTTGTATTTCTATATACTCATTTTCTTGCTACTCATATAGTTAGAAATATTTAGGGAGTATATACATGTTTTCTTGTATGTGTCTTGATATAACCATTTTTTATTTGTGCAATGCAAGTTGTATTATCCTCATGGAGGATTGTAGGAGTTTTATTCATCTCTACATGACAAGATTCTTGGATATGGTAAATTAGTTTTCTAAGCCATATGTACTCTCGAGTTGTCTTATATAGTGCAATGATCTCAACATGATTAGTTAACGTGGCAATAATCGATTATTTTACAAATCTCCAAGAGATAGTTGTAGAACAACTTAGAAAGACATATCCAGTATGTAACTTGCATTGTGAGGATCGGAAAGATAGCCATCGTTTGAGTAACTCTTTAACCTTTTAACTTAACCCTTAGGATAAAAAAAGTATAAGATAAGTTGTACCCTTAAGGTACTTGAGGATTCCCTTAATTTCGTCCCAATACCTTTTCGTAGGCTCAGAACTATATCTTGTCAAACAATTTACTGCAAATGCAATATCAGATCTGATATAATTGGCAAGGTATAACAATACTCCAATACACTTAAATGAGGGGTTTCATGCCCTAATGTATCATTATTCTCTCATCTAGGTCCATATGGATCTTTCTCCACTTCTAATGACCTAACGATCATGGGTGTACCTAGTGGATGTGATTTATTAAGATAACATCTCTCCACTTTCTTGGTGTAGGTGGTCTGATAAAGAAATATGTCTCTAAGCAAATTTTCAATCTATAACTTGAGATAGTATTTGATTTCACTCAAATCTTTTATCTTGAATTTTGTCTTCAAGCATGAGCTCGCTTCAAGAATGTCTTCCGTGTTTTCGATTTTGTTCAAGTCATCAACGTACACAAAGATGATGCATAATCCATTCTTGGATTTCTTTATGGACACGTACGGACAAACTTCATTGTTTATGTATCCCTTTTGTAAATGCAATGTTCATTATCGCTCATACATGGGACTTTTAGCACTACAACAGGAACGAGCTATAGATACACATGTATGTGTTGTTGTATCTTCAAAAACGTGTTGCTATGACTCGTAGCAATACAATTCATAAGTGTTGTTATATGTGGTGTTGCTATGCTTGGTCTACTGCAACATATAATATGTGTTGTTATATAAAAATTTAAGCATTACAATGTAGCAACCCGCAACACCTTTTCTTAGCAACAACAACACCTGCCATCTGCTAGGAGATATAGTCTACAGTTCCTAGCATCACTATTTTTAGCCCTATTGCAACATGTTCAAAATATACATCTGTATTTTCGTATATTCATCCCATAACACATCACAGAAGAATAAACACACCACAAAGACAAATGTTTCTCATTGCACAAAGCAAATGCTTTCAAGTATATTCTTTACATCTTCATATATAACCATAACCATATACGTTGAATACATCAAGTTGTAAGAAGAAATTATACAATTTAGTCTAAAAATGTAAAATCTTAACTAGCTTCGTCTATCTATCATTTACAGGTTTTTCTTCCGCATCTCTCTAGTATAAAAATATCAACAATCATCAACCGATACTTTCAATTTGCGCCATCTCAAAAAGCGTACAGAGCAGACAAAGCCATTAAAACCATAGAATGGTAACATCTCAAGGATTATCTGCAGCAGCTTGTGTCCTATATGAAGCTAGTGAGCACAGCACACCAGCTTACAAAGTTAAGGTGTTGTTAGTTAACTTATTAATATAAAATTTATATTAAATGACATACATTCACAAAGCATAAATAGGGAAATGAGGCTAAGAGTACTCATATTTAAGTGCAATCATACAAACTCATATTTAAGTTCAATCATGCAAACTCGGAAATAAATGAAGTAGTTCTAGTAAACCAAATATTAAACAATGGAGATTCTTACTGCAATTGAGACAAAGTAGATAATCATCATGTATCGCATTAAACAAAGAAATTGAAAATAGCTGAAATAGGGTGACATAAAGGCGCAATATCTGGGATACTAACTTGCTGGCTTGCATTGCATTATAATTCATGAGTTAAGCCTCCAAAAAATAATTCATCAATTCATTCACCTTCTTTTCTTTTGCAAGTTAAGACAGTCAAGACAGCACAAAGGTCCAAAAGTAAAGATAACCATAGAAACAAAAAAAAAAGAACAATTTCTCATGGGAGGAAAAAAATCTCTGAAAAAGTAGCTTTGAAGCTATCTAATGAACTCTTAATGGAATTCTTGTCGAATGATAGAATTAAAATTTTCAGTAGCTCATCTGCAGCATTTCCTTTTTTTCATATCTTGAACTAACTGTGCAAAAGAAAAAGAAGTTATAGCATACATTAGAACAATAAAGAAAAGAAATTTACTAATTGGTTTGAAAAAAATGCGAAGAGAATTGCACTTGAATTCAGACATAAAGATCACTCCTGATTATGCAGGCTACAAGCAGCACAACGATGAAAATTAATGGCAAAGTACCACCAATGGTGCATACTGATACTACTGATAAAACAGTTTTAGTAGAATAGATCACCAGCTAGAAAATATGTTTGATGATCTTGCAATTAGTTGCAACTTATAATTTGTTATTCACCAGAATGCTTCGTGTTGAAGCCTTGCGACATGCTTCATTGTAAATTACTTCATATTTATATCTCCAACTCTATAAAGCAAACCTGCCAAACCATGACCTCAAATGGTTATATAGGGGCATAGAGTAGTGTCAATACAACGACAAGATATAAACAAGGGATACCATTGCTCCATCAGGTGAATCAAGCTAAGTAGCTAACTGAACCAAGCACATCCCTCCTTTATACCAAATCTGAAATCAGATCCAGGTAGCTCAAGAAGCTGCTCCAGCTTTGTTGAACATCTTAACCGCAATTCTCAAAATGCCACGTAACAAGGCCCCGTGTCGGATGGGGAGGCACATATACCAAAATGGAGGAATCAATTAAAAAAACATTCGGTCTGATAGATATTAATACAAGAAACTGCACGTATTATCAAACTACTAGGCTATTTTTCTTCTTGCCTTCGCTCTAATGCATCCCATTCTGGTTGAATTTACAATACCAATGTACACATTAGCATGGACCGAAAACAAATTGATAAGCGTCGAAGGGCTGCTAGTCTTTAGGTGGCCTTGGGATCCTTCATCTAGCAAATACCCGAGCCTTTAGCAAGGTTCGGAGGACATCACTTGGAAATGGACTTCCGCAGAACATACACGCCCAATTTTTTTCACAAAATCATCAAACTTAAGAAGGGCTTAGATCATCAAGGAAGAGGCAGGGCTTGGATAAATTTGGCGCCCTTCTAGTCGCTGGGCTTCTTCTCCTTCTTTAATGCAAAGATGGCAATGCTTTTGACCAAGGTGAATCAAGCTAAGTAGCTAACTCAAGAACAAATTCGGTCTGATAGATATTAATACAAGAAACTGCACGTATTATCAAACTACTAGGCTATTTTTCTTCTTGCCTTCGCTCTAATGCATCCCATTCTGGTTGTAGAAGAACCTTCTAATGCAGAAGATGGGAAGAGGCGGACATTCCTATGCACAAAAATTGGGTTTTGAGATAGTAACAGTGGGGAAAAAAAAACTTCAGTTGTAGAGGTAAGTGGGGAGCCCATCCAGCACCGAGTTGAGTGAGCAGGATGATGAGCCCAGTACAAGAGAGTAAACGTCGCTTGCCAACCGGCGAGGTTTCTGTCAGAAACCGAGCAAACCGCAACCGACATATGGTGCAGGGCAGGCAGCAGCAATAACCCATCCGGTCATCTACCAGCTGAGTCCAAGGTCCAAGGCCCAACTTCCCAAGGCGGCAAGGCCGACGAGGAGCCCATCCATGTCGACTACGCTGCTACGCACGCAGCACGCCCTCACGCGCGCGCCTTCACCTGTAAACCTAGCCGCCACCAACCACCGTCAGGGTCCTAGCCGGCCAGCCCCAGGCCTCTGCCACCGATGGCGGCGGCGGTGCCGTGGTTTGCGACGGGCGAAGCTGCTACCAACCACCGTCAAAAACCAAAACATTTTTTACCAACAAAAAACCGAACCTACGAAACCATTCAAACCGAATGCCCACCCCTAACTGCATCTGCCAGTGCGGGTCGGACAATGCAGGTCTGAGCCTGGAAGTGCCCGCTGATGCTGTGATGCCACCATTTCCTTCCTGCTCGTTGGACAAGAGCAGATGATCGCACATGGCTGGCTGGCTGGCTTTAAGAATCCGAGCAACAGACGAAAGCATGAGTAGAACAAAACGGTAACAATTTTACAAGCACTGTGCGCTTACACTTTTACCGTAAGTGATACAGCTCGATGAGCCAACGTAAACTACAGACAGATGTGCCATATAAGTTTTACAGATCAGATAGCAGCACATAGCATACTCAGATAGCGTTTCCACTTTTCACGGGTTCGGACGCGTACAGACATTAGCACGTTCGGGCCTTCAGGGCCTGATTTTCTAAACGAGCTTGGACCTGAATCTTACTGCCTACACAAACCAGCGGCTTTTATTTATTTATTTACTCCGTGGATGTAAGATATTCTCTCTTCAGGAGATTGGGATGACTCGTGATTTCGGCCGTCCGTTAGATTGCCGGCCACGTCCATTGGCGCCATAGTTACCTGCGGGGCATCGACAGGTACACAATTGAAGATTAGAAAAGGCAGAGAATGCAAAATGAGCACAATCACACAGATTGAGCACTACTGTCTAGAATTGCAATAAGAAGCGTCCCAGCAAACTACTAATAAAAGCCGGTATGCATTGAATTCAAGTATAAAATCACAATGCTTTTCAGCTTATCAGGAAACACATGCTAAAATTTTGAATGCTAAGCACCTAGAATGAGTTAAGCACAAAGTAAGACTTCAAGGAGGGGAGGTGCACTCAAGTTCAGGATAACCACTCATATCTAGCTGTCACCATATCTGCCTTGCTTCTTGTCAGGTCTTAGAGCATATCAGATCTGATTCTAACATCTGCTGCATTTGGGCATGATAAATTTCAAATTATCTCGAAAGTTTAGACCAAGTAATCATTTATCAAACTCGCAAATCTATCATTAGTCACTTTATAAAGCTTAAGAATATGTTATTAGCAATTTCATCAAACTTGTGAACCGGCCACTGGACATTTAATCTAACCTATGAAGTCACTTGTCAAACCCAGTAGACCAAGGCAGCATTTTAAGAGAGAGAAAATGGAACTTCTTAAGTGACCCTTGCGCTATCCCTCCAGAGGAAGTCGGTTTGGTGACCCTAAGCCAACTGTGGACAAACAGTTAACTGAACTCAGTAGTGAAAAGGTTCCAGGCAACAGCTGCACTACCGGATCCAGCCACTTTGGTAAAAGATGCTCAGGGAGTAAAATGTTTTTCAGTTTCCATCGATCATGTCAGCATTTGCCAAAGTAGCACCAGATATACTTCGGTTTTTCAAGTTGCACAGCTTCAGTCAATCTCTACTATTTAAGTATTTACCCAGATATTAGAAGTGGTGTCCCACTAAGGTGATCACATGAGAACACTCATCCTTGTTTATAGCCTAGTTTTTCTACTTGACACATTTAAGCCTCCCTCCCTCTCATCTTTCATCTTTCCAATTTCTTTTCTTCTCTCTTTTGTGATTCCTCTATGTTTTGAGTTGTGCCTCTGCTGCACCATCACTGAATTTGCATAACCGACAAGAGAAGCGCAAATAACAATTTTGTATTAGGCTTTATATGAACAGGATGGAAACAAGGAACATTTTGGAACAATGCTTGAATTAAGACAGAGATTGATTGTAGTATAATGGCAAACAACTCATCTTAGATGCAAGAACAAATTTTCTCCCATGGTAAGCAATTCTAAAAAAAAGGTATTTATCTTAAAAAAATAAGCAGTACCTCTAGTTCACCAAGACAAATATAGAAGTTCTCACAAATATAAAACAATGCTTACCGGAATTATCATTATTAGATGTACCAGCATTTTGGCCAGGCAAGTGATGTCCAGCATTCCCTTTCCATGATTCCTCAAACCCAGCAAGTTCATCTATATAGAGTATTTGTGTGAATTTTTATTTTCAAAAGTGCATTGAAGGAACCACAAGCGAAGATAGAAATATCAAACATACCTTCATTAAGGTTGTGCAATATCTGCGTAGTGTCCACCCTCCCATCTGAATTCAGCTTCCTTGTTAGTGAATGTCCCTATAATGTTTTATTAAAAGCCAAATTAGTAATAGACCCAAATAGCACTAGATATGAACTTAGCTTTAGATGATCAGAAGTTCTAGATGTTATTTTTCTCTGATTCCATTAGTAATCTGATGACGCAAGTCTGTATGATACTGTGCTACACAATTCAGTGTGCATAAAGCTACTCAATATGATTTTGAATTTTTGATTGTCGAGTAAGTCCTTGAACAGAGCAAGGGTCGTCTACCTTGTCCTGAATTCCTCGGGAGATTCTACGAGTGGCCTCTTTAGTTGTTGTATCTGCTTCCTTGCTTTCTTCCACAGTAATCTGCAAGAAACGTAATTATTGTCACTTTCGAGCACAAAAAAAAGAGGGATCGTTAATAGTTACATTTGTAATTTGCTTACTCCATCACTGCCAGTCCTTCGAGTCTTTGAAGCGGTGTAGTAAGGTCCATTAATACCGCCATAAGTCACAGATGAGCTCTGGTGTGTGAATGTATGAGCTTGTGGCTGCCCTCCATTTGTCCTACCAAAATCCTTACTCTGCTGGATTTCGCCCCCTTGCATCCCTATAAAGAAACAAATCAAAACATGTGACTTTTTACATGTGATCCATACAGCGTCCAGGAAACTAGCGAAGAAAACTGATACAACCCCAGTTCATCATTTCCATCATCTGGCTCCTGAACATATGACTCATGGTTTGGCTGATTGTTAGTATGCTCCACATTCTCTCCTTCCTCATCATCAAGCTCTGTAATAATAGGCATCGTGCCGTTGCTTGTTGGAGGAGCTTGCTCGAGGAATCCATCATTCCTCATATCTCCGAATGGTCCTCCCATCGGCCCGAAAAGACTTGGGCCAAACATGCTAGGGCCACCCATCCGACTCCCAAATGGCTGAGTAAAGAATGGATCATCAAAAGGATCCCTCCCTCCGAAGAAGCCAGAAATCAAGCTCCCCTGGCGACCAAAGCCACCAAATCCAGCAAACGGGTCCCTTGCACTAAAGAAATCATCCCTTCCACTCTGCCCCCTCTCCATTTCCCAGTAATTGGGTAGCCTCTGCAAGCTTCAAACGTTATGGATATCAGTATATTTAATACAATATCGTTCAAACAGTAACAACAATACAGTAACTACTAACTAAGCAATCATGTCCATTTCCAGCCATACAAAGATTTTTCAGAAGGGCAAATCGTGTCATTCCTTCCACTGACTCATGTCACAGAATTCCATTTTGAGAAAGTACCTTGCTCGGCAAACACGTATATACTATGCAGAAACATCAAGATGGTACAACCAAGAAATCAATTGGTTTCATATGGCACAACTCATGGATTCTTCTTTCGATCCACTCAAACGCAGGCTATTTACTTCTTTCACCCAAAAAAGAAAGTTCCACAGCAGCGTCAATCGAAGCAATAGATGGACTGATCAGACCAACCGAAATACACAGCGAGTTCAGGATCGACCAGCAACGCTCTCGCGGTTCCAAGCAAGAAATTTAACCGTACAAGGGATCGTGGCACCTTTACCTGGATATCCCAAATCGCACGGAGAAGGAGAGGGGATCCGCCGGAGAAAGTCTCTGAGCATACTTTTGGTCGGAGATTGGCTTTTATTCTGGGTTGGTATGGTGGGAGAATTGGGAACGACGGAGTTGGCTTGTGGGTGTACGTGTTTGTGATCTCTGGAAATCCCCCTCTCCCGAACGTTCTTGGGGTTGCGATGCCTCCGCTAGTGCAAACGGAGGTCCGAGAACCCTCCAGACCAGGCTCGCTAGTGCGAACGGGTTGCGCTGGAGGTTACTTACCGTGTTACGATTTCATTTTCAGTGGAAGATTTTCAGGATAAGGTGGAGTATGATGGCGTGTCTATGCACGCATATCACTTGCTGTTGGAATATCCGTAGTAATTCAACCGTAATGCTACGTACCACGGGATGCCCATCAATTACTCTTTGGTGCATCGGGGCAGATCGTATACCCTATGTCATATGCTAGAGAGTGTTATTCGTGTTGAGAAGATCGTCGCTGAATAGGCGGTCGTGAAGACTACTCGAAACTAAGGACGGTTTGGCTTAAAAGGGGAGGGGATGATACAGCATCAAGTACTACTACTGTTGCTTCAGTTTGTCTTCTTAAGTTGCATTCACAACTTGAGGTGACAATGTGTGCTAATTTGATCAAACAAACGAAGGAAGTGTTACATGTGGCCAAGAGGGTGGATAGGGAGGACGGCCAAAGGGAAATAAGGCAACACTTGCTTTCGGCCGAAAGCAAGGCTAGACAAGGAAGACATACGACGCGTGAGGAAAACGCACCTGGACCGAAGGCTATGCATGGGAGGCCAAACATGCATGCATGGCGTGCGTTGACAAAGTGGCCGCGTGGGGGAGGGGGCAAGGTGGAAGCCAAGCGCACGACATGAGAAACTTGGATGGTTTGTGACACAAGAAGGCTAGTGCAAGAAGCAAAGGAAAGAAAGATTCGATTTCCAAGTGGGACTCCTTTGGATTTCGTTATGATCTCTATTTTCGGACAACCATCACTTTGATTTCTAATTTGGACATTGTTCAAGCATGGTACTATTCATCTAACTAGGATGGTTTGAGATGGAGTTAGTTTCAGTTTTAGGTAGTAAATCCGAAATCTCTTTTTGTTGTTTTTTTAATTTCAAAAATAGGAGAGTTTGAGTTGTATGCGTTTAAGAGGTTGAGTTGGTTTTGGATACTATTCATGTGTACTGTTCACATGTGGTACTGTTTATCCAAAACCATTGTGCTTGCGTGAGAGCTTATTTAAGCTCCATGGTCGCACCATGTAAAAACAAGTTATGATTTAGATGAATAAAAATCAGAAAAACCACTTAGCGCCAATGGTTGTGTTCTTGTGTTCTTGAATTTGGGAGAAGGGAGATTGAGAGAGAGTTGGTCGAGAGAGATTGAGAGAGAAGATCAATCTGGTGTTTCCGTTTTGGTGCAAGACAAGATCCCTCCTTTCTCGCATTGAGCCAAAAGCATCTACTACTTCTTGCAATTCGATCATACTCGATTGGTTTGCAAGTTCCATATCTATCTACTGAGTTTATTTTGGATTACTATTCATACATGGTACTGTTCACACGCGGGTACTGTTCGCTGAAGCAAGAATCTTTGTTGTTCTTCTGGTGCCATAAAGAGAAGCTACTGATCTACTACAACCGAAGCTAGAAGACGACAACACGTTATTGATCTTCGAGTTGTACCATGAAAGATTGGGCCAAATACCGGGATCCTTCTAATCAGCTAGTTGGATCCTTATCACATGCTATGCAGCAAATTTGGCTCCTCTAAATCTCATTTCTAGCTAACTGTCCACACCAAACATCAAAGACTGACTGGTGTTTCCAGTCATTGCCATTGCCGACCAAACCAGATTGTCCATACATGTATTTAACTCTGATGTATCCTATGATGCAATTTAGTTTGCTTAATGTCTGCTTAGTTCTTTGCAGTCTTAGGTCCTTAGATTTTTTCTCTCTCGAGATGTTTACATATGTATTGTATCTATTTCCTGAGTTCATCATCCTGACTCACCTAGACGACAATATAACCATTATATTGTTGTTACAATTCAGTTGGTATGTATATCATAGGATGGATTATCATTTGCCATTGATAATTTTTACATGCTTTTGAAATTGGACTTGCTAGCTAAGATGGGTTATTGTCAGCTAACATGCTAATTACATATTTCAGTTATTGTCATTTAGGTTACTTGATGTTCGCATGTTTGTCCTTTTTTAGGGGAAATGATTATCGGTCGGTCGGTAGATTCCTAAATTATTTATAAAATTAATCTAATTTCTCTTTTTCACAACATGTTCCTCATTAGCCCCCATGTCACAAAATTAATCCAATTTCTCTTTACCTCAACATGCTCCTCATTAGTCCCCCATGTCACAAAATTTTCACTACGTTGGTGGCACTTCACACTGCACTCCATCCCTGGCACCATGACCATGACAGCCAAAGGAAGTCCATCACCATCACTGTCTAAATCATGCAGTCCACGTGCAGCATTAGCTCCACAATCCTAGTCATTCGTCCATATTGACAACGGAGACGACAATGGAGAAGGTAGGACTGAGAAGCGTTTGAACTGGACACAAGAGGAGAATGTAAGATTGGTAAGTTTTAAATATACTCATATTTAGTAGTCCATATGAATAATTACATAGTTTTTTTGTTGTATGTTTTCAACCGAAATAATGTTCTTGTTAACAATGTAGATGAGTGCATGGTTAAACAATTCAAATGATCCTATCATGGGCAATAACAAGAAAAATGATAAATATTAGGGAGATGTTGCTGCTGCCTACAACAGCACTAACCCCAAAAATTAGAGATGTATAGCGAAGCAAGCCAAGGATCGTTGGCATAAACTTAATAATGGGTCAATGAGTTCCAATGCTCTGGGTTGAAGGCTTATCATATATATATATATATATATATATATATATATATATATATATATATATATAGCTAGTGGACAGTCCTATGGCAGTTGATGGACAAGGCCCACTGTCTCTATGGTAAAGACTACAGAGGACTGTTTATACACATCTTGAACTGGAAGGCTGTTAGAGACCAACCCAAGTGGCGTGCTTGCAATAAAAACCTCAATGAAGAGGAAAAAATAAATTTCTCATATGCGGGGGAGGTGGGGGACCACACGTCATCTCCTATAAATATCAAAGATATCCCGCGCCCAATAGGAATAAAAGCAGCTAAGGCTGAATGCAATGCAAAAGGCAAACCAAAGGCAAAAACAAGAGAAGTGGAAGATCTCGACAAATATCTAAATTTGCAGGATGAAACTAACAAAAATTGTAGCGGGGTGATGGAATTGCAAAAACGTATCTCGGCTAAGAAGCTTGAAGCAGCAAGGTTTGCCCACCTTACAGCAAAGGAGAACAAGGAGGCCAAGATGATAGATAAGGAGGCAAAAATGATCGATAAGGAGGCCAAAATGGTTGATAAGGAATAAAAAATGCTAGGAACATACATGGCACTCATTACTCATGACACTAGTAACATGCCTGACGATGTGAAAGCTGAGCACATGAAGGCAATTAGGTGTATACAGTTGAGGTTATTTGGCAATGATGGTTGAGGTTGAGACGTAAACCTTTTTTTACCATACTATTACCTGAATTTTAAGTTAAGTAATATACTTGCAAGTTTAGTAAGTACAAATCTGCCTTCTTATGTGCAATATCTCACCCTTTGCCAATGCCAGTTCCTCTTCAAGATGTCTACATCTCATTTCAGAACTCTCCCTCTTTATCTGAAGCCTCATGATAAGATTATGAGCATCCTCGGTGTTTTCTTGAGCTTCAATTGTGATTTTCTTTTGTTCAGCCATAGCTTTTTATAGCATTTCTTTCTCTACTTCCAGAGTGTCATTCTCTGCTTTTAGAACTCTCCCTTTTGAACCATCACCGTAACTGAGACAAGTTCATCTGACAAAGCTTGAGATATTGATTCTACCTCTCCTAGTTTATTAGTCGTACCTTCTTGCATTTCGTTGAACTCATCTTGGAGTTTCGGAATTTGCAATACCAGGTCCTGATTCATTTTTTTTGCTTCATCAACTTCCTTCGAGTCTGTATACTCTTTTATTAATTCATTTTTTTCCTCAGCTTCATTCTTTGCAGAGTTCAATGTTTGAAGTTTCTTGTTCAGCGAATCAATTGAAGATATTTTGGAAGCAAGATCATTTCTAGTTCTATGAACTTCTTCCTCTAGTTGTTGTATTTTAGCATTTGCAAGTTCTAGGCTATCTTTAGTTTGATCAGAGAAAGAGCATATGTTCTGGTAGTCTACTTCATTCGAAGAAAGTGGTGAGTTGAGTTCTCTGATGCGTTTATCCATTATTGATTTCTTGGCTTTTTTATTTTAGATAATAGAAGTACAACTCTTGACCTCTGCACTAACTAGGGATGCACATAACCATTACACCACTATCAGTTAAAAGCTTAAAACAAAAAATAGCCAAAAACCAACAATGACAAACAAATTGTCATGCAAAGGCTAGCCTAAAAAAGGACCACCTAGCCCTGCCTCCGGGACCAACCAGGAGATTGTCCACACGCGAACAACAGCTGCACAGCAAGAGGTGATGATGGGCCAGTCTCCGTAACGATGCCTCCAAGAAGGGATATGACTTACGTCGTCGTCGTCGGATCCAACTAGCGAAGGTCAAATTAGGAGTTTTACTCCGGAGCTCTGGTACCGGTTCTCCAAAGCAACACCTTCAAGAAGGTAACGCCGCTCAGGTCGATGTTGTTGTCGTATCCAACCAACGAATGCCAGATCAAGAGTTTTCACCCCGGATCGAAGGTACCAGTGCTCCAAGACCACGCCACAGCACGACCTCATCACCGAATCCAACCAATAAAGGCCAGATCGCCAAGACGACGTCTGCAACATCCCCAACAGTTAACCGCCGCCAGCACCAAAGCAAGGCGACGTCCACTGCAGCCCACGCGTCAGCCAGTTAAAAGCCGCCCACCGGGGAGGAGTCAAGCGCCGCACAAGCCACCGCCACTGAGCCGTCGCGATATCTACCAATTGCGCCAAATTTGGATCTGCACCGCGCCACCTCTGTCGTCATGCCATCGATGAAGTCGTGCACCAAAGAAGCCAGCGAAGAAGGGCCTCGGATCGCCACGCCCGAAGACGAGGAGGCGTAGAAGGGCCCCAGATCCAACCCCGACGAAAGTCCACACCATTGGAAATCGACGAACAGACGTCGGGCATCGGGAGCACGATGCAGATCAGGCACCACCACCGAGGAGAAGAAGCCTCGCCGCCGCCGCCGCTGGTGGCCGACCGGTGGCCACCGGTGGCGGCGGCGAGGAGGAAGGGAGGAGGAGAGGGGGGCTTGTTTGGTGGTGGCTAGGGTTTTTAGGAGAAAGGGAGGAGGAGAGGGGGTTATTTAGGCCCTCTTTGTTTAGGCTTAGGCTTTTTGGCTTATAGCTTAAAGCCAGCTTTTTGGCTTAATCAGCTTATAAGCCTCTAAGCTTTTAAGCCAAACTTTGTTGTTTGGTAATCCGCCAGAGAGGAACTGAGCCAAGGTCGAGTTGAGAAGATTAGAATCGATTGGAAAAAACGAAACGGTTTGCAATTATATACCAATGGCATTTTGAGGGTAATTTTAATGAAGTTCGATGGCAAAGAGATATTCTATTCCGCAAAAGCCAAAAAAAGCATCTCTCCCATGGCTTATGGCTTTTAGGCTTAAATTGGCTTAAGCTTTTTATAAGCCTGACAAAAAAATCACCCCTTTGTTTAGGCTTAAGGTTTTTTGCTTTTAAGCCAGACAAAAAGCCTAAACAAAGAGAGCCTTAGGAGGAGAGGGTGGTGGCTTGTTTGATTTCTTGGCTGAGTAGACTTAAGTTTTCCAACAAAACATTGACCTCATCCAACTTTTCTTTCAATTTGCCTTCAAGCACATCTTTGTCATCCCCTATCTTGTGCAATACTACTCTATATCCGTCGTATTTCATACTTAAGCTCCTCAGCTAGTTCTTCTCCCTTCTGAAATCTTTGCTTAGTGATGTTACAATCTTTTTTGTTGAAGCCAACTGATCTAAAAGAGAAGCTTCATGCTCCTGGAACTTCATAGATTGCTTCTTTTGCGTTGATTGTTGCTCCCGTAACCTTTTCTCATAGTTTTCCCTCATCAAAGAGATCACTGCCTCATTTTCGGCCAATTGGCTCTCCATTTGAACAAAGTAGCATATAAGATATGTCAGCTAAATGTCTTATCTTCATAGATCAATTTTAACATATATAAACTTCAAGGTATTAAAGGTACTTAAAATACTTTGGTAGCAGATTGTATTCATATCCAAGTTATATTATTGAGTGAACCAACTTAATAATGTTTGTTTTCTTGAGAACATCATGGTGGGAAAAAAGAGTATTAACGCTCGACAGTTCTCAATTAGTCCTATACTCTATAACCTAATGAAAATTAATTTTAGTTAGCTCAGGCTACTTAAGTCCTTATACAACCTAATTTGAGAGTACCCAATTTTTTTATTTATTTCAGAAGCACACATGCACAAAAAAACTCCTTTATGTATGTGTATGCATACGCACATGACTATTAAGTGTAAATTTCTCCTTTTTCTTGCTTGACAAAGACTTGTCATACTTCTTAGGACATGTGTGCTATTTTTCCCTAGATATTCATCTTATGTTTGTTTACATACCATAATTTTCTAATGAAACATAATTTTCAATACATTCATCTACATCCCTTGTATTTCTATTAGGTCATGTCTGCTATTATTTCCCTAGATCTGGAGCAATTTTTACTAGTGATACCTTGTTTAGTCTATCATGTGGAAAGCTTTTTTGAAGGGACTCCACGGGAAAAATGAACTTACTGTCTCTTTATTTTTGAAGATAAACAATGGATGGCCAACAAAGTTATGTGTGTCATATGTACTAAGTTCGATCATGGTACGCTTCAACAAGTGTTTTACTAGTAAATACCGTCAACAATGTTTTTCAATTCTTTTTTTTTGCTGAATGTGGATGATTAGAAACTAAGAATATATCAAATTATGATACAAAGTTGCCACATAATACATGCTTTTGCTGTAGAAGCACATCTGTGAACAGTGAACATCCATATGAACAGTGAACGGCCATGTGAACAGTGAACATCCATATGAGCACTAGTTTATACTTGAAAAACCATGTGAACATGTGCACTAGTTAATACATGTATGTGAACGGTTTTGCATTAGTTGATAAATATATGTGAACAGTGAACCGCCATATGCCATATATAGCATTAGACCTTGCTGAACCATAAAAAAAACCTTTTTTTCTACCTCTTATTATCCTTTCAATACTCGCACTATATCACGCCAACCGGACTCTTCTTTCTTGGATGATCTTGACTATTCTTTGTCAGAGGATCTTGACGACATTGATCCAACCAAGTTCTACAACAATCGAAGATTTCATTGCCGAACAAGATTTCTTAGACTCAATAGTCAAGCGGGTCAGTGCGAAGTTGAAGGCCAATGTTGAGCATAGAGCCAAATCATCTTGTTGCCAAAGTGGTACCAAGAGGTACATACAAAGGGATCGTGAAGACGCCGTGAGGAGCTCATGGCCAATTACTTCCTCATACATCCTCTCTACACCGGCGAAATGTTTTGTAGAAGGTTTCGAATGAGAAGACCTCTCTTCCTATGAATCGTGAGTGCGCTAGGTGAATGGAATTCCTATTTCACTAATAGGACAGGTGTCGCTAACCATCTAGGACTCTCACCACTACAGAAGTATACGACAGCAATTCGTATGTTAACATACGGCACCTCTGCTGACCACCTTGACGAGGTACTAATGATCGATGCAAGCACGACATTGGAGTGCTTAGGTAAGTTCACGCAAGGGGTGATCGACAAATTTGGTGCATAGTATTTGTGGCCCCCTACATGTGAGTAAGTGGAGCGTTTGCTTCAAGTTGGTGAATCTCGTGGCTTCCTTGGCATGGTAGGGAGTATTGATTGTATGCATTGACAGTGGAAGAATTGTCCAGTTGCACAGAGGGGGCAATTCACCAGAGGTGACCATGGTGTCCCTACTATGGTCCTCAAAGCGGTTGCTTCGCAAGACCTTCGCATATGACATCTTATTTCGATGTCGGGTCTAACAATGATATCAACATGCTTAATTAGTCACCACTGTTCATTAAAGCATTGAAAGGGGGATCTCCACAGGTGCATTTCAGTGTTAATGAGAAGCAATATGATATGGGTTACTGCCTTGCCGATGGTATATACCCAAAGTGGGTTGTCTTTGTGAAGACAATACCGCTCCCTCAAACAGATAAGGACAAATTATTTACACAACATCAAGAAAGGGCAAGGAAATATGTTGAGCGGGCATTTGGGGTATTGCAAGCTCGTTTTAACATCGTGCGTCGTCAAGCACGGTTGTGGCAATGGGTTGCTATCGGCAAAATCATGGAAACTTGTGCCATTCTGCGTAATATGATTGTTGAAGATGAAC
The DNA here is from genome assembly GCA_036346255.1 of Ampelocalamus luodianensis. Taxonomy (NCBI): domain Eukaryota; kingdom Viridiplantae; phylum Streptophyta; class Magnoliopsida; order Poales; family Poaceae; genus Ampelocalamus; species Ampelocalamus luodianensis. The sequence continues at coordinate 58,086,527 of CM070627.1, read as the reverse complement.
GAGAATTTGGTCACTGTTCCTTTGGATTTGAGTGAGACATCAGGGACATATTTTGTTCTACCGCTGGAAGTCAACAATAGCCCTAACATTTGCTTCGCAGATGCGCTGTAGAGAAATTCCTATATTCGTGCTCGGCCAACACATATCCATCTAAAGAGGGATTTAGTTGAGCATATTTGGCAACGCTACGAGAACAAGTAAAATGTTTTGGCCTATTTAAGTTATCTATTATGTTTTCTTCTCTTTATGTACTAGTTCCCTACAACTTCATTTCCATATTAATGTATCCGAATTATCATATCATACAAATTATCATTATTTATCTATTTCAACCAAATTCATTTATTTTTATCATGTATCCAAAATTTTAAAAACAAAGCAACACAAGTAGTCCATAAAGATAAAAATTAGAGTTGATCACATTTCTTATATCCATGAAAGCATTAAAAGATCATGTGCTCTATAAAGATAAGTAAAAAAGATAACCCATTGTACGAGCTGTCTTTAATGTTGTCTATATGTGATATAGAGGACACTATAGACATCAAATATCTGTACCATTGTACATGCCCTAATGCCCCCATCCCTAAAGGCCCCATCCTAGGTTCTACCACCTAGCCAACATCAATCTCAAAGCAATCCACTCCACCTTACTATGCATCCTAGCCTCTAGCTCGTGCATGTGCACACTGACTGGCCCAACGACGACGTTTGAGCATGCACACTAGTCGCCGACGTGAACTCCTTCTGGATGCCTTACCTCATGCAGAGGGTGTTGACCGCATCCTACATGCACAAAGATGAGGTGAAGCACACGGCGGTGGGCCTCGAGAGTGCAACAGCGGTGTCTTGCCGATGAGTTGTGATTATATTTTTTAGAACTTGCAATTAGATAATAAATTCTAAAATAGGTTCTGAGTATAGTAATAGTGCATTCGTCACTCAAATCTTGAGAGGTGTATTCTCCAAACGTTGCTGTGTAGATTTTATTTTTGTTGCGAATTTGTCAATGTTTGTGCGAGAGAAAGTATGAATCTATGATGGCATAAGGTAATTAATTTGCAGGGAAAAATCACATATTTACTAGTATAGACTTGTAGGTGTGGGCTTGTGGTTCTTTGTAGCGGTATTAATCCAAAGTAATTGGATTGGAAATGAAACGATTAAGTGGAGCTTGTACCTAGGTGCAACCATCGGCAATGTTAAGGTCCACGGCCTCGACGGAGACGACATGGCTCACTCGAGGAGAGGAGTTGCTGTTCTTGAGGAGGCCATCGCCATGGTGATGGTGCTGCGGCCTGAGAATGACCAGGAAATTGGGGAGTTTGCACGAGAGTGGTAATAGCTTGGTATGAGGGCTTGTCATGGCTGCAACTGTGATCGGTTGGGGAAGAAGCAGGATGACCCAAGTGGGGCCTGGGAGAAGGCAGCAGCGATGATGGGCGACGACCACGATGTGCCGATGCCATTCTTTTCCTTGGCTTGCCTGTGTCTCTCCATGGATGAACGATGAATGGATGGAGTAAGAGAAGGTGGGTGGATTGCTTTGAGATTGATGTTGGCTAGGTGGCAGAATCTGGGATAGAGCCTTTAGGGATGGGGCATTAGGCCCTGTCCCAGAGAATTTTTTTTCCGAGGTGACCCAGCTCCGCTTGTTGCGCAACTTTGCGATCTCACACGGGTGGTGCGCGCACTTTGAGACGCTGTACAACATCGTGCATTGCTTGCCACCGTAGTCGAATACGAGGCACGATAGGGACGTTGCCGGCGGCTGGCTTGATGACGACGTCGCCGTATATATACTCAGCTTGAGACTACTACTTGTTAGTCGCGTGTTGGAGCTGACAATCGACGACTAACGCGACAAATTTCGGGTGCCATCGGTTGTCTTAAAAATAGGCGCACGGAAGGATTGCACTGTACGTAGATGCCGATCGAGTCGGTCTCGTTCTATCGCTGAATTCCAACAGACTTGCCTACTCCGAGCTGGTCGTGAAGATCTAACTTAGCCACTCGCTTACCTAAGTACCCGCACCCAGACCCGCTTAGTCATGCTATATACGCGGGCCAGCGTACATGATTCAAATTCAAATGCACAGCCGCCCGACGTGCTATAGGGCGTGTTTGGAATGGCTTCAGCTTTTCGCTTGAAAAAACCGAAGCTGTTCCAAACACCTAGCTTTTCGTAGCACCTTTTCTCCAAAGCCGCTTCGTGTTACAACGTGCAGAAGCCAGAAGCCGCCCGCGGGGAGCTTCTGCTGCTGCCCACAGTCTCTATTCTGTATTTATCCCTAGAGTTGGGGGTAATTACCCGCCATTTCCCATTCGACAAAACCCCCTCTCCTCCCTCCAGGCACTCGAAACCCTAGCCCTCCCCCTCTCCTGTGCCGGCTCCTCCCCTTGCGCTCGCTTCTTCCCTCCCCCCTGCGCGCCCGGCTCCTTCCCTTCTCCCTCGGTGCCCATCTCCGTGCCCTCCTCCTCCCGCGCCCGCGCCGCCCTCCTCCTCGGCGCCTCCGGCTCCCTCCTCTACCACCGCTGCGGTGCCTCCTCCCCCCGACACGACCCCTCCTCCTTCTCCAGCTCCCTCCCCTAGCGTCTCCGCCTCGTCTCCTCCTCCCTTTGCCTAGATCTAGATGTCGCCACCCTCCTCCCCCGGCTGCGCCTTGCTCCTACCCCCGCCGTCGCCACTCCTCACCACCGTCGCGCCAACGCGGGAAGAGTAGAAGTGGAAGGAGCGCACTCGGGAATGCCTCCACCCGCTCGAACCCCTTGAGCGATTCCCATGTCCCCCTCACCGTCGATCGTCTGGCCGTCGGTGCCGGCGAATTCGTCCCTTCCGCCTCGCTAGTGCGCGCTCGTACCGGTGGCGGTGGCGATGCCCCACGTGACTCCTTCCATCGCCGTCATGGCCCTATTCTCTAGGTTTTCTCTCCCGCTCCCTCCCCTCTCCCCCGGTGTATGCTCTCTTCACTGTCTGGTTCACTGCAAAATTTGCATGTAACGGATGGTGATTTGGTGTTGGCATTCTCAGTGACATGGTTTCCCTTGATCATGCAGGCTATGTTCCAAGTGCATATTTGCCACGTCCGAGGTTAGAGAAGACTATTCTTCTACATCGATCGATGTTGTTGCGGATGTGAAAACAGAAAAGGCATGTAATTGAGCAGTCGATGTTCTGTACCATTCGGCCCTGTCAAGTACTACTACCCTTTTACTCTGGTAAGATACGAGTTTTCTGATATAGTTCTCCTTGTTTGCATATTCTAGTTTTGGGAAGAAGTGGATTTGTTGGTTCTTATTGTTTATAGAAACATATGTATTGTATGACATTGCCTTGTATTGTCATGCACATTGATTGACTGCTATTTATGCATTATTTCGAGGACCAAATCTGCATCCTGTCAACTTTCAGACATTCTGCTTCATTGTGTGTTGATGTCAGGTTAGAACACCCTTACTAACATCACCCACATACTACAAAACCCCAGACAAAACCACTGGCGGCAACTCGGCATTCGGCAAACTGTAAGTAGGTGAGTAAGTTCCATTAACATCTTCTAAATTTTGGTCTTGGATCCGCGATTTTTTAAAATAATATTAATTTAAAAGATAATTATAAAAATAAATAGTCAAAAAATATTACAAAACTATGCGTCTGTCACCAATTGGAATGGCGACAGGCTCGCCATTCCAATTGACAACAGGGGCCTAGCCACTGGCGACAGGGGGCTCAACAGTATAGAGAGCTCCCTGTCGCTAGTTGAATTGGCGACAAATCCCTTTTACTAATTCAAATGGTGACAGGATCCTTAATTTTTTTAATTTTAAAATTTGGAAAACCGCCATTTCAAATGATAATAGGGATCCCGCAAGTCCCTGTCGCCATTCCAAACGGCGACACAATCTCACCTATAAAAGACACTTGAAACCCTAAAATTTGGGGAAAACTCACTTTTATTCAGAAAAAAAAAAGAAAGAGGGATGGGAAGGAAGAGTAGCAGAGATGAGTAGAGGGGAGGAGAGAAGCTAGTGAAGTGTTGCCCATCCGGTTGCCCACCGCTGTAGTTTTTTTAACCGAATGGATTACATAGTTTTAGATGTACGGTTACGTAGTGTAGTGTGTTATACATAATATTTTTCGGTGGGTAGTTTAGTTTTAGATATATGGTTAATCGTGAAAATCTTGTTTACGGTGCACTATGTCAAAATTTACTATGGTCATGGACTATTCTTGAGGGTCCCGAGGGAATTGATTTGCGTTATTTCTAATTGGTGAGCGTGCCCCTAACAAGACCAGAGCAGCGTACATGGAGCACTGTGATGCGGTGGTTATTTCACTCATTCGATTTGGACTATGCTGTCTATGATCTGAGATTGAGTTGTCGTGCCCCCCGACCAACACATGGCATATATTGGGAGTTAGTGTAGCTCATGGGAATAAGGTCACGACAATCATATGTACACGGGTGAGAGCAGAACAGTGAGATTTGGTCATTTTGGCCCAGGCATATGCTAAGCCCACTCTTGCATTGATGCCCGAACAAGAAGGGGGTGGTGATGCCGAAGAAAAAGTCGGGGACTCCAGCCACAGTGCGGCGTACACAACGGCCGAAGGTCTCGGAGTTGTCGATGTTGTCGATGAAGACCCTGTGGTAGGAGCTCCTTCAGTCAGGCAAGCTAGTGGGCTTGCTGACGAGGGTGAGGAGCTGGAAGCCCTAGTGCAAAAGATGAATCTTGAAGACCGGGACTACATGGCATTGTTAGAAGATGAAGGGTCCGATGACGAGAATGATGTGGACCAGTAGACGGTTCCATCCGAGTGGAACGCATACCAGTTCGACAACCTCGTCATTAACGAAGGTTCCCGTGTGCTGTGGGAGTACAACCAAAGCGAGATCAGGCAAGGAGCTATGTACAAATGCAAGGAGGCCGTGCAGGAGACAGTTACATTATGGGCCTTGTCAGTGAGGCATACATTCGCAATTATCAAGTCTAACCCAAGATGCTACGATGTGAAGTGCGACATAGAGGGGTGCCCTTGGCGAGTGCACATATTTCAACCTAAGTGAGACACCTACTGAAAATGTTCTATAGTGGTCCCTCACACATGTGTCGTGGCTAAGTCAGTGCAGTCCTATAGGAACCTGTCATTAGGCTTTATCGCGAACCTTGTGTACGGTGAGATCGTGGATAATCTAGATTTTGAGCCACGATCCATCATTTGGGCGGTTGAGGCAAGGTTTCAGTACACAGTCAGCTATGCCAAGGCATAGAGGGCAAAACAGAAGGCATTAGAATCAAGATTCGGTACGTTCATGAACTCCTACCACAACATCTCTGGGCTACTCCGAGTCATACAAGACAGGAATCCCGGCACTCATGTTGACATTCAAGATTTCACGCATTCGAAGTGGGCCAATAATAGGGTACTAAAGCAAGTATTTTTCGCCTTTGGTCCATGCATCAATGCATTCTGGCACTGCCATCCAATCTTGTGCGTGGATAACACATTCCTGACTGGAAAGTACATGAGCTAGATATTGACTGCAATAGCGACAAATAGGAACAATCAAGTTCTTTCTGTGGCATTCGCTTTCGTTGAAAGCGAGAACATGGACAACTGGTTGTGATTCCTGAAGAATTTAAGGATTTATGTTGTACAGGGTCGTCCTAACATATGCGTCATATATGATCAGTATGCAGGTCTGCTGAGTGCAATTTAGCTACAACAATGAGAGAAGGGACTACTTCCATAGGAAGATCTGCAGAGCAGGTGGTGCATGAGGCACTTGGGTGCAAACTTCTACAAGTAGTTCCACAACAAGGACTTGGTGAACCTGTTCAAACGGCTGTGCAACTAGAACCAATAGCGAAAGTTTGAAGTACTCTAGAAGACTCTAGATGAGCAGACCCAGACGCACAGAAGAGATGTGCTAAAAAGGTCGGCCCAAGCACTGACCAGGCCCCTGAAGCATTGCCACAGCTACTCACAGATGATCCTAGTGTGGCGAGGAAGACGGGGACACAGGTAAAATGCTTCTCATACTAGATTGAGCACGAGCCTAAAGAGAAATAGTTGCTGCTACATGACAGGGGTGGTGCACGATATGGTATCATGACAACCAATCTAGCCGAGGTGTATAATTGGGTCATACGCGACACCAGGTGCTTCTATTTGGTTGGTATTGTGGAGGTAATTCTCCGCGGTACTACAAATTATTTTGTTGACAGAAGCAACAACGTGTCACTTGTCATGACAAATGACATGGTACTCTACTCCACCAAGATGGGCACAAGAGAGCTTCGTTTCGAGATATTGTGCAGGGATAAAAGACGTCGTGGGACAAACCGTAAGAAGATCACCCACGAGTGCACGCTACGCAGCGCTAGTTGTGTATGCACTTGCAACAAGCCCCTTCTTCTGCATAGGCTATGCTCCCATGTCATGGCCGCATATTCGACGATGACGCAACATCTTAGCCAGTACTTCTATGACTATTTCAACAAGGAGGGGGTGATGTAAAACTGGAATGCAGATATGTATGGTTACACCGTGGTTGGCCATTTCACTGGCTATCTGACCTGGGAGCAACTTATCTGGGCCGCAGACATTGATATGCTAAAGGAAAATGTTGGTTAGTGACAAGTACGACACACCAGGAACTACATGGACGAAGTAGAACTGGGTGTTGTACGAAGAAGTGCTTCATTTGCAGGGAGTCTGGGCACACCTTCAACAAATGTCGTATGAGAAATCCACACGACGAAGAAGACATCGGTAATCCGGATGTCGCCATGGGGATCTTATCCGACTGCCCCACTTGAGGCGGTCCACATGACGGGCGTTGAGGTCGCGACTATGGGAAATGTTCGTCCTGTTGAAATATGTGGTGTCCAATGCTTTGTAATATCACTTTGATTTGTCAGAAACTAGGTGTTATGACGTTATACTGAATGCTATGTAATATCGGTGTGATTTGTTCACAAAGTATGTAACAACGTTGCGCTGAATGTAATATAATATCATTGTGATTTATCAACAAAAGATGTTATGATGTTGTGTTGAATGTTATGTAATATTATTGTGATTTGTTGACAAAAATGTGCTCCGAAATAGTTAGTAGAAATTATGATTTATCGACAAAAGATATTACGACGTTGTACTAAATGTTATATAATATCCGTGATTTATCGACAAAATATATACTCGAAAATACTCAGTACAAAAGGAGTGGAGAGGATCCATGTCGCTATTTAAATTGGCGACAGGGACCTGTCGCCAATTCAAATAACAATAGGGACATGTCGCCAATTCAACTGACGACAGGGAGCTCTCTGTACTGTTGAGCCCTCTGTCGCCTGTGGCTAGGCGCATGTCGTAGCCATTCCAATTGGCGATAGACGTCTAGTTTTGTAAAAAAATCCGACTACTTATTTTTGTAATTATCTTTTAAATTAAATTAATATTATTTTAAAAACAAATTCCTGGATCACGGACAGAAGAGCTACTTGGCTCATCTCTTCGGGGTTCTACGGAGCAGTCGACGTCGCCTCCGGAAAGTCCGTTTTCTTCGCGCCAAGGTTGCCGCCGATTACGCTGTTTGGATGGGTGGAATAAAGCCATTTTCTCATTTCAAGGATACGTACAAGGTCGACATGGTCTTCTACGTCGATGAGATCGCGCAGGTTCTGCAAGATCGTTCCATTGATCACATGAAGCCTCTCCGGTTTCTCTTGTACGTACGGAAAGAACACTGACAGCGGAAATCACTCGAAGCCTGCAAGTCTCGAAGGGATCAAGATGTTCGATACCGATTTATTACGCTTCATCCGGTTTTAACTGAATGCCGTGTTATCTGCCCTAATCCAGTATGCTAATGACGTGAGCTCTGAAGCTCACATCGAGGTCATGAGACGAATAAGGCCAGGCGTCAAGGAGTACCAGCTAGAAAGCATCTTTCTGCACCACGCTTACATGTACGGAGGCTGTCGACATTGCTCCTACACATGTAATATGCGCTACCGGAGAGAACGGTTCTGTCATGCATTACGGACATGTGGCAACTCCGAATGACCGAACTCTGAAAGATGGAGACATGGCGCTGATGGACATGGGAGCCGAATACCATTTCAACCGATCTGACATCACATGTTCATACCTTATGAATGGGAAATTCAGCAGCGGTCAGGCAGTGTGATCCACAACGCCGCCCTTCAGGCTCATAATGCCGTTGTATCGCGCATTGGACCTGGCGACCAGGCTCAGATGCTTGAATCTCTCGGGGACGAAGGAATCATCCATGGCGATGTCGATGAGATGATGGCTCGAAGGTTAGGTGCGGTGTTCATGCCTCATGGCATTGGACACTTTCTTGGGATCGACACCCATGATTCAGGAGGCTATCCTGAGGGACTAGAGAGGCCAAAGGAGCCAGGGCTGAGCTCCTTGCGCACCGTTAGAGAGCTAAAAAAAGGCATGGTTATTACGGTCGAGCCAGGATGCTATTTCATTGACGCTTTGCTGAAACCAGCCATGGATGGTCCGATTTCCTCGAAGTTCTTTTTCGTTGGAACCGGCGACAACCTTTAGTGTGAGAAAAAAATCACAGTAAACACATAAGAGACATGGAAATTTGTTTACAAGGTAAGCCTATATCCTCGAAAGCCGAATCACAATGGCTCTGTCTGTATGATGAGTTTTTTCTTTCTTTTTTCGATTAGGATTACAAGAGGTCGGCGGTATATATTTATATCCCAGTTACATGTTTGACTTAGACTCATAGTCCATACCATTTGTTGAGATAGTCCCACATCGGTTATGGGAGGAGGTAGTGCACAATTTATAAAAGTAAGGGAGCACCCACCTATCAGGCTAATCTTTTGGAAGGAGATGACCCAAAACCCCTTGGTTGTTACTCTGTAGTTAGGCCCAACGATTTAGGACCGGAACACTGGTTTAGAGGATCCAAAATCGGACGCTGGTTTAGCGGTCTGATGTCGCTGCGCCACAATTAGTATCAGGGCCCAGATATCCTGTGATAGTCTCACATCGGTTGTGGAGAAAACAAAACACGATTTATAAAAGTGAGAGAGTACCCACCTATCAGGCTAGTCTTATTATTTTTTTGGGTGGAGGGGGAGGGATGACCCAAGACCCATTGTTTGTTGCTCTGTAGTTGAGATTGTGGGTATAGCAGTCCAACGACCTAGGGTCGAGACACTAGTTTAGCGGGTCCGAGATCGGGCACTGGTTTAGCGGTCCGATGACTTTTATACCAATTGTTGGGTATCGCCATCAAATCACTAAACCAGTGCCGAATCTCGGGCCCACTAAATCAGCATCCCAACCACAGGTCATTGGGCCGCTATATCCGCAAGCCTAACCACGGAGCAACAATCAAGTGATTTTGGACTATCTCCCTCCAAAAGACTAGCATGATACATGATTATTCCTTTACTCTTATAAATAGTGCTATGTCTCCTCTCACAATCGATATGGAACTATCCTAATATTTTTCGACCTGAAAAAGATTAAAAAGTCATCGGACCGCTAAACAGTGTCGAATCCTAGGTTTTTGGAGGCGTTCGTATTAAGAGTGATGTGTACGTGACGATGGATGCAAGAACCTTATAAACTGTCCCCGAGAAACCTGGGAAATTGAAGCGGTGATGGCCGGTGCACAATGGCCTTTGCGTGCATCCAGTTCCACTGTGACAGGCTGACAGCAGCAGCGGATTAAGATCTGTGCAGTTTGGTTTTTTTAAGCATAGAAACACCATTCTACATTCATAAACAATTTTTTTTGTTTGGCAAAGCCTCTGTAAAAATTTGTTCTATTACATATGTACGTCAACAAGTAGAATAATGTGGGCAAAATGTCGTGTACCTGCATCTTATTTTACAATTACGCTCCTGGCTCACTTCCTTGATAAGAGTCGAAAAGAAAGAAGTAAAAAGGTGTGTTCTGATTCTGTTATGAGTACACAATCAGTCAATGGTGACAACTGACAACATCATCCTGATAACTGTTCATAGGCAACGTATGTCGGCTGTAAGCTGCAAAAGCAAACAAGTTACATGTTACTCCGAATGAATCAAAACAATAAATAGAAAGGAAGAGAGATCAATCGTTGGATGAGCTACCTTGTACTATTGAATACCATAAGGTGAGAATTTGTTTCGTCTGTTGACAACTTGACATGCAAACTAAATGCGTAGCTTATCTATTGAGACTCCCTTGTACCACCTAGCGATTTCAGCTTCTGCATTAGTGGATTCAGTGAATGAGTACAGTGGGTCAAACTTCAGAAATTTATTAATGTGAAATCATGAATATAATGCTCCAAGAAATGGCTATTTAGCTAGTAGTGCGATTTGGTGAAAAGGGAATAAAAAAACTTCAAGGCATTATAAATGTGTACAGATGGGGGGTTTTACCGAAATAAACTGCGGAGGATCATCAATGCTAGAAGATCCCAGGACGATTTCTCGCTTCAGTTTCATTGTAAGCTTGTGCACCGTGCGCAACTGATCCATTGAAGTATAAAATGGATTAAAACATATACGCAATAGGAATGAGAATTAACAAATCATTAGTAGTAAGCGGCGTACTTCAGATCTAGTGGCTCCACCAATCATGAAGACAAAAATTCGATTGCCTAGCCTCTTGAAGTCACCTGATGCGTGTCTCAAGACTGAAGAATCACTGCCAATCCAATTTATGGTGATAAGAAAGCAGCTACAAAGTATGAAGATGATCAAAGTAGTTGTACTAGGAAAACTTATATGGTCCAAGTGGTTCAAACAGAAATTTATTTCGATTAATACCTTGACTGACTGTCATCAGAGTTTCGAGACTTAGCCCACGTTGGTGTCCGCCGTGATCTCATAGACATTGGCTGCGGAGTTTGTGCTGGTCGTGCTGCCGATGCAGTTTGTGTGGTTCGTTCAGTAGTAGAACTTGGTTCACTCATAGATGGGTATTCATTTAGAGGTAATTCACCTTTGCTCAGTTTCTCAATCAGCTCCTGTCAAAGAAGCAAGGAATTTCACCTTTACTTTTAGGTATACTTAATATCAAATTATCCAATGAACAAAATACCACTCCAATAGCTGTTCTATCAAAATCAGTCCCAAAATGGTAAAACTGATAATTGAACATGTAAGGAAAATTCCCATAAAAACCTGTAAGGAAAATGTAACAAACAAAGACACATGTCCTTGACCAAATCCAGGTGTTTACTTTTACGGTTTTAACTTGCTTTAGATAGAACCAAATAGATAATGTGTAAGAAACATGTAATAAAATACAAAAGACAGATCTTTGTAACTACGAAGACACTTTTCTGCTTGCTCCAAATGATTGATCACAATATGTAAGTTATCCTTGTTCAACAGATTTTTGAAGCGGTGCTGAACTATAAAAGAGCATCGGTCTAATTTTGTTCAATTCGGTTTGTTCTGAGACTTATATGATCAAGAATTCAAGAGAATGAGGACCACATTCTTAAAGTCCACAAATTTAAGAATTAGGTATATGTTAGTTTCAGCAAAGACTAATCATAGTATTGCAATACATAATCCTTGACTGTAAGCACCGCAAGGAATAAAGCAGCTAAGCAGATATCTGATGAAGGGAATGAACTTTAGTAGTAATAGTTCTATGGTGTACCTCTATAAGTGGGAAAAAACGTGATAATGCCCAGGTTTCCTCCCCATCCTGTCGTTCTGTCCTGGCAGCATTTTTCTTCTGGTATAAAAAAATATGAACATGTAAGTAAAAGGGAAGGAAGTAGAAGTATTTCTAACTTTTAGCAGACATAATGACTTCACCTTTTGGGCATCAAATTTAAGAGAGAAACCGCCAGTTCGTGAAGATTTTTTTGTATCTGAACCGCCCAAGTATCTTAAACTGTTTATTACATCCATGTCATCTGGTGGCAGTTTTGCTAGCTGCGAGTCAATATATTAGCTCATGATGGCATATAGCTATAGAAATAGAATCCAATTACATAACATGAAGTTTTTTTATCAAATTGCAGATCCAGTATTTGCGATGTACTATGACTATCATAGACGAAATCTTCCATATTGCAAATTTCAGTTAACAGTCTAAGGCCTCTTAGGCTATTAGGAACAGCATAGACCTATTGGGCACTGCTTTATGAGCTTATTTATTGTGCAAAGCATCACATGTTATTTTGAAGCATAAGTTCCTGTTGTATTGATAGAATGATAGATAACATTAATTCTAAATAGTACTCTCTACACTGCCATGTTCATAACTACTGAAAGCAGAGGTTTAGTTCCTTTGTAATTGTATACTTTTGCATCTGGAATGAGGCCTGCATTATTGATGTAATCATTGTACTCCTCTGTTGTGGTCGTTGGTTGGGTACGGATCTGAGGACCAAAGGTAGGGTGCTCGCCCTCATCTAACCGCCAATAAGACTCTTCTCTGTTGGGGTAGTGAGGCTCTAAGGCCTTATTAGCCAAGGAGGCGAGGGATTGCCCTCTAGGCTCGATCGGGACTCTTCCCGACGAACAAGGAGGCTCTGATCTTTAGCCAACCGGTTAGGGACTAACTTTGTTTATTTCTTTTTTGATTGATAATAGATGCATGCTATCCTTTTTATAAGGACGATCCGACTTAACTTCTAAGAAATAATCTATAAGAAAACTTATCTCTAATAATCCAATCTAACAATAACTTGTTTAACTAATAGATAATACCAAACACCTAATAGATAGATTTCTAAATAACAAACCCTGCCTAACATTGTGCTGCTACATTTACATGCGCTACACTACTGTCCTGGATATTTGCCCATGACATCCTCAGTCATCACAAGTCACAAGTAATGAAAAACATGATGTGAAATACCTGCATCAACTTTTGCCCTTTGTCACCTTCAAACTTCTCTGGATATACAATTGCATATATAATCAGCAATCTCAATTTGTTTTCTGGACTCATATCCTGGACAATAGAAAAGAATGTCAAGCAAAGAACAAAACTGAACAGATAGATAGAGACTTAGCAGTGAGCCTGTTTTTCATTACTTAGCAGTAAGCCTGTTTTTCATTCCTCTCTCTTTCTACACAAACCTGCTTTGACCTGAGGATACTGATCACCTCCTTTGCTCCTGCATCTCCAAAAACAAGATCCTGCTCCAACTGCCCAATGTCACGAAGCCCGTACTCCCTGATAAACTTGTTAATTTTTCCAGCAATCTGAACAAGAGTTTAATCAAAAGTATTAGTTTTTATCATTTTGAAGTTAGAGACAAAACTTATCAAAAGATGTTGTACAAAAGTAGGGCACTAAAGCATATGCTATCAAGGATCAAATAACCGGAACAGGTTGAAATCCCAGTCGGCGGCCGGTAACGGTAAACTGCCGGTTACCGGAAATCCCGGAAAAAAAAAACTGGACGAAATTCGCGAACTGAATTTTGAATTGCGAATTCTGAAAACCGGTTACTGGAAAAACCGGAAAACCGGACCCAAAACCGGAAAACCTAATTTAATTGATGACAGTTAACAAGACTAATACATTATTTGTATTCTCCTTCAAATTAAATATGACAAGTCTAATGCTAACTATAACTCTTTCAATATTGATGAGAGTTATAGACGGTTTGTATTAAAAACCGTCTGTGATAAGTATTTTTAGCTTATATAATACGTAATCTAGCGCAAAAAACCCAAACCAATTTAGGAAGTGTATTACGCAGTCAAAAATCCAAAATCAAATTTTAAATTTTCCGGCCGAGTACTGTTCACCCGGTCCCCACTCCCCACTGATAAATCCTATTACCGGCGGTTACCGGCCGGGATTTTGATCCCTGTATGCTATAGAACTAAATATAGGAGTATATATATTAAGGTGACAACAGGTGCTTGCAAACATCAGCTGCTTGCTTTGAACCAGATGCTGAGCTTAATTCAGTGAGTAAGACTTGAAAATTATGCAACTTATATTGTTAAATCATATATATTTCTACATAAAGGTACATGCATTTACTCATTGATGGAGGCTTCAATGTATGCTCTGGATATCCCCATTGATGGAATCTACTACGTAAGAGAGCTAAGAACCATCCTTCTGTGCCCCTCTTAACTTGAATTCACCAGAATATTGTAAATTGCAACTATAATATAAGATTTACTATAGACAGCTCTTACAAATCTCAGAATAAAAGGAAATAATAACTTATGACTCGTAAAGATAAACAAAATAACATGAAGTATGTAGAGAAAAAATTATGAAAAATAATCATCTACCTCTATATGGAGGGTCAATTTCTCAACTTGATCACTGTATTGTGGCAAAGCTTGAACAATCTTTTGCAAATCCGTTGTTGAGATTTCACCACCATCTCTAGTTGATAATGGAAATGGCATAAGCATTTATTATGAAAGAACTTATAAAGAATATATACATTCTGTGGTCTTACTTCACCAACAAATAACCCACCAATCAGCATTTGATATACCTCTATCGAAATACAAACTATAGTTTATGTAGTTTACTTTGAACTGTAAGGATTACAGTACTACTTCTCTTCCAGAGTTGCAATTCAGATCCAAATAAAATAAGTTGTTCAAAAAGAATACTATATGCTCGCAATATAGATCAAAATCAAATTATGCTAGAACTGTAACTAATTATGTCACATAAATATCCAGCACAAGGGATATTCAAAAGATGAGATAGAATATGAATGCTGTCAGCACTCAGCACTTCAGCAGTCTAGAATGGTAAATAACACCAAGATAAGCATCGGCTGGAATACCATACTGCACTCCACTGTGCGTTAAAACATTTACAATTGCATTTTTCCAAAACCATAAAGATCATGCACCTTGAATGAAGTTGCGCAGCTTTATTCTTTGCAACAAAGTTATTCATCCTATCATACAACCTCTCACTAGCCTGGCATTTTAATTAGTGTTAGAAAGCATAGAACCAAATGTAATTAAACAATCTTAAACACAAATACAACACGCGACTCACATCAGCTATGTGAGCATGGCGTAGCTCAAGCCAGAGAGGATCATGATCCTCCAATAAAGCATCCTTCTTCTCAGGTTCTGATCCCATCTTTGACACCTTCCAACAGAAAGTAAACATAAGAATAGAGAAAGTGAACATAACATGTAGCTCATTAATAATATGATATTACATGTACCTCATATATGTATTTGTTGCCATCCATTTCGAGTAGATCATGGCACATTGCATCGTAGGTCCATTCGTGAATAACTGGTGCTATCTTTGCAGTCATGAAATTGTTGTAAGTTGTAGGAAACATATTGAAGTTCTTTGCTGTAATTTTAAAATAAACATATTTATTGAACCCTTTTTAACTTGCAAGATATGCTTTAGCACCTGATCTATAGGCCTGTCGACAATGAGCAGTTCACACGTCTCCTTCTGGGGAAATTCAGGAATTGTTGATTTATATTTTGACACAATTTCCCAGACAGCAGTAGCTAGCCATTTTGGAACATGGTCAAATTTTGCTGTTGTTGTGGATGCATCTGTGCTTTTGGGGGCCCGATACCGCACACATGGAAATTCCTGTAAGTACTTAAATCAGCTTTTGTGTTTAACAAAAAGGGAATAATAAGACTATACTTCATTGACAGAACAAGACCAGGATAAACGCATAGGAGATACCATTCCATTACTAAGATAAGAGATAATCGAAACTGCTGGTCATCAATAAATAGCGTTGTGGCCTATATTTTAAAATGGTTAGTTGCCAAATATTCACGAGGGGAAGGTATATACTGCCATAAGACGGGGCATTAAGAGATTGCCAAGACCATGTATTCCACTTCAGACATTTGCCATTAAGCAACTATGCAAGGGTTTTAATCAAGTTTCATGAAGTACACAACCATGTCATATTCCTTGCATTATCCAGGAATTCAAACCACCTCCTTTTATGGGTGTGGGGTTCAAGGGGAGGGTGACCAGGGGGTGTTCGGTTGGCACTTCTAACCTGTAATGATCCAACACAGGAGATTTGATCCACCCTGGGAAATGGGAATGCAAAAATTGGCAAGCAAAAAACATGCAAGTGCCGTCAAGCTTTTTAAAATATTGAGCACATATCAGAAGTTGAAGCATCCCACTAGCTACTGTAGCCATCAGCATTCAGCAATATTCACTTCAGGTGATGGATTCAAAAGATAAGTGGGAAGGCTATATATGAACAATGACATTCTGAAATTTAATATTTTTCTGATAATTTTGGACCATTTTGACTTTAATGAAAATGTTACACTTACATAAGAACTTAGCATACAAATCTATAAATTCTTGTACTAATTAGCACAGTGGGCATGAAAAGATCATAGCAAATGAAGTTCATTAACATACCTTCAACGAAGCAAATGTGGTAGCAATGCGACTAGCCATAGTGCTTATAGTATCATTGAACTTTTTGGAATTATGCTCATTTGCACCAAATAATTCATTCAGTGCCATATCATGGTCAGTTATGAAGCCCTGCAGGTATGCCACATAAAATTATCAGTACATTAATCCCAAAACTGAGCTTTCTAAAATAAAATTAAAGAACCAGGCACAATGACATGCAAATACAAGTCCATCCAAGTATCCAACATCTCTATCAGAACTCATTTACTATGCTTTCACCTTCAACAAAATGAATATTTCCACCATGGTAGCAAAACTTTCACTTCAAAGATGAACCATTTAATTTTCCTTCATAGTGCAAATGCAGAATTTATAAAGTGTCTAACCATTTTTCAGTAATTATGTTCTAGAATAAAAAAAAATCCCTGTAGTTATAAGTTTTATGTTATCCTTCAGATGCTCCTTATATGGTCACAAGCCTATACTACAATCCTGCATTGAACTTTTATACTTGACACCAAGGATCCAAAAGCCGGTACCAGACCGAATCCTGCCGGGCGGCCGGTAAAAAAACCGGCCGGTTACTGGTTTTCCCGGGAAAAACCCGGTTGAATTTCGCATGAATTCGCTTAAAAACCATCCAAAAATCAAAATTTGAAATTTGAATTTGCAAACCCCGGAAAAACCGGCCGGTATCTATCCTGCTTGACACTAACAAAATAAATATAATAAAACCAGCACAAAGTACTTTCTTAGGTAACAATCAACAAAAGGAGGCATAACTCCTTGACTTGTCTTACAATGCAATGAAATTATCTAAATCGAAGGATATGAATACCTGCATGTCAATAGCAAAGAACTCCAAATTCATCTGCAATTAACAGAATCACAGCATTAGAAACCTACTGCCAAAGCTCATAGCAATCAAAGGTACAAAATAATTAACCTCTCTTAGTGCACCGATGCGTGGTATCACGCTACTGTCATTCTTTATGTAAGAGACCAGCTCCTTAGGGATTGGTGAACTGAAGAATATGTATGCCCTAAAGTTGAAAGTGAAACCTTTAACATGTTAGCCAAAATTTATTACATTTGAAGCTTCTGGAAATGATATTCCAGCTGCAAATTGAAATATCAGTTTAACATACTTCCTGTACAGTGGACATCTCCCGGACATGTCAGACAGAAGCATTATGACACTGCAGATTTGTGAAGCTTATGTATCAGAGAAGAGGATTCGAGAGAATACAACATATGAAGTTCACTACTATATAAGTATTAAAGAACCAGAGAAATTAATGCAAAACAAGGAAATATAATACTATGATTTAGATTGAGATGAATATACATCTTTAGTATCATCCTATAAGCTAGTCAATAAGAATTACCTAAAGAAACATCACAGTCACTAAAAGAATCAAAGAAGCGACCAAGACTCTAAATGCATAGCATTCACAATAAATTACATTGGCGTGCTGATGGAAGACAAAAAAAGGTCAATGGCAATTGAAAATTACTTTTCTTTCAGTGGCTGGAGAAAGTAGATTGCATCCATTGAAGGCATCGGCTCCCTTCGCTTGAAAAGATCTTCTACCACTGAAGGACAAGACAATAAGCTCACTTAACTATCTCACTTTAAGAAACTCAAATCAGCCAGCTTTACCGAAGTGTTATTCGCTGAACGGGGGACCTTGAATAGGTGCCCTTCAAGTAAATGCAGCAGGAAAAACATGGTACTATCCGCCAGATCACCACTACATGCTTTGCGCTAGATGATTACAGATCCAGGTTTGGGCAGCTTACAAGAAATTCCTGCGTCGGTAATTTCTGCCATCTTGCAAGCATAAGCCATGATCTTCACCGTAAATTTATCCATGATAAGAACCTGCACAGAAGACAAACGAAAACCACATTTGTTTTTCCTCTTAAGTAAATCCTCATAAGATGTGTCAAGATCATCATACATTTTGCGACAGGATCACACTTCTTGTTAAAAGGTGAAACAACAGCAATGGGAACACATATGAAATGATTCAGGATTCTCAACCAAATCATATATGATACAATGTAGGCTCAATAACATGCTATGTGTCAGAGTGCGTGTGAAATTGAACAGATTAAGCACGGAATACGTATATATGTATATACCTTCCATGAGCTTTTGGTCTCCTTGTCTTTGTCCGGCTGCAGCAGGTCTTTCAGTATCCCTGTGGAGAAGAAGAGGGGGAGAGAGATGCAGCAGGAGGCAGACA
Source organism: Ampelocalamus luodianensis (assembly GCA_036346255.1). Taxonomy (NCBI): domain Eukaryota; kingdom Viridiplantae; phylum Streptophyta; class Magnoliopsida; order Poales; family Poaceae; genus Ampelocalamus; species Ampelocalamus luodianensis. Next base: position 58,067,881 of record CM070627.1, on the reverse strand, counting down.
TTGGGGATCACTCCATCACCCTAAGAGAACGAAGCAGAGGAACAGGAGAGCAGGAGCTTAGAGGCGCTACGTACGGTCGCGGCAGATGTTGCGGAAGACCTTATGGTCGTCGCCCGCGGCGCCGAAGTCCGACCCCGACATCGACATCTCGCCACCGCCGCCGCCTCCGAACCGATTCGACCGACGATCTCCACCACCACCACTTCGTTCTCCTCCTCCTCTCTCTCTCTCTCTCTCTCTCTCTCTCTCTCTCTCTCTCTCTCTCTCTCTCTCTCTCTCTCTCTCTCTCTCTGTATCCTGATTTAGCTGCAGGTCGGGAATGTCGATGAGCTCGTGGGTGCGTGCGCGCATGCCCGCGCTGAGTGGGGAGAGACAAGGCGAGAAGGGGGGTGGAAAGGAGGACGAAGACGCAGCGTGGGGCCCGCAGGATGAACCGGGCCGCGATTCCCGCGGGGAGGAGAGAGAGGAAGGCAAGGAGTCTCAAGGAGAGGACATGGCACGGACGACATGGGAGTCTCTCTCTCTCTAAACGAGGGGGAGGGGTTGCTGCTTCGTTGCATGCACGTCGTACTCTTCAATCTTCATCATTCCATGGCATGGCACTGCATCTGCATCTGGTCGATTTATATGTAGATTATTTTGAGATCCCATGCAAATTGAGAGATTAATTAATCTGTGGCATGTTAGCTCTGAATTTTTTTTTTTTTTGAAACTATGTTAGCTCTGAATTCTAGTCCCATAGTTGCGGTGCTTTGTTCTGAATTCCCACCCCATACTTGCTCTGTGAGTGTGAGCACTAGTAGTAATAGGAAGGAAATTTGCTGCGAGCTCTCACAATCGCCATTGATTCCTCCCGCATCAATAAAATCAACGGCTGATAGAGTAAAGCCTCACACGAGACTCGCCACCATCAAATTTTCTTCCGTAGTAATCTGTAGCGGCAACTAGCCAACTCGGACCATCTCCTTAGTCCAGACATCTCAGTTTTTTTGTATGCTTCAGCTAGCATCAAGCGTACAAAATTACAGAACCTGAATTACCGCGTTTCACAGAGAGAGAGAGAGAGAGAGAGAGAGAGAGAGAGAAGGAACCTGAATTATATTGCAGTTAATCTGTATTCTGCAGTCAAAACACGTACGTACGCGCCCATCACATCTCAACCAAAGCAAATCGACTGCAACTCGTTAACATGTTGTACTGTGCCTAATACCTTTTATCCCTAACTGTTTTTGTTTCTTTGCTTCGTCTAATGAAATGATGTGCAAAGCTTTTGCATATCTTTGAAAAAAAACATGTTGTACTGTGCCTACGACTTAACATTATATGACTATATATATATATCAAAATTCAACATTCTTTTACGAACGAATACAATTACATAGACGTGCAACCAAGTGCTAGCACTCATATTATTATTCGTTGCTACTTACTAGTCTAATAATCTAATATGAACACAACCATTTCGCGCTGAAATGTCTTGAACCATATACCGCAAAGAACAGCGATTTACACGTTGCTGCTTGATGCTTCCATCATACCGTTCCGGATTTGCTCGCTGATATCCTTCACATGGCCTGGGCCGTGAGGGATAAACACGGTGGTGTTCTTCGAGCCATCCCCGAGTTCTTTGATAGTGTCAAAGTACTGTGTGACCATGATCAGATCCATGACTTCTTTCGCAGTGGTGCCTGATACTGTGTGTGAGAAGTTCAGGATGTTCTCTCTGAGGCCATCGGTTATCGCCTGCCGCTGTTTGGCAACGCCAACACCAGAGAGGTACTTCGCCTCTGCTTCTGCTTCCGCTTTCTTCACCAAAAGAATCTTCTCTGCTTCTCCCTTGTAGACACTTGCAAGCTGAAGCCTTTGGGCTGCGACAGAAGTTGACCATTTATGTGAGCACACATGCGAATGACAGAAATGGTTACTTAATATCACTATATCAGATATTTTGCTATTCCAAACATTAAAGAAAACCCAAAAATGAAGCATGAGTGCGAAAGATAGCATGAAAGTATCAGGCCAATATAAGAACTGTAACAAGTTTTGACTTCAAGAAAACGCTGCATCGTTAAATAAACATCCACCAGGCTGTATAACCTGAAAGCACTACTACACATATATTCAAAAGGGCATAATACCTGCATTTATGTCATTCATTGCTCTGCGCACAGCAGCATCAGGGATGATGTCAACCATTAGAATGTGCTCAATGCTGTAACCATAATCTGCCATCACCTGGACAGCAGCTAGGATTCGTTAAATTGCCAGGCAAGACAGAAAAAAACAGTATGTAGCAGACCATCCAAGAAAAAAAAATGTACAGAACATTTGGATTACTTTCTCAAGAGATGGTATAAATATGAAAGTACTTATCATTGCCAACAATGCAGAGGAAACAATACTTTGAGGACAAAACTATACATTAGCAATCAAAATTATGGTAAGTCACAGATAACGTTGTACAAACCAGACAAGATTTTTTTACTTTATCAGAAACAAAATATCAATCACCTGAGGAAGAAACAAACATGGTGTTAAAATTTTGATAAGCATGTTAGTTTTCTGAGCAAGACTTTTAGCACACAATAAATTGTCAAATTTCCTTGTGGCACAACCAAGTTCCATCAAATAGTATTCTGGAACAATCCCTTTTCTAATAGACAAGTTAAACCCGTATTGGAAAAACAAAACTGCGGGCAACAAAATAACATGCTTAGGATGTACCAAACCAAAAGTCCAACTGTAAGCATACATAAAGGGCAAAGAAAAAAAAAGTACGCTGCAACGGTCACGAAACAGATTGCTGACTAAAAATGAAATCCCAACAAAATTATTTAAATACATGAAATGATTCACCATGGCAGTAAGCAATACATGTAAGCAAGAAAAAATAATGATCAGATGTATAACTGGAGTTATATTGCATGGAAAATTAAGAATTCGAATTAATCCCAGACTCCCAGTAAATATGGGTTACCTTTTCAAGCTCCTCAAGGACAGCTTTCGCCACATCATTCTTTTGCTCAAACAGATCGTCAAGATTTATTCTTGGAACTAGGGCTCGAACCACTAATTATCAGAAAAGGCGACCGCTTAGACTTAAAGGAAACAGCATATAAAGTGCAAAGTTCAATATTAATAATTTACCATCAAAGACATAGGACTGAATTTGCTGTTGGGGATTCTGCAACTCATAAAATGCATCATCAGCATGTTCCTTAACAACTCGATATTGGATTGTGCAGATCAGCTGCACAAAGACATTATCCTGCAGGGGAAAAAAGATATCATCAACTGTTGAACAAGTAGAAACAAGCAAGCAATATCAGTAAGGAAAATGCCCTTCACTGACAAACATTTCACTTCATTTATAAGCACTATAGCTGGCCCATCACATGGTTAGAATAGGTGATTAATAGGGTTGCTATGGCCATGCTGCCAAAGTATCTCTCATCAGAAGCAACAAAAGGTTTACTCACCTGCTAACACAAAGTAAAACAGAAAAACCCACAGTTCGCTGCCCAAATAATGACAAACACTCACAACAGTTCAACACGAACCTAATTTTCTTCCACTGTCGCACTGGAACCTAATTTCTTGATATTAAAATTCTCCTACCACCACTTCACAGACCATGTAAGGCAATCCCCTTCCTTCTGCAATAACGTTCATGAAAGTATAGGCCGCAATCAATGAATCAAAGCATGGATCTTTCCACTGCTACTGAGACTTTAGTAACCATAACTAGCATCCCAGCATGACACAATATCAGCATGGCCATTCGGCCCAAGCATCTCACATCAGAGACCAGAAAATGTTAACTCCACTGCTAACCCAATTCGACTAAAAAATACACAGCGGACTGCCCAAGAAAGTTTGATCAACGTCTCTCTTTCATTATCACACACAACCCTAATCCTTCAAGGCTGCTACCATTGTTCTCCCAGTAATCCACAGTTAATTCTTTTCCACAGCAAAGTTTGTGAAAGTATAGGCCGCGGTCGATTCAAAGCAATCATCTTTATCTCGTATGGTTCCAACAATTAGCTACCAATCTAGCACCGGAAGAACTGGTCGGACACGGTGAGGCAAATCCCTCACCGATCTCAGGTGGTCGGAATTATGAATTTTGTCTACCATCTGGGTAGGATTGCCGCTGGGACAGTTGGATTGAACCCTCATAGTGGATCAAACACAGATAAGGGTGCTAAAATAGTGTGACCAAGAAGGGGCTGAAGGAACCTTGGTCTTAGTCTCTACGCGGACGTCGAGGGACTGGACGCGGGTGGAGAGGGTGCCGGCGACGCACTCGCCGGCGAAGGGGTTGAAGAAGTTGAGGCCCGGCTCGGCGAGGCGGATGAAGCGGCCCCACTTCTCGACCACCCCGACGCTCGCCTGGTCCACGCACCCGCAGAAGAGGAAGGAGGCGTTCATCATCTCTCAAATTTTTTTCTCTCGCTTCCTTCTTTCCCTCGCCGATTCTAATGCCGGATTCGCTCCGGATTTTCCCCTTCTCCGTTTCCTTCACGAGGGAGGCCGTCTCGAACGAACGGCGCGTCCCTTGACTAATTCCGATCGGACGTGGGCGGACAGCGTGGATTTACGTAGGCTACCAGTTGAATAACCGCGCATTGCTAGGGACAAAAAAAAAAAAGAGGGCGTGTCGTCCGTTCCATTCTGACTTGAGCGTTTTATCCTCCTTACCCCCTCTCGTAACTGTTGAGGAACCGTCGCTGGCGAGTCCAGTCCGAGCGATTACCTCGTAGACAAGCGTAGAATCGTAAGAACAATGCATGAACAACAAGAACAGAATAAGAGATGAACACAGAGATGTAGGGGACTTCTTGCTTCTCTTTATTCCTTCATCCAACGATCAATCAATTACAATGAATAGCACCTCCTATTTATAGGCTACGACCCTTCTAGGGTTTGGGATGAGAGCCCACCTGGGCGTGACTCCGGGCCTGGCCCGGTTTCCCAACACTCCCTTGGGCACTCATCCTTCATGTCCATGTCTCGTCAAAACTCCATAAAACCCATGGGAAAAATTTGGAGAAAGAGTACATGAATCATGTTCCGTTATGTCGCTCGAATTGCCTCATTAAAAACCTTAGCCGAGAAACTTCAGAAAACTCGTCGAGGGAAAAAGAGTACAATCCACCCAATTTCATTTAATCTCCGTGATTTGCTCTTTGGGTACTCGATCTTCGTGATCAAGCTTTAGTAATGAGTTTGTGAAGGTTCTCCCTCGACTCGCACTTCTCTAGGTCTTATCATTCCAATTCCACGCACGCACCTTTCAAAGCTAGATCTTTGAAGTGACTTAGTGAATAAATCGCGATTCTCACATGACCTAGTATGCGATTGCTTTGATTACGTTCATCTTTTGCAATTCATGAGCATAGAAGAACTTGGGGTTGATATGCTTTGTGAGAGGATTCTTCACAATAACCCATCCGCACTTGTGCAACACAAGTCGCATTATCTTCATTGATAATAGTGGGGTTGGTGCGGTGTTCAATCCACATAAGCGCTAGATGTAGTGAATCATCCGCCGGCCAAGTACATTCTCGTGAGGCCTCATACAATGCTATTATTTCCGAGTGGTTCGTCGAAGTCGATACAAGACTCGCTAGACGATTTTCATGGAATTGCAGCCCACCACATATGAATTCATAGCATGTTTGCAATTTGGTGGTATCACGGGTCCTCACAGTACCCATCATCCGCATTGCCATTCATAGTTAAGTCTTGATTCTTTTCGTAGAATAGACCAAGTTCTTTGCTTCTTTGGAGGTATCGGAAGATGTCCTTTATTTCCGCCAATGCTTTTGGTAGGTTTCAGACTATACCTTGCTAATAGGTTCACGGCAAATGCAATGTCCGTTCTAGTACAGCTTTGTTTAATACATGAGTGTTTCTATTACACTTAAGTGTGGGAATTCGGTCCCGTGACTTCCTCCCCTCTTCTTTAGGTCTGTATGAGTCTTTGTCTTGTCTGCAAAGATCTTTCGACCATTGGCACTTTCAAAGGGTATGCCTTTGCCAAGTCGAACCTTTCTAACACCTTCCGAGTGTAGGTGATGATGCAATAATGTTTCTTCAGGGCATGCTCAAAGCGCAAGCCTAAGCAATATTTGGTTTTACCCAAACCTTTCATTTTGACTCCAACCTGTAAGAGTTTGCTTTCTTAATATCCTTCGAGGTTAGATAATATTCAGATCATCTTCATACACCGAGATTATACAAAATCCATTCGGGATCGTCGATATAAATACGAGATTATTCTCATTGTTTGTGTAGCCTTTCTTGCATAGAAAGTCGCCTGGCGATTATACCACATTCGCTGATTGCTTAAGTTCGTATAATGACTTTCTCGAGTTTCACATCTGTATATATTTCTATTTGCTCTATTTTGGTTCGACGTTGATACATTGTGTATCTTCATATAAATGTCCGAATCCAATATTTCATAAAGGTATGCTGGTACCCCATCCATCAATTTCACTTCTAACTTCAAGTTCACTACCATTGAGATAAATATTTAAAGGGAGTTCCGCCCATGACCGGGGAATAGGTTTCTTCATTATCATCTCTCGGATGTTCGGTGAAAACTTGTGCAACAAGCCTTGCATCTTTTCATTTCTCTTTCGAACAAATACCCACTTATACCCTACGGGTGCACAAGGAGAGACGTGCGCTTACGTGCCCAAACGTCTTTCTTTTATTCGGAGAGAGTAATTCGATTTCTATTGCCTTCTCTCAATCTTCTCAATCTGATCTTTTCTTTCATTTATCGAGCGATGCAGCTCTGAATCAAGATTGATGATTGTCGACATGTCAACATTGGTGTTGTCATATTCAAATATTCTCCTAAGGTCATAAAGCTTATAGCTATTTCTTCAAAGGCGATTCTTTTAATGCTTCTACTTGTTCACCGCGCTTCCAATTGCGGGCAAGTCCTTTAGTTTTTCGGCTCGATGTGTGCGCACACATCCATGCGATGTCTCCTTCATGTGGATGTTCAATTCGTATGCCTTTTCGAAGGTTCCATACCGATGCAGTCTCAACCGGCTACCCTTCCGTTCGGGCACTTCGGTGATGGTGTGTCAAGTCCTTCTTATCCTTTTTCACCAGCGTCCCGGTTACTTCGGATTCGAGGGACCGGAGTTCTCGCCCTTTATTCCGAGGCCTCGGACGGGATTAGGATACCTTCAATGGTATTTCAACCCTCTCCGGTGCATTGCTTGCAGGCAAATGCTACTTATTCACGCTCTTCAAATCACTAAAGTAGTCTGGCAGTTGATTCGCTAATACTTGAAAATCAATTATCTTTTGGACTTCAATTGTCTTCTAGACTTCAATTCAATTATCTTGCAATTATCGGACTTTCTATTTGCTTCACTAGTGCGTGGGTCATATGCATAGATTTTAATTATCTTCGGATTTCAATTGTCTTCTAGACTTCAATTGTTTCGACATTATCATCAAGGGTTGATTTCTCCCCTAATGACGAAACTAACCTCATCTAATGTACTAAACTAACAAATCTCAATCATATGGTCCAAATACTTGATTATGGACTATCGATATCATTTCAGAGAAGACCCATTTCGATTCATGCGGTGGTGGTATAGGTATATAACCCTTGCAACCAAACCTGCGAAGATGAGGAGTTTTCAGTACTGACCCTTGCGCTAGTCGCATAGTTGGATGGATGTTAGAGGCCGACGGTCTAAAAATGATGAGAGCTGCTACGAGCAGGACTGCGTGTCCCCAACATATAGTTGGTAAATTACAATTCTTCAAAGTTCTGCTAGTCCATTCTGGGTGTGGATATGCGGTATAGAATGCTCAACTTTAATTCCCATTTTCATGCAATAATCATCAAATGCTTTCAAAGTACATTCTCGGCGTTGTCCATTCGTGGACTTCATATGATGATCGGGAAATTATTTCTAATTTAATTATCTGCGAGATTGGCTTTGCAAAAGCATGGTTTCTCGTAGACAATAAACATACGTGCGACCATTCCGAGGAAGCATTGATGAGCACTATAAAATATCTAATTGACCCTTACAGGGGCTGTATAAGACCGCAAAAGTCTCCTGGATACGGTCCAGAATGCAGGACTTCTTCCTTCGCTTTGAGCAAAAGGTCTAATTAATTTCCGGTGGCACATGCAGGGCACACAAAATCTTCCGGATTCGGAAAATCTTTATATTCATATTATGTCCTGTGAATTGTTAATTATATCTCTCATTATCCTAAGACCTAGGCGCATAATCTATCATGCTAGATATAGATAAGTTCGAGCTTCTAAATACGGTTTTCAAGGCAAGATAGGTCGCAGTGCCTTAATATTAGTGTAGTATAGCCCAATTTCATATGAATGAAGACATTCTAATGCTATTTTTCACTTTCTTCACGCTTTGTAATGAGCAGGTATTCTGTACCATACTCTTCTTGATCTCTACAGGAAACTGTTAGCGCAAATATCCTTGAGAGTTCTAGTCGATTCTGGGTACAACAAGTCTTCTTCAATGACCAAAGTTGTGCCCATTGGGAGTATAATTGTGGCCCTTCCTGAGCCTATTATACAAGTATCGCTGTCTGCGATTGTCGTGAAGACTACCAAAGATTCTTGATCGATCGAAAAAAAATTTCCGTTTCTCTTAGGATGGTTTTCATTGTGCCGCTACGTGCTAAGCACACTTCCTCCATAGGGCACCACACGCGTTCTAATATAATGTACTTCATTAATATGTAGCAGAAAGCAAGCAACACATAAATAAAATACTTCAGATATCAGAACGTAACTTGCTATTATAAAGACGGGAAAATAAGTCTTGCAGGACTCATAATAAGAATTTAATGCTTTGCTCTCCTAGAGCTTGCAACCATTATTCAATAATTTAAAATTCTACTTCAATTACAAACTGCAAGTTTCTATAAAAGGTCCGAGTGCAATGCGTGCACTAGATCTAATAGGCGAAGTATTCAGGAACTTCTGCCTAAATCGGCTCCATGCGCGATCTTCTCCTCTTGGGCAGCTACGGCTGTGGCCGCTGCGATGTCCAAAGGAGGGATGATGGGACTGCTACTGGGCTGTTCACATTCATAAGTGAAGCTAATGGATGTGGATCCTCTATGCCTGCAATGGCGAGATATGCCTCATGCTATCATTTGCCCTTCTTCTTAGACTGTAAAGCATCAATAATGTGCGACGCACGACCTTACCCTTTTTGCTCCTCTCATTTGTGAGAGGCTTCATCACCTTGTAGCTGCTAGCAATGGCTTCATAGCCAACATTGCTATTAGGTGGTGCAAGATGAAGTTCTTTCCGAGAACATCACCTTGAGCTTTCGCAACTTGCATGATATCAATTAATTCGACATATCGCATGTAGCCGTCTTAACGATAGTTGCGCGCGGATTGCACCGCAAGTGAAAGGTAGAAAATCTTCTCCATCTTCGCTCATCCGTGATTACATTACCACGTAATTGAAGACCGATATAAATTTTATACAAAATCGCCATCTCGGGTCGATTCTTCAATTCTCGATTCGTGATGCCATCATCTTCATATTCATGCAAAAGTTCATAAGATTACCGCTAGTAATTTGTGTAAGATGGTTGCAAAATTCTCATAATGCTATCCGAACTTCCGGTTCATGATTCCGTATTTTTCTACACATTTTTCAAGATTTACTGTTATTTTCAGTGATTAAAAGTAATATAAATAATCACGATAATCAAAACAGTAAATACAAGAAATAAATTGCATAGAAATAATAATAACAAGAATAAACATGCTTCAAATGCAAAACTAATTCAAAATTGATTCTCGAGGCTCTTTCTTAGGAAAATGACTTCTCGACAAATCGCAAATTTCAGAATTTTCTCCACCGCCTCCCTTTTTTCGCTTGCCTGGTTCAAGCGGTGGCGCAAGGCCATTCGAGCGGCGGGGTGGCTGGCACGGCCACGCAAAACCGAGGGCCGGTGTGGCCATGCGGGGCCGAGGGCGGCGTGAGGCGATCGTCACGGCTGCGAGCCAGTGGCGGTCTTCCACTACGAGAGGTGGCCGGTGCGATACAAGATGGCAGCAGGCCGGGGAAAACGCACACAGTGGGCACACGGAGGGCGGCAGTGTGTGGTGATCTGCGAGGCCGGTGCGATGCGGCGGTCGAGCCCGGCAGGGAGCGCACGGCGGCGCGCTGGCGAACCGTGCGAGCGGATCGGCAGGAGGTGCGCGCGTCGCGCGGCGTTATGTTCGGCGAAGCGTCGCGCGCGGGCGTAGCAAAATTCTTCGTGTGCACCGCTCATCCAAAATCACCGCTTCATGCGCGAGCATCGTTCATGGCCGGACATCGTTCACCCAACATCGTTCATGCGCGCATCGCTTCGCCATAAAACATCGCTCGGCGCGCCGCATCGCTTACGGCCGGATTCTTTTATTCATGTGGGCGTAATGTTCATCCGCGAACACTGTTCATGCGAAGTACTGTTCATAGTAGGGCACTGTTCACACGGCGCACTGTTCATCCGTAAAAACACTGTTCATGTGACATACTGTTCATGGCCGGATACTGTTCACGCGAAACACTGTTCATGCGGACGCACTGTTCATCTGCGACACACTGTTCATGCGGGCGCACTGTTCATCCGTGCGGTACTGTTCATCCGCGCGGGTACTATTCACCACGGCGTACACTGTTCATCAATCGCGGGTGCTGTTTACCGCGAGGGCGCAAGCGGCTGCCGGCCTCGTGCCCCGTGCGCGCGTGGCGGTGCCATCTTCAGGTGGCCGGGTGTGACACCAAAATCGACGGCGACGCGGCTCTACAGGGCCGTCGGCCGTCCTTTTTTTTGTTACTGTTCATGTATGCGATGCAATATAATATAGTATGAGATTGCAACAGAGGCGCGGCTTCATGCCGACATGTGCGTGCTTGCCGCGTGCTAGCGGGGTGGCCCTGTCGTTGCCTCCGTGGCGATACGTGATGGCGGACTATGCCGACCGTGGAACGATCGCGAGGTAGTGACACCGCTTGCGGCGGTGCCGCACATGATGCCTTTCATGCGATCGCATATACAACCTACGGTACAATCATCATCTACTCTTTCATGCAACCCACCGATCGGCTTGGCGCGACTTCAAGTCGCTCGCGGTAGATTAGAGCGGATTTGCACCGAGAAACCAATCTAGAAAGCCAAATTTGCGAATTGAAAGCAATCTAGAAAAACGACTCAATCCACGAGTGTCGCTCATCGACGGTTACCTTTTCGGCGCGAGGAGAGTCGATCGTCCGATAACGTGTTGAGGAACCGTCACGGGCGAGTCAATCCGAGCGATTACCTCGTAGACAAGCGTAGAATCGTAAGAACAATGCATGAACAACAAGAACAGAATAAGAGATGAACACAGAGATGTAGGGGACTTCTTACTTCTCTTTATTCCTTCATCCAACGATCAATCAATTACAATGAATAGCACCCCCTATTTATAGGCTACGACCCTTCTAGGGTTTGGGATGAGGAGCCCACCTTGGGCCAGGACTCCCGGTCCTGGGCCCGGTTTCCCAACAGTAACAACGTGCATTGACACAATTTGCTTCCCACCCTCCCCCTCCCCCTCCCCCAACATAATTAACAGATCGGGTTGCATGACTTTGTTGGACGATATATGAGCCGGCCCGTTTTGTGATCATATAACGTTGGGTTTTTTTTTTTTTTTGCTTTGCTCCAAACGCACGGCCCACAAAAAAGAAAAATTAAAAAGCCTGTCATTGTTAAGCCATGAATGTTGATTTCTAACACAAGTTTTTTCTGAGCTGTCTTTGGGCTGTAAAAAAACTTTGAAAAATGCCCATTTGTGGTAAGCTGCGATGTTGAGAGCGTGTGAAACGATAAAAAAATACAAAGTCGGCGGATGATGAACAGTAGGAGGGGATTTCCCTCCCCGCAAAAAAAAACAGAAACGAACACCAGGAAAAAGAGACGCGACAAAACCACATGAGGAAGAAGATAGAGAAGAGAGATGATACAGTAAGAAGAAGATGGAAGTGTCGGTGGAACAGATGAGTCCAAAAAAATAATACTAAAACTCACCAATTCGAAACAAACCCACCCCCTCCAAAAAAATCTCCGCCTCTTTGTTTTTTTATTATTTTTTTCAAACAAATGAGTGAATCGCAAGTACCCAGATAGATGTTAATGTCTCAGTTTGGGATGGGATGGATTGTGTTTTTCAAGTTTGAAAATGAAAATATGTTAGGGAAAAAAGGATCATGTGTGGTTGTCTTTAACCTTGTTTAGTGCCCATTAGCAAAAGAAATGCTATTTTAGAGCTATCCACTACCATCTCTCTTTAGCATTTCATAGCGTTTTTGCTGCTATTGAAAAAGACATATTTGTTAACCATTGCATTGCTAATTCGTTTCACTTCTGTTAGTTCATTGCACTGCTAGTTCATAACTCTCATCTGAAGCTTAAATCAAAACTGGAAACTTACTACGAAAAAAATGAGACCAGCTTTCTTAATCCCTCCACCTTGTGCTCTCCCCGAAAAGCTAAACCTGACTATACAGAGGTGAGAAAACCAAATTAACACAAAACGTATAACACTACGTTAAAAACAAGGGTATCTACGTTATTCCTGAGGTAAAAACTTAAACACAAATTGCAAAGATCTCCCGTGAGACGCAATCAACGAAAAAGTAGTGATATAGAAGTTACTATCACAGTTTGCAAAAAAAAAAAAAAGGAAACAAAACTAAAACCACAAATGCATTTGATCTAATGTCTGTCTGTTAATTCTAGCAACAACACATCCTATCTATTTTTTTGTTCATTAGAACAAGCAAAAACAACAGCTCATGCATACTACGAACAAAATCACTAGCACATGCGGATAGAATGTACCCCCAAATCCCCCTGAAATACAACACCTTATGCACGAATTTTTTTTAAAAATAATCTATTTTTTATTCAAAATTACAAAATTATTCCAACGACTTTTTTTTACAGAAATATACTCCGTCGCTCAACCATTGAGCGATCGGTTCAAGATCGCCAACCGTTAAGCGAACGAACGCCGCCTAACGTGTACATGCATGCCCCGAGCAAACTCAGACATGGGACCAACCGTTGAGCGACAAGTGTCCCAGTCGCTCAACGGTTGAGCTACTGGAACCAGTCGTCCAACAATTGAGCGACAGGAGTATATTTCTGTAAAAAAAAAAGTCGATAGAATAATTTTGTAATTTTGAATAAAAAATAGTTTATTTTCAAAAAAAATTCCCTTATGCACCAACAAAACCCTAGAACATGGAATCAACCTCGGAGGAGGCATGCAAAATCAAAAACCCCTACACATTCAGGTCCTTGAAAATCCAACCCTCCCTAACAAAAAAACACCCGAACAAAAAGCAACAGATCCATAGATAGAAACCTTCTAATCTTACACGCGAACCAAAGCAAAAAAAAAACTGTAAACTCTTGAGATGGCGGAGGACACCGAGAGGGGAAAAGAAAAGGCGCGGTATTCAAGGAGTCGCCGGCGTTTTCAATTTTTTAATAGCTTCACGGTCACGGGCAACAGAACACGGATTCGGGTCCCAGGCTGTTTTTTCCCCAAACGTGTCAACCCGTTTTCGTTGTCCCCGTGCGCTCGTGTATCTCGCTAATCACAACGAGGACGATGGACCAAAAACGAGTACCCCCTTCCTCACAACACTGAGTGTTGTTTAGCAAAATCCAAAAAAAATATTACTCTACTGCGTCGAGGTACCATCGTCAGACTTTTCATGCGCCACACCATCCGGGGGGCATATCAGGTGCACATGAATCAAAGTGTGGACATATGGACATAGGCCATCCTGGCCCTCCATCACGCAAGGAACAGCGCACCGCGGGCGAGCAAGCGTTTTTGCGTTGCCCCCCGCGCCCGAAGGAGCTTTAGCGTTTCCCACCCCACCCCACCCCCCTCGCCCGATCCCCAATCCCTCGATCGTCCTGCACCTCCCCCGCGCCGCTAGGGCTCGTCCGCTTCCGCCCGCACCGCCCCCTATGTCGTCCGCCGCCTCGCCCCTCCTCCCTCTGCCTGCTGCGATCGCCTCCTCGGCGCCGCCGCCTCCACGCCACCCTTCGCCACTGCATCCTCTACCGCTTGCGCGCGCTCTCAACAACAGATAAGCTATTGTTCGTCGTGGGGTTGATTGTAACATCCCAATTTTCAGAGCTTAAAAATCTTTTAATAGTTAGTAGGAAGAAAATTCACCATTTGAATTTTATTTGAATTTAATTTCAAAAGCTTAATATTGGACTTTACAATCAAAAACATTTAATGCGAATAATCCCAACATGAACAATAACTAAAACTATTTTATTTGGGTTCTATGTGCTCGGATATATTTTCTAGATTTTCTAGAATTTTTCTCGAGTTCATTTGCTATTTTCTATTGCTTATTTGAATTTTCGGTATTTTCTAAAATAGAAAAGCTATTTATAATCTCAAAATCCTCTCGGGCCTAATCTTTCCGCCCAACCCTATTCCTCACGCCAGCTCTCCGCTGCTCTCGCGACATGCGGGCCCGCATGTCGCCTCTCTCTCTCTCTCTCTCTCTCAGGCGCCTCGCTCGTTCTCCACCGTCCGATCGAGGATGAACGGCTAGATGCGCGTGAGGTAACCAGACGGTCCGAATGTTCCTTTGATTGTGGGCCGTTCGATCAGATCTGAACGGTCAGATCGTGAGTCCGTTCGCAGCCGCACTTTTCGCGCGCGCCGCCCAAACCTTAGCCATCGACGTGTGGGTCCCACCCCGCCACGCCATCATCGCCTCTCGAGTCGGGGAAGACGGGACTCGCGCCGCCCGCTTTCGCCGTTCGTGCCTGGACTCTCCAGCCTCCGGTATAAAAGGAGGTAGCCTCGATCTCGCGACTCCAACCCGCGCATCCGCCGCTCAGAACCCTAACCCTAGCCGCCGCAAAAGCTCGGAGAAGCGATCTGCGCCGCCGCAACTCCGACGAGCTTGTTCTCCACCGTTGGTGCCGCCCGCGCCTCTTCGTCTGCACCCTCGGCATCGCACGGAGCTCCTCACCTCCTGGTGGCCTTGGTTTCGCCGGAAGATCGCCGTAGCCCGATCCCGTCGAGCCGAATCCTCTCCGCCGCTCTTCGCTCGCCGCCGGCCGCCACAGACGTTCCCGTGCACCAGTGAGCACACCCGCGTGATCCTCGTGTCATCCTCTACCTCCCGGTACCACCCACCGCCGGTGAAACGCCGCCGTTCGCCGGAACCCTCGGTCCCCGAGCCGCCGTCGTGCCGGGTCCGGACGTGGCACGCCACTCGCCGCCACCTCGCCCACTGCGTCCGCGCCGTACCTGTCGTCGCGCGTGGAGCCACGCCAAGATCCATGTGCGCGCCAACGTGGTAGTCCACCGCTCAGATTCAACCGGCCAGACTTGGTCTCACTGTGAGCCATCTTCACCGATGTGGGTCCCACATGTCGAGTTTTTCTTTATTTATCTTTTCTCGAAATTCGAGGGTGACGTCGTGATTGCGCAATAATCCGATTTTTCTTTAGAGAAATAATTCGGAAATTCTAAAATCCAAATTAGGGTTTCTTTTAGATTTCCAATCTTCCAAAACTCATAACTTTGCATCCTAACTCCGATTGAGCCCATTCAAATTTCTAAATTTGTCTAAATTCAAGATCTATTTATCTGAGATTTTTATTTAATTTTTGGAGTTTGCTTTGCCTCTGTTATTTATTTGTTTTGTTTGTTTTTGTTTGTTATGAGTAGACGTCGATTAGTCGGAAATTTTGTGGAAGAAGGAGCACCTCAAGATCAATACCAGTACATAGACCTTTCCAAGGCAAGTCATACCTTTGATCATCTTGAACCCAGTTTTCAAATTACTTTGTGTTAAGTTATTGCATTCTACTTTAATTATTTATTTAAATGCTTTAGGCATAGTTATTATCCAACTTGTTATCACACCTTGGCCTTGTATGTCATAATTCTTTGTCACCCTAGATTGGTTATTAGTTGGTAATATTATAGCACCAACGTGGGTTGGTTAGATGCGAGTACAATTGCTTAGCCATGCTACGAGTCTCACATCTCATGAAAGTTGCGAATATGAACTATGACTAAGTGACTATGGAACTGTGTAAAACGTGTGCTATGTGTTATTACTCGTGATGGCATGTGTTGCACTAAAAGCAACTGGGTGGTAAAGGATTTAGACGAGGCAAGTGGTGGAGACTGTGTGACATGGTGGTCTATGTGATGGGAATGATGGTCTTTGTGACTTAGTTAGAACATGGAAGTCTTGCCTTGGTCAATTAAGGACTTAACTTTGTGCGACATTGAACCGAGCCTTCATCAGATCACCACATGCCCGTATGGGACGGCCTAACTTAGTAAGTTATGGATTCTCGGCATTGATGTTCGTGGATAGGTTAGGCTATGTGACAGGTGGAGGTGTGACTACTTGGTGGTTGCATCGCGGGACGATTCGTCTTCCCCGCTCCCGGTGTGTGTTATACCAATTCTATGTGAGTGGTATAGCGGTTTGTAAGCACACTGGGAATGTCAATGTTTGAGATGAAGTTCCCGAACTGTTTTGTTACGATTGGTGCTTGCTACACTAGTTGTATCTTGTGGGTAAAGTGTACAACCTCTGCAGAGTGTTAAATAATCTATTCGAATAGCCACGTCCGCGGTCATGGACATGCTCGGGGATTTCACACGAGGGGTAGTTTCCATAAAATGTGGGAATGGGAGCTGTGTGACCTCAATCATATGGCTATGTGAAATAATCTGTTTAGCTGTGTGTGTCTTTGTGGAAACAACTGTTAAATTAATATTGTCTATTTGTTTTGGAATTATGCTTTCAATCTATTATTGTATTCAATTGCAAATGTTGCTTTTATGCAAAAGAACCACGTACATTTGCTTTGGAATAAGCTCGCATCTATACATTGCATTCGTGGTATGATTTGCGAGTACGGTTGTGTACTCACGCTTGTTGTAAAACTTGCGCCCAAACCTCTGTAAGAGGAGGAGTCACGCCGCTCGAGGAGGAGTTCGCAAGGTCGATCGCTCGTTAATGTCCGGATCCCGATCGGTTGCTGTGGTGAATTGGTGGGATCTACGCCGAGTTATTTCCGCTCATTCCTGTTTTATTCTCTGTTAGCCTGCGTGGCTTAATAAGTGTAAACTCGACTATAAGGTCAAAACTCTTATTTGTTATTCAAACTAATCGTTTACTTTATTTATCGCTTGTGTGGATCGATATTTACCTGTGTTAACCCTGTGTGCACTAGTGTGATCCTGAACTAGTGCAGTATACACAGAGGGTTCCAGAATCGTAATTCTGGGTCCCGACATTGATCTATAGCAGTAGATGTGCAGGTGCTCAATCTACCTAGGGTCTGGTCTTTCTCAGCAAGAGATAAGCCAAATTCTCCAACTACAGATGGGGATAGGTGATATGGCATGAGTTACCCTGCTGAGAGGACCTGATCCTTATTTATAGCCTTTAGTATTAGAATCATATCCCATCCTATAATTAGAGATAGATTCTAAACAAGTCTCTACACATATTTAAAATTCTAGTCTATATTTTCCTTAATAGATACTCATGCTCTTAATAATTTTAGTTTAATCACTTTATTTATTTGAGCCAACCAAAATAGATAGCTGATATTTATTTAAACTCATGTAGGTCCACATAACGAAAATTAATCCAACAATCTCCCACTTGGACTAAATGAGTAAATACATATTGAAAACTTTATAAAATCCAAAACTGTTATCTATGTCATGAGTATCTTTAAACCAATCTGGTCCATCAATTATATCAACATAGGATCAAAGTGGTCTTCGTCACTTTAAAGCGTAACTCAATCCATCAATAGTCACATGAAATTATGAAACCCTAATTTCTGAAACCTAAAATCGAAATTTCCGCGGCCTAAATCCTAAATTTTTTAGATAATACCGAACATCGCTAATCACAACGAGGACGATGGACCAAAAGCAGTATTCTTCCTCACAACAACGAGTGTTGTTTAGCAAAATCAAAAAAATATTACTCTCTTTGCGTCGAGTACCATCATCGACTTTTCATCGTCACACCATCCGGGCATATCAGTGCACATGAATCAAAGTGTGGACATATGGACATAGGCCATCCCGAACCCTCCATCGCGCGAGCAGCGCGGCGAGCGAGCAAGCGTTTTGCGTTGCCCCGCGCCGAAGGAGCTTTAGCGTTTCCACCCCACCCCACCCCACCCTCGCGATCCCCAATCCCTCGATCGTCCTGCACCTCCCCCACGCCGCTAGGGTTCGTCGCTCGCCGCGCGCCGCGCCTCGTCGTCGCCCGCACCTCCGCCCCTCTCCTCCTGCACTGCTGCGATCACGCTCCTCTCGGCGTGTGCGCCTCACGGCCACCCGCCGCCACTGCATCCTCTATCGCTTTCGCCTTGGCGCTCTCAACAACAGATAAGCTATTGTTCGTCGTGGGGTTGATCTATAGCAGTAGATGTGCAGGTGCTCAATCTACTCAGGGTCTGGTCTTTCTCAGCAAGAGATAAGCCAAATTCTCCAACTACAGATGGGGATAGGTGATATGACATGAGTTACCCTGCTGAGAGGACCTGATCCTTATTTATAGCCTTTAGTATTAGAATCATATCCTGTCTATAATTAGAGATAGATTCTAAACAAGTCTCTACACATATTTAAAATTCTAGTCTATATTTTCCTTAATAGATACTCATGCTCTTAATAATTTTAGTTTAATCACTTTATTTATTTGAGCCAACCAAAATAGATAGCTGATATTTATTTAAACTCATGTAGGTCCACATAACGAAAATTAATCCAACAATCTCCCACTTGGACTAAATGAGTAAATACATATTGAAAACTTTATAAAATCCAAAACTGTTATCTATGTCATGAGTATCTTTAAACCAATCTGGTCCATCAATTATATCAACATAGGATCAAAGTGGTCTTCGTCACTTTAAAGCGTAACTCAATCCATCAATAGTCACATGAAATTATGAAACCCTAATTTCTGAAACCTAAAATCGAAATTTCCGCGGCCTAAATCCTAAATTTTTTAGATAATACCAGAACACATATAAAATTGCGAAACATTACACAATCAAGTCCATTGCGTGATGAGCCTTCAAAATAAAATTTATAATTTTTAAAGCTTATTTTCTATATTTATTGATTCGTACAAACATAACACTTATACGAAATAGCGATAAATTCTGAATGAATAAAATTATGAAAAATTTGCACAAGCAAGTACACGGTGTCAAGAGGCTCCAGAAAAAATTTATAATTTTTAGACTTATTTACTATATTTTAAAATTTCTCCGAATTTTAGCCTAGCACCAACCTAACTAATTAGCTAATTGGCTGGCTCATGGTGATCATGCGCCAACGGTTGGCGCATGGCCACCGTGCGCCAGCCAAAAGGCGCGACTGAGGTGGCGGAGGCTAGCGAGCACACGTCGGCGAGGCCAGGGTTTGCGCACGGTGGCCATGCGCCACCGCCACATGGCATGATCTCGGGCGTTGGCGCACAGCCACCGTGCACTAACGGTGTCATTTTTGCTAATACGTTTTGCATACGGTAACATCTGTAAATACGTGACGAAAACATACTAGATTAGCCAAAAATTCTCAAAGATAGAGCAGTACAAGAGAAAATTAGGATATGCATTAGTCTACAAACTTTTACCATCAATTGAAAAGAAACGGTAAAGACACACTAAGTCTTGGTACACACGAAATCGAACCCACCAAGAAATGTTTTTATCGACTAAGAATATTACCTTTCATTATCTTCAATGATCGTGGATGCGGCCACCTGATTGTACTTTTTGATATGTTTGGAATCAACTCTAGTAGTTTCATCCTCCCATAACTCCATAGACGCCAGTTCGGCCTTACAGAATTCCATCTTATCATTTCCAACTTTGAACCTGATACAGCTGAAATATCAAAATTAAACAGAACCCCTAGACGATTGCTTGGGTGCGCTCTCCAGCGCTGGTGGATGTGCGAAATTTTTTAAAGGAGGAGCAACAAAATACAACGGCGGCATCAAAGTAAGACGAGAACAACGGAAGCCCACAAGAACAGCAGCATCAGCAACCGGAAACAACACCACGGCAAGCAACACATCTACTCATGTTCCTACTCTTACAGCAACAGACAGAAACCCTAGAAGATAGTAAGCATACTAAGTGAAAAACTTGGGGGAAATATCCTCCGGTGGTCGCGACCACCGCTCGTGAGGCGGTGGCGTCAGACGACGTGCCCGATACCGACGGGGGCAGTACGCCGCCGCCACCGCCGGCCCGCTTTTCTTTTTGTTGCCATTGAAGTGGAAATTGTTCGAGGTGTTAATTTGTGAGATCTAGGTCTCGTTTGGTTTGTTAGCGAAGCTAAATCAAACTAATTTTTGGTAACATCAATAAAAATTAGTTGCTATTAATATTTAATAATGTCAACAAAAATTTGATAATACTATAAAATCTAATGTCACGTGTTGGCAATCCGAAAATGAGAAAATCACTTATCAAAATTTTAGTAACACCAAAATTTAATTTAACCATAATCCAAACAAATTTATTTTATCAAATTTTGACTTGGTGCGTGGAACCAAACAAAGACCTACCCGACTTCTCTTGGGCGGATGCGCAGTATAAACTAGGGCCAGCGGGGATATTGGGCGTCTCGCGGCGCCTTTGCGGTGTATGGGCTCCAGTGTGCTAATGTTAAAATTAACGCTTTTTTAAGGAAACGAAATATATTGATTCTTATTGGAAAAAGAGAGATTAATCGTAAGAAAGCACTGTTTTTTTTCGAACACGAAAGATATCACCGTGTATAACACCTAGCAAATCACCCAAAACTATATTTAGTCCCGACCATGGGAAAAAAAACCGTGGGTTCGGCGTGTAATCATGAGAATCGGATTTACGGAGTGAACCGGATTTCAAAACCGTCCAAAAGTTCAAAAGTTGAATTTGAATTTTGACTTTGTAATGTCATTCCTTGGTTGGTTTAGACATTTTTGTGCTAGATTACATATTGAAATATGTTCTTTTCACATGTTATCTTTTAGTTGGTTGTTTTTATGTTATGAAAGTTTGAATCAATTGAATTTGAATACTTGCAATTGCATTGCTTAGTTTGACAAACACATGAGTTGATTCTTGCATAGTTGGAGGATCACATGGGTGGGAGCGACCTTAGATTGTAGTTGACAAAGACATGAGTTGATTGTTTGCATTGGATGCTCCTTCTTTGTGTGTTACTTTTCTGCTTCTGCAGCGATCCTCTCGTGTCTCCACTCTCCCTTTTGCTTGTTTCGTTCTTTGGACGGGAGGACAATAGCTAGCACTAGTGGCAACAAGCAACACTCTCTTCTCCCCTTTGCTTATTGGATCGCCAAGAAGAAGAGAGGAGCCGGCGGAGGCGCAGCCAAGGCAGCGAGCGAGGCGGCTAGCGGCCAGCGGCGGCGAGGCGGCGAGGAGCAGCACAGCTAAAGCGAGGGAGCAATGCGGCGGCAGCCAGCAGCGAGGCTTAGGAGCAAGGCTTCGCGGCGAAATTCGCCGCGGCGAGAAAGCGGCGGCAGCGAGCGGCTTCGCGGCGGCCAAGCGGCCAGCGGGAGCGGCGAAAACGCGCAGAAGAGCGAGCGGCTTCGCGAGCGAGGCGGCAGAAGCAGCTTCGCAGCTAGGAGCAGAAGAGCAAAGAAGCGGCGGCGGCAAGGCGGCGAGGAAGAAGCGGCGGCAGCAGCAGCTTGGCGGCAATGGCCGCAGCGAGGAGGAGAAAGCGGCAGCGGCCGGCGGTATAAGAGGAGCAAGCGGCGGCGGCAACAAGAGGAGGAGGAGGGCGAGCGGCGGTAGCAAGCAAGGGCCAGAACAATTAAGTGGTATGTGTGCTCAACACACTGAAACAACACTAGTCTTATCTTTTCCTCTTCAGAATAAATCAACAACTTCTTAAGCAACCATGAGAGTGAATTTTCCATGACATGTCTCCCATGCATATAATACAGATTGTCGCTAAATTTGTGACTTACTTTTTGTATTATTCAAATTATTCTTTGGAGCATGAGAACTTACTACAACTCTATGAACAATTAATTTCAAACATTAGTTTGTATGGACAGAGATTACTGGACATTTGTTTGATAAGGGTATGGATTATTGTAGGTGATGGCTCTGAATCTTTCAATGTTTGGGAGCATGGAGAGAGACTAGGAGGTCTTGGTTGGAAGTGCGAGATATTGTAATATAACGAAATCAGTGGAGGTGTCACCGCCTAAAAGAACATCTTCTTTGGGAGACACGGAGATGTTGTCGCTTGTAGTGGGGTTCGTGAAGTCCAAAGCGTATCTTGTAAGTCTTGAAGAAGTGAAGACAAGAAAGAAAGCTATTAAGATGAACGATTTCGAATGGAGCAGTGCAAGAGAGCACAGAGGCTCGTGGGCCATCGTCACGAAGATGTCTTCGATGATGACGAGGAAATGCAGATGGAATGGGCTCGCCGAGAGTCGTTGAGGTACACCGCTCAACAAAGGGCAAAAGCCTGGGGTGCAACATTTGAACATGGAGGTGGCGGTGGAAGTGGTAGGGAAGTGGTAGTGGCGAGAGGAAGTGGTGGGGAAGTGGAAGTGGCAGAGTGGTTCCATTCCTAGGATGTTTGGCGTGTCACACCGTGAGAGTTGATTCGATATTTTGGCAAGTCAGGCACCCTCCAACCCCTGATTGATACTGATTGTGGAGGCTCAAAGTCAAAGCTGGGAAAATTTGGTCTAAGTGGTTCCATAGTAATGACGTTCTTGGGAAAAAGCCGACTGTCCTTATTTTCGTGCCGCCATCAAAGAGACACAAAATCTTGGTCGAGGCGTGGAGTCACCAAGAGGCTATGAAATCGATGGACAATATCTTGATGCTAACGAACAAGATATCAAGCAATATGTAGCAGTTCAAAGACGTAATCAAGTCCGTATGGAGTCTCCATTATGTGTGATTCATGGATAGGACCTACATGAGATGAGTATTGTTAACTTCATGTTGTACTGCAATGGAAGAATGTTTTTTCATAAGTCAGTGAATGCAACTGGTGAGATACAAAATGCTGACTTTTTGTATCGTGAGATACGTAAAGTTGTTGAAGAAGTTGGAGTTCGACATGTTATGCAGATTGTGACTGACAATGGTGCAAACTACAAGAAAGCGTGTGAACTCGTAATTGAAGAGTATCCAACTTTAGTCCGGCAGCTGCATGCGCGCATACAATCAACCTCATGTTGAAGGATATTGGCGCTTGAGGAGGTTGATGGAGTTGTGAAGGCGGCAAGAGGATTTGTCGGTTCTTATCTGACCACGATCGCCTCCATAATGAAATGCGACAACAAATTGGAGGAGAGATAATTCGTCCAAACGCCACAAGGTTTGGAACGACATTTATTTTCTTGAAAAGTTTTTGGGATAGAAAAGACAAGTTCATGAAGTGGATGGTATCAGATGTGTGGAGCTCCAACCATTTGAGCATGACCGAAGAAGGAGAATACATGTATTCCTGTCTCACAAGTAGACAATGGTGGTCCAGTATGGATTGGGTCATTAAATTGGTAGAACCGATTTATCGACTATTAAGATTTGTAGACCAGCAGAAACCCGCAACAGTGGCAGGAATGATTGGAAAAACATATGATCTCCAACATGAACTTCAAGAAGTATTTGTGGACGATGACGCTACCTATAATCGTGTTATAGAGCTGATTAATCGAAGAATTCATACGATGAAGAACCGCACCTATATGATTCCAGGCAAGTAGATAGTTTTCTAAATTCAAACACATAAAATATATTTGTTGTATTTTTTCTAACATTCTAAGTGTGTTATTTTGGACAGCATCATTGCTAAACCCACAGAGCCACAACCTATATGGTTTGGGAAAGAATCCAGCCCTCGTCGCTTACCTGACAAAAGCAATTCAAAGAATAGCCGATACACCCAATGAGGCAAAGGGAGCTCTGGCGAGGTAGAATTATATCGTGTCGACGAGGCCTATTTGCTTCAAATGAGGCTTTCATTAGTGCTAGTCGTCATACTACAGGTATGTTGTTATCAACTTATATATACATAGAAAATGAACCGTCACTATGAGTTTAATGTAATTTTCATGTTACTTGTAGCTACATGGTGGATGACATTTGGAGCGGACACACCAACATTACAAAAATATGCCTTACGGATTGTCTCACAATGTGTTTCCTCCAGTGGATGTGAACGTAATTGGAGCACATTTGCATTGGTGCATACACAATTGAGAACCATTGGGTACAAGCGCATAAGCTCGTGTATGTCCACTACAATCTAAGGCTACGATTGCGAGAGCATGAGACTAGGAATGAAGATAGGGATGTAGATCCTTTGGCGATCTAATTAATGCCACTATATGCGCAGAGAGAACCCAATCCATGAGTGGTTTGATAGCTCCATGATACAATCGGACCCCGTACTAGACGAGGAAGGTGAGCCCCCCATGCCATCCACAATTGTACTTGATGCCATCCCTGAGAAGGAACTACATAAAGCACTAGATGATCAACCGTTGAAGCAATGGACAAAGAAAAATGTTGGCAAGAGTCATCTTGGGAAAAGGAAATATTGTAAGAAATCAACTGAAAAATTGGTTGCGGACTTTGCCTCACTTACACAAACAAAGAAACTAGTGCCTGATAAGAAGAAAAAAAAGGCCATCGAGGAGGATATTGCGGGAAGCGATGAAGAAACAGAAACTCCGCCATCTGATGAAGTGCAGTACCAAGAGTCTGGTGATAGTAGCTCTCCGTCATCTGATGATGGTGATGATGGTGATGATGGTGGGACAGCACATGATGCAGTACAAGACCAACCATTGGAATTCACCTGCGAGCAAAATTTCACGCATGCTACCCAGGATGAAGACCATGGTTGTCATGCTGCAAGAACAATTCATAAGACCTACCAGAGGGGTAAGGGTCGCAAGCAAGATCATTCTCGGCCACAGGACTCTTCTTCCTATGAATCCCATGCCAGCTCAAGGTCTATTCAGACTTATGGACGTCGAGATGCTAACCTATTACCTTCTGGTGATGATTCTCATTCCTCAGATATTTCTTCTTATCCCTCGCCCACTACTGTTGTACCCTTCAACAACAATGCAAGAATGGTTTATCAATGGGTGGAACCCGAGTATTACCAACAAGTTTATAATTATTGGGTACAACACGTCCATGAAACATACACTTGGGATCAATACAAAGCCTACCTAGCTCAATATGAAGGACTTGTACTGTATGATACCAATGAATACATTGCACAACCTTCGCGTTTCTCGACAATGTATTGGTATGAATTGCTACACTATTATTGTTTTTAGTATGCTACTCAAGTTATTATTCATTTTATATTTTTATTATTTTAGATCTTTCTTTGAATACTTGGAGTTGGAGGAGAGGGTCGCTCCCGGAGAGTGAAGCTAGCAAGGTTTTCTCTGTTTTTTCCAATTGCTACTTCATCAAACACTTGGAGGATTATTACTTCATTAAACAATTTTTAACTAATGTTTGCATTATCCCAAATTTTCAATGTCTCCCGGTTTTTCCCGGTTTTTCCCGGTTTTTGCACCGGTTTTTCCCGGTAACCGGGCGGTAACCGGGACGGTTACCGGTGGGCACTGGTTTGCATTCAAATTTTGGTTTGCGAAATTCACCCGGGATATTTCGAATTTCGATATCGCCGATAACAGGCCGTTACCGTTCGGCTCGACCGAATCGGCCGTTCCGGTTTTGATCCCTGGTCCTGACACAGGCTACATCATGCCTACCATTGTTTTTCGTTTATTTCGATACTGAATCATCCTCTTTAATTTGTAACATGTGGCTGTATCCAACGAACTATCTTGCGTCCTGGCTAGGTACTATAGTATCTCTACGTTTTTATTTTCCAATCAGTATCCCTACGCTTTACTGCTGTAGTTTGAATCACCCTTTTTACGCTCATTCAGTACACGAAGATACTGTGTGTTAATATAAATTTACAAGATATATCTGCTAATACTATTTTCTCAGGATGTATCCATTTTCATTTTAGGGCTATAATTAAAGCTCCTGTTTCAGGGGAAAGTGCCGTTCGAGAACAAAATGGTTTTTTTCAGGAGTGAAATGGCTTGCAAGTGCTTGGATAATATTCCTGCAATCTTGAGGTCATTTTGGTGAACTATCTTTTCATAATCCCAATCTCATTCCCATCGTATTGAAGAGTGACACTGAAACTCATCTTAGTCCCAAACCTACCTCTTTGCTACAAGCTGTGAAGGGTGTCAAAGGAAATGAGTGATAGACATAATCCCTTTCGACAAATACATAACAAAAGTACTACTTCATTGAGCTTTCAAGAAGGCTATTGAGCTACTCGAGCACAACATGTCCAGTGATGACATTTTGCAAAAGACGTGAGGGGCTTGCTTCCTTCCGAGCACATTGCAGTACTTAACAATTCATCCCAGTGTAAGTGTAGCAAGCCTACCAGCTTCCATGGCCTCTTGGAACAGCAATTGCGCTCACATATCCGAGACAGACCAAAGATAAGCCTCTTGCTCCATTGCTTGCTTCTCGTTCTTTAGCTTAAACATATCCTTCTCAAATCCTGGAAACACATCCATGAGAATTAAGTACCAGCTGCCAGATTCATGGACCATGGCGTGGTGCAATTGAACAGAACAAATATAGCATGTACAGAATATATTTCCAGGGCAAAATGCAGGCCAATTTTCGAGTCCAATGGACAAAGCCTAGCACAAGTAATATAGTTATGTTGGCTAGAAAGTTACGGAAGTTCAAAAATACACACAAGATG
This sequence comes from Ampelocalamus luodianensis, assembly GCA_036346255.1. NCBI lineage: Eukaryota > Viridiplantae > Streptophyta > Magnoliopsida > Poales > Poaceae > Ampelocalamus > Ampelocalamus luodianensis. The sequence goes on along the minus strand of CM070627.1, from coordinate 58,040,926 downwards.
TGTTGTGCAAATTCATATAGAATACCAGATAATTTGGCATAGTAAAATTGGGAGGTTATGATGGACCAAGAAAAAATATGTAAACATGTTTGAATTTTCTATTCCCCTGCTCTACTTTTCTTCTTTGCCTTTTGACATATCATAACATTTTCTTCATTTCCTTTATACCATAACCAGGCTTTTGATCAATTCATGCAGAGAAACATATCTTGCTTGAAATTGAATAGTCTGCTGGGGACTGTAAAGAACTCTTGAATCAAGGACTTGTTACTTCCCCATTGACAGCCCCAGTTCTACAGATTTTATTTTAGCCACTAAACGTCTAAACCACATGTTTCCTCCATGGCTAGTTGTTAGCATATTCTGATCAGGTCAACAAAAGCCAATCGATACCTCACAAAAAAACAAGTGCATGGCAAGACAGCATCATATGCAAAGAAAAAGGAACAGCTGAACTACACAAGGGTAATAGAAACATGGAACATGACTAACAGTTCTTGAGCAAGTTAAAAACGACTACAGTTGCAGTCCATTTAGTGGTAACTGGGACCGACGTCCACACATACTAGACACTACCCTAAGCACGAAGGTGTTCACACCAAATAGACAAGCCAAGAAAAGAAAACTGATAATGAATTTGAAAGGCACATACCACTGCTGCGATCCACTCCGTCCCAATGACGACCAGGTTTTATGCCGTAACGATTTGGAGGAGGATCTACCCCACGTTTCAGCCAGCTGTGACTAGGTATATTTTGGGGAACTATGAAGCGGATTCTTTCATCTTTTCATCACCTCCCAAGTCCTCAAGAAGAAATTCTGGATCTTTCTGCTACAACGAATTAGCACACATATCAACCATTACCCAGAAGGAAGTGTTCAATAGGTTCAACCAAGCCACTCCAAATTAAAAGCAGCAGTTACCTTGACAAGATGGGCCATAGGATCACCCCATCAGTTCTGTTTTTAGCATGGTGTCAAGCTCAGGATCATCCCTACATGCAAAACAAGCTCAACTTTGAATACTTGCAAGGAAGTTTACATAGCTTCATGTTCAATTGGAAAAAGAAAGAGAAAACAGACACCAAAAAAGTGCAAAAATATATATATACCTCAACATCACTAGTTTGTTCAAAGCAAGCACCATATTATTGATTGCACAAATTTTGAATATTAAGGCAACAAGGATCATGTACTAAGTACCTTGTTAGTGCAAATGGCTTACTCTTCTCAACTTCAAGCTCCTGTAATCTAGCCTCAGCTTTCGCTCTGCACCAACCCTTTACCCCATTCAATATGTTTATCCTGGCAACATGTAGAACATCAGTTATTAGTACAAGAAGTGGCATCCAAGATAGAGATCCTATGTTAAATTAAGTCCAGATAAGTTGGGAAGAAGGAAAAGGTATGGTGAGCCATTATTCCATCATGTGGTGCAATTTGATCCATATTACTTATGCAAAGATGGGTTGATTTTGATCAAACTAACCCTATTTCTCTTATCTCCAACAATTGTCTTACTTAGATTTGAACGGATCACCAGCTCACAGTATGGATCAAGTGTTCACACAGAACTGGAAAGAAAAAAAAGAATAAACAAGCAAATCACTTAAGTTCACATTTATGGTGAAATCCTCCCATTTCTTATTATAATCTTTCAATCCTGCTGTGTGCTGTCAAGAAAGTCGTAAAGACCAAACTTGATATAAAAAAGGAACCTGCTTTTAGTTAGAAACAGTGACAACTAGGATGATGGAGGATAAAGTTACCACTTACCAGTAACAAGCTTTGAGCCTTTGACTACTAAGATTTATTAGTAATGGCCTACTGGGTGGGTTGCTGTTGATACTTCATAGCTTTTCTAATTGCTGATTGGTCAGCGCCTATTATATTTGGTGGGCTTTTGTTTCTATAGATCGGATGGGTGTTCCAGGCACTCTGCATATTGTAGATCTTCTATTCTGACAGTTCCAAGGTAACTGATGTAGAAATTATTTCTTTAAAAAAGTAACAAAAATGTTGGTGCTTAGAAAAAAATTCCACACCAGGTGGTAATGCAAGTAGGAAACAAAAGCCTAACAGGATCCATCTTCTACCATTTTGCAACAAAAATTCCCCAATTAACAAAGTGTGAAGATAAAATAAGTAGCGTAAAAACATGTCCCCAATCTACCAAGAGCCAGTCTCAATAAAAGGAATGAGAGAACCTCCAATGGAAAAATATTGAAAAGGAAAAATACTTCTTAACATGAATTTGTTCCCATGTAATAATTAGGAATTCTTGACGGTATCTAGCTGGAACAACTTGTTCTTCCTGAATACCCTGGTTCAAGGACAAAGAATTTCCTACTGCTATCATATAATATTCATCTCTATTTGGTGATAAATAAACCACCTGTCTCTTTTTTTTCTTTCGCTTTCTCAGATATTTCATAAAAGGGACTCTCTATGGACCCCCACAAGTGGTCAATTCTCGCATGAATAGCTAAGGACCCAGTAAGTCCAACATTGATTCCTTCGATCGTGTCAATTGGACAAATACGCCCATAGTGACTCGGATGAATATCTCAGCTCCGAAAACTTGCAGTTCTCCCTGTCAATCCTCCAGGACCCAACCAACTCACTTTTCACCCATGAACAGTTTGTGTCAATGGATTGGTTTGATAAAAAACTTGAGATAAGGGGTATGTGCCAAAAAAAAGTCTCATAAGTAGTTATTAATAAAATCGAAGATGAAGTTGGAGTTACCAAAGTTTGTGGAGTCGGTTTCAATTGAGGTATGAATACTCTACGGATAGTTTTTTGAACCGCATGTTGTAAACGACCAAGAGACAGTCCAAATTGAAACACACATGAACTTCCATGTGCCACAGAATATTTAACCAGATAAAAAACAAAGAGGACTAACAAATAAAAATTCAAGAAGAAGGGCATCTATCTACCTTTGGCTTCTCGTCTCCCTTTGCCTTCTGGATGTCTTCTTCACTAATCCGTCTTCCTAGAAAATATAACAAAAGCAATGTTAGCACAGAAAACTAAATAGCCACCAAATAACCAAACCATGCTGTGCATAGTGCATACCCTCCTTATCTCGAACACTGCCTTTGCCCCTTCCCAGTAAACGAGGATCCTGTGCTGCAAACCTAAAGAATGAATGGAAAATAAATATATTACCAATCTAAGCGAAAGGAGTAAGCATCTATGTTCCAAGATGTGAAGTATCACTCACTTTAGCTTCTCATCCTCCTTAATCTTTCTGATGTCCTCTTTAACTTCCTCTGCTGACATCAACCCAGCTCTCCTAACCTCCTTTGGAGCTCCTTCCTTTCTACTCTTCCTTGGAGGAGAAAGGTCTCTCTCCTTGCGAGGAGACAAATCATCTGATGCAATTTTCCTATCCTTCCTTGGTGGTGAAATATCTCCATCCTCCAGTCTCTGCCCCAAATTTTGCCTTCTTGGAGGTAACAGATTGTCCAGCTCTGTAGAGTCCTGGTGCTTCTCTCTCCGTGGTGGTGAGAGGTCTTTGAGCACATCTGAGTCATGGCGGGCAACTCTTCTTCGAGATGAAAGGTCATGGAGCTCCTTTGAGTTACACTGCACTCGTCTCTGTTGGGAAGAGAGACCTTTGGGCTCCTCAGGGTCATGCCTTATTCGTCGCCGTGGTGGAGAGATGTCTTTGGGTTCCTCTGTATCATGCCGTGTCCGTCGCCGTGGGGGAGAGGGGTATTTGGGCTCCTCCGAATCATGCCGTACTCTTCGGCGTGGTGGAGAGAGACCCTGAGGCTCCTCTAAATCATGTCTCATGCGCCTCCGTGGTGGCGAAAGGTCCTGGGGCTCCTCGGAGTCATGGCGAGAGCGCCTCCGTGAAGGAGAGGGGTCTTCTTGCTGCCCAAAATTCCGTGGTGGTGACAAATCACCCTGCTCTGCTACATCATTGCAGTCAGGCAATGGTGTGTCTCGGCGCCTCTGCCTCTGCCTCGGCGGCGAAAGGTCCTTCCCCGCAACACCTCCCTGCTCAGGTGAGGGCGTATCGCGCCGCTGCCTTCGCCGTGGAGGAGAAAGGTCCTTCCTTCTAGCTATTCCCCGCTCTGGTGGCGGAGTGTCATTCCGGCGGCGGCGGGGTGAGCCGCCGTTCGTCTCCTCTGGGGCAGCCACAGTGACCCACCCACTACCGTCCTCGGCGATGGCGTTGTAGGGCCGTGCCGCGCGTATCGCCTCCAGGCGACGCATCCGCTTGACCTCGATGTCCTCGTCCACCTGAGGCCTCTCGTCCCCTGCAACCACGCGCCCAATTCCAATCAAATCCATCGCAAATCAAATCAGAACTCGCGAATCAAACTATCGCTACAACTAGGGTTCAGAGGTCGCGTACCGGACGACGCGGGCTCGTCCTCCTCGACCTGCACGTGCTTCTGCCACACGGGATCCTCGTCGACAATAAGCACCCCTCCCGCAGCGGCGGCGGCGGCGGAGGGCTTCGGCTTCTTCTTCTTCTTGGCCTTCTTCTGGTCATCGTCGGCTGGGCCGGACTGGTACCGCTTGAGGTACTCCTTCATGGGCATCGCGGCCGCGGATGTAGAGGCGGACGACGGCGGCGGCTGCTTCGTCGCCATGGCTGGCTGCCGCCGGCGGAGCGGGGGGTCGAGGTGGACGGGAGAGGGGCCAGGGAGGGTTTGAGGTGGAATCGGTTGCGAGGGCGTTCCAGAGAGAGGTGATTCGTCGATGAGGCGATGGACGGCCCGATGGGGTTTAGGCGAAGTCGGTAAATCTCCGTTCAAAAAGTTTCTGGAGGTTGCGTTTGGAATGGATATATGAGACTGGGAGCACGGCCAAGAAGTAGAGAGGTCAGCCGGGAGCGGCGCCGGCGACGAGTCCATTGTTGCCTGCTGCACGGCCAGCACGGGCGACGGGGCGAGGTCGCGACGAGGCCACCGGTCGGTCACTCATAGATCTCCATCCCCAATGGGTTTTTTTCCGTGGCCTTTTATTTTCTCTACTACGTGCGCTGCTACAAATTAAAAATATATATTAAAAAGTTATATAAATTTGTGAAAGACATAGTTAATCAATTAGCATATAGATAAAAGATTGCATTAGGTGTTGTGCTAATCGGAAGGTATAATTGTATGAATCATCAACAAGTATGGTACAATTATGAAAGTATAGGAAATACATCATCATGTTTACTGGTGGTGATGATCAGACATGCAGATCATTTATTTTTATATCACTGAAAAAATTTACTTGTTGAAGGTCTTGCTGGCAAGTGTTGATATTTGAGTTATGGACATCATTTTCTTCCACCAGCTTTTGTTCAGGCCTTTTAATTTCATATGCGATTTCTCACCGTAGCGTCCTTCGAATCGCCGCTCATATCGACCCAATAAATATTTCATCAAACGTTTTTAGTATTAAGTAATGTTAGCTTGCTAAGATCAAACTTCACGACTTAATGAATTAATGTCATGTTAGCTTTTGTATCGTTTCAATCCAAATTGAAAACAAATGCATAATCATCACAGAAACCAATGAAATTAACAATTTCTAAATTTTTACAATAAGCATACTGAGAGCTAACCCAACTAGATACGGACGTATCACATGCTCATGCAGAGAGGTAAAGACAACAAGAGGGGGAGCTGTATCTCACCGTAAGCCTGACAGTTGCACCTACCTTTGGGTCACTACGCCTTTGCTGCGCTGACCCGTCGGCGGTCTTTGCTCTGTTGTGCTTGCATCGCGCATGGCCTTCGCCTTGGCCACCGTACTGCGTTGCATGTCCTCGCCCTCGATCACTGCTTCTTGATGTCGTGTGTGGTCGCGTCGCTCCCGCTGACTATCGTATGCTTTTCTATCACTATGAGAAAGGAGAGCGTAAATGGGATTAGATGTCGAGGAGAGGTGAGAGAGATCATATAAGAAAATAATGAGCAAAGCATTTCATCAAGCGACTGATGGGAAGTGAAATAGCAAGTCGTCGGGCTGATTTGGACGACCGTGAGCCTAGAGTTTCACCGAACCTGCCAACTTCATGATGGCAAGGGCGAGGGAGCTCGACCTCGCTTGTGGAGTACAAGAAACACCCGTGATAGTGTGGGTCGAGGAACAGCGTGAGGGTGGCGAGCACTACGTCGTGATGCTTTGACGGCGATGGCAAACACAACATTAAGGGTAGAGGGCGTACACGAGGGCGGTGTTGGGGGCGGGTGATAGGCGGAGGAATCGCGACGAGGAGGACCTGACATATGGGAAATTGACCTGGTCGCAGTAAGACTTACGACTACGAGGTGGTCGTAGCAAGGCTTTACGACCACGAGGTAGTCGTAGAAAATCTTACGACCACTAAGTAGTCGTAGGAATACTTACGACCATACAGGGTAGTTGTAAAATTATTCGTGACCACTTAGTTAAGTTTTTATCTTATGACTGATAAGGGTTATTCTTATAAATAACACGAATGCATTGCTATCTATAATAACAATTACATATAAATAATTTAATTAATTGAGGATTATTATATCCTTGTTTGTACCTGTTTGGGATGTCGATTCATTGAAAAAAGTTTCATTGCATCTTTAGTTGCCATTATGTGCATATGTAGTTAAGCATTTATGGAATGAAACGTAAGATGTGAAAAATCTATGTGTGTCCAAAATTTGCCGGCGACGGTGGTCGTGTGTGGTGGATCATCTTTTGCCTTTGGTGGGAATGGATGGTAAGGTGAAAATCGAACTCGTGAGCATCTCGAACGCAGACCTGTGCAGATAAAGGAGATGTAGTAGCTCAATGGTTGATTCAGTGGCAAAATTTGGCTCCAGAGGAGGCTACTTGGGAAGATGTGTCTTTTATAAGAAAGGTATTTCCTAATTTTTCAAACTTGAGGACAAGTTAGAACTTCAAGGGGGGATAATTGTCAGGAACTGTGTCGAAATGGTATTCTCTGAAGATTCAGTTATAACAGCAAGGAAAATGAGAGGTTCAGAGAATAGACGGCGACAAAGAAAAACGCTTTGACGACTTCCAATTAGAAGGATGAATGGCCTGGATGCATCAGAAGAAGGCGCGCTAATGCAGATCCGAAGGTGGAGCTTGAAGGAAGTCATTGACATTAGCTCCTATTCACTATCAACAATTCTGTCATTTCTCATTTTGTCTGTAATCAGAACTTGTAAACACTAAGGTGATGTCACATTGGGTTTATAATGCCCGAACCTTGGAATGGAGAATTGATGTGTGAAAAGCATATTCCCAGTATTCTATAGTCTAAGGTAGAGTTGTGTAGAACCCTAGAATCTGCTTTTCGTTCTTCCTCCATTGCCTCACAGGAAATTCCCCAAACTCAGTCAGGATTGCATCGGATCCTGACAAACAGACAGAAACCCTAGAAGATAGTAAGCATACTAAGTGAAAAACTTGGGGGAAATATCCTCCAGCGGGTCGCAGCCACCGTCTGTGGAAGCGGTGGCGTCAGGCGACATGCCCGATACCGACGGGGGCAGTACGCCGCCGCCACCGCCGGCCCGCTTTTCTTTTTGTTGCCATTGAAGTGGCTGTTTCGAGGTGTTCGGCTGTGAGATCTAGGTCTGTTTGGTTTGTTAGCGAGCTAAATCAAACTAAATTTTGGTAACATCAATAAAAATTAGCTGCTATCAATATTTAATAATGTCAACAAAAATTTGATAATACCATGAAATCTAATATCACATGTTGGCAATCCGAAAATGAGAAAATCACTTATCAAAATTTTAGTAACAACAAAATTTAATTTAACCATAATCCAAACAAATTTATTTTATCAAATTTTGACTTGGGTCAGCGTGAACCAAACAGCACCTACCCGACTTCTCTTGGGCGGATGCGCAGTATAAACTAGGGCCAAGCGGGGATATTGGGCCGGCTCGCAGCGGCCTTTCGCGGTGTATGGGCTCCAGTGTGCTAATGTTAAAATTAACGCTTTTTTTAAGGAAACAGAAATATATTGATTCTTATTGGAAAAAGAGAGAGAGATTAATCAGAAGAGAGCACTGTTTCTTTTTCTGAACACAGAAGATATCACTGTGTGCATAACACCTAGCAAATCACCCAAAACTATATTTAGTCCTGACACAGGCTACATCATGCCTACCATTGTTTTTCGTTTATTTCGATACTGAATCATCCTCTTTAATTTGTAACATGTGGCTGTATCCAACGAACTATCTTGCGTCCTGGCTAGGTACTATAGTATCTCTACGTTTTTATTTTCCAATCAGTATCCCTACGCTTTACTGCTGTAGTTTGAATCACCCTTTTTACGCTCATTCAGTACACGAAGATACTGTGTGTTAATATAAATTTACAAGATATATCTGCTAATACTATTTTCTCAGGATGTATCCATTTTCATTTTAGGGCTATAATTAAAGCTCCTGTTTCAGGGGAAAGTGCCGTTCGAGAACAAAATGGCTTTTTTCAGGAGTGAAATGGCTTGCAAGTGCTTGGATAATATTCCTGCAATCTTGAGGTCATTTTGGTGAACTATCTTTTCATAATCCCAATCTCATTCCCATCGTATTGAAGAGTGACACTGAAACTCATCTTAGTCCCAAACCAACCTCTTTGCTACAAGCTGTGAAGGGTGTGAGTGATAGACATAATCCCTTTCGACAAATACATAACAAAAGTACTACTTCATTGAGCTTTCAAGAAGGCTATTGAGCTACTCGAGCACAACATGTCCAGTGATGACATTTTGCAAAAGACGTGAGGGGCTTGCTTCCTTCCGAGCACATTGCAGTACTTAACAATTCATCCCAGTGTAAGTGTAGCAAGCCTACCAGCTTCCATGGCCTCTTGGAACAGCAATTGCGCTCACATATCCGAGACAGACCAAAGATAAGCCTCTTGCTCCATTGCTTGCTTCTCGTTCTTTAGCTTAAACATATCCTTCTCAAATCCTGAAACACATCCATGAGAATTAAGTACCAGCTGCCAGATTCATGGACCATGGCGTGGTGCAATTGAACAGAACAAATATAGCATGTACAGAATATATTTCCAGGGCAAAATGCAGGCCAATTTTCGAGTCCAATGGACAAAGCCTAGCACAAGTAATATAGTTATGTTGGCTAGAAAGTTACGGAAGTTCAAAAATACACACAAGATGTGTTGTGCAAATTCATATAGAATACCAGATAATTTGGCATAGTAAAATTGGGAGGTTATGATGGACCAAGAAAAAATATGTAAACATGTTTGAATTTTCTATTCCCCTGCTCTACTTTTCTTCTTTGCCTTTTGACATATCATAACATTTTTCTTCATTTCCTTTATACCATAACCAGGCTTTTGATCAATTCATGCAGAGAAACATATCTTGCTTGAAATTGAATAGTCTGCTGGGGACTGTAAAGAACTCTTGAATCAAGGACTTGTTACTTCCCCATTGACAGCCCCAGTTCTACAGAATTTATTTTAGCCACTAAACGTCTAAACCACATGTTTCTTCCATGGCTAGTTGTTAGCATATTCTGATCAGGTCAACAAAAGCCAATCGATACCTCACAAAAAAACAAGTGCATGGCAAGACAGCATCATATGCAAAGAAAAAGGAACAGCTGAACTACACAAGGGTAATAGAAACATGGAACATGACTAACAGTTCTTGAGCAAGTTAAAAACGACTACAGTTGCAGTCCATTTAGTGGTAACTGGGACCGACGTCCACACATACTAGACACTACCCTAAGCACGAAGGTGTTCACACCAAATAGACAAGCCAAGAAAAGAAAACTGATAATGAATTTGAAAGGCACATACCACTGCTGCGATCCACTCCGTCCCAATGACGACCAGGTTTTATGCCGTAACGATTTGGAGGAGGATCTACCCCACGTTTCAGCCAGCTGTGACTAGGTATATTTTGGGGAACTATGAAGCCGGATTCTTTCATCTTTTCATCACCTCCCAAGTCCTCAAGAAGAAATTCTGGATCTTTCTGCTACAACGAATTAGCACACATATCAACCATTACCCAGAAGGAAGTGTTCAATAGGTTCAACCAAGCCACTCCAAATTAAAAGCAGCAGTTACCTTGACAAGATGGGCCATAGGATCACCCCATCGGATTCTGTTTTTTAGCATGGTGTCAAGCTCAGGATCATCCCTACATGCAAAACAAGCTCAACTTTGAATACTTGCAAGGGAAGTTTACATAGCTTCATGTTCAATTGGAAAAAAGAAAAGAGAAAACAGACACCAAAAAAAGTGCAAAAATATATATATACCTCAACATCACTAGTTTGTTCAAAGCAAGCACCATATTATTGATTGCACAAATTTTGAATATTAAGGCAACAAGGATCATGTACTAAGTACCTTGTTCGTGCAAATGGCTTACTCTTCTCAACTTCAAGCTCCTGTAATCTAGCCTCAGCTTCTCGCTTCTGCACCAACCCTTTACCCCATTCAATATGTTTATCCTGGCAACATGTAGAACATCAGTTATTAGTACAAGAAGTGGCATCCAAGATAGAGATCCTATGTTAAATTAAGTCCAGATAAGTTGGGAAGAAGGAAAAGGTATGGTGAGCCATTATTCCATCATGTGGTGCAATTTGATCCATATTACTTATGCAAAGATGGGTTGATTTTGATCAAACTAACCCTATTTCTCTTATCTCCAACAATTGTCTTACTTAGATTTGAACGGATCACCAGCTCACAGTATGGATCAAGTGTTCACACAGAACTGGAAAGAAAGAAAAAAAAAGAATAAACAAGCAAATCACTTAAGTTCACATTTATGGTGAAATCCTCCCATTTCTTATTATAATCTTTCAATCCTGCTGTGTGCTGTCAAGAAAGTCGTAAAGACCAAACTTGATATAAAAAAGGAACCTGCTTTTAGTTAGAAACAGTGACAACTAGGATGATGGAGGGTAAAGTTACCACTTACCAGTAACAAGCTTTGAGCCTTTGACTACTAAGATTTATTAGTAATGGCCTACTGGGTGGGTTGCTGTTGATACTTCATAGCTTTTCTAATTGCTGATTGGTCAGCGCCTATTATATTTGGTGGGCTTTTGTTTCTATAGATCGGATGGGTGTTCCAGGCACTCTGCATATTGTAGATCTTCTATTCTGACAGTCCCAAGGTAACTGATGTAGAAATTATTTCTTTAAAAAAGTAACAAAATGTTGGTGCTTAGAAAAATTCCACACCAGGTGGTAATGCAAGTAGGAAACAAAAGCCTAACAGGATCCATCTTCTACCATTTTGCAACAAAAATTCCCAATTAACAAAGTGTGAAGATAAAATAAGTAGCGTAAAAACATGTCCCCAATCTACCAAGAGCCAGTCTCAATAAAAGGAATGAGAGAACCTCCAATGGAAAAATATTGAAAAGGAAAAATACTTCTAACATGAATTTGTTCCCATGTAATAATTAGGAATTCTTGACGGTATCTAGCTGGAACAACTTGTTCTTCCTGAATACCCTGGTTCAAGGACAAAGAATTTCCTACTGCTATCATATAATATTCATCTCTATTTGGTGATAAATAAACCACCTGTCTCTTTTTTTTCTTTCGCTTTCTCAGATATTTCATAAAAGGGACTCTCTATGGACCCCCACAAGTGGTCAATTCTCGCATGAATAGCTAAGGACCCAGTAAGTCCAACATTGATTCCTTCGATCGTGTCAATTGGACAAATACGCCCATAGTGACTCGGATGAATATCTCAGCTCCGAAAACTTGCAGTTCTCCCTGTCAATCCTCCAGGACCCAACCAACTCACTTTTCACCCATGAACAGTTTGTGTCAATGGATTGGTTTGATAAAAAAAACTTGAGATAAGGGGCATGTGCCAAAAAAAGTCTCATAAGTAGTTATTAATAAAATCGAAGATGAAGTTGGAGTTACCAAAGTTTGTGGAGTCGGTTTCAATTGAGGTATGAATACTCTACGGATAGTTTTTTGAACCGCATGTTGTAAACGACCAAGAGACAGTCCAAATTGAAACACACATGAACTTCCATGTGCCACAGAATATTTAACCAGATAAAAAAACAAAGAGGACTAACAAATAAAAATTCAAGAAGAAGGGCATCTATCTACCTTTGGCTTCTCGTCTCCCTTTGCCTTCTGGATGTCTTCTTCACTAATCCGTCTTCCTAGAAAATATAACAAAAGCAATGTTAGCACAGAAAACTAAATAGCCACCAAATAACCAAACCATGCTGTGCATAGTGCATACCCTCCTTATCTCGGAACACTGCCTTTGCCCCCTTCCCAGTAAACGAGGGATCCTGTGCTGCAAACCTAAAGAATGAATGGAAAATAAATATATTACCAATCTAAGCGAAAGGAGTAAGCATCTATGTTCCAAGATGTGAAGTATCACTCACTTTAGCTTCTCATCCTCCTTAATCTTTCTGATGTCCTCTTTAACTTCCTCTGCTGACATCAACCCAGCTCTCCTAACCTCCTTTGGAGCTCCTTCCTTTCTACTCTTCCTTGGAGGAGAAAGGTCTCTCTCCTTGCGAGGAGACAAATCATCTGATGCAATTTTCCTATCCTTCCTTGGTGGTGAAATATCTCCATCCTCCAGTCTCTGCCCCAAATTTTGCCTTCTTGGAGGTAACAGATTGTCCAGCTCTGTAGAGTCCTGGTGCTTCTCTCTCCGTGGTGGTGAGAGGTCTTTGAGCACATCTGAGTCATGGCGGGCAACTCTTCTTCGAGATGAAAGGTCATGGAGCTCCTTTGAGTTACACTGCACTCGTCTCTGTTGGGAAGAGAGACCTTTGGGCTCCTCAGGGTCATGCCTTATTCGTCGCCGTGGTGGAGAGATGTCTTTGGGTTCCTCTGTATCATGCCGTGTCCGTCGCCGTGGGGGAGAGGGGTATTTGGGCTCCTCCGAATCATGCCGTACTCTTCGGCGTGGTGGAGAGAGATCCTGAGGCTCCTCTAAATCATGTCTCATGCGCTCCGTGGTGGCGAAGGTCCTGGGGCTCCTCGGAGTCATGGCGAGCGCTCCGTGAAGGAGAGGGTCTTCTTGCTGCCCAAAATTCCGTGGTGGTGACAAATCACCCTGCTCTGCTACATCATTGCAGTCAGGCAATGGTGTGTCTCGGCGCCTCTGCCTCTGCCTCGGCGGCGAAAGGTCCTTCCCCGCAACACCTCCCTGCTCAGGTGAGGGCGTATCACGCCGCTGCCTTCGCCGTGGAGGAGAGAGGTCCTTCCTTCTAGCTATTCCCCGCTCTGGTGACGGAGTGTCATTCCGGCGGCGGCGGGGTGAGCCGCCGTTCGTCTCCTCTGGGGCAGCCACAGTGACCCACCCACTACCGTCCTCGGCGATGGCGTTGTAGGGCCGTGCCGCGCGTATCGCCTCCAGGCGACGCATCCGCTTGACCTCGATGTCCTCGTCCACCTGAGGCCTCTCGTCCCCTGCAACCACGCGCCCAATTCCAATCAAATCCATCGCAAATCAAATCAGAACTCGCGAATCAAACTATCGCTACAACTAGGGTTCAGAGGTCGCGTACCGGACGACGCGGGCTCGTCCTCCTCGATCTGCACGTGCTTCTGCCACACGGGATCCTCGTCGACAATAAGCACCCCTCCCGCAGCAGCGGCGGCGGCGGAGGGCTTCGGCTTCTTCTTCTTCTTCTTGGCCTTCTTCTGGTCATCGTCGGCTGGGCCGGACTGGTACCGCTTGAGGTACTCCTTCATGGGCATCGCGGCCGCGGATGTAGAGGCGGACGACGGCGGCGGCTGCTTCGTTGCCATGGCTGGCTGCCGCCGGCGGAGCGGGGGTCGAGGTGGACGGGAGAGGGCCAGGAGGGTTTGAGGTGGAATCGGTTGCGAGGGCGTTCCAGAGAGAGGTGATTCGTCGATGAGGCGATGGACGGCCCGATGGGGTTTAGGCGAAGTCGGTAATTCTCCGTTCAAAAAGTTTCTGGAGGTTGCGTTTGGAATGGATATATGAGACTGGGAGCACGGCCAAGAAGTAGAGAGGTCAGCCGGGAGCGGCGCCGGCGACGAGTCCATTGTTGCCTGCTGCACGGCCAGCACGGGCGACGGGGCGAGGTCGCGACGAGGCCACCGGTCGGTCACTCATAGATCTCCATCCCCAATGGGTTTTTTCCCGTGGCCTTTTATTTTCTCTGCGCTGCTACAAATTAAAAATATATATTAAAAAGTTATACAAATTTGTGAAAGACATAGTTAATCAATTAGCATATAGATAAAAGATTGCATTAGGTGTTGTGCTAATCGGAAGGTATAATTGTATGAATCATCAACAAGTATGGTACAATTATGAAAGTATAGGAAATACATCATCATGTTTACTGATGGTGATGATCAGACATGCAGATCATTTATTTTTATATCACTGAATAAATTTACTTGTTGAAGGTCTTGCTGGCAAGTGTTGATATTTGAGTTATGGACATCATTTTCTTCCACCAGCTTTTGTTCAGGCCTTTTAATTTCATGTGCAGCCCTCAACTGCCAAGCGTCCTTCGAACTGCTCGCTCATATCGACCCAATAAATATTTCATCAAACGTTTTTAGTATTAAGTAATGTTAGCTTGCTAAGATCAAACTTCACGACTTAATGAATTAATGTCATGTTAGCTTTTGTATCGTTTCAATCCAAATTGGAAACAAATGCATAATCATCACAGAAACCAATGAAATTAACAATTTCTAAATTTTTACAATAAGCATACTGAGAGCTAACCCGACTAGATACGGACGTATCACATGCTCATGCAGAGAGGTAAAGACAACGAGAGGGGGAGTTGTATCTCACCGTAAGCCTGACAGTTGCACCTGCCTTTGGGCTGCTACGCCTGCTTTGCGCGCTCCCCCGATCGGCCGAGCCGGTCTTTGCTTTGTTGTGCTTGCATCGCGCATGGCCTTCGCCTTCGGCCAGCCGTGCCTGCGCTGCATGTCCCTCGCCCTCGGTCTGCCTGCTGCTGATGTCGTGTGGTCGCGTCGCTCCCGCTTGACTGTCGTATGCTTTCTATCACTATGAGAAAGGAGAGCGTGAACGGGATTAGATGTCGAGGAGAGGTGAGAGTGATCATATAAGAAAATAATGAGCAAAGCATTTCATCAAGCGACTGGTGGGAAGTGAAATAGCAAGTCGTCGGGCTGATTTGGACGACCGTGAGCCTAGAGTTTCACCGAACCTGCCAACTTCATGATGGCAAGGGCGAGGGAGCTCGACCTCGCTTGTGGAGTACAAGAAACACCCGTGATAGTGTGGGTCGAGGAACAGCGTGAGGGTGGCGAGCACTACGTCGTGATGCTTTGACGGCGATGGCAAACACAACATTGAGGGTAGAGGGCGTACACGAGGGCGGTGTTGGGGGCGGGTGATAGGCGGAGGAATCGCGACGAGGAGGACCTGACATATGGGAAATTGACCTGGTCGCAGTAAAACTTACGACTACGAGGTGGTCGTAGCAAGGCTTTACGACCACGAGGTAGTCGTAGAAAATCTTACGACCACTAAGTAGTCGTAGGAATACTTACGACCATACAGGGTAGTTGTAAAATTATTCGTGACCACTTAGTTAAGTTTTTATCTTATGACTGATAAGGGTTATTCTTATAAATAACACGAATGCATTGCTATCTATAATAACAATTACATATAAATAATTTAATTAATTGAGGATTATTATATCCTTGTTTGTACCTGTCTGGGACGTCGATTCATTGAAAAAAGTTTCATTGCATCTTTAGTTGCCATTATGTGCATATGTAGTTAAGGATTTATGGAATGAAACGAAAGATGTGAAAAATCTATGTGTGTCCAAGATTTGCCCGGGCGACGGTCGTCGGGTGTGTGGACTGGATCATCTTTGCTAGTTCTTCGCACACACACTACGGGTGTGAGAACTCCGGTGGTACCGACGCATCCTTCATAGAACAATTCGGGTAGGGTTTAGCCCTCTCGGCAAGCCACTTGCCCTTCTGCAGCATCTTCGCGTAAAAGTTCGCTGACAAGTCCGACATCTCCTTTCTCTCTGTTGTGTGAACCAAGTTTTGGTGAAGTATTGGGTGTGGTGTTCTCCTTCAACTCTTTTTCACCTTTTTATAAGCAGATAGGGTGTAATGCTGATGGTGAAAGGAGAACAGACAAGACACCGGTCTAAAAAGGTGGCGTGACAGAGTGTGTTCATTTCTGTCTGAGTAAAAAGCGTTGTAGTGTGTTGTTACTTCGGTCTGAAAAGTTGGCGTGAGATAGTGTGCTCATTTATGTCTGACAAGCTAGTGTTGAAGTGTGTTATCTTTTCGGTCTGAAAAGCTAGCGAAGCAAAGTGTGGTTATTTCGATCTGAAAAGTTGGCGAGGTAAAGTACGGTCATTTCGATCTGAAAAGCCGGGAGTGTGTGGCGTGATAGGGTGAGGTCTTTTTGGTCTGAATTGACGGTGTGACAGACCGTGTTCATTTTGATCTGAGTCTTGCCACACTGCCACCCTTAACGCGACACATCTATCACGCTATGGTTACTGATATGGCGTAATCGTGCCGCCACGCTAGTGCTTGGATAATTTCAAAGGCGTTGCAAGCCCTGCTCCTGGTTTTGGGGCTAAGTCCTATCACGTTGCCACCCGTGACGTGACAGTACTAAACTGTCACGCCATGGTCATTGGCGTGTCGTAACCGTGCCACCACGCTAGTGCTTGGACAATTCCAAACCCGACCTTTCTTAGAGGAGAAAAATGGAGCGAGCGCTTCTTTTCGGTCGAGCTCTAACCTTTGTTGGGCTCAACGTCACGGACTGTTCCATCTTGGAACACCTCCTCGTCAAGCTCGTTGTTCAGTACAACGCCATTGAAATCAATCATGGAGTCACTAACATGGTCGATGAAGAAACAGACACATATGACAAATCCACCAAGGGGTCATCGTTGTTAAGACTGACGCCAATGATCTCTTGAGATGGTTGCTCCTCTATTGGGGCCTTACGAAAGTTCCACAACAAATTCAAGTTCCTCCATGGTGTCGTTCACCATATCTACATTTTTTCGCATATCCTCGCCAATAGTTGTCATCTCCACCACAACCTTCAACGACCGCACCTAAGATGCGAGCACAACCTCATTGTACGTGTCCCAATCATCATCGCACAAGATTGTCATCAACAAGACGTGGACCTTTGAACCCATCCCAGCATCATACCGCCCTCCATTCGGATAACGACCCTAGGCTCATTCCATCCAAAGTTCGACTTAATCATCGTCATAAGAGTTCGAAAGGCTGGTGATTCTCAAAACACAAGTGTAGTCACTTCCATGCCAACAAAGTCGACACCACTACACGTTTGGCTAACCGGCCCACTAGTAAAAATATGTACAACTTTTTCCATTTACAGCCAACAATGAGAACAAAACATTACAAAGTCAGTACTACACGCCATAGGTACCAACTACCACACATACTACTGACGAACAACTACGCTACAAAGTACTACTAACCATTCCAGATATGATTAATGCTGATCGGTATACAACGAACACAATTTTCATAGACTACTATGCCAAAAGGTCCAACAAGCTAGCAATTGAATTTTTGAACTAAGCAAGCTTTTCTGGAAGAAAGGTTTTATTACTAACCCTCTGCCAATTAATTTTTCAATCTGACCCTTTTCACCACGTCGCCACTCGGGGTGTGGCAACCAAATTCCGCTTCACATGCAATTCAACCAAAACACTAAAATGAAACTACAATGATATATCCAAATTTCTCACAAATAATAACAAAACTACGATTTAATAGCCACAATTTTATCACAGCTACATGAAACTATAATGACATATCCTATTTCATCCATAAAATCCTATCCACAACATCTAATTTCATCCATAAATCGCTAAAAATAGTATGAATACAAAAAAATATGCACACATTCAAATATCATTGCGTACTAATGCTATCAAATTCACTCCGAAGTGCAACAATTAAAACCAATTTCGCTCAAACATTCAATTCAGGCAAAACCCTAAATCCACCAATCTAACCGATTTTATACAAAATAAATGGAGGGAATGAGTGAGATTACCTTGGGGATAATCTCCACAGTTTTACGGACTCCGAATCAGCTCCAAATCGACAGATTTGGGGAGGTTGGGGTGGGGAGGAGAGAGGGCGTGCGGGAGGAAGAGAGGAGGATTAGGAAAGAAAAAAAAGAAATGGGTGGACCAGTGGCACCTAAGTCACTTCTGTCACGCCGCGTGCATTGATGTGACGAAGCAGTCTTTGCCTTATCATGCCATAAGTACCAGCGTGACAACGACCACGTATGCCCTCTACGCTGGCACGACGTGCGTACGACGGCTTGCGTGACGTGATAGAATGGTTTGACCATGCCGCTAGTTATGACGTGATCAAAGAGGTCAGAATTAAAAATAAAGTTAACGAAGGGTTAACTTTAAAATACTATTAAAAAAGATAAAATAAAAAACCTGAAAGGTTTGCAGTACATCAGAATTTGAACGCAACATTGCAACATTTCGTATGGATTAGAGGTCTAAAAAAAGTAAAAAATCAAATGTTTGATCCATAGTCGCATCCCTCGAAGAAATACTTGTATTAAAAGACTAGACAAAAAAAAAGTAAGAAAATATAGCGAAAAACACTAACCGGAAAAGCACAGGAAAGAAAAACCTCTGACGAAACAAAAAGAAAAGCGCTGGAAAAGGGGAAAAAATCTATTTCTGTTGCCAAGACCCACCTGTCAGATTCTCTTCTCGGCGTCAGAACACTTCACTCTCTCGGAAACTAATACTACTGCTGCTAGTTCCAGCAGGCCACGCGTCTCAGTATCTCACTGGCTCGCCTCCCCTTCCCACCCACAGCCCACGCACAGGCAGCCCACGCGCTCCAACTCACCGCGGCTTTCCATTCATACCATTTTCTCGCATAAAAAACACCAACCACCTCGCCGGCGGCCGCAGCGGCGCCACGGTGTTCGGTTAGGGTTCCGGCGACGCCTCCCTTAGCGAGAGAGCTGCGCCGGCCGGAGACCGCGTCGGGGAGAGATGGTGTTCGTGTGGCTCACCGCGTTCTTCCTCCTCGTCGCGCTCATCGTGCTCGTCATCTACCAGGTGAGCCCCCCCGCATCGCTGCTCGCGATCGGCTCCGGCTCACCAGCCGTGCCTGGCCCTCGATGCGATCTTGCCCTGGTCTTCTTCCCTGTGTAATTTTGGCGACTTTTGGAAGGAGAGGGTTTCGAATTTGTGTGTCGTTTGAGTCGAATTTTCCAATAATTCGGGGTTTAGAGCCACCCGTAATTCCAAATTTGTGGGTTTTGGTCCTTTTGGAGCGTCTAGTTGGCCAGTGGAGAAGGGCTAAGGGATTGGTTGCTTTAAATGTGCGTTATAGTGCTGGTACTGGTTAATGTGCGATACCTCTCTCTCTCGCGCGCGCGTTGGTTACGTTATAAAGTTGCAACCTTCTATGGGATTTTATTCCAAATTCACACCAGTAGCCTTTTCTAGCCTTGTGGTTGTGGAAATTAGTTTCAATTCATATATACTTGTCTACAAATTTTTCACGGAGTAGTCGATGGCTTAGTTTTTTTTTGTTTGTAGACACCTTAGATGTTCTGCTAAAAAATTTGTGCAGAGTAGGTTTAGTCAAAATTTCAATCTATACAAGGTTATGGAATGTTCTGCTGTCTTGCTATGTATTTACCAAATGTTCAATCAAACTCTTATTGCAATTCATATAAAAAACTCTTATTGCTACTGGGTTATGGGTAGAGCTATAAGATGCAATGCCATACAAAATTCTCCTTATTTCCTACTTGTTAGTCTATAATGCAACAAATTGAGAGTGCCATAGTGGAAGGCTAGAATATGTTTGCAGTTTGTTTGATGTGAATATTCATTGCTTCCATGTTGGTTAATGTTTCCTGACCTTTATCCTTAGATTGGATGAAGCATCAAGCTTGCCTGTTACCTATCCCAACTTCATTTCGTGTTTTCTAGAAATCTGTTGGTTCTAGCTGCAACTTCCCCACTTCTTCAGTGCTTAGATGCGCCATTCGTGGGAGATGAAACTTTTTTCATATATATTCATATGCTGTTATTGTCAAACTAGTTTTTAACGTTTTTGTAGGGGAAAGGAAAAATTATTAATATATGTCTATTAATTTTACTTGTAGAGTTCTTTTGGCATTTCAAATTTCCTAACATTCTTGCTTAAATATTTAATCTGACTGTTTATATTTTGTGTGAACTGGATATTCATCCTTGCTCATTTTTAGCTTTAGGAGGAATTTACATGGTTTTTCCTATGTTTTGACCAAAAAGCAAACCTAGCCAAAAATTATTCCTGATGATTTAGTTCTGCCATTTTGTTTGCAGTTGATGTGCTTGGCAGATCTGGAGTTTGACTATATCAACCCATTTGATTCATCCTCTCGAATAAATAAAGTGGTTATGCCAGAATTTGTATTACAAGCACTTCTAAGTGTATTATTCCTCATATCTGGGCATTGGCCAATGTTCTTACTTTCTGCCCCAATGGTCTACTATAATTATACACTGTAAGTGCTTCTTGTCTTCTATCTTCTTTTTAATTTTTAAAACAACTGTTATGATCATGTAGGCTGTAATGAATGAAAAGCATGGGGCTGGTGTCTTGTTGACTCAACATTAGCTGCTAAATTATCAACCTACCTTGCCTAGTGTAAGCAGATTAACTGAAAGTTGGAAATGGGAACTTCCCTCCATGTCTCACACACGAGGACCAAAAGAAAATGTGCAAATGGGAGCTCAAGACTGATACACCTTTGTTTTTGGTGCTGTTAGACTGTTAGTTCACAAGTTTTTAGATTTAAATAATTAATGATAAGGGCTTGGGTCTCTTGCTTCTAACTCTAAACTTTGTACTTTACACATAATGTACTGCAGATGGTTTCATGATTTAAGGTATATGACTTTTTTTGCAATATTTTTGTATACCTAAATGCTACATATATAAGCATGTTAATTAGCTACACAACCTTTTAGTATCTTATCAGCATTGAGTAAGGCATCGTGTACATTCCAATATGCATTTGCATGTTATACATACTTACTTAGGACCATGGTTTTACATAACTGATAAATTCTGAACTTTTATTTAGGTGCTTTGCCACTTGTTGCACAGTTTTTCTTAAACTTAAGTTTGCTATGCTTAGTGATCTTATTGACTATCAAATAGGTGTGTACCTTCTTTTAGTTGAACAAACTGGGTAATAATGCTGATTCTTGTATATATGGTATTTTTTTTATAGGAACGTCTAAAGGGTAGGTTTAATGAAACAACCTGTAAATGTCACGTAATTGGATGGATTCACAAACATCTGCAAAACCATCATGTTTTATAGGCCTACAGAATGCGCAAACCATGGTTAGAGATTCTAGCCCGAATTTAGGGTGGTTTTGAGTTGGATGAGGTGTAAGAACTTAGAACAGATAGGATAAACGGTTTTCGTCCCGGCAGAATATATCATGTGACTTTGGTGATTAATTACAATGTAATTGTCCATGAATGCTAATTTCTAATTTTGTTCAACAAATCATCATATGAGTAATACCGAATGTAGATAGCGAGCAATATTTTAATGGCACAGTTGTACACATGTTGATGTCAGCAAATATCAGAATTATAGCAAGAAATGGCTGTGTCTGAAAAATGCAACTTTCTACGAGCTTTACTTTTGTCAGTGTATTATTCTCCCATCAAAACTGTAGTGAGAACATTCCTTGTCTTTTTAGTTCTTTTCTTTTTTAAGAAAGAAACAAGGGTTACACACACGAATTAAGGTTTCCAAAACTGACACCATCTGATACCAGTACCACTAGGTTTTCGTTGCTGATGCTTGAAGCTAACCTGTCTGCAGCAAAAACGTAAAAAAAATTATCACTTGGCAACTTGACTGGGAACTGGTCGGATACCTTCCTGTTTGTTGCAGCTTTAGGGTAAACCTTGGTAGGCTTTGCAAGTTTTGCGGATTTTGTTTCCATCACCACCGCCCCAAAGTGTACTGTGATATTTCTTTAGTTACTGTAATTTCTTCATGAGCACCAATACTTGAATTGAATTCTTCACAAAAATCTCTATATTATGGTACCTAAACTTGCCAGTTTTCAAATAACCGTCTCAGGTTGTTTAGATTGTAACCATCCATTGGGTGTTAAACTACTTGAAACATCTAACAACCTAGTTTGCTTCCACAGCATGTCATGAATACGAATACCTTTTGTGGTCTTTGCAGGTACCAGCGGCGGCAGCATCTTGTAGATGTGACGGAGATATTTAATCAACTTGGTCGGGAGAAGAAGCGCCGTCTTTTTAAGATAGTTGGTCTCATCGTCCTCCTATTCTTGTCCTTGTTCTGGTAAAAACAATAGATACCTACATTGTTTGCTATTTACTGCAAGTTTGCAACAAGGAAAGAAGAAAATAACTACCACTTGTTTGTGTGTTTGTGCCTTCAGGATGATTTGGAGTGTATTACTGGAGGACGAGTAGAATGACAAAAACACTACGGTAGATCATTCTAGTCTTGCAACCATTAGTTAGGTATTGCGACATTGCCCTCATGGCCTGCTGAACACCATATTCCGATATGATTACAATTGACATCGATTTTTTTTTTGGTTTACTGTAGGTCATCTGGAGCAGTGAGGCAAGCAGAAAGACATCATGCACCCCAAAAGTACGATTGGTGTGCGGAGCTGTTGTTTCGATTTAGTGAAGTTCCTGCTGTTGTAGCGTGTAACAAGTAAATTACGAGCCACTTCCACTATTTATTGAATTGCATATCGATTCTCATGGGGCAAAGGAATACTTCCATTGAATTGCGCATGAGTTGGAGTTGCCTTGGACTGCGGAGGAACGTCGGTGATTATGTTGATGTCGTGAGGGTTCTCTTTTTTTTTTTTTTTAGCTGGAGTATTTCCTCTGAATTTATTGTTCTCTCATTCAGCAGTACAAAAAAACAATAACATGCTGGGCAATGTCTGGTAATATCAACCTGGAGCCTGGGTCTCCCGTGTCCAGTTTGCGACTGATTAATCCACGCGCTGCCGGGCACGATGCATTTGCCGGTTCTGTTGCTGGGCTTCCGGTGCAAAAACCTCTCTGGATACGGCTCGTTATTCCTGAACATGCACACGCTGAATCGCACGGCGTGCTTGCTTGTTCGGCAGTTAAATTTCGTGTTGCTTTCTAACGGCACGTGCAATGCGAGATGTTTATGCAATGCGAGATGTTTATATATGAATGCTTAAAGAAAGAGAATATAATTATATCATCGATCATCAAGCACTTATTAAGCATCTATGTAAAAGTCATTTCTTCTAATGTAAATATCTCTTTTGTAAGTGTTTAAATAATTGTATTACCAATTAATTATATATAGTTATGTATATATGTATCTCTTAAACACCGGTGTTTAATCAAGTATCGATGTTTCAAAATAAGCATCTTATCTATCTAACACGCGTAACAAGGAAAATTAATTTTTCTTTGTTAAACACTTCTCTACACACCGTGCATGCTCTAACTGCGTGTCACATTCAAGACTCCCGCGCCGCGTGCTCTACTTGCTGCGGTCGAGCACGGTTTGGCAAATTTAGGCCCTGTTTGGTACAGCTTCTACTCTCAGATTCTTAATCGATTCTCGCGGAGCCGTACCAAACACACTGATTCTCAAAACCACCAGATTCTGCTTCTCGCGTGGAGTTGTCTCGAAAATGAACTAGGAACGAGAAGCAGCCTTCCCGCAGATTCTCATGAGAATCCAATCTTTGAAAACAAAAATACCCCTAGAAGTTTAATTTATTTACCCACCAATGCCATTCACTTAACCCCCAGACATCCAATCGCCGCCAGCCAAACTGGCCCTTCGCGTTTTCGTTCTTCTTTCCGTCTCCTCTCTCGCGACCGAGTGGCGCGCCGCCTACGGCCCCGCGTGCACCCGCCGGTCCTCCACTACCGCCCGCGCGCGCCTCCGACCCCGTGTGCACCCGCCGGTCCTCCATTCCGCGCCGCTGCACCGAGTCCACCGCCGGAGAAGACGACGACCGCCGACCGAGAAACCCTAGAGGCCGCCGACGCTCCCTACCTTCTTCGCGCGCCGTTCGAAAGCACCACCGGCCGACTCTGCGAAGGTAGAGCTCTAGATCCGGCCGTCCCCCTAGCCCTCCCTACTCCTCCCTTCGTCTCCTTCTTGTTCGTCGGCCGACATCAGTGCGCCGCCTCCGCCCCCCTGCCCCTTGCCCTTATGGATATGTGTTTGAATCTATGATTATTTGTGAATATTGTGAATGATAGCAATTAATGTTGATTTCTTGTTCAGATATCAGTTCTTCATGTATAATAAATCAGTAGTTTTTTGTGTTGTCAGGATTGAAATTTGATTAAATAAGTCTCCTGTGCTTGCATCAATATTGAAATCCATTTTTGATAGCTTATCATCGTCATGTATTTGCTGAAAACAACTGGATGAAAATGTGACATCTCTTTGCTCATGGCCAAAATGTGGACATCTCTTTGCTGTTGCTCAAATGAGTGTACATGGTTACTATTATGGGATGCTGTCGAAAAAATAAAAGGAATCATCATAGTCTGGAAAGTGTTCCTTTCAATTCTTTGCTGCCGAAGAACAAGATAGGAGGATGTTCACAACACTGGTGAAGAGCTCTCATGTTACCTTGTACTAGTATCCGAAAATCTAAACCTGTATTTGATATAATGTCACCTATCCATTTACACTTGTGTTCCCTGATATTTCCAATTGACTGCAATATATAGGATATATTGTCTCATGTGAAATATTGTTACATTGTCTCATGTGAAAGTTTGATTTATTAATCAGTCAATTGCCAGTCATGAGTAGAAAAGCTACAATAATATCAAGTTTAGTAAATGCATTCAGGAAACAATATTGACGTGCCATGTGAAGTCAGTTAATGTGTGACTGATGTTATTAGCTAAAATAATTACATGTTAGATAGGTCCATTCAAGTTTTGGAAACCTGGATGATATTTTGCTACCCACTTGCTGCTAGTCGTCAAAAGCTTTTTGGTCAAAACTCCTGCTTTTGCTTGTTCATGAAGGCGTTTCTGGACTTCCATCTGAAGGCGCAGCGCTTCAGTAAGATCCATGCTCCTATATGAGAAACCCAACATTGTGCAAGTGTGTTAACATGAAGTGACTGATGTTATTAGCTAAAATAATTACATGTTAGATAGGTCCATTCAAGTTTTGGAAACCTGGATGATATTTTGCTACCCACTTGCTGCTAGTCGTCAAAAGCTTTTTGGTCAAAACTCCTGCTTTTGCTTGTTCATGAAGGCGTTTCTGGACTTCCATCTGAAGGCGCAGCGCTTCAGTAAGATCCATGCTCCTATATGAGAAACCCAACATTGTGCAAGTGTGTTAACATGAAGTGACTGACAAAGCAAGAAGCCACGAACATGCACTTTCTCATATAGTTTTGTATTGTGTGTTAGGTATCAGAGAATAATTGTAAATATTATTACTATTATTATTATGGCTACAAGTAACCATGCATGATTACCGTGGGTCAAAGAGGAGTAGGAGTCACCATGCATAATTTATTTTGCCATTCGGATTAGCTTCTCGATCACATTTCTGTCTACTTGTATGCCCATAGTTCTAGTGTCCATATCTTCTTGTTGATGTCAATTTGATAAACAAAATTAATGGGCCAAATATGCAGATGGCTGATAACGCTGAGTGGAACGACGAGAACACTAGGATAGTGTGTGAATTGTTCGTTGAACAAGTAGAGGTAGACAATCGTCCGAGTACCCATTTGAACAATCCAGCGTATACTATTGTGATACAAAAATTTGCAGAGAAGACTGGGCTACAATACAAAAAGTTGCAATTAAAGAACAAATGGGATAAATTAAAGAACGATTACAACATTTGGAGGAAATTGAGGACAAAGGAGACAGGCTTAGGTTGGGACCACGAAAAGAATACAATAAAGGCCACCGCCGAACGGTAGAAGAAATTAAAAAAAGTATGTTATTACTCATAACCTATTTTTAAATGCACTAATGTACACACCTAGCTCAATTATTAGTGAAGGTTTAACGTTATACACTTGGCATTGACAGGAATATAAAGGATGTTCCAAGTTTGAGAAGGCTGGACTTCAAAATGAGGAGTTCTTGTCCAAGATGTTTGACGACATTCGCAACACTGGTGAAGACCATTGGTCTCCTGCAATGGGAACATTGCCTCAAAGCCCAATTGTAAGATCGAGTAGGCCGACTAGAGGGGGGGTGAATAGTCAAATTAAACTTTTATACGCTAAAACCGATTTCTAATGCGGAAGCTAAATATCAATTCGGTTTAGCACAATTAACGCCTAAACAACTAGATGCACCAAAAATACAAGTCAATAATAAATAGAGCAATTTAGCAAAGACTTGTAGGCTATCAACTAATGATATGATCAATCAAGTACATATACGATAGCAATCATACAAATGAATAGGCAATTATACAATGAATGTAAATTGCACAAAGCAAAGCATATGAAAGCTAGTCACAAGAAGCACACGTGACACACCGATGTTTTACCGTGGTGGTCGGAGACTTGCCGGTCTCCCATAATCCACGTTGAGGTAAGTTCAACCTTTTGGATCGGCTCCAAACGCGAGGCAACACCTCCAAGGTAAGTCCAAACCACTTGGACCGGTTCCAACCGAACCAACACCTCTAAGTGAGTTCAACCGCTTGAACCGACTCCAACTTGAACTTATCACCCCAATCCACTAGGGTTGCTCTTACTCCGCTCCGGAGATGGCGAGCACCAAACCACTCACAAACGCCCGGGTCTTCTCACAAGCTTCACTTGAGAAGATCACCGACGCACAACGTCTCCACGCCGTCTAGGTGTCGGCAAACACCAAGAGTAACAAGACTCAACTTTCACTTGAACCAATCAAGTGCCAAAGCTCTATGGATAAGCAATCCACAACCTAATGCAACACATGCACTTAGGGTTTGCTCTCAATCACTCACTAAGTGCAACACATGCACACTAGAGTATGAGAGGCTTGCTCTTAGCTCAATAGAAAGTATATGGCACCGGCAACCTTGCCCTCACACGGCCAAGGTGGGTATATATAGCCCACACACAAAAACTAGCCGTTGAGGTAAAGTGCATTGAAAAATCAGCACATGCGATTACTACGCCAACTAAGTTAGCTGACGATCAGCACCTCCTCCAACGGTCGGAAAACTAGCGTTGGGCACCTGCGCGATACGGCCGTCAACCAACATGCGGTACTACGCATCTCCGATCATACGCTCAGGAGCGCAGACAACCGCCGCAGGTTTTCAACTCAACCGAAAAGCACGCTCTCGGAAAATACGATCGCCATACAAAATCCGATGCGATCGCAGCGGTAGTACCGCGCACATAACGCCGGTATTACCGCACCTCCAAAGAACCCAAAGCGCACGTAAATGCAATGGTTTCGGAAAAAGCATACCGTCAACCAACGCCGTACTACCGCACCACGGTCATACCGCGTGGTACTTTCCGACTCACGCACCACCACGAGCAACGCATGCTCAGCGGTGCGGTAGTTCCGCCAAGGAACCACCGGTCATACCGCATGCGGTCATACCGCGTAGTACATGCCGGTACTACCGTTTTCTGAGAGAGCGGCGGTTGCATCCAAAACAAATCCAATTGCAAAACACATTTGACAATTGATATGTGATGCAAGCAAGGGTTCAAAATGAGATTCTCAACAAGTTGCAAAACACATTTGCCAACTTTTAGAATCACACCACAAATTGCACTTCGCTTCAACTCAATTTGCAAAACACATTTGCACAATTGACAAGCGATGCAAACAACGATAAAAGCGAGATTCTCAACAAGTTGCAAAACACATTTGCCAACTATTAGAATCAACGCCACAAGGAATAAGGTACATGGTCTTAAACCGTTTGCAAAACACATTCGCAAACTAAAGTCACATGCTACAAGGATTAACCATGAGCCACAACCATTTGCAAAACGCATTCGCAAATATAGGCAACATGTTAAGTTGAGCTAGAGCAAACACAATGAGCTATCAACACATGACTAACTCAAGTTACTAATTAAGACCCCTCTTAATAGTACGCCAACCTATTCTAGCAATCCGATCTCTCAACCAAACACCGAGATCGGTAAAAGACTAGGAACACATCCTTAGCCCTAGCTAGTCATACCTTTTCCTTGCGCAACCACTTGAAGCTTGATGACGCATATCCTTGCTTCAAGTCTTGACATACATCAACTCATGATGCACTCTTCACTTGACTCGATGATCAACCAATGACCATCTCATCTTCTTGAACTTGACACGCATCAACTCATGATGCATCCTTTACTTCAAGCTCTTCACTTCAATATCATCAACCCATGATGATCATCCTTTTCTTGAACATCATCAACACATGATGACTTCTTCTTCTTCAAGAATCACGACTTGATGACAATCAACTCATGATGTCATTCAAAGTCTTCAACCACCTGGAACATAACCTATTCATCCAACTCAAGGAGAAACGTTTGTTCCACAATGTGATTATCATTAATTACCACAACATACCATTAACTCATAATGGTTGGGACAAGATACCAAAATCTTTCCCTCTTTGGTAATTGATGATAACCAACACAATTACAGATAATTGAATGTAATTGGTATGAGTATATATAAACTACATAAGTTATATATATACTCAAGAGTTATGTTTCAAAGTAGATAACAAAGATCAATACTAATGAAACAACAAGGTCATGAGTATATATGAACTATGCAAGTTATATATACCAAATATGAGTGTATACAAACTACACAAGTTGTATATACTCATATGAATATATTAACTACACAAGTTAAATATATTCAAAGATATGTTTCAAAGTAAAGATCCTTAATATATGTGGAAAGAGAATATGGATCAATACTAATGAAACTACAAAATATAGAATGAACTCCCCCTAGATGTGTGCATACACAAATGTGTAATGAAAACATATGCACATATCCAAGTTAACCTTTTTGGTGGAGTTTAACCTATATTTTGGATCCGAGGAATGCAACAAGATATAATAAGAAGAAGTAGAATGCATACCTCTTGTATTTTCATCTTTATATCCAAACGAGACTAAGCAATAGATAATCAATAGAATTGTTAGTCTCACAAATAGATTGTCATTTATGAATACATACCTGTTTGGATTTTTGCTTTTATATCCAAGCTGAGACTAAACTTGATATAACAATAGGAGTGTTAGTCTCACAAGTGCATTTGTAATTAATCACTTAATCACTTGCATGCCTTCATGATTTTCACCTTTATATCCAAATAAGACTACACAATATGTATATCAATAAAAATGTTAGTCTCCTAATTAGATTTATCATTAATCACCAAAACTCCATTACCACATAATGGCGGGTCTAGATCTTTCACCAGTGTGTGCCCCGATAGCTATTGATGTTGAAGAGCTTGAAGATGAGTGTGATGACAAATATAATGTTGATTGCGAAGATGAATCACCAATTGGTAGGAAAGGAAAGAGAGCTTGGCCCTAGCAATGATAAGGGAAGAAACCAGAAGAGTGGTTACTGTGGTCATGCAAGATCAAGCGAGAAGAATTCTTGAGTTGAATGAGAAGTCGCATGCATCTTTGAAGCATTTATAAAAAAAGAGAGAAAACTCGGTGTGTAGCATCAAGGATGTAATGGAATCGGTTAAAGAGTGTGGTGCTATTAATGGGAGTAATGAGCACTTCATTGCATCCGAAATTTTCGTAAGAAGGAGCAAAGGGAAATGTTTATGACCTTGTGCAATAGTGAAGAACGATTTGCATGGCTCAAAAGGAAGTACGATGCCAAGTATGGCAAATAGAAAATTTATTGTAACGTTAGGATGATTATGGAGTACGATGACAAGTAGTTTATCTTGTATTCGCCTCTATTATTCTTTATTTCTTTTTTGGTTGTAAGACCTTCTTTGGATTATAAGACATTTCTCAGTAGTTATAAACTGTTATTTGGACCTAATGCGTGCTCATGTATTTTTAAATTGCCATTTATGTTGTTGTGTTTTTGTATGTTCATGTACAGATGTCGTCTTCTGAAAGCGATAGTGAAGGGAGTAATATATCAGATGAGGAACGTGAGTGTGACATACAGATGATGCGGGCAAGACATGTCAAGTCACCTTGCTGCTACTGCAATTATCATAGAGAATTATCACTCAACCTACTTGGACAAGAATGAGCCTAGGACTTCTCGGCTTAGTGGAATGGGTTGGGTGAAAGAAACTTTGACCACTCCGGGAGAAAGCTACCACATGTTTCGTATGAATGCTACGATTTTTCACAGTCTACATGACCTTTGGGTGAGTACATATGATTTGAAATCAACTACACATACAAGTTCAATTGAAGCACTAGCTCTTTTCCTATACATATGTGGTGGCTGTGAATCTAACCGACGAGCGCAGAATCGGTTCAAGCATTCGGGTGAAACAATTAGCAGGAAGTTTGATGAGGTTTTGCAATGTGTGGCAAGAATGTCTAAAGATTTTGTGAGGCCAAAGGATCCAAACTTCTCTACGGTTCACAGTAGAATTAGAAATGATCGAAGGATGTGGCCACATTTCAAAGACTGTATTGGAGCTATCGATGGTACACACATTCTTGCAACTGTTGCTCCAGAAGATCTAATTAGATATATTGGTAGATCAGGAAGTGCAACACAGAATATCATGGCGGTATGTGATTTTGACATGCGCTTCACATACGCATCTATTGGACAACCAGGAGCTATGCACGATACTAGTGTGCTTTATCATGCATTGGATGTAGACCGGGAAGTCTTTCCACATCCTCCACAGGGTAATTTGTTTTGCTTCGTATCATTTACAAAAATATTTACTTGTAATGTTCATGCATTGGTTGTTGATATACATGCATTTCCGTCTTATGTTGCGAGTAAATATTATCTTGTCGATCTGGGTTATCCGAGCAGGCACAGGTACTTAGCGCCATACAAGGGCCAAAGGTATCATGTTCCGAATTTGAGAGGTGTTGCTCTAGTGGTGAGAAAGAGAAATTCAACCATTTGCACTCAGTGTTATAACGTAATTGAGAGGTCATTTGGTGTATGGAAGATGAAATGGAGAATTCTTCTTAAGATGCCGAGCTTTCCAATGTCCAAGCAAAAGATGATTGTTGCAGCAACCATGGGAATCCACAACTTCATACGTGAACATGCTTCGCCGGACATGCATTTTCGTAGGTTCGATCGGGATCCTAATTATGTGCCCACAATACCATCAAGATACGCCAAATATGTCATTTCTCAGGATGCATCGGATGCGTCAACGTCACAAACTAGTGCTACATCTATGGATAGTTTCCGTGATAACCTTGCAAGTGCAATTGCTCATTCAGGATGATGGACACACTACTTGCAAATTTTTGTGGTCTTTTGTTATGACTCATTTATCATTTTATTACTTGTACGTAATATCATTTAATAATCATTTGAACACTTTTACGATATGAATACAATATCTCTAGCTTCATCTATCATAGCGACAACAGTACAAAATTTGCTTATATAAAGTTGTAATCCATTATGAAGTGTAAATGCAATATAACCTGGTATTGTGTAAAGATACAACGTATATACATTCAAATGGCCTAAACAAATTTAAAGGAAAAAATTCTGTAATTTATGTACAAATACATAGGAGAAAGACGCAAATACAATTGAATTATTACAACCAGGGGTAACATAGTCTATTTGCCTCTAATCCCCTCATATGGTTTTGGGAGCCAACCTACCACCAAGCGCTTTTAGTGACGACTCGATTCTCACGAAGTGGATTCTCGAGAGAATCGGGAGCGAGAATCAAAAATGAGAATCCGGAGCTCTACCAAACAGGGCCTTAGCTTCCACATCCTAACGCTCCTCCGCGTCTGTAGCTGAAAACGCGCGGCACCGCGCCTGTCCTTCGCCGCCCGGCTGGTTCTCTCTCTGCGGCCACCACCCACGAAAATCTTGCTCGCTGCTGCTCCCATAAAGAAACGAAGCCGCCAACGCGCGTGCAGTCCGTGCCTCCATGGGCCCATGGCCAACGCCACCTGCCAGCATCTCCCACCTCAACAGGCACTCCATCCAAACCGCCCCACCATGGGTCCATCGCGACCGCGACCGCCCACCCCACGCTGCGGCCCAGGCCTCGCGGTGTGATTTGTTAAGAAACTGGGCCCAGAACCGGGAGTCCTGGTCCAAGGTGGGCTCCTCATCCTAAACCTTAGAAAGGTCGTAGCCTATAAATAGGGGATGCTATTCATTGTAAAGGATTGATCGTGCTGATAACGTGTTGAGGAACCGTCGCTGGAGAGTCCAGTCCGAGCGATTACCTCGTAGACATGCATAGAATCGTAAGAACAATGCATGAACAACAAGAACAGAATAAGAGATAGAACACAGAGATGTAGGGGGACTTCTTGCTAATAGGTTCACGGCAAATGCAATGCCCGGTCTAGTACAGTTTGTTCAATACATGAGTGTTTCTATCACATTTAAATATGGGAATTCGGTCCCAGGACTTCCTCCCCCTCTTTTCTAGGTGCATGCAGGTCCTTGTCTTGCTGCAAAGATCTCCCGACCATTGGCACTTTCAAAGGGTATGTCTTTTCAAAATCAAACATTTCCAACACCTTCTGAGTGTAGTTTGGTGATGTACTAAAATCCCTTGGGGTATGCTCAAGTGCAAGCCTAGACAATATTTGGTTTTACCCAAATCTTTCATTTCGAACTCGACTCGGTAAGAGCTTGTTTTCCTAATATCCTTGAGGTTAGATGATATCGGATCATCTTCATACACCGAGATTATACAAATTCCATTGTGGGATCGTAAATGCAGATTATTCTCATTTTTCGTGTAGCCTTTCTTGCATAGAAAGTCGCTAGCGATTATACCACATTCTGCTCGATTGCTTAAGTTAAATCAAAGTGACTTTCTCGAGTTTCACACTGTACATATTTTTATTTGCTCTATCTTGGTTGGGACGAGGATACATTCGGTATCTTCATATAAATGTCCGAATCAATATTTCATAAAGGTATCTTTGGTACCCTATCCATCAATTTCACTTCTAACTTCAAGTTCATCGCCATTGAGATAAATGTCTAAAGGGGTTACGCCATGATCGGAGAATAGGTTTCTTCATAATCATCTCTGGATGTTCAATGAAACCTTATGCAACGAACCTTATTTCTTTTATTTCTCTTTTGAACAAATATTCACTTATGCCCTCTGGTGCACAAGGGAAGTGTTAAGCGGGCTGGGACCGGGAGTCACGGCCTAAGGTGGGCTCTCATCCCAAACTCTAGAAGGGTCGTGGCGCATAAATAAAAGTGCTATTCATTGTAAAGATTGATCGTTTGATGAAGGAATAAAGAGAAGCGAAGTCCCCTTACATCTCGTGTTCTATCTCTTATTCATTCTTGTTGTTCATGCATTGTTCTTACGATTCTATACATGTCTATAAGGTAATCGCTCGAACTAAACTCGCTAACGACGGTTCCTCAACATGATTTACCTTCTCCTTCCTGCGCAGACCGAGCGCCACGCGCGTTCTCGGCTCTACAACTGCACGCGCCGCGCGGCGCACGTGCCCACACACCAATTAACCGGCTGTCGGCCAAGAATCCGCGCGCGGCGCGTCCCCCTCCTCGGCGCCTCCTCGAACTCTCAAACCCGGCGGAATTCTCATCCGCCTTCTCCCGTCGCTCGTCGTCTCCTCGGCTCGGCAGCCCTCCTCCAGTCGCCCGCTCGCCTCGTGCGCACGCCCCGCGCGCGGCACGCACTCCACGCCCCCCCCCGGCACACTACCCCGCAACACCGCAGCACGTCTACAGCGACATCACTATATATGATCGACAAATATAGATAGATAGGCATTGCATTCTACCCTTATTTCTGAGCATCAGGATACGGCAATCCGAATTGAAAGATAGAGTCACACAACTGTTGCAAAACACTGTTTGATCTGAATAAGCATCCGCCGGACAACGACATCACAGGCGATTGCAGCTTGCTAGACAGAAAGAACAGAAACTATGTTATTCCGGTGCCCACCAAAAGGCAAAATCACAGCAGTATTCTGCCCATCGGCCACTGACAACCGTATGAACGGTCTAGCCATCCTTGGCGAAATGGCAAGGGTAACTAACATAGCTAGCTCTCGGATAAACAAGAACTATTTTTATTGTGCTTAGCAGACTCGGATCAAAACGCAGCAGTAACCTACTAGCATCGCAAACGCATGGTTCGTCTCTCGCTCCAGATTCCAGGCAGGGTTTAGTACGGCTCCACCGGCGCTCTGAAGTTTGCTCCAGCATAAACCGCGGCGTCACCGAGCTCTTCCTCGATCCTGAGCAGCTGCAATCACAAACCAACCATTGCGGTGTTGGTTCAGCACACAGAGCTTAATTTGAAGACGCCTACACATCACCAAATGACACACACAAATTGCAAACGCTTCGCCGCAGAATTTCATTATCTTACCTGGTTGTATTTGGCAAGACGCTCTGACCGGCAGGGAGCTCCTGTCTTGATTTGACCCTGTAACAAAGACGTGGGAAATAATGTTACCATTGGAGATATTCAGAAGTATATGAAGTTTAATTTCCAGTTTAGCCGAAAGCGGTACCGTAGCCAAACCAACTGAGAGGTCAGCAATGAAGGTATCCTCTGTCTCACCACTGCAGAGAGGGCAAAAGAACTGAGTGAAACAGATCAAATGACAAACGCTAATCATCCAAAAGAGTTGAAAGCATTACAGCGCCTACCTCCTGTGGCTCGCCATCACTCCCCATCCGGCACGTTTGGACATTCTAACAGCTTCAATACTCTCAGTCACTGAGCCTATTTGGTTCACCTGTTACCGTAAACGGGTGGTATTAATCTCTATAGCACTATACTGTCCTAGCAAAAGAATAACTTTGAACAGAGATTATACTACCTTTAAGAGAAGAGCATTGCAAGTATTTTCACTAATTGCCTTGGCAACCCTCTGTACAAGTCAAACAGGCATTGATAAAACTCATAAATTCTCCGTGGGGTTAGTAATAATTAATTCATTAATATGTAGCTTACCGTGGGATTAGTAACAAGAAGGTCATCTCCTACAATCTGCACTTGCTGTCCAATCTCATCAGTCAGTTTGGCATAAGTGGCCCAGTCATCCTGATCGAATGGATCCTCGATTGATACGATAGGGTACTCAGAAACAAAGGACTTGTACACATCTTTCAGGCTGTCACCTGAAATTTTGTGCGAACCGTCGTTGTTCTGGTCAGGAAAGGTAATTGATGTTAATACACACTAAATATCATTTCTTACTGTCATAGGCGTCTAAAGAACACAAGGAACTATTAGGCATATTAAAGCACAATAAAAGGTGGTAAATTTTACCTCCTCCTTGAAATTAAGATCATAAGTCTTATCCTTTTCGCTATAAAATTCAGAAGCAGCAACATCCATTCCAATGACCACCTGCCATACGTACATAAACACAATATTATACAAAAATAGATCAAACCAAGGCTTGAACAATGAGCAAAAAGGAAACACCTTTCCAGTGTAGCCAGCCTTAGCTATCGCCGTCTTCAATAATTCAAGGCCCTCTTTGTTTTCCTGCATAATTGTTTGGTATAACAATCTTATATGAGCATTGGATTCAAATCTGCAACAGAAGACAACACAAAACTAGTACTGCAGCTCCTTTTACCATTTATTGTTCATCCGAATGTTGGATGGAGTTACTAATACTGTCATGCCCTAGACTAACCGTACAACCTTTTTTTGTGAACAATAACCACAAAATCCCTTTTACTTATACAGAGCAAAATTTAATCAGCCGTCAAACCTATTGGACGTTGCTTAGCTATCAGGAGCGGAAAATTAGCTTTAGTCAGAACATCTTAATCCAACATGTAATGAAATGCACCACATTATGTTTTACAATTAGTTCTACTTTATAGTAAGCTTCCCATCAGGTTTCCACACAAATTATTAATACACACTAACAGTAACAGGTTTGTCCTAGCATATTGATAAGTGGAGAAACATAAGAGTATTACCTGAATGTTAGGAGCAAAGCCACCTTCATCCCCAACATTTGTGGCATCTTGACCATACTTCTTCTTGATTATACTCTGCATATGAAGAACTAGCATTCTAACTACATATTCCGAAGGTCTAGACACAAAATAAATAGGTCTATTGTTCACCTTCAGGTGGTGGTACACCTCAACTCCCACCTTCATGGCCTCCTTGAATGAGGAGGCACCAGTAGGAAGGATCATAAACTCCTGCACAACAGCTAAATGATCAAAGAATACAGTTGAAGCATGTACTGAGAAATCCATGTTCTGTGAGCAGTATTACCTGCATGGCAAGTTTGTTTCCAGCGTGCGAACCTCCATTAATCACATTAAAAGCAGGTACAGGAAGCACGAGAGTCTTGTTCCCAGCAAGATTGGCAATATGCTGCAAATACATTATATTCCAGTAAGCGTTCTAAAATTTCAGCAGAGCAAAGTTGTACATCGTAGTGTCATTGTTTAACAACAGACCTGGTAAAGAGGAATCTTCTTCACCATGGCTCCTGCTTTGCACACAGCAAGTGACACCGCAAGAATAGCATTTGCTCCAAGCTGTTATTGTTTTAACCACATCAAAGGAAGTGGATATGAACACTAGAATATTTGATGAAAGGTTAGATTCAAAGCATAAATTATTACAAGATAATACCTTTTGCTTGCACCAGCCCCAGTTGTTGGAGGTTCCATCAAGCTGTTGGACCATGAAGTTATCAATGTCAACTTGCTCAGTAGGATCCTGCAACATAACTAACCGTTAGTTGATCAAGTTTTCTTGTTTTTTTTAGTATAATGCCAATGAAATTATATAACCTGACATGCATACCTTTCCGATCAGTGCTGGTCCAATAATAGTATTTACATTGTTCACAGCCTAGCAAAAGATGATACGACTTATTAATTAATTGGGACAGAGAAAACCACCCAACAAAAGCACACCACAGTTGCAATCACTGATACAGGCTAGTTGTTGATAGAAAAAATTAAGCCACAAAATACCTAGCAGACAGTTTCAATCTTGTACCATGTTTTTAAAACACAGGCTTCAGAATAGTTTCTATGAACCAGTTACATGTGAAGGTTTATCTTAACTGTGTTTCCTTTCTTAAACTTGCATCATAAAATGTCCAAGCATTGACTTTGGCTTATTAAACATTGTTCAGATGAACTGTACTACACTAAATTAAAATGCATAACGGAAACCCAAGTTATTTATGTTATGAATATTGTGTGTGTATTGCCATAGTCCAATAGGCAATATATAAAGTACAAGGGATACAAGATTAAACCCTAGAACAACAGGGAAATACCACAAATACCCTTAACACCCCTCCCCCCCTCAAATGCAAGACGTATGCGATAGCATTGCGTTTGAAAAGGTTGACAATAAAATAGAAAAATCCAAAGTCTAAGTCTTGATAATGTCATCGTAGCGTGTAGCTCTTGGAAAATATGTCGAGTATCAAAATATCTCCTCCCATCCGGGATAGTGCGACAGCCCATAAAGCACAAGGTGCAAAGGCTGAGAAAGTAGAGGCAAGCGGGAGCAAAGTTGACCGCGGCAACACGACAAAGAAGATGATAAAACTGACAGGAATAGAAAAAGCTGTCAAATCAAGCAGAAGAGGAATAGATAGATGCATGACAATGCAGATTGAAGCCCAAGATGGCAGCGGTGCAGTGCACAAGAAGCACAACGGAGGTGCAATGCGAAAGAAGGGTGGCGGCCTTAGAAGCTCGGGGCAGGCTCAGAGAGAAGGGGCGGCATCATAACGACTTCTACGATCTGTAGCGGCTCGGAGAGAAGAGTGGCGGTTGTTGCCATGCAAAAGGGAAATAAGAGAGCCACTCTCGATCCAAGAGGACAAACTGTGGCTAGCAAAGCAATCAGCTGATTGACAATGAATTTGTGGACTCATATGGTTTAAAAGAACTCAAAGATAGAGTGGTTCGGACTTGGATGGACACAACGGAAGAAACGACACGAAGAAAGAAATGACACAATGATAACTAGCAACACCGGCCTTTTTTTTCTTGGTTTTGGGCTGTACCCGTCGGCCCATTTAAGAAAAGGAATGCACAGGGGAGGATTAGGGATTCCCCTCCCCCTGTTCTCCACCATTGGCGGCGCGTGCGCGCGTGGGCTTCAGGCCGGTGATGTGGGCAGTCGAGCGCGTCGCGGACGAGCGAAGGCTGCAGGGACCGAGTGTGGCGACGGTGTAGCGTGAAGGTGAGGCGGAGCCGACGAGGCCCAGGCGGCGATGCGGCGGCCGAGGGAGGCGGCGACGGCCTAGCTCGAGTGGCGGCGATTTCAAGCTCCGAGTGGACTTCACCGCCTCCCACTTCTCCGCTCAGAGCGAAGTGAGCGTCAGGGAGGTCAGCAGTGACCAGCGGCCGAGCACGGCGGTCGAGCATCCTTCCTCTGGATCCGGCGTTTTCCTCCCCTCAGCTGTCAGATCTATCTTCTTCCTCCACTCCGGCAGAGCATGGACGGCGCATGGAGCTCGGGGCTGCGGGGATCTAAGTCAGGGCAGCCGAATCTGAGGCAGACACGGGCTCGGGGGCGGCATCGGCATCGGCTCAAAGGCGAAGAAGCACCAGGCGGCGCGGGCGGCACTCGGAGCAGAGGGTGGCTGCCCCTGGGAGCAGAGATTGCTCGTCTGGGGGCAGCGGGCAGCGGAAGCGGTTGGAGGTGACACGGGCTCAAGGGTGGCGGCCGGCGGTGGTGGCCGGCGGCGGCAGCAAAGCCTAACCCTAAGTTTACTCTGATAGCATGTTATGAATGGGCAATATATATAGTACAAGGGACACATGGCTAACTCTAAAACAATAAGGAAATACCACAAATACACTTAACAATTTATACATTGTAGAACACCATCACACTGGATTAAAAGGATGGCTAGTGAACTAACCTTAAGAACACCTTTACCAAGATAATCAGATCCTCCATCTCTTAACTCCAAGGCCTCATAAACTCCTGAAGTCAACGTTGCAAAAATTAAAAAGTGAACATTATGCATCTAGAAGTAATGATGTAAGAATGCACGCGGATTTGGGTCAACAACAGGAGGACACTTTCTTCTGGAAAAATATATAAAGGCACTGTTTGCAAACAAAATCCACATGTGGTTCTCTATTACCAGAAATCACCATCTATAATGCAAAAAAATCCCATTTCATAAGATGCAGAAAATTCAAGAGTTTTATATTTAATATGAATTTTTTTTTGTTTCTTTCTGTTGCTACCAATGCCAAAATGATCAAACGTGGCATGCATCACACAACAATCTGTCTTATGATACTTAAAACAAGAATAATCCAATAAAGGGCTCTAGCACATTCTTTTATATCATTGGAAAACACTGTCCTACTTGATAGCTGAAGTTGAAGAAACATGATAGTGTTACCACACCTAGAACATGTTAGGAATAATCAAGTGTGCGTGAGTGCGTGCGTTATTAGTGTGTGTTAGTGCATGCGTTAGTTGTGTGTGAGTGCGTGTGTTACTGGTGTGTGTAGTTAGTAGTGCATACGTTACTAGTGCATAAGTTACTAGTGCGTTACTAGCGCATACGTTAGGCCACCAGCCAAAGACGTCCCGGGTGTGCCTATGTAAAAACTTGTAATCAGTTTGTATGGGTTGAGCCAAACAAAAAAAGAGAGAAGAATAGAAAGACAGAAAAGTAACACTAGGCGGTTGCAGTGCTACGCAAAATCTTTTGTGTGTTCTTCCTCTCCGTGAGTTTGTCTCCCTCACCCGTGAAAGTGTGCGTCCACGGGTAGATTTCCAACAATTGGTATCAGAGCCTAAGTTCTTGATCCGTGTATGCCCAAGATCATGTCGCGCTCTCCAGGAAGTGATGTCACCGGTGATGATGCGACGTCGAGTCGCACCGTCGTTACCGGCGGTAGTTCGTCGAGAGTACCGGGAAGAGCAAGCAGCGTCTCTCTTC
The DNA here is from genome assembly GCA_036346255.1 of Ampelocalamus luodianensis. NCBI lineage: Eukaryota > Viridiplantae > Streptophyta > Magnoliopsida > Poales > Poaceae > Ampelocalamus > Ampelocalamus luodianensis. The sequence goes on along the minus strand of CM070627.1, from coordinate 58,000,727 downwards.
AATACTCTATGCTGAACAAGAGCAACTACGGCGCGTGGGAAATCAAGATGAAGGTGTTCATGAAGGCACAAGGTGTTTGGGAAGCTGTGGTGGCCGGCGACATTGATGAGCGCTAAGATCAGATGGCTCTTGCGGCCATCTTCCAAGGAGTCCCGGAGGAGATCCTCCTCCTACTCGCCAAAAAGGAGACGACGAAAGATGCGTGGGATACGCTCAAGACGATGTATGTCGGCACCGACCGCGTCAAGGAGGCGCGTGCACAGACCCTCAAGAGCGAGTTCGAGGCTTTGCGCATGAAGGTAACAGAGTCGGTGGACGACTTCGCCGTGAGATTGACGACTCTCGTCAACCAGATTCGCGGTCTTGGTGAAAAGATGGAGGAGAGCTACGTCATGAAGAAGCTTCTCCGCGCTGTCCCGAGCAAGTACTTGCAGATTGTCTCAACTACTGAGCAATTTGGGGACTTGAAGACAATGATGGTGGAAGAAGCGATCGGTCGTCTCAAGGCGTATGAGGAGCGTTTACGCGGTATGAGCGGCAACAATGACGACGAACATCTTCTCCTAACACACGCCGAGTGGGAGGCCCAATCGGCGAAGAATAGAGATGGAGAGCCCAGGCGGCTCTAACGGCAATGGTGGCCGAAGCCGCAGGAATCGTAAATTCGACAAGGCTAAAGTAAGATGCTACAACTGCAATAACTATAGGCATTTTGCTTCCGAATGCCGCAACAAGAATGAGAAACATGCGCATCTCATGGAGGCGGATGCCAACGATGAACCGACGCTGCTGTAAAGTCATCTTGATTAGGGAGAAATTGTTAGGAATAATCAAGTGTGCGTGAGTGCGTGCGTTATTAGTGTGTGTTAGTGCGTGCGTTAGTTGTGTGTGAGTGCGTGTGTTACTAGTGTGTGTAGTTAGTAGTGCATACGTTACTAGTGCATAAGTTACTAGTGCATTACTAGTGCATACGTTAGGCCACCAGCCAAAGACGTCCCGGGTGTGCCTACGTAAAGACTTGTAATCAGTTTGTATGGGTTGAGCCAAATAGAAAAAGAGAGAAGAATAGAAAGACAAAAAGTAGCACTAGACGGTTGCAGTGCTACGCAAAATCTTTTGTGTGTTCTTCCTCTCGTGAGTTTGTTTCCCTTACCCGTGAAAGTGTGCGCCCACGGGTAGATTTCCAACAGAACAAGCTGAAAAGTCAAAGCTGTCCCCTGTTTCATTTACATCCACATCGTGCGGAATTTTCAGATCAGTTCACCTTGTCATGATGATGGTGATGATTCTGCTAATACACTTTTCTTGTAAATTTCAACACCTAGTCCTGACGCCGACGACTATACAACAACACTTAAAAAAAATGGAAGGTTACTGTACGTGTGCTGTCATCAATCCCCTGTCCCGTGTGGCCGTGTAACTATGTAAAGCATCTCCTTCCATGCGCATACCAATTCATTCACTGACATACCGAACAGGGTTCCAAACCAACCATTTGATATAATTAAATCCAACAAATGTAATCAAGCCCAACTTAACACACTCGTTAGTTGTTATTTGTCCCCCAACTTAACACGCTTTTAAGTTGTTAGTCACACGCAGCTGGATTGGAACAAAGCAGTGTTCATCTGAATTCTGGCAGAACTACATGAAGCAATTGCTTCACCGCGGCAATTCCTCGATAAGTCTACAAAATCTCGCCTTTAATTTGCACGGTGGAAGAGATGGCAGTACTGCATACCAGTGGAAGCGCCGCTCGGCACAGCGCCCCTCGCGAAGCTACCATCGCTGAGGCCCACGTCCACCTGCGCGCAATCCAGATTCCAACACGAAAAAACCTTCAGTATACATCGAAACACAGCAACCCAAATCGTGTCAAATTTTAATCCTTTTGTCCTCAAATCTGCGCACCTCGACGGTGGGGTTGCCGCGGCTATCGAAGATTTGCCGCGCCTTCACGGACTGGATCGCCACCGCCATCCCCCCTCCGGCCTCCGCGCTATCTCCTTATCTCAAAGCCTCGCGTGCGTGCGCGCACCAAGAGCTCTCTCGTGTTCGTGTAGCGGTTTGTGTTGCCACTCGAGCCGAGGCGGCTGGCTGGCTATTTGTAGGGGAGCGGAAGCGGAGGGATGTGGTGGGGCCACTTGGCGTGCGGAGATTTTTCTCACCAGTCCACGGAGGAGTATGTGGGTCCGCTTGTCAGTCTCGGTAATACGGCTCCATAACTTCGCATTTGCTTGGAGAAGGGGAAAACCGGCAAGGGGTCTCTAGTCCCAACTTGTAAGCAAAGCCAAAGCATATTTGGTCGTGTGGTTCATGCCGTATATTGCGAGCATCATTTGCTATATATGCTACCAACATTGTAACATTTAAAACGTGGGTGACGAGATTTGAATTGTGATTTCGTTTTAAAAAAGATTTGAATTGTGATTTCGTTAAAAAAAAAGATTTGAACTGTGATCATCGGTACCTGACCGGTTGGACTAGCTACCGATACTGACATAGCAAGAACCAATCCAAGAATCCCATTGCAAATTCTCTTCATTTTTTTGATCGTTTGTGGTAGCACTATACCATCACCTAGTATGCATAGCAATCCGGGGAAAACGTTCAAAAACCAATTATCTGTCGGGAATACGTTTCCCCGGTATTTACTCCCTGCCCGGTAAAGTGCTGTTGGGAAATATATTCCCTAACAGATATGTGGGTTCCCAGCAGTTAACTGCCTTAGATACGCTGTTTTTCTCCGATTGTTAGTTTTTCTTGGCAGTTATAGTTTCACTGGCAGTTAGATGTATTACCGACAGTTAATTGCCTTTGAGGAGGTGGGTGGTCGGGGTGAAGAGGAGGCGCTGGGAGGTGGGATAGAGCGGAGGGGGGGGGGCTGTGGAGGATGCGGCACGGGAAGGAGGGCAAGCGGGGAGGAGGAGGCGGCCGGGGAGGAGCGCGGTGTGGGGAGGATGGGGGCGGTGTGGGGAGGATGGGGCGGCGTTGGGAGGAGGGCGGCGCTGGGAGAAGGGCGGCCAGGGAGGAAGGCGGCGCTAGGAGGAGGCGTAAGAGGAAGTGGTTGTTAAGATATTTGGGGATAAGGTGGAGAGGTGTGTTTGCGCCTCCCTCCTCTATTTTTTTCACCTTCACGCTCAGGATTGCGTGGCTTTAATCCCCGCAGATACGTTGATCTAGTTGACTTTTTTCAAGGTAGATGTGTTATACATAACATAAAAATATAGCCGACAGCTAAGTTGTTATAGACAATAATTATTTTCGGTAGATAAGAATTTGTAATCTCTTGAACATTGTCGGCAATATATTGCCTTTAATTCTATGTCATGGTGTAGACGTGTAGTGTAGCTAGCAGATCGATGTTGAGTTGGAAGGAGTGGTGCGAGGTGGGGGCACCGGTTAGGCAGGCGTACGTAGTCCTTGAGAAAAAAGGAGGCGAATTGGCGTTTCGACTTGTCGCCGTGGTCACCATCTGGCTCTCGTAGACAACGAAATGTACAGTGCTAAGAGAAATTCCTTTCGATCCAATCAGCGATGCAACTCTGTCGAGGAAGTATAGGAACAGCTCATCCAGAAAGCATACATTATGTTAATCCATCTCGTTTTGCGACAAATGCGTCTTCCCTTTTGTCTAGAAAACGCACACTGGCGCCGCTGGTGGTGCACAGATATGATTAAAGCTGACGATACATATATGCAATGGAGAATTTTATAGTTGCTACACTTGTGTTCTCAAAAAATAATACTGGTTTCATTTTTACCAGAAAAATAGGATGTTTGTGTATGCTATTTCTGAAATGATTCTATAATATGCATGGCGTCTGTACTTTTATTAGAGACATGCATGAGAATCTATATAGTAAAATTAAGGTTCTGTATAAAACACTTTCAAACAATGCATGCGATGCATTGAACCCTCAACACGATCAACTCCTCTATCGAAATTTCTCTCTCTCTTTTTTTCTTTTTCTTTCTCAACTCTTCCAAAACTCCCATCTTGAATTGTCTCTTGTCCTGTTTCTTTTAGCTCAAGAAATTAGACCAAACTAGACCTGTTCAAATGCTGGGCCGGGCCAGGCTTGAAAAGCCCAGTCTAAAATCGACAGGCCTGAGCCCGGCCAGGCCCAGCCTGGCCCGGAAAATTGAATTTCCTATTAAAATGCATTATTTTAATCTTTTTCGGAACAAAAAGTATTATTTAATTTATTTCCAGGATTAAAATAATAGATTCCCATTTTTAATTTTTTTGGGGGATTTCGGACCGAGCCGGGTTTTTTTTTTGGGCTGGACTTCTAGTTCCAAGCCCAGCTCGGACATGGTCGGGCTCAAGCCAAACCGGCGGGGCGGGCCGCCCATGAATAGGTCTAGATTGAACTAGAGTTTTTTTGGGGCTAAAATGACACTATTTTGAACCTAAGTAGCAAAAATACCCCCTAAGGAAATTGGCAAAAGTTGCACCCATGCCGCGCTCAAAAACCAAGTCAGGAGGCCTACCATGGCCGCGTGGTAGGCCACGTGACGGTTGCACGGGATCCGACAGGCTCCCTACCATAGCTTTTGAACGTGGTATAAGTATCATTCACTACTACACGGCCTCATCACGAGCGGTTCTCGGTCAGTCATCACGCATTCGCCGAACCGTACGTGTTTTTATACGCCTGTGATAAGTGCGGTTATCACGAGCGGTTAACTATCCGTCGTGATAAGTCACAACACGAGCGGTTCTAATTATAAAACCGTCGTGATATCTAATTATCACGCGGCTCTATTCAAGAACCGTCATTATAGGCGCATATCACGAGCGGCTCTATTTACGCAACCGCCTATGATATACACATGTCCCGAGCGGTTACCATTATATAACCGTCGTGATAATACACATATCCCGCACGGTTCGTAAATAGAACCGTCGTGATAAAAGGATATCTCGAGCGGTTATATTTACGAATCAGGATACGTGTATATCACGATTATTATATATAGAGCCGTCAGATTATACATATCACGAGCGGTTTGATTGATAAACCGCTGTGATAGTTATTTGACATAACTATTTTTAAAAAATTTCGGCTAGCCTCAGGATTGCTAGCCATGCCCTCTGAAAATAAGCAGGCAGAAAATAGATACATCACAGATATCAATCGTTGACAACCCAAAGTGATCATTGTCATACAAACGAACATATATCAAATACAGTCAAACATTGTAATATCAACTCGTTCAGAAAATATTGTCATACAACCCAAAGTGACAACCCAAAGTTTACCATTGAATCACAACTATTCAAAGTGAATTTCAACTATATCAAATATATTAATTGTTTCAAGGTCGTTCAGTAGTGAAACTCTCCGTTGGCATAATGATATCCGTCGTGATGAAGGTGCGAGCCTCCTCGAACATCAGAGATCTCTTTACGAACGAGTGAATCTAAATCTATATTCAAAACCTACAAACAAGAGTAAAGTGTTACACATATATATTTAAATTTATAATTAGCAATTATTGCGAGATTGACCAACCTCGGGATCAAACAACCTAGCACTCATGAGAATCGCATATGATGGCAAGCGTAGAATGCACATTCTTACGCTTTTTCTTGTGCCTTGAAAAAATAGAATTACATATATAGGTATAGTCGATTCGAGACGCATTATTACGAAGTATGATATAGGATTATTGTGTTGTAGCACGTCAGGAAATCGCGTCTGTGATTAAGTGTGGCGTTCGTTCCCTTGTATAGCCCTCCTCGGCAATATAGGAGATGAGCGACCTACATGTTTCAAAAAGTTAACCTCGGCCATTTCAAGCGAAGGAAGGCGCAATAGAGTTATGTATGGAGGAAATGAGCACACTGTCGACTACTTCTTGCACAAGGGTGAAGTCGTGGCCTTTTTCATTAGGAATCAAGGTATAGTACTGATTCCTCTTTGGTATAATGACTAGAAGGATCCAGTGATGCCTACTCATGTATGTCGCTATAGTCATTAAACCTAAGTTCATCTCATGATAAAGTATAAATGAAATTTGTATAGCAAGTAGTGAAGCACTTACTTGGTTGTAGGGCACCATTATGTAGTCCACGTAGTTTTGAGCAAGCAATCCTGCCGTTATGTATTTCGGCGTAGGATGTATGCGCCAAGATGGTTTGCTCGGAGACCACGTGTGGGTCGAGGAAACCACCGGTTCTTTCAATCGCAGGGCGTTTTAATCATGTATCTATACATAAGCAATGAGTTGTTATATTACGTGAATGTACGTGAATGTAGAACTTGATTGTACACACTTACGATGTCAAACATCGTAGAAGTGAGGCATCGAGGGCTTTGAGGTTGAATAGGTCGAACAAGTCGTGAAGCCCACGATGAAGGGCGGCTCGTGGAGGAAATAGTCCTCAGTGTATCGGACGTGATTCCATCGCGCACCCTTTCTCTTTGGTCTTCTTTAAGTACCACTATGCAAACTCGACAACCTAATCCAGCAGAGGCTAATCGTGCTCGTCGCCAGCGGACTTAGAAGAGTATTTCTTAGGGTTAGGAGGCGAAGCGCCTTAATGTTCTTGATTTCGATTTGTTACGAGCGACTTGCGCTCACGCGTCTTCCTCTGTCGACGACTCGGGAACTAATACGGCGGCACGCTTTTTGTTCGTTGGTGTCTTCTCTCACGGAACCGATGAGGCGGGCTTCAAGCGAAGGTTGAGGTGCGATCATGGAGGTCTGTTGGAGAGACATGGTCGTGTCGAGGTGGTTGGGGTAGAGTCATCAAAGGTTGCGGCGATTGCAGGTCCGGGACGATGTCCTTCAAAAGTTGAATTGGAGGGCATGGTCGTGTGGAGATGGTTGGGGTGGAGTCATCGAAGGTTGAGGCGACGCTGCGCAGGTCGGGCGATGTCCTTCTTTGGCCACTGAATAAAACTGTACAGGGCATCCCTAGTGTTATGATTTCGTCGTTCGGGCGAATCTCCAGCGGGACGGCCCTAAAATTATCATGTACCATGTCCACCTGGACCCTGGCGTAACCCTGCGTCACCTGGGCACCGTGCTGCACTATCCCTTCATTGCATGGATACACCACCCCCCGCCCAGCCTCAATAGACATCCCAACCATCCTCACTTGGAGTGTGCAGTGCGTCGGCTCCTACAAAACGATACGCAATTAGCTAAGGCGTCCTATAGGTCTATCTTTGGAGCATTCCAGAGATGTACATTGCCTTGATGTCGTCGATAGGTAATTGGACATCATCGTGTTCACAATTTTGCGTGGACGCGGCGCTACTCGATGTTGAGGAGGATCGCCACCAAAACAACGGGGCGGCCGCGCTGCGGTTGTTGAGGTAGTAGTTGATTCACTTGGTCCGCAATCTTGCTATCTTTTCTTCAAATTTTGCGATAAGCACCGTTCTCTTCCTTCAAATTTTGAAGTAAGCACATGTTCCAACAACGTATGTCGTACTCGGCCTTGGATCTCTTCACTGCTCCTATACGTGCGATGGTAAATGCAGGAATCCATCCCTCCAAGATCGTTAACCCTTTGCCTCGCGTGCGACAAGGTGCTCCTTGTTTCCGGGGCGTAGTTAGTATATCCTTCTCCCTATGCGCTTGGAAGGAGCCTTGAACATGCGAACTCAATTCTTCTTGCAAGAGGTCATCATGTTATTATATACATTATGAAGTTATAGACTTATTAACAACTAGGTAGTTCGAAGACATTTACCACGGTTGGCCACATCCCGATCTCACGGGTTTGTGAAAGAGATTTCGCAAGGCGAAGCGATGCCCTCGCTCTTAACCAAGAGAGCGCGTTTGTCCGTGATCTCGGCAAATGGCCTTGTTTCGTTCGCGTCCTCCGCGCCCATTGCGCGGTTTTACCGCGTACCAGTCTTGCCGAGTGTGGGGTGAGTGTTAAGTGTCGGAGAGCCTTGTGCGTCGCACTTTCCTCACGAAATTCGGCGTCGTCTTCATTTGCACAAAGGCGTCCCATATATCCGCGATAAGAATTTATCGCCGTGAAGGCGTTCACCCGTGTTCACGTGCCTTGTGACAAGCACGCTCTTGAAGGTCCTCCACGCCTTCCGATCGAGAGCGCGCTGTCGTTCCATGCGCGCTGGTCGGTGGGAAAGTGAGCGATTTTAAAACCGTCCCACGGTGGCTTCTCCGAACATCCGACCACGGTGTCGGCTCGGTGTGGTGATGGGGACCCGTTCCCTTCAAGTATCCCGCACAAGGTTCGAATCTCGCCTTGTTGCTTTGGGGGGACTCACAGGATCCCATTGGCATTGACCTCGTGGCGGTCATTATGCCCGGAGGAATTCTCGATGTTCCTCTGCCATCTCGCGACGTACCACTTTCCTCGGAGATCCGACGGCGCGAAGATGGTGCGGACGCCATGTCGCTTACTTGCTATCTATATATGCGAAGCAATATCGTAAGCTCTAAGCGACCGATTCAAGCGATTTACTCAACTTAACGAAAATGATGCACAAAGCGTATAATATATAAAGAAGGATTGATGGTAGTTTGTGCTCTCGTATGAGAGTTGCAAAAGAACAAGTCTTTGCCATCTCAATCCTATTATCTATACTCTTCATTAAATGAATATGATAGTATAAATTCAAACTATGAGCTCTAAACAATACTTTGTAAGCTGTCAAATGATCTCAAGCATTCTTGAAAATGATCTCTTAAAACATTCAATCTCGAGTATAAGAAAAGTTCATCACAGAGAGCGAACAGAACAAAGCCCACTGATCAATTTAGGTTCACATTATCAAAGACTATCAAAGTCACATCCACGGAGGGTTCGTCAATACAATAGAGCTCATGAATGAACTAACGATATATCAAATTGACGGATGCATTCAACCGTCTGTGATAACTAGCATTCAACCGAAAGTAACAAATTAACGGTGATATGAAATTGTGATAGCAAGTAATTTGTACAATAGAGCTCAAGAATCAACTAACTATCACATTCAATCTCGGTATAAGGCAGAGTTCATCATGAGCATGTCAACAAAGCCCTTGATCAATTTGCGGATCTTTAGGAATACTCACAGAGGATGCCGCACAACAACTCACGGTGCAAGGAGGAGGCGGGGGGGAGGAGGCCGAGCGGGGAGGAGGGAGGCGCGGGGAGGAGGCCGGCACGGAGGAGGAGGGCGAGCGGGAGGAGGCGGTGTAGAGGAGGAGGCGGAGCACGGGAGGAGGCCGGTGCGAGAGCAGGGGAGGAGGCCGACACGGGAGGAGGCCGCGCGTCGAGGCGGAGGCAGCGTCGTCGATGAAGGCGGCGGCGTCGGGTCTTGGGGGGGAGGTGAGCAGGCGAACCTAGAGGAGAGAGAGTGCGCGAGAGCCTAAGAGCGCGGGAGACGAAGTGGCGAGTAAAGAGCAAAACCCTAGTGCGCCTTTTGATAAAAAGAATATCACGAGCGGCTCTATTAATGAACCGCGAATGCGAGATATCATCAATATCACAGACGGCTCTATTTAAGCACCGTCGCGATAATATCCAGACGGTTGTCTTAAAGAACCGTGCGAGATATCCTCAATATCACGAGCGGTTCTTGAATGGCACGTGCGTGATATGAGGATATCTCGACGATTCTTTAAACAAACCGTCGTGATATTATCACGACGGTGCTTAAATAGAGCCGTCTGTGATATTGATGATATCTCGACGATTCTTTAATAAGCGTCTGTGATAATATATCACGACGGATCCATTATAGAGCCGTGTGCTATGGATCTCATTCCCTTCATCTCCATGCGAGTGTCTCTTCGTCTCTGCTCCGGCTTTTATATAAATAGACAACCCTTATCAAAGGGATTTCTCCTGAAGCTCCTTGATCATCCCCTCTCTCTCCACAAATTCCAAATGGCTTCCTCTCTCGTCCATTTATGCTTGGCCTACATTTTGGTTGTGTACTCGCACCTCTCGATGCAACTTTGGCCCAAGGCTGCGAACAAGGCGTCGTTCGCAATGCAATCCGTTGTAGACCCTCCCATCTACGGAGACCATAACGACGCTCATCGGTCGATTGGAGCTCCTCCTCCACAGAACCGATGCGAGGCTCTCCAAAGATCCGGCGAGTAAACCTCGTCGTGGAGATTGTCCTATGGAACTCTTTGGTTCGCACCGAGGATGCAGCGACCAGAGTCGAGGGCGACATCGACATTGCGGGAGAGCGGTCCGCCTAGCCGAGGCTGTGGAGACCGGGGTTGATGGCCTCGGGCTATATGGGACTTGATTACGAGTCAGAACATCTACAAGAGGAAATTGAGCGTGCAAGGTCACGGTGGGCGTTTGGTGAGGCGATCGGTGATCCGCTCCCACCAAGCCGGCGAGAATGCGTCACGAAGATTTGAAGACTAAGATAGGATCGCTCATCCTTTTTTTATCGCTGCGTGATGTAAAAGCGATAAGGCGATCTATTATGCATGCGTGATGTAAATATGGTCTTTTGTCATTGATGATATGGTCTTTTTATAAATGCGTGATGATATGGTCTTTTTATCATCTAATTATTACTGGGCAAATCAGATGCGCTATCACGGCGGTTGAATAAAGAACGTGCGTGATAATATACTCATCACGAGCGGTTCCTCTCACTAACCGCTCAGTGTTGACCATCACAGAGCGGCTCCATGTGGAACCGTGCGTGATATCCTCCATATCACAGCGCGGTAATAAGTATAGCGCGTGCGTGATATTGAGTATATCACGACGGTTCCACATGGAGCCGTCTATGAAAGTTCAACACAGGCGGTTTGTGTAGAACAAATGCGTGATATACTCGTATCACGAGCGGTTGGAAATAAGAACCGTCTGTGATATTTCACCCTATAAATATAAAGACCGCAGAGAGGCCCGCCTAGCGCCGCCTCGATCTCTTCTTTGGAATAGAGGGCTTGAGAAGCTTTTGCTCTGTGTTGGTGTAGGAGGCTTGTTTATTTGGCTTGCCTTGTTCTTGGTTGTGGGTTGCCCTAGCAACTTATGGTCATTTGCTTGCATGCATGCTTGCTTTGTGAGGCTTTGGTGGTAGCTCTCGGTTTGGGTGTTGTGAATGAGTGTTTTTGTGAGTGGGATAAGTGGTGTATTTCGATTGTGGCTCTCTTGCCTGTTCATTGGCTGAAGGAGAAGGACGGTGAGGAATCTCGCGGGATATTAGGAATTTTAGTCGTGAGCTCCGAGGGTAACGATCTTTAACTCTTTATATTTGCTTAATAGGAGGAGTAACGTATTTGCGATTAATAGGAGGAGTAACGTATTTGCGATTTATTAATATAATTTAACACTACTAATTGTTACATGTGTAGCGTAGATGGACCGAAGCTGGATGTACGGTGCGAGCGTGTGAGTGAAAAAGTACATTAATGGCGTGATTGCTTTTAAAAGAGCCGCGGGCGTGATATCTTTGAATAAGGGATAGAATTTATGTCTTGCCCATGCATTGATTGCGATAATCTGAAGATTTTTAACAACCCGGCGCAGATCGTAGGGCACTTGATTCGAAGGGGTTTCAAAAAAGGGTATACATGTTGGACCAGTCACGGTGAAGAGCAGATTATACAGGAAGTTAATAATGATGACATCGACGAGGAATTCAACGATATGCGGATGTGGATCGTGTTTTGATGGCGATAGGTCGTGCGATGACAACTGGATCGGATGCTACGCGATGCGATGAAACTACGGTGAGAGAGTTTTGTAAATTCGAGCGCTTAATGGAGGACTCGGGAAACCTTTGTTCCTCGCCGTATAGCGGAATACACAAGATTGTCAACCGTACTTGAACTGCTGAAATTGAAGGCGAGCAATGGTTGGTCCGACAAGAGTTTCACGGCGTTGTTAGGTCTCCTAGCGGACATTCTTCCGGAGGGAAACGTGTTGCCCAGCACCACCTACCAAGCCAAGAAGGTTCTTTGTCCATTGGGAATGGAAGTAGAAAGAATACATGCATGTCCGAACGATTGTATCAGTATCGTAAAGAGTATGCAGACTTGCATGTATGTCCGTGTGCAAAGCATCCGATACAAGCGTAAGAATACTACTAAGGTGAAGCAAGGACCTCCTGCTAAGGTGTTGTGGTATCTGCTCGTGATCCCACGTTTGAAGCGTTTATTTGCGAACCGAAAGGAGGCAAGATTGCTGCGTTGGCACTCGGAGCGTAAGAAAGATGGAAAACTAAGACACCTGCTGATTACGCGCGGTGGAGAAACCGACCGGACCTTCAAAGAGTTCGGTGCGGGCGAGGAACATAAGGTTAGGGTTGAGTCTGGATGGAATGAATCCTTTCGGTAACATGAGTGCGGCACATAGCACATGGCCCGTGAACCTATGTATGTACAACCTTCCTCCTTGGCCGTGTATGAAGCGGAAGTACATTTTGATGTCACTACTTATCCAAGGGCGAAGCAACACTGGGAACGATATTGATGTGTACCTAGCACCATTCTTTGGATGATCTTGTGACCTTTGTGGAGCGAAGGGTACAAGTATGGGATGCGTACAAGCGAGAAAACTTCTCTTTACGCGTCATGTTGTTCTGCACTATCAATGATTTTCCGCCCTTGGTAACTGCCGGGCTTGATGCGAAAAGAGCAAAGCTTTGTCGCCTTGCTTAGATGCTACGGAGAGTGTATTTGAACAACTCGCGCAAAAGCGTGTATATGCGTCACCGTAGGTTCCTTCCTTGAGTCACCCATACCGCAAGATGAAAAAACAATTCGACGGAAATAAGGAGGACAGTTCGGCTCAAGGGCTTTTAGAGGAAAGAGGTCTATGATATGGTTAAGGATATCCATGTTGTGCTTGGGAAGGGATGTAAATTAAAACCCGTCGGAAGAACATCCGGAAGAAGCGGTCAATTTTTGGGACTTGCCTTATTGGGAGCACTTAGAAGTTCATCCTTTGCATCGGCGTCATGCACGTGGAGAAGAATGTATGTGAAAGCTTGATTGGTCTCTTCACTGAACATTAGTGGCAAAACAAAGGATGGTGTTAACGCACGCAGCGACTTGGTTGATATGAACATAAGGACCGAGTTAGCACCGAAAGAGACCGATAAAGGGCGAACATACCTTCCACGACTTGCTACACTATGTCCAAGGCCGAGAAATGAATTGTGCCAAAGCTTGCATGGTGTCAAAGTCCCGTCTCGTTACTCGCTAACATTAAGAAACTTGTTTCTATGCAAGATTTGAAATTAATTGGTATGAAGTCTCATGATTGTCATGTGCTGATGACACAAATGCTTCCTGTTGCTATTAGGGGTATCTTGCCGAACAAGGTCCGAGTGGCAATCTTGAGGCTGTGTTATTTCTTCAACTTAATTGCTCGAGAAGGTCATCGATCCGAAGGACTAGATGCTCTACAAAGCCGAGGTGGTGACGACTCTATGTCAACTTGAGATGTATTTCCCTCCGTCATTTTTCGATATTATGGTCCATCTCATTGTTCATCTTGTGAAAGAGATAAAGATATGCGGTCCTGTGTTCCTCACGTCATATGTACCCGTTCGAGAGGTATATGGAATTCTCAAGTCCTACGTGGAATCGATCTCGACCGAGAGGCGACATCATCGAAGGTTATGCAACCGAAGAGGTCATTGAGTTCGCGTCGACTACATGGCTCAGTGGAACCGATAGGTGTGCCTCTATCTCGTCATGAGGGAAGGTGGATGGTATCGGGACCATCGGAAGGAAATCAATCACTCCCGATCCGGATCGTGCGCTCAAGCCCATTTCACGGTCTTGCAACACATGACCCAACCTGCCCCGCGACATCGGCGAGCACAAAGACATGGTACGCCACTGAGAATCCGCACGGTCGGAGGTTTGGATCACGAGAAACACAACCGTCGGTTCAACGAATGGGTAAAGGTGCGAATCATGACCGGAGGCCATCAAGTGATGATACGTTGCTATGGTTGGCAAAGGGCCACAATTTACAATTGTCACATGGCAAGGATACGACATAAATGGGTACACATTTTATCTGCACTCGGGATAGGAAGAGCATACCGGAAGCTGCGGTGTCCGCATAGATGCATTCGATCGATAAATGAGGAGCTCGTACTATGGGCAAATAGAGGAGATATGAGAGCTCGACTCACGTGCTTTTCAAGATCCCCTATTTGGTGCCGTTGGGTCCATCTCCACATGTGAAGGTCGACAAATGCTGGCGTCACTACCGTGGACCTCGATCGTGTCGGATACAAAGACGAACCATTAAATCTTGGCAACCAAGTTGTTCAAGTCTTCTATGTAACCGACCAGGCAAATAAGAAGCGTCACGTAGTTCTTCATGGAAAAGAAGGATTATCGGAGTTGAGAATGTAGTGGACGAGGAAGAATACAATCAATTTGTGAGTTGCCTCCTTTGGAGACGACATCGGGCTCGAGGAAGAACCAGTGAGGAAGCTAGCTATATGCGCGTCGATCATCGTGAAGGACTATATTTTAATTAAGAAATTACTCCATTGTAATTAATTTATTCCATAACATCATGTGTTATGAACTTGTAATATGTCGACGTATATTTTGATGTCAACGTGGAATTGTAATCGCTCTGTCCTTGTGGACCGTATATTTTGGTGCATTAAAAATTCATTTCATTTGGAAAATAGTCCACCGCACTACCTTTCTAGAAACCTAAAACTAAAATTTTATGGCAAATAGTCTAACACCTTTGCAAAGAAACCGGTATACTCATGCCTAATCTGCGATGCGTCGCTGCAGAAGACGGCGTAGTCGCCCCACCTTCCACACCGCGACCAATGCTCGTGCGGTGGCCATCCTCGCAGCGCCACACCGCCCGATGGCGGCGCTTCTCTTCCCACGCGCTGGACCATGTCGCGGCGAGCCGCACCGCCCCTGCGCTCCGGTTGGTCTTGGCCGTCTCGCACACGCGCCGGTCGGCTCGTCCTCGACTTTGGCTGATGTAGTGCTTCCCAACGTCGCGCGTCTCGTCGGTACGTGTAGAGAGAGCCGAAGCACGTGGCCGCGCCTTGTGGCGGCCATGGCCGCCGTTCAAGGAACATGAGGCCGTTGCATGTCTTGGGGCGCGAGACAAGCGAGGCCGACGATGAAACAAGCCCCGGGTTGCGCGGCGGCGGGTGGTTGACGGCGCGAGGTAGCGCTCGTTGTCCGCCACTTCATCGCCTCCTCTCGCTCGGCGCCACGCGCCCCAGCTGCGTTCCTTGGACACCTTGTACAAGGCCTTACAACTATACGTACATACATTCAAGATGTTAGAATAAATAGTAGTATGTACGCACGTATATTGTAGACATAAAGATGTCGTGACGTTAATCGTAGGGTGCATAGGTCCTCCATGGGTGAGAGAGCTCGCGGCCACACGCCGACGATGTCGACGGCGACATCGCGAGAAAGAGCGGCGATCACCGACCTCCTCGCCTTGGTGCTTGCCTTGGATCGCTCGCATGCTAACCTTGGCGATTGGCGTACTCAAAACCGTGAGACGAAGAGCGATGGGAGAGTTTAATCTTGGTGATTATTAGTCTTATATCAAGAATTAGGAGTGGCGCACGTGAGGCGAAGAGAGCGCATGTATCGTCGGCGTGCGAGACGAAGAGACGGTTGCAGCGATGGTGAAGAGACACATCGCGCGGGAGCGGATATCGCGACGGCTCTATATGGGAACCGCTGCGTGATAATAATATCACCGACGGTTATTTAATAGAGCCGTATGTGATACTAGTATATTCTGAGCATGTCTCAAATTGAACCAAATGCGTGATATTTCCTGACGGTTTTATTTCCAAACCGCTCGTGATAAGCGTCATCATCACGAGCGGTTCATATTACCAACCGTCGTGATACTTCCTGACGGTTGGTAATATGAAGCGAAATGCGTGATATGTCCTCATCATGCGGGTCATAATATTACGCAACCGCTCGTGAAGTATCACAAGCGGTTGGTAATAAGAACCGTGCGTGATGAGGACATATCACGAGCGGTTCCCGAACGGTTCCAAAGGGAACCGTCGTATAAGATTAACTGAGCGGCTCGCTGGAACCGCAGCGATGAAATGTCTGCTATTACTGCTTTGTAGTAGTGATTTTTATCAATTCATTCACGAAAGAACTATTTTTACTATTTCGTCACGGCCGTAAACTCACCAAACTACAACAAATTTAGCAATCTACAAACGCACACATGGCAACTTAAAACTTAGGGTCAAAACTCTGTCAAAATTGCTGGCCGACTATAGGTCACGCACATCCCTCTCAAGAGGTCCACCGGTTCCATTTTTTCTTTAGCCATTGATTTGGGCTTCTAGCAATTAATCTGCTCCATTGACCATAGGTCGTTCTGAGTCCTGTCCATCTCAATATAGCCATTTCAAATATATACATATATATTTTTTGCAGCATGTTCTGCTACGCCAAAAAAATGGCATCATTTTCAAATCAACTATTTTTGTCGTGATGACGAATTTGACTTCCTCGCAAAAAAAAAACGAATTTGACTTTGCCTTTGCAATTTTATAGCGCCATTATTACAAGAATTATGTAAGAATACACTCTCACCAGAATATTTTAAAATCATCATTATTGAGAATTTTTTACTTCAAAATTCAAATTCAAAATGTGTAGTGTTTCCTGTTGTATATGACGTATCTCTTGCAACATAAATGGGCCACGGCTATTGATGATAGGATGGGCTTGTTACATGCTTAGAGCCCGATGGGCCTGTAATCTTGCCCACGAGCCCTCAAAAGCCCAATGGATTCTCGGGCCGTATCGGCCACTGTGAGTCTGTGTCAACGTACAAGGGCACGCTTATAAATGCTCTCAATCTGGGGCCCCCAATCAATAAAAGCAAAAACTTCTTTCCCGGCGTAGAGACTAGAGGAGGGCTCCGGTGTAAAATATCGCCCGTCCCCACTCTTTCCCGGCATCTGCCCGACGGCGAACGGCACCACCGCTCGCCGCCGGCCATGGCGTCGTCTCGTAAGCACCTCGCCCGCTTCCCCCCTCTCGCTCTACGCACCCGCTCGATCTCCCTAACCCGTCTCCTCTTCTCCCGCGCAGTCCTACTCGAGCAGCAGGAGAAGCTGCGGCGGCACGTCGACGAGTGGCGCTTCCGCTCCCGCGCCGCTCTCTCCGACCTCGGCGCCTGCTCCCCCTCAACCTCGGTGTCCTCCGACCCCGTAAGGCTCCGCGTGGCCCCCGCCGACCCAGCCGGGGCGGGCGCCGCGTCCCTCCTAACCGCCGCGGCGGCGGAGGACAACGTCGCCGTCTCCAAGTTCGTCGCTGTGCTCTCCCACTCCTGCCTCGAGATATCCCGCTTCTCTGATGCGGTACGCCGCGCTAAAACCCACTCGTTCATTTCGAATTGTAATGTGTGGTCACTTGGTTTAAGCTAGAATAGGATCACATGTCCTCAATCACATTTGATGAACTTTGAGTTTGCTATTGAATTTTGGAATTCCCTTTTGTAGTAAGTTTTTAGTGAATTGAGTTTTAGCGGTGAAACTGGGATGCATCTGATAAATTTGAACATGTCAATGCAATTCAAATGTGCTCAATGTGCAATGCTGGTTCTGAAATCTTGTGAAATTCACTTGAAAAGCTTGCTGGGGTGTGATTGTTACTTTATTTTTATTTTGACTTATTAGGCATCAAGGGATCTCTACCGGCAATTGCTTCTCTTTGGGCACAGTGCAGGGGGCCCAAGCGAGGCACTTCTTGAGGGGGAGCCACAAAAGGCGTTTGCACACTCAATCCCGTTGTTGCTTGAGGTGTATGAAATCGTCAATGGGCTGGTGGTGATCCTTGGGAACCTGCTCCGACAGCTGGATGCGATCTGCTCAGTCCGTGACAAGAATGTGCGCCCACTGAACTCGTTCAGGAGTTTAGATTTGAGGACGGTGTTTGGATCGCTTGGTGAGGGGTTTGCTGTGTTCCTTTCGCTGGATGAAGTCTTGAGGCACAATGGCTTTGTCAGGAGCTACCTATCTCTGTTCTCGAGGTACTAATTGTTAGTAGTTTACTAGGTTCATTTGGTCTGAATCATTCTACATAGGTAGGCTGGGAAGTATTAACTGCGGGTGTTTCGCTGAAAGCACATCTTCTAGTTGTTCAGTGCGGATGTAGTTGCTGCAAAACAGCAATAGCAAATATTTGTGAAGATTCATATATGGTCTACTCAAGTTGTGAATGCGTGCAGCAATGCTATATTTTTTTGAGCATGCTTACTTTGAACTGAACAGAGAATTTAGAGGAGATGACAAGTTACAGCTGATAGTAGAGATAGCTCTGCAAAGTACTTGATTTTCTGTTGTTCAGATTACGTGGAATTGTAAATCATGACTTGATGAAAAAGAAATCAAGAAAGGAAGATTGTATTGGAGATTAAGCTTAAAAAAAATCATTAAACACTGACCACTGATGCCTTTCGAAGTTCAAAATTAATGCTAATAAAATGGGTAAAATTTCTCAAGATTTCTAGATGCAAACTAATCCCAAAGTGTTTCAGTTACGTGTTAATGGACAGTAATGAAATTATTGTGGGTCTTGCTGAACTAACATGTAAGTAATTTCGTAATGCTATGCAAAATCTCTGCCACTTTTGCTTGCTACATTGAGAAAATATAACATTAGACGATACATTATCCACCCATGTATCTCACACATGCCCTTATTCAGAAAGCCTTCGAACTCATTTATCATCATGCATTAACATGTTCAGAAAATTGATCCTTTTTTGGTCCTTCCTCATAGGATGCTGAGTAAAGTGAAATCAGAGGTCAATGTATTTGGTATGTCACTTGAGGATGTAGACTTCCTTGATCAAGTAGTACACAACTTGCAGAAACTTTTTGACGTTGGTTTCTTCCATGTGAGTGTTGGTGCATCATCTTTCATCTTCTCTTGTTATTTCCCTTTTCAAACATCTATCTTGAAGTATGTTGCTGTTCATGTCACTTTATTTTTTATTTCTTTTGCAGCGATTGGTGCAAGCAGATTCACCTTTGTGCTCTTCAATAAACCTTGTTAGATCCAATAAGAAACTTTTAGATGCCTTCTATTCTTGCTTCTCTGAGAGCAGTTCTGAGATCATTCAACGCATCGGTGAGCAACATGCACTTAAGCTTAGTTATTTCAATAAATCCACTTATTATGTTTTGTATAGCATGTGGTGTATTTTCTTCAATATTGATGTCTGCATTTCAGGCTCTTTGAAGGAACTCCCCTTTGATCGAAGGACTATACTCCATCTTTTAGCTCCTTTTTTGTTTTTCACATCGACAACTGGTACTTGATTGACATGTTTGGTTTTTGATACCTTTAGATACATATTTTTTTTCTTTTTAATCCTATTGTTCTTGTTCCTCCAAAGTCCAAACTTAGAGTGTGCTTAATTTTGTTGTCTGCATTTCTCAATCTGCTTTTCAGTACTAAGATATGATTTTGTTAGGTTAGCTACAGTATAGACTCTGATTTATATACGTGATTTGCATTTTCCATTCCGCTTAATTTCTTAAGTTTCCTTTTTACCTGTTGTTATGTTTGATAATAGGGATTGCTTGGATTTACAATGTTTTGAAATTTTCTTTTCTAATTCTATTTTCCTAGCTGAAGCTCCTGACAAGAAATCAATGAACCTGCTGGTGGAGATATTTCAGTTAGTTCCAGTGGCCTACATTGAAGGTGGAAAACATATTGTGCTCTCTGACTTAGTGAGGTGTCACTGCCCTCCAGCACTATCCTTGTTGCCTCCCATTAAGGAAGTTTGTGAAGCTTTTGGTGTCATAAAGAATAACTATCTTGCACGCTTAAATGAACTGCATTCAAGGTATGCCTATTCTGCCTCCTTTACATGTAAAGCTTAGCAGGATTCTTATTGTCCAACATTCTTTGCATCCACCATTACTATTATTCTTCCAGCTTTGCTCTTTCTGTGGAGTTTTTAAAGCTTGCATATTTTTTTTTGGGTAAACTAAAGCTTTCAGTTGTATGTCTGGTTTACTTACATAAGTACACTTGGTGAGAAGCAATAGCGATATAACATTTGGATGAAATATTAGCCTCTACAATGTGGCCTTTGCCTTTTCTTTCCAGTATGTCTTGCTGGCATGTCTTATCTGGTGCATGTTACTGGATAGTCTTAATTCTAACTCTTCTACCCTTCACAAGCCTGGTCCTTCTCTAGTTTTGAATCCAGCTATGTCTGTCCTATCCAGTTCATATTGCTGGCTAGTCTTGCCTCTTGCCTTTTGATTACATTTTCCCCATATTTAATGAGCTTTTTTTCTTCTCTAGTTTTTCTATACACTTATCAAATCTACCTACCATTTGACATGTTATTTTGCTCTCCATCATTGCCAATTTAGCATTATCTGTCTTTAGAATGCCACCCTTATTTGAGCGATATCGGGAGTCCATTTATGTGTTCCTGGTGTTGAAATGATGGGTTAAAAGGGAAATAATGAGGTAATTGTTTTGACGGTATGTAGTTGGGAACCCTCAGTCAATTGCTGTACGAGGCTTAGAAAGAGGAAAGGAAATGATGGCCAGAAGCCAACTTAGCTGTTTTCTCTCGTTTATTTCATTTGGATTTTGTGGTGATTACCCTTTCCCCCCAAAGTATTTTGTGTCGATCTGACCTTAACAGGTATATGCCTATATATTTTTTTATATTGTTTATTTTGCATAGCGCAGCCCAATACACACCAATGCCCTTCTATATATTCTGAACCCCTGACTCCACCTGACTACTCATTTTGCATATGTATAATTATTTATATGGGCTTGTCACTTTGGCACTGCTAAGTGTTTGGTATAATTTTGAGCACATTTTTACTGTAAATATTGTTTGGTGCGTGCAGGGATATTCAAGCTATAAATGATTCACTATCTTGTTGGTCTGTTTCATTCCAGTCAGCCATTCATCCATCGGTAAATAATTTTTACATTTCTGGAAACTACAATACATGATGAGTTTTGATCTTCCGTGGTTTCAGTTGCAGATGCTGACTGAAGAGTGGGTTCGACATCTGCAGAAACAGATTTTGCAGGTCATATTCAAACTTGTATTCTGCTTCCTAGTTGACTCTTTCCTAATAAAAAGCGTCCTGTAAATTCAATTGGATTGTTTAATGTCTAAAACACATATTAAAGTTGAACTGCATAATCCTATAAATAGAGGGGATAAAAGAACTTTGCTATCCCTTATTGATCTGTAAAGAGGCTTCTTGCTTTCATCAAGTTCTTTGTGTTTAATTTGGTATAATTGGTGTTGTTGAGATCTGGCTTGTTGAGCCAGAATGTCTTGGGACCCCCTGCTGATAATCTGGCTTATACATCTTTGAAAGTTGACAAATGAAGTTACCACTTTGGTTGAGTGGGCAAAAAATGCTGCCCATTTTTACCCAGGCCCTCATACAGATCCCGGTCTAGTTTGAATGATGACTTGTAAAACATCAGATGCTTCTTCCTGATGACTAAGTTTCTTTAAAAAAAAAATTCTCTTTACTTTCTTCAAGCAGCTTTCATTGATCTCATGGAATTTGGAGGAAGTATTAGTGAATAACTAACAGAAGACTTCATAAGATTCAGTTCTGTAGCCTTGTTTATTTTTGCTTGCTCTTTGGTGCAGGGAGTAGTGCTTGCAGATAGAATACATATGCTTGTTCTATCAATGCTCGACCTGCATACACATCTCGAGGTACTGTATGCTTACACTTCTCAACTTTCCTTTTGCTCCCTTTATGTTTTGTTGTCTTTATTGATTCACACAATACCAACATGGGCTCGTGCTATTTTTATCTATTCCCTAGGAGGTGTCATCTGTTAGATTATGAATGGCACGTTGGCCTTCTCTATTGATCATGAGGAGTTACATACACACCCATACATAGGCCATATGGGACTGCCATATACAATAGACTAGTAACTCTATATTACAAGGATACTAATCATGTGCCCGTGTGTTGCAACAAAAACTCATATTTGTACTGAAATTTTAGCATACAATGCATACTAATCGTGTCTAAAGCATACTATTCACTCGAATGTGCAATCGTCGAATTTTCAAGTCAATTTTCTCGAAGAGAGGAGAGGGAGGGCGGCGTGGGTGGGGAGAGTGGGAGGGAGGGAGGCGGCGCGAGAGCGGGAGGCGTGTGAGAGGGAGGGAGGGCGGCACATGCGCTAGGATTGCTGCTGTGCAAAGCGATCCGAGCTCTTGGTCCTCCAGCCCGCTGATCCAACGGACACAGAAGATGGTGGGAGGACGGACGACCACCGATTCCAATTTTTAAGTAGTAGAGATATACATTAACACCCCCTCTTCAAACTCAAAGTGGGTCAGGCACGTTGGGTTTGAGTAGATGAAGACGATGATGCTCGCAAATCTGTGCCTGGGTGAAGAAATCTGCCACCTGAAGGCTGAAGTTCTGAAGGCACACACTGAAGGAGAATGGTGTTGCCCTGACAATGTGAGCATGTGAATGAGGCATCAACACCAATATGCTTGGTCAGCTCACGCTTCACATGATCATTGGCTATCTGAATGGCTCCAGTGTTGTCACACAGGAGAGACGTAGGGGTATCACAAGAAACACCAAGATCAGCCAGCTACCAATGAAGCCAGATAATCTCTGCAGTAGTAGTGGCAAGAGCATGAAGCTCAGCCTCAACACTAGAACGAGAGACCGCAATATGTTTCTTGGACAAGAGAGGACCCAAGAAAGATGCAATAGCTAGTGACAGATCGCCGATCAATAGGATCACTTGCCCAAGTGGAGTCAGCGAAAGCATGGAGCTGAAGTTGACTCGAAGATGAGTAGAACAGACGGCGAGCTATAGTGCCCCTCAAGTAGCGCAACACACGAAGTAGGTGACCATAATGAACCGAGGTAGGAGCACTAGCAAACTAGCTAAGACTGTGAACAACACGAGCAATATTTGGTCTGGTGACAGTGAGATAGACGAGACTACCAACAATGCGACGATACCTGGAGGGATCGTCAAGAGGAGTGCCATCTGTGGAACGAAGCTGAACATGCAGCCCCATGGGAGTAGTGGCTGCCCTAGTATCAGTGAGACTTGACTAAGTAATGAGATCCTCAATATAACAATGCTGAGAAAGATAATAACCAGCAGCCGTGGAGGTGACCTCAATCCCCAGGAAATACCCGAGTGGTCCCAAATCAGACATCATAAACTGCTCACTGAGTTTATCTTTCACAAAAGAAATATACTTGTCATCCCCTGTAATCAGCATGTCATCCACATATAGCAAGAGAAGAGTACATCCGCACTCATATGTGAATAAACAAAGCAGGATCATGTCACTAGGACTGAAACCAGTAGCACAAATCACAGAACTGAACCGCTCAAACAAAGCATGAGGGGCCTGCTTGAGACCATAAAGTGCACGATGAAGTCAACATACTCTGGTGGAGCCTCCACACTAGGAGGTGGCTGCATGTATACCTCACGAAGATCACCATAAAGGAAAACATTCTTAACATCCATCTGTGAGATAGTCTAGGAATGAATCACAACAATTGCAATCAAGGTCCGAACATTAGTCATATGAGCCACGGGAGCAATGTCTCATTATAATCATGACCCGGGGTCTGCTGAAAGCCACGAACAACTAGACGTGCCTTACAGCGTTTTACTGAACCATCGGACTTGGTCTTAACCTTATAAACCCACTTGCAAGTGATAGGTACAACCTGAGAAGGTAAGGGAACAAGCTCCCAGGTCCTAGTGTGCTCTAATGCTGCAAGCTCCTCAGACATAGCTGATTGCCACTCAAGGACAATGGTTGCCTCCTGATAAGTACAAGGCTCCTGAATAGCTCCAATAATTGGAAAACCATATCGGTCAGGAGCAGGAATGGTAGTATGATCACATAAAGCATACCTCGGTGTCAGTGGTATAGTAATAGAAGTAACTATCGGTGGCTGGGAGCGACGACTATAGTGGAGAGGATATGGATGAACAGTGGGCACTGGTGACAAGGTGGAAGGTGGAGAAGGTGGAGAAGGCAACTCTGTAGTTGGAGAAGGAATAGGAGGAAGATAGAAAAAAGAGACTATGAGAGGTGGATGAAGTGGTGGTAGAGTGGAAGAAAGGTCGATCCTCGACAAATGTGAGTATGTGACATCACGAGAGATGCGAATACAACGAGTTGAGGGATCATAGCACTGATATCCCTTATGCTTAAGATTGTATCCAAGGAAGACACACTCAACTACTGAGGAGTTAGCTTAGTGCGTTCACGTGGTGGAAGAAGAACATAGTAGGTGCAACCAAAAATACGGAGATGATCATAACCAGGGGGAAAACCAAACAAGACCTCTCTAGGACACTTCCCCTCAAGACGAGAGGAAGGCTGAAGGTTGATGAGATATACAACAGTGGACACGACCTCAACCCAGAAATGGGAAGGAACAAAGGAAGCAATAGAGAGGGTACAAGCAGTCGCAATGGGGTGACGGTGCTTGCGCTCAGCTACAACGTTCTGAGCATGAGCACCAGGGCAAGAGAGTTGGGGGAAGGGTACCCTCAGAATCAAGAAACCGACGAAAAGCTGTGGAGATGTACTCTCCCCTGAGTCAGAATGGAAAACACGAATAGCAGTGGAGAATTGAGTATGAACCATGCGAGCAAAGGACTGATAATATACAATAGCTTAGAGTGATGCCTCATAATATAGATCCATGTATAATGAGAATGATCATCAATGAAAATGACAGAGTGATGATGACCACCTTCGAAGCAAAAGGAGCTGACCCCCAAACATCAGAATGAATAAGATCAAAAGGACAACTCGACCTAGATGAGATAGACCGTCGTAGAGACTGCTTCCCCCCAGAAATGAGGGAACAAAGGAGGAGATGGGAAGAGTACGAGCAGTCTCAATGATGTGACGGTGCTTGCGTCCAACAACACCATTTAGAGCATGAGCACCAAGACATGAGAGCTGAGAAAGACTACCCTCAGAAAAAAGGAACTGATGAAAGGTTGATGAAAGATACTCTCGTCCAGAGTTAGAATGAAAAAACATGGATGACAGAAGAGAATTGAGTATGAACCATCTGAGTAAAAGACTGATAGATGGAAATGAACTGTGAACGGTGTTTCATGAAGTAGATCTAAGTGTATCAAGCGTGGTCATCAATGAAGATGACATAGTAATTGTGACTACCCTTTGAAGCAAAAGGACCCCAAACATCCGAATGGACCAAATCAAAAGGACAATCATATCGAGAAAAGCTGGAAGGGTATGAGAATTGTACTTGCTTGCCAAGTTTGCAACCTTTGCACTGAAATTTTGTGTCAATAGAAATAAGACCAACACCTTGATGAATCAAGATAGAGAGGCGTGAGCCACACAAGTGCCCCAAGCGATGATGCCATTGAGGAAAAGACTTGCAAACAGAAGTAGATGCAAAAGGACAAGGTGCAGCTCGTAGATATGAACTGTTTTGTTAGGTTCGATGATAGCTCCTACTTTGTGCAAGATCGTCGAACAAGAGTTATCATTGGTATAGGTCATTGTCAGAGAGGTTTTGCAGGGCTCTATGTTTTTGATCGTCTGAGTCTCCCATTATCCTCCATTTCTGGTACTGCTCCTACTGCTATTCCTTTATCCTCTATTGTTGGTTCATCTACCCCTTGTCCTTCTGATACCAGCTTCGATGGCAGAGATCAACGGGAGAGGGAGAGGTAGCACACCGGTTCCGACTCGCCGGAGGATCGCCGGTGACGGCAAGGATGGTGGCGGCTAGACCTGGCTAGTCCCTAACCCTAACGCTAACCCTAACCTTATGCTTTGATACCATGTTAGAATTTGGGAGAGATAATTTTGCTATTCACTATTAGATTTTGGGAGGGATTTTGCTATTCACAACTGTGCAGCTTATTTATTAATTGAGAGGTTATATATAGACATTGTTACATAGGACTCATGGGCTACATACTCCACATGTGCCAAGAGAGAGATAGAATGCACAACACTCTTAACACCCCCTTTCAAACTCAAGGTGGATCAGATGCACTGAGTTTGAATAGATGAAGCCGATGCTGTTCTCGAGTCCGAGCTTTAGTGAAGAAATCTGCAACTTGAAGCTTTGAGGGAACATACTTGAGGGTGATGGTCGGCTGCTGACAATGAGATCGTGTGAAAAATGCATCAACACTAATGTGCTTTGTCAGCTCATGCTTGACTGGATCACTAGCAATCTGAATGACACTTGTATTGTCACAAAAGAGGTGTAGGATTGTCATAATGGACACCAAGATCAATCAAGAGACATCGAAGCCAAATGATCTCTGAGGTGGTAGCAGCAAGAGCTCGAAGCTCACCCTCTGCACTAGAGCGTGACACGACACCGCAGTCTGCTTCCTGGACTTCCAGGCAATGAACGAAGTACCAAGTAGCAGAACAACGACATCAATAGTAGTTGCAACAGTAGTCAGAGCTCAAGCAGAGGAGATACCACAGTAGTCGCCGGAGCAGAGGAGGTCCTCGCTAGGAGTAGAGGAGGCGGTGGCAGCCTCGTCGGAGCAGAGGAGGTCCTCGCGGGGAGCAAAGAGGTGGTCGCTGGGAGCAGAGGAGGCGGCGACAGCCTCATCGGAGCAGAGGAGGTGGCGGTGGCGTAGATCCGGTCATGAGGTGACGGCTACGGCGCGGATTTGTCCTCAGAGCAGAGGTTGGTGAGCTCGGCGGCGGCGGGGGCGGCGCTCGTCGAGGAGGCGCTGGATCCCGGCACAGAGGAGGCGGGGGGATCCCACGGCGTGACGAGGACGAAGCACTTGTTGAGGAGGCGTTGGATCTCGGCGTAGAGGAGGCGGGGATCCCGCGGTGGCGGCGGTGTCGGGCGACGACAGAGGAGGAAGGTCGAGGCAAGGCGTGTGCGGCGCGGATCCAGGCGATGGAGCAGGGGCACGACCTCCAGGCGAAGAGACGACGGGGACGAGGCGCTCGTCGAGGAGAGGCCAGATCCCGATGCAGAGGAGGCAAGGATCCTGTGAGCAGGCGAGCACGAGGCGGCGATGGAGCTCGATGGTGCGGCTCAGGGCCCATTGGCCCGAGCAGAGAGGAGGCTCGCAAGATGGCGGCGGTGGTTTTAGGAAATAGGGTGAGGGTTAGGGAGGAATAGCTCTGATACCATGTTAGATTTTGGAGAAGGATTTTGCCATTTACAACTATGCAACTTATTCATTAATTGAGAGGGTATATGGGCCTCATGGACAACATACTCTACATTGTTATATGGGCCTCATGGACTACATACTCTACTTGGGCCGAGAGAGAATGTACAACACTCTTAGCATTCACAACTATGCATCTTATTCATTATTGAGAGGGTATATATAGACATGGGTTACATAGGCCTCATGGGTTACATGGGGCAAGAGAGAGAGAGAGAATGTACAACTCTTAACAGACATATCGATGAATGATGCTCGAATCGGGACCTCTGCACTCATGTAGAGAACACTCATCACATGATCATCTGCAACCTGCCAAGCACGAGCTCCTACAAGATCAATCTCATGGAGTGACGAGCGATCCTTGGTGAGATGTGAAGCAAGTCCAATTGATCGAAGCAGCACGCGAACTGAGGAGGCCCACTCTCGGTAGTTCTGGCCATTAAGCTTGATGTCAGACGACAAGAGAGCATCACTACCAAGGAACGGGTCAAATGTTGCCATGAGTACCAAGTTCGCTGCTCAGCCCAAATTACCAAGAAATTCGAGAGTAGACCAGGTGGCAAGTACAGGCATCAGCGGAGGCACGAGGCACAACAGAGAGAAGAACACTACCGAGAGCAGCCGGACGATGGGCTCCAGGAAGCGGAGCACCGAGCAGGGCCAGGCGATGGGCTCCAGGAAGCAGAGCACTGAGCAGGGCCGGGTGGGCGTTGGCAGAGGCACGGGGTAGAGTAGAGAGCAGAGAACCACCGAGAGTAGCTGGGAAACTCCAGGAAGTAGAGCACCGAGCAGGCCAGGCGATAGCTGCGACAACGAGGCGACGACGAGCTCCGAACGACGAAGCAGAGCCAGGCGACGGGCTCAGTGACGAAGCAAAGCCGAGCGACGACAAGCTCCGTAGAGCTGGGTGACGACGGGCTCCAAGAAGCAGAGCTAGGCGACGACGAGCTCCAGGTGACAGGCTCAGAGCGACGAAGCAGAGCCAAGCGATGACTGATCTAGGCCCAGGTGACGATGGCGACGACGGATTTGGGTGGAAGGTAGTCAATCGATGGCGGATCCGGCCGGGAGACGACCAATCGGTGGCAGATCCAGCCGAATCGAGCTGGCGGCAATGGGAAACCAGGAAGAGAATCGAACCACGAGAGAGGGAGAGGGAGAGGGAGAGGAAGAAAAGTAGCACGCTGATGATGGCTCGTCGGTGACAGCGAGGATGGCAGTAGCCGGACCGGGTCTAGTCCCTTAGGCTTTGATACCATGTACTATTATGAATGGCACGTTGGCCTTCACTATTGATCACAAGGAGTTATATATACACCCATACATGGGCCATATGGGCCTGCCATATACAATAGACTAGTAACTTCGTATTACAATTTACGAAGATATATACATTAACATCATCAATTTATTGTTGTAAGCATGTTGATTGTCCTACTAACAGGGAACTCAAAATTTGTAATTATTTGTTCCAGTAGTACCTTTTTGGATACCTTTCACATTTCTTCCTTTTTTTGCTTAGTACTATAGTAATTTTCTTGATAAGTTATCTTGACTATTTTTTCTGATGCTCACTGGAAGGTTCCACTGAGAAGGGAGAAAGCCAAATCTCTTTGCCAGATGATTGTGTCATTGAAGGTAGTAGAAAACAACTTACTTTTTCTTGAAATATAAATTACCTTTTTTGTTTAACATTGTACTAACCCTCTTGTATTAGTCCATAGGAGACTTGTTCCACACAAAAGGGCCTAGTATAGTGCGCAGTCTTCCTCACATAATCAACATCATTCAATCAGATATTGAACGACTCATAGTACCATTAAAGGTCCATCCACCAGCCGCCTGAACTGTATATATCTTTTTCTTTGTTTTTTTACAGAGCCTAATGGTCCCTGTTTCTTTGCTTGTTTTAAGCAGACTAAACTGCAAAGTGAAATAGCCAAGGAGAGTCAAGTGAGCAAGACAGGATTTCTTAGCTCGTTGATACGTGGTATGTGAACTATTCCCTTTTTTTTTTTCTTTTGCACAAGAGAAGCATATAAATATTGTTTTTCTAAAGTTTCTTATACCTGAGAGCAGAAGGCACTATTCAGCCTGTTTTACGCACTCCTGTTCATTGAAAGATGCTCTGTTCTAGATGTAGTAGGGCATAATTACCAACTGTTTGAAACACACTTTCATTTAGGTTGCACATATTCAACTAAATTCCTCTTCCCTTTGAATAAAAGGTTGTAATGGATCATCATATATAGTTACATTCCTTCTTCATGTGTACTCCCTTTTTTTTTTTTTTTTTTTAGAACGACTTTGGAAGACAATGATAGGCAATGTTTCACAAATTTGTGCCAACTGTTAGGTTACGTCCTTTTAGCTAGTTTGACATGTTTTCATTAGTCCTTCAAGCAAGTGAGCCAGTCGTGGCCTCTAACCCAACCGGGGAACGGACCGGAGGGAACCGCAGAACAGTCACACAGAAGATGCCTCTAAACATACTATTTTCACATATCATAATCCACTTATTTTCTTGTTTGCTTTATTTTTTTGATGCTTCTGATATGGAATGGTATTGGCTTTTAGGTGGTGCAGACATGGAGGCGAGGTTTCTTGATTCACTTTCAATGGTAATATATCTCGGAACAGTTATTATTGTAGATAATTATGCAAATCATTATGTTTGTATGTTGGCTGTTTCCCCTCATGGTAAGAGGATTTGCAGCACATGCTGAAACTAAATGTTTAATGAGGTCATGTTGACATCAAGTCACTTAAATTTTAATTTTCTTTCTTTATTTGTTTACAACACAGGCATTTATTATCTTTCTGTAGTTGTATGTCTCTCTGCCTAATCCTTGAGATATTTACCACTCTGGCACTCTGACTATCCTGCTGCTGACTATCTCTCGATTAAAGAGGAAAATGCTCCAAAATTTTAATGCTGTTTAATTAATTTTAGTTGCTAGGAAAAAATAATAGGTTGGCAGTTGGCTTAAGGTTTCCTGTAGCTGCTTCTGATCAAGACAGACAGTGATTGGCTGGAGTAGACACTCAAGTTGACATTTGGTGTTTATGATTATTACGGAACTAGTAGTTGTTGAGTCAGTATGTGTTGAACATGCTGGATAGCCTTTATCAGATTGAGATGGTCCCTTTTTTCCAGCTAATTGTCAGTTACAAATGTTAAAATTACCATTTTCTCTTGAGTTACTAACATGATTTCAGTTGATTTGTTTGGCTCAATGATTCTCTTCCTAAAACTGGTAACTATATTTGGTTTTGCTTGTCTCTGAATTACTCCAGGTTCTGATATCATTGCAATTGCTGGAAGGAGGTGGAAGTTCTTGGAGGCAGCTGACGCTTTCTATTACAATGGATATTCTGCACAGTCTGGTACGCCAGGGTCATCAGGAAAAAAATAGTGCCTTTTGTGATAGATAAATGTAGCCTACCATGTTAAGAGATAACCAGGATTCTTGGCACCAATTTCCAACTCAACAACATATGAAGCCAGCTCAGTAGTTTTTGCGCCTGCTATAAGCCACAAAAGCTGTGCTGCTTGTCTGAAGGGAATGTAAATTCATCAAAATGCACCTCAAGAGGCTTTTAAGTGCATTTTATAGCACAAGGACTAATTGAGTTAGGCAGCTAGCACTTAGCACAGATTAACGAAAGTGGGATTGTTGTGGTCGTTGGTTGGGTACAGGTCCGAGGACCGAGGGTAGGGCACTCGCCCTCATCTAACCGCCGGCAGGGCTCTTCCTTGTCGAGGTATCGAGGCTCTGAGGCTTAGTTGAACTTTTGATTTCTCATTCCCCAACAGTTACCACAACATTTTGTATCAGAGCCACTCACCATGGCTTCTGGTGCCGCACTATCTCTCTTGGAGAAGTTGAAGGCTAACAACAAAGACCAGAAAGTCTTACTCAACAACGTTGACCCTTGTTTGTGTGACGCGACGTCGCCATCGTATCTTCTTGTCAACATGGGGCCACTAAGCACTTCAACCGTGGCCACCACCGTAGCTCGAGGACGAGGTGCCTCGCCGCGAGGGGTGTAATGTTATGGAGCAAGAAGCGAAACACTGAAGAAGGTGCGCGAACAGCATGGAGGGTACGGCAGCGCATGTGAACAGTGTCAAGTCATTGTAGCGGCTCGTGAACAGTCCCACCGGTGTTGTATCGCGTTGTTTCCTATACGTGGCTGATGAGTTTCCTAAGATAAAGAATATTAGTTTAGGTAGATTATTTTGGGATTTCTTATCTATCTAGTTATTGTTAGAATGAGATCTTATTTATTAGGAGGTTATTTTTAATAGTTGGAAAGATTAGATTGGATTGATAGGTTTCCTTATAGATTATTATTTCTTAGGCGTCAAATCGGGTTGTCTCTATAAAAGGATAGCATATATCCATTATCAATCAAGCAAAGAAATAAACAAAATTAATCCCTAACCGGTTGGCTAAAGGTCAAAGCCTCCTTGTTCGTTAGGAAGAGTTTCGGCCGAGCTTGGAGGGTGATCCCTCTCCTCCCTGGCTAATTAGGCCTCAAAATCTCGCTACCTCGACAGGAAAGAGCCCTATCGGTGGTTAGATGAGGGCAAGTATCTCCCCTTGGTCTTCGGACCTGTACCCAACCAACGACCACAACAGGGATGTGGTTGAGACATGGAGATATTTCTTTGTGCACATTTCCATCTTGAATTTAGTGTGAATTGGATCAGATGAGCGGATCATCACCTAGTCTTTTAGAGTTGATGTAAAACGTTTTGAGATGCAGATTTCATCTCTTGATCTTCAGTTCATGTCATTATGTAATTCTTTGTTGCTTGTTTTACTTAATGCATGGCTTGTTTTGTTCCATTGTTTGTAGCACTAATTTTTGTAGCCATGAAGCAGGGTCACTTGGATGTTGAGTTGGTTAGAGTGAGGAAGCTTTTATCAAAGTTCAGAATTCTTTCAAATTTCCAGTCTCTGATTGACGAAAGAACAAATTGTAGCTTTTTATATTGGAGAAAAGAGATGCTTGCCACTTGGTTATCTATGGTATACGGAGATGCTTGCAAATTGTCTTGGCTACAGTAAGTATGTAAGATATTAATGAAGATCTCATAATGTTCTTATAACCATATGCTTTTACAACATAAGTTGAATGATAGTTATTACTATCATGATGATCTCATAATTGATAGCTGTGCATAAGTTTGAACCAAGGTTATTAAGTCGGCAAGTCGACACTACCCTCCTAGTGACTGCTTGCCGACTAGTCGACTAGTCAACAGGTATTGTTCATATGACAGTGATATGTATGTACACATGTATATACTATATACCTTATATTGCAGTGATTGAAAAGTATATATAGCTTGAATTAAAGAGAGGATCGATGACTTACATGTTTTAAGTCCAAACTCCATTTATTTGACTTGTTGAATCCATCTTTGAAGCATGATTTGAAACCTTCATGTTGCACAATTAAAAAAACAAGAATAAGCATATGATGAAGGTAAACTATAATGAACTCATACAATACCTTCAAGAGAGAGCAATATAGTGCCATGAATTAAAAAGGACAATACAAATCATACAACATAACAACAAATAAATGAGCAATTAGAAAATTAAGCATCTAAAACATTAAGTTCTCAACAACAATAGCGTTCTACACGATAGTTAAGTAACACGATAACAAGTTCCCAAGTCTCAAATAGCAAAAATAAAGCATAATCATCACAATCCATCAACATGGCTTAACACAAGCCTCAAATCAAATGTCATCCAACTCAAGATCATCGAAATGGCTCACATTTCCACTCGGTTCACCACTCATGAGTAGGACTAGGTGGAGATTCTCCAAAATCATCAACGTCCTCATCATCAAGCACAAAATTATCATCATCACCATCATCTTCATTATCAGGCTCCGACTCATCAACCACCCTTGTTGCACGAGCAGCACTACGAGAGTAACATATCACCTCACCATGAGCTCTTTTAGGAAAATTGCGACCTTGAAGCGCACTTGATGCACCAATGGCTTCATCAACATGAGCTCATGTAAGATCATCGTTCCCATGATGAACTTCTTCGGCACCAATATCAACCCACTCATTGTCCCATTGAAAATCATCTAGGATTAAGGGGTTGAAATTGCGCCCTTCCTCTTGCTTCCTTTGAAACCGATTTGTAATCTTCTGGTTATATTGAATGTAGACCAAATCATTCAACCTCTTGTGCTCTAACCGATTTCTCTTCTTGGTATGAATCTACAAATAAGAAACAAAATAATTGAACCATTGTCATACTAACGGCTCCAAAATGAACACTTGAGTAATTGAATACTTACAAACTCAAAGGTGCTCCAATTGTGCTCACAATCGGAGGCCAAACAACAAAGACAAATTATACGCCTTGCAAATACTTGGAGCTCTAGAGCAACGCCACCAAATGCACCCCACCAAAGAACTAGAAAGGCAAGAATCATAGCCTATGCTAGGTCTTGGAAAGAATGGAAGCTTAAAATTAAATTGAAGTTAGTGATACTTACTAGGTGACTTATCCTTTTGTTGCTTGATTGTCAATTGACTTGAAAAGCCTCTTTGCATGTTCTCATAATCATTGGTTTGACTGCTTATCTTGGCTTGCTTGTCGTCCTCAATGATCATCTTCTCAAGCACATCATTAAACATGGTACAAAGCCTAGAAGCATATCCAATATTGGTCTTTCTAATATCAAAAAATCTATTTGGATTCAAGAACAATGCAGCCCCATACAACTTCTGCTCCATTTGGTCTTCCCACCGCCGATCTATGATTGCTATCACCTTCTTGAGTTGCGATGGCTTGTTTTCCAAAGAGTCATTGATCTTCTTCTTTGCAAGATCCATGGCTATGGTAACCTCTGGCATTGTCGGCTTCTCATCGTCGTTGACGATCCTCAACACAATGATAAGTGGTTGTGACGCTCTAATGCAATTTCCATTGCATTCCAAAATCAAGTAGCAATAACTGTTTCACACACCTTTCTGCCTACCTCTGTGCTAGACAATTTGGATCTATTCCAATCATCAATAACAAAGAGACCTTTCAAAGATGTCCTATGCCTCCATAAGCTCTGCAAAGTGAGGAAAGCTGTAGCAAATCGAGTAGCTGCAGGTGGTCTCACAAGGTCCCTCCCACCTGTCATCTCCCTCATCTTGTCAAGAACCCTTCCATGCCTGTAGATAAATATGGTCACTCGCTTGGCTTGTACAATGCACTTCTTGAACTCTGTTATCTTCCCAATGTCCTCCAACATGAGGTCCAAGCAATGAGTTGCACAAGGGGTCCAAAATAGAGTTGGAATCCTCTTCATTAGAAGTTTGCCTGTTGCCTTGAAGTTAGCACCATTATCTGTGACCACCTGAACAACATTTTCCTGGCCAATCTCATTGATCTTCGTCTCCAATAAATTTGCTGACATGTGGGCATCGACTGACTTACTTGAGGCATCAAAAGACTCCAAGAAGAAAGTTCCTTGTGGACTATTGAGACTATTGACAAGGAAACTAATCAAGTGTCATCCTCTCCTATCTGTCCAACCATTTGACATAAGTGAGCAACCAAACTGTGTCCAAGCATACTCATGCTGCATCCTCAACTTGTCAGTATTCTTTTTGGCCTTCTCAAGCAAGGGTAGCCTCAAGTCATGGAAAGTAGGTGGCTTAAGCCCAGGACCATACCACCCGATGGACTCAACCATAATCTCATAGCTTCTTTTGTTGGCAGCATTGAATGGTATGCCATACTCATAGAAGAAATCAGCAATGTGTTCAGCCACCCTCTCCTTTTCTTCCTTGGTCCTCATAGTTTGCTCAATGGTAACTTGACCCTTACCCTTATGTCTTTCCTCAACAACCACTTCAGGTGGCTTCCGAATCATAGAAGCAACTGATTTAGTTACCTTCGGTGCAGCTTGCTTTAAAAGCGCCAACGCCGATTGCTTTCTTTTGGTGGTAGTCCTGGAGCTTGCAACTGTCTTAGCGGAGGAGCCTCTTGTGCTCCCTCTAGATGATGCCACTTGTGCTTGGATTTCTTGAACTTCATCAACATCACCATCACCTCCACCTCCACCTTCATCATCTAGCTGAAAGGGTTTTTTTTCTGGCATTCTTGAACAAGTACTCACGCATCTCTTTCATGATAGGTGTGGTTGTTTTCGGACATTTCTCCACATCTCCATAGCCTCCCACTAGGTGTTGCTTCAATCTTCGTACTCGGGCATGCATTTGCTTGCCACAGCGTGTGCATTGGACGATATCTTTTTTTGTCAAGTCCGGCCAAAACCCATATTTCCATCCCTGGTCTTTGGACTTAGCCTTCCACTTAGGATCATTAGTTGGATCATACCCTTCTGTACCTGCTGTCGGATTTAGAGTTGAAGCTGAGTTGGAGTTGAAGATTGCTCTGCCATGATGCCTACATATGCACAAAACATAGAGCTATCTTTAGTTCATAAAATCACAATCACACAAAGATGTTGTTCTGTGCATATCTCCTTCACAGTCACAATCACAATCACATATGCATAGAGTAGATAAGCACAGAGCATATCTCCTCCAGCCCCAAATCCTTCGATCCCTCCTCCCCTCCCTTAGCCCCAAATCCATCGAAAGCACAGAGCAACATATCTCCTCTAGCCCCAAATCCTTCGATCCCTCCTCTCCTCCCTTAGCCCCAAATCCATCGAACCTCCGGCCCCACGCAAATCCCTCCTCCCCTCCCTTAGCCCTCTCCCTCGGCCCTCCTCAGCCTCACCTGGGCGATGGAACAGAGAGGAAGAGGATCAGAGGAGCATACTTGGGCGACGGGAGCGGCGGGAGCTGCGGCCTTCACCTCCTCCCGCGGGCGAAGGGAGCTGCGATGACTGACGAAGGGCGAGGCGAAGGAGCCGTGGACGGCGGGCGAGCGAGCGTGAGCTGCGGCGAACGGTGAGGCGATGGCGGGAGGCGGTGGCGCGTGGGAGCCGCCCGAGGCGCGATGGATCGGATCTGGGCTTGTATGTGAGCTTCCTTCGGTGCCCGATTGCCCTCCCTCACTGGACAATTCATCACTCACTCCCTCTATCTCTTTGGCCACTGCCTCTAACAACCGGGCCCCACATCCCTCCTCCCAAGTCGCCCGACTTGCCGGCGCAAGTCGAGTCGCCAGCTCCAGTCGGCTCTTCTCCGCCGACTTGTCGACTAATCGATGACTTAATAAGCATGGTTTGAACCAAGCATCAAAAGATCTTTCACTTGTTCAACCTTTTTTAGATGTCTCAGCTACCAGTGGTTTTTCTTAAGTTGATTATTTTTTACTTGACAGGAACATCATCGATGCATTTTCTGATGGAATGTGGCTTCTTAGACTTGGGAATGTGGGAACAGTTACTCTTCAATGTTATGAGGAAGAAATTGAGAATGCTCTGAGAAAGGTGTGGACCAAGGCCTATGTATACTGTTGTGTTGAGGACAAGCTAGGGAATTCCATTTTGATTAGAAACCAAATTAAGGCCTGTTTTAGTGTAACCGTATAAAAGCAGTTAACACTTGCATGCATTATGCATACATCACTGCCCCTTGCAAAATGAAGTCAGTACCATACTACTATGTTCAAATTAAACAACTAGCGAGTGCACTTATAGAACATCCAAATACTAAATATCAGCATACGAGTAATGCCTTAGGAATAGTTGTTTCATGGCTGCTTCTAGCTTTTGCAGTTTCCTTATGGATGGTATATTTAACTTCTGAATTTTTGGTCCTCTTTTCTGTAGGAGGTTGTTGCTCCTCTGTGTAGAGATATTGAGACAGATCTCCGACTTCATGTTCATTCCACTCATTTGAAAGGAACGGTCTTTGTGAACCCAACAAAGGTTATGAACTGCATTTTATGAATTGAGTAGTGTGCCGTTTGTTTTCTGATGCTGACACTACTGTATTTACACTTTTGGTCAGACTGGGGTTCGTAACCTTTCATGGTACTTAAGAATGAAGCCCTTGCGACTACCTTTCAAGTTTGTTGATGTTAAATTGCTCGTAGAGAACCATCTAAATTGTGCATTTTATACTTACTCAGTGATGTCTAACTATGATTACAAGGTACGTACCATGCTCTTCCTATGGCAGATCAGAACTATTGTGTGAAACTTATGAAGTATATCGTCAAACACTTGCTTATGATTGTGATGTTGAGTATATTCTAGATATATGCAGAGATGCATCAACTAGGAGAGCTGAAATATGGTGTTGAACTGGAAGATTTCCATCTTAGTGTGGATACTATGGATCAAGATTTTGATCTAAAAAAAATCATGCAAAATCTTGATTCATTTAGTGAGAAATACTCCTACAACATTGTCAAACAGGTGGGTACTAATACAACTTAAGTCCTTATGCCCTGGAAGTAGGACGTTTTAGTAATCATAGTTCATGTGAACTCATTTTCAAGTCAATGGAACATAAGAAAAATCTTAATATTTCTGACAAGAATAGTCATAAATCCCCTTTGTATGCCCTGAGCCCCTGAGAAGCAAGATTTCATATATTTTGTAGTAGTGCTGATGTATTAGTGTGTATAAAAGTATTTAATTAAGATATATTTTCCTACTTCACACTTTCTAATATTATGCCTAAATTGCAAGTGTACATTCCAGCAAAATCTCTCTCTGCTTGCGAAGTATTTTTTTTTGTGGAACTGATTTTTTTTTTTCTAATAATTTATTTTATGCAGGTGTTTATTGAGAATGATCTGGATGGTCAAGGCCGAAAAAATTTAAGAGTTTTATGTGTCGAACACATTGCATCTTCAACTGCCATGTGCAATTTACAGCAAATTTCTGCAGCTTCAGACTCCATTTTGATGTTCTTAAACCGGATGTTTGTAGATCTTCATGAATTGCTTCAAAGCGACAGTGAAATTGATTTATTGAAGGATTTTAAACATTCAGAGGTAATTTTTATTCCTAACATATTCATACTGTGTTACTTGTGGTTTATGGGGTGAAATATACTTGCTCTGTCACTGAGGATTGGCCAATTTTCCCTAGGGCTGCAACTTGTTCAGAACACATTGAAATGTTTTTCATATGAATTATTTAAGCTATCCAATTCAATTAACTTTCATAGCTTATACCAGAACACTGGAGTGTCCAGTGCACATCCTGCTACCCAAGGGGAGCTGAAATTTTCCCTAGGGAAGCTTGGACTTGGAGATCATACTCTGGACTTGCTTGAACAAGTACAAGCTGTTGTTACCAGAATAGGCAACGTACTAGGTCTGATGATAATACTTACAGCTGGCTGTACCCGCTATTCCAACAACATCTCACGGTGTGTTTTCAAAAACTTCCTCATTAGAACTTATTATTGCATGTTTTTCTTCATCAAGTAGGACCTTTTCATACTTGTAGTTATGTGAGAAAACCCAATAATGACTTGAGCTACTCAACAAGTTGCAAGCTAGTGGGTTGGGATGATGACATTGCTGAAATTGGGAAAATCTTGGATATGGGCACAAGAAACAAGGATGTATCAGAGAATAGATTTCAGCCGTTTCCATCGTTGGTAATAAACTTTTCACAGGTACTCTCTTTCTTTCACTAGTTACTATCTTTGCTAGTTTTCTAGTATATATATTTCCAAGCCACGTGGAACTATGATTTCAGTCGACAAATGAATTATACTGCAATACTTACCATGCATTTATGTACCAGTACCTCCGAACACTGTATCCCCGTTTGACTACCATTTAATATAATGGTCATAAGGTAGATAGACACCTCTACCTTTTTCACGTCAAAAAAAAACCCATTCTGTGGTTTGGCATTTGCATCACACACCTGCTTTATTCTCCCAGTGTGCTGAAGGAGTGAAGGGTATTTATTACGTTGTTCCTCAATGATGAGGAAACTGATGTGCCATCTTGTACGTTGTACACTTAGTAGTCTGGACGAGTACCACTATGGCTAATATGCTGCTTTATGCTATATTATTTTTCTAATGGTAAAACATGGTTACTAGTCGAGGGCACTATTGGTACATCCCCTGAGTTCAGTGCATGCATGTCCTGATTGTGTGTGCAAAAAACCAGCATGTTTTGGTGTGCACAGTTTGCTGCATTTCCACATGCATGAAATATGTATATGGTTTCCCCAGACATCTGCGAAAATGATTATTTTTTTGAGGAAGTGCAAAAGCTTTGCACATCTTTTTATTAAGCAGAAATAAACAAACTGAGAACCGGAAAACAAAGGCAAACACAAAAGGAAAGAAAACACAAAAGAAAAAAAGGGGGGGGGGGGGCAGACAAAAAGACTCCTAGAACGACCAGAGCCCTGCCGAAACTACTGTTAAGAGGAAAAGAATACAAAAAGACGACACCGATTCACCCTAGCTAGCACCTTACAAAGCTACTCCTACTCCACTGGAGCACCCCGTCTAGGCGCAACAGCCATACGCCAAAGGTGTAGCTCATCATGAATACCAGCCAGTCCAAAGGTCTAGCGCAAATGATTATGAGAATATAATTGAAGATATTTGCCTTTATGTTTTCATTTTGTAATCATTTTCTGACAGCTTAACTTTTCATGCGTGCTCGTAGAAGTTTCAGAGCAATGAACTTAAAGAAATGAAGGATTTCTTTCGAATTGTTCCATCACTTATTGCCAACATGGTGGACTCTAGATTTCTTCTCAAGGATAAACTATTAAGACGAGGGCATGAAGTCAAGAGCGCTGTCCATACTAACGATGGTTTGCTACTCGGAGTTGCTTTTGTCCTCAAGGTAACTTTGCTCTGATGCAATGCTTGTTTCCTGCTATTTTGCTTTACCAGGACCATATATGAATGTGTTCTTGTGGCTGCTGATTTACCTTGCTGGTAGTTACATTATCTAGTTTCTGATGCTATGGTTCTTTTCCTGTGCTTATAAGTTCTTGCTCCCAGGTTAGTGTATAAATACTCTACCGTGCTTCTGTTCCAATCTGATGTCATTTTCAGGTTTTGGAACAAGAAAACTCATTCGATGAACTCAATTGGTTTGCTTCCACAAAAACAAAATTCGAGGGAGAGACGGTGGACAGGGACGACAAGAAAACAGACAGAAGCATGAGTGGGGCTGCTTTCACCAATCTAAAACTTTGGCGTTCAAGTCCACCCGTTAGGACAGAACTACATAAGGTACTTGTGTTATCATCTTTGTCCATTCATTCTCTCTGCCTAATGATAGGTCCATATCGGATTGGGTCATAAGAAGGCAAGGTTTTTCTTTTCCTTTTGAGAACTAAACTTCCCTCATTGTTCCATAACAGGGTGTTGTTGACAAGGGAATGCGCTACCGGCAGGAGATCGAGCTTGTAGAGTGCGGCCTCAGGCTTGCTAGAACAGTTTTGAAATGAGATTATCAGATAATACGATGCCTTCTCGTTGTTTCCTGTTGATGATTTTGTATGAGCTTAGTAGTAATTTTTGCATGTAGTCTTAACTCAATTATGGAGGTCAGAGCTATTGAATCGTCTGACCTTAGCAAAGAAGTTACGGAGACTGTACTACTGTAGTGCCATGCCATATGTGTTGTGCGCAAATGTGGCCCAGTTCTTGGACAGAAAATGAAGTGGAAGAGGTGCTGCCATGTTGGATATGAGTTCTCTTGTGCTCCCTTGGTTCCTCAATATACGTAGTTCTAGGATTTTACCCTACAACCAAGACGCCTATACACGAGATCATATTGTCCTCCTTAATTAGCCCACTTATTGCTCTTGGACGGTGTGTTACTTTAGTTCATATTAGTAAGGGTATCTTTAATAGTGTTGTCTCTAATTTTGCTATATTTTACTATATTAATTTTATGTCACTGAAAGACAGATTCAGAGACAATACCTTCAATAATCTGTCTCTAGCAAGTTGTTTCTAACATTTATGTCAAATTTATAATATTCTCATTTCTAAACCACTCTTACATGTATTGGATGTTTTGTTTTGATCCGTGTCATCATGTGTAGAGATGGTTGTTTAAGGAAGAGACGGCTTCTCTTCTCTCTCATGGAGTATGAGATGCAGTAAATAAGAATAATAAATTGGAGGGGTATTCAAAAGAAAAAATGGTAAAAAGTTATCTCGAAATTGTAGATTGGCATGTATTTGAGAACAAAATTGGAAAGCTAGAATTACATATATTTAGGAACTGGGGAGTACTGGTCATTCTAATTATTATGGTTTAATTTCACAACAGCTAAAGTTCTAGAATTCAGTATGCAAACATCTCATTGTACTCTAGCCATCGCGGTTTTGTGCAACACTTGCATCCGTAGGTTAGGTGACGTCTCCGCCGATTTTTTTTAAAAAATAATCTATATTTTATTTTAAATTACAAAATTATTCTTGCCTTTTTTTTATTACAGGAATATACGCCAGTCGCCTAACGGTTGGCCGACAGGGTCCAGTCGCCCAACGGTTGGGCGACTGGAGTATCTGCCGCCCAACCATTAGGTGACAGCTGGCAGTCGCCCAACCGATGGCGACAGGGGCTCTCCTTGATGTTTTTTTTTTGAAAATAATATTTTTTGTAAGAATCAATTACAAAATATACATAGTCGCTAAAAAAAATTACAAAAATATGGAATCTATCTTTAGTTGAGCGTCAATGGATGTACCAGTCGCAATATCACTTATCTTTCCGTTTACGAATCGTTCATACCTCAAACGTTGTCGAGTTATTCTCCAAAATTTAAACGTAGTACAAGAACATACTACGATGACAAAGTGTTATTGCGAGTCCAAAAGATTTGATACCCTTTAAATTTTATGAAAATAAAAAACTAGCTAAGTGGAACATGAAAAATGAAAAACTGGCTGGGTATATCTGAATATTTTTTTAAAATATGTCGTGTATTGCTGTAGTAAGGTGAATATTGCAAGAATTTTTTGAGAACGATTGCGGTTTTAATGATTTGTACGTACGAAGGCAACTGATATTACAATAAGAACAGAACGTTTCATCGAACAGGGGGGGTTACATGGCACGCAGGACAACGAACCGATGACGGTACACGCATGCCTTTAGGGAAATAGAAATACATGAGATATGTGGACGAGTAGGGTAGAACTACTGATGGACCAATAGGGTAGAACTACTGAGTGGAACGGGACCATTTGCCCTTGCTGCCTAGCTCGGCGTTGTACTCCTCGCCTTGCGCCTTAGCTCTCGCCGCGATGGCCCTCTTCCGCTCCCTCTCGGCCTCCCGTCGCATGGCATGCTCACGCCTCGCTCCTCATGTTGCTGTCCGCCCTACGTTGTTCTGCCTTTCGGCTTTCACCTCTTTGAGGCGCTTTCACGGGTCTCGATGTCCTCCCTGGCCCAACTCTTCCGTGTCAACAACCACCACATGTCGTAGGGGTGGATCTTGTCGTCGATCCACTGGCGGAAGTCGCATAGGGGTGGCAGAGACTGCAATGGGTAAAGATAGTTTGTTACGCCATTACGCAAGGAAAAAGAGCATTGTACCCCGAAATACGGTTTCATTACCGACTGCCTGTCGTTGTAGTCCGCGACGTAGTTTGGGCAGCACCAATAGCGCTGGCCAATGGTCCACTCATCGGTTGATTTCACGCACTTACAAAGCGCCCCGACACCAAAGATAGGGTGGCGCCACCCCTCTCGGTGGCCCTTCCGGAGGGCGTTCCGCGGGCATTGGTAGGGGCCTCGGCTAGATCCAGAATCATTGGGCGTACTACGAGGCAGCTTCCTTACATCCACTAGTTCTGGAAAAGTTTGGTGTGTGAAAGGCTGCTGACTAGCGGCATGGTCGCGAGCGGCGGTCTCATGGGAGACACCCGGTCCTTGAAGTTTGCGAATTTTCTCTCATTCCTTCTCCTTGTCCATGTTTTCTACTTGGTGGTCTGGTGTGGAGTTGTTGGATGAGTTGCGCAGTATTTATAGGTGCAATGGACGGCGGTAGCCGCTCGATAAAGCCGAGTCGTCGGTTACATCGCCCTAAAAGCTACATCATCCGTCATGTCCTAAGAAAAAGTCGGGTCGTCGGGTTACATCGTCCCGAAAAGCTACATCGTCGGTCATGTTCTCAGAAAAAGCTCGGTCGTCGGGTTACATCGTCCTGAAAAGCTACCTCGTTTGGTCATGTTCTGGTCATATCCTGAGAAAAGCCGGTTCGTTGGGTCGCATCGTCCTGAAAAGCTACCTCGTCTGGTCATGTCCTCAGAAAAAGCTGGGTCGTCATGTTACATCGTCCTGAAAAGCTACCTCGTCTGGTAATGTCCTTAGAAAAAGCTGGGTCGTCGGGTTACATCGTCCAGAAAAAGCATCGGACAAACACGTGTTGTATGAACAGCATGCACTAGAACGCAAAAGTATTACATGCATCACGTACGCAAAAGTATTACATGCATCACATACGCAAAAGTATTACATGCATGACATATGAAGTGCAAAATTTAAGTACGACATAACGAACAGATGTACCGCTAGCATCCCCTCCCCTACTAGCCCCTACTAGGCCCCGTCAACCGCACCCCCATCATCCCCTCCTCCATCACCACGGCCCACTCCACCTCCGTTTCCTCCCATACGGGCTCGCTTGGGCCCCCTCCTCTGCGCTGGGTGTCGGGGCCTCGGCCCCGACAGAGGTCCCGACAGGGAAAGACAGTCTGGAGCCCTGATCTGACGAGGACCGAGAGGTGAAGGGGTGGACAGAACCGGCTGCTGTGTGGGTACTAGCGCACTAGCGAGCTGTGACGCGGGGAGCACCTCAGCCGAAGTGGGCTGAGGTGCCGGGTCGTCGTCCACCAAGAAGTCGTGGGCTTCCACGAAGCCTGGGGAGGACCTTCCGTTATAGGGAATTGGACCTGCACAGTAAAGTATTGTTAGTAAATTAAGAAAAACACGATGCGTGCTGACAAACAGAAATGTTACGTACTCTTATCTACCGCCATAGCGCGTGCGAAGGCGTCCGTAGGGAAGT
The DNA here is from genome assembly GCA_036346255.1 of Ampelocalamus luodianensis. Lineage (NCBI taxonomy): Eukaryota > Viridiplantae > Streptophyta > Magnoliopsida > Poales > Poaceae > Ampelocalamus > Ampelocalamus luodianensis. Next base: position 57,956,537 of record CM070627.1, on the reverse strand, counting down.
ATGGCACGCCGTACGGGCCCTGTGTGTACTGAGTGTGGAAGGCGAAGGGGTGTGGAGGACTGACGTAGTGCGACGCTGCCGGTGTATGGGGTTGTGCCCAGGCGGACCCTCTAGCCTCGTCAGGCCTCGGCGGACAGGGTGTCGGTGTCGGACGTGGTCTAACTGACCCTCTCGCTCGCCTGGCCGCTTCTTTGGGCGATGCAGCGCAGCAGACGTAGGATTGTCGACGTGCAACCCGCTGGTATGAACCTCCGGGATCCTGGTGCACGACAACAGGCCGAAAATACGTGTGGCTTGATCAGCCACATGACGGATAGCCTGGACCGTCTCCTCGCGTGTGCCCTCAACACCGTCCGTCAACCTCTGAAGCCATGACCGACAGTCCGTCGTAATCTCAGCAGCGATGCTCGCCTACATCGAAAACAAGACCTCGTGAAAACTGTAATGGCAGAGGCCACAACTGAAGTATTCGAAGTAGGATGTAACGTACCGCGCTGTGGACATCCTGTGCGAAATGCACAGGGTATGTGTCTGTCGGTGCCGGGACACGCCGTGCGGGCTCATCTGCAGCAAGTACGAGCCTGGTACGTGTCCTAGGAGCGTACCAGCGGAGGTACGCGTCGTAGGTCGTAGGGTCGTAAGGGGTGTCCTCCTGCACACGGTCCTGTAGCGCGCCGTCCCACTGGCCCACCCAGTCGTTCATCCTACCACCCCAGTTCGTACCGCGGCGAACTCCCTTCCTACTGAACCTGCAAGACGTAACATGTAGTTAGAAGTCATGCGTAGTAGACGACAGCAAATAACAGGGCATGTATGCCGATTACTCACGCGTGCACGCCGTCGCACGCGGCCGCCGAATGTATCGAACCTCTTGCCGAGGCGAATCGGCACATCACACGATGTGCCGCGTAGTCTCAACGAAGACGTCGAAGACGAGCACCGCGGGTGAGCGAAGAGTCCCGGCCGCGCAGTACGGCGAGGAAAGCCGTGTGGAGCGCGGCGCTAACTCCTCGGGAGTATGGCTCCCAACGAACGCCGTCGCCGTGAGCGGTCGAACGACTCCACGAACGGCCAGACGCGCGTGTGACTCGTGACGCGCGCAAACCGTACTGCGAGGAAAACAACACAACATATTAGATTGAACGATCGATTGTATTAAAAGATAAGTCACAGAAAGGAATATGTACCCGTCGCCGACACCAAAGCGAGCCCATAGTCGGCCGATCAACCTCGCCTGCGTTGTACATCTCCCGCCGTAGGAGAGGCGTTGCTCAACAAGGGTCGCCCGAGGCTAAAGCGCCGAACGACCACAATCGCAGCAGAGAGGACACCCGTGAGGACGGTTCGGCCGCGACCTGAAGCACGAGTCGCACAAGCCGCGATACGTGGCAGCAAGTACAGTCGAACCCCAGCTGATCTGCGGGGCCTCTCCGTCGGCGATGGCCCTGGCGTACGCGATGAGCCGCGCGTCGACGGTGTCGCCGTGGCTGGTGGTGAATAGGACCCAACCGAATAGCCACAACAAGTACGCCTCGAGGTGGCGTGACACCTGCTGGTCGTCCGCGGCAGGGTCCATCCGCTCGAGCTGTGTACAACAAAAAAGAAAGTAAGACCGTAGTACGAATAGGAGAGCGCAGTGGTTCGAACGGGAACGTCGTCGAACACGTACCCGGAACTGCGACAGCCACCGCAAGGACGGGCCGTGCCTCTGTGTCTCCGGGAAGATGTAGTACCGGGCCGCGGCCGCAGGCGGAAGGACTCCCTGAAACCTGGCCAGAAGGTCCGCACGCCAGTTCTCCGGAGGCTCCTGTGGGAAAGCAGCACCTCCCGCGATAGGGAGGCCAAGAAGCATGGAGACGCCTCAGAGTAGGGGCCATCTCCCAAACGGAGATGGAACGCGTGTGCGTCTCCGCCGCCACCGGTCCACAAGAGCCGTCGGCAGGACCGGTCGAATGGGAAGCGCGGGACCGCTCTGGGCGGCATGGACGTCTCGTCGTCGCCGCCGCCGCGGTGCCGCCGGCTCGTCCTCGTCGTGGCTCGCACCATCCGGCGAGTGGTAGTATACCGGCGTGGCGAGCACGCAAAGCAACAAAGGTTAGTACGAGATGTGCGTGTAGCGAGAAGATAGTGCCAACGAATGCTAACTGGCCGCCCGGCGTGGGTCTAGCCTCCAGTCACCCGAGGTGTCCGCGTGCGGATCACCCCCAACACAAGCCGCACCGCACCGCGGATGAGGGACACGATGCGACGCGCAATGTAGCCGGTCGATGCGCTCGTCCAAGAGACCGAAACTCCAGTCCGATCCGTGAGCTATACCTGCAAAACAAATTGAAGGTACGAAATACGTGCAAATATAACATCGAATGTAAGCAAACAAACAATACTTTCAAAATTAGAGAGTGGCACGACATTTACGCAAACAATACATAGGACACATGACAATACAAGTTATATTGTAGCAGAACAGTTACGTAAACAATACAAAGTACATAGTGGCAGAACAGTTACATAAATAATACAACGTACACACGGTCCCACTTTGCACACTGCAAGAAGTGGTGCCGCAAGCCATGGCAGAGCCTACTCCTCAGCTGGTGCTTTGCATCGTCTAGCTGTGTGGCCCTCCTGGCCGCAGAGCCCGCAGCGTTGACCCAACGCCCCGGCTTGTGCTTCGTCCATATCATTGGTAATACGCCGACTCTGCCGACGACCCTTCCCACCCTTCAGCATGTCAATATCGGGAATCCAGATCCTGTTTGCAATGTCCAAGGTGGCGAAGTTACCCACAACCCCAAGCCCTAAGCTCGCCACCCAAGCTCGCACCACTCGTCCTGAAGAAGTACTCGGACACAAAGTTCGACAGGTCCATGCGCACAATCCCGCATGCGGCGAGGACATGGGAGCATGGCTTGTGTAATAGCCTCGGTTTGTTACATGTACAGCTAGGTTCGTTCGCATGATCTCCAAGCTGTACCTCCTGCGTGACAAGAGAACGAATCGTCCCAAATCCGGCTCTATCCCGGAGGAGCACGTCAAAACGATGCTCCGTATTACCCATCACGTGCACCGTGTGCGACTGGCCCTTCGCTGTCTTCGCCTGTATGTAGGCCGTAACCTTCGAGCAGTACGGTGTTTGAGGGTTGGTGGCATGAAGTGCGGCATTTGAATGCCTCTCCACGAAATACCGATTGTCAGTTGCGTAACACCTTCGACGATGGCGACGAGGGTGAGAACGAGGCCCCTAAGAACCCGGTTGTATACCTCGCAAGGTTAGTCGCCATTATGCCATACCTCGCCCGTCGGTGTCGTGCAAAGAATGACCACTTCTCCAATGGTACGGCCTCAATCCGGTCGCGAAGCACTCGATGTTCCCTAAGGTCCTCCGCCGCTCCAAAGAGTACGCACTCGATCCGTGGTTCCTCCCGTCCACGTGTTTCCTACTGTGTTCATCTAGTAGCATCCATAAGGCGTCAAATTTTCGCTGCTGGTTCTGCATAGCCAGCCTCTTGAATAGCTTCACGTTGATTGCCGGGAACTTCTTAAAGAAGTTCGCCCCTAAATGCCGAATGCACCATCTACTCCTCATATCCGACCAAGGGAACGGCTCGTCGGGGTCTTCTTGAAGTTTTCTTATGGCCTTAAGCATCCCGGCGTGGCAATCATGGATCACGCACACACTAGGACGAGCTCCAACAACTCCCACCCTTAGATGTCGAAGGAACCACAACCAGCTGTCGTAATTCTCACCTTCGACGAATGCGATGGTCAATGGCAGAATTTGATTATTCCCGTCAACACCTATGGCTGTTAGGATTTGCCCCTTGTATTTCCCGTCAAAAGGTTCGTCAATCGATAGCACGGCAAAGATATGCCTAAAAGCCTCGATGCAGGGAACGAAGGCTAAGAAGGCCCTTTGCAAGATTAAAAAACCTCGCGGTTTTTTAGATGGCATGTCCTTCATAGCAGTATACGTTTCCGGGTTTCTCTCCTGCAGCACCCCCAGCATACGAGGAAGGTTGTCGTACGCCGCCTCAAAAGATCCAAACCGTCTTTGCAAAGCCTTTTGCTTCGCACACCACGCCTTTGCGTAGCTGATCTTGTACTTGAATTTCTTCTCGATAGCCACCATAATGTGCTTGGCCTCCACATCCCTCTTCTATACTATCTCTCCATACATCAAATTGGCTACGAAGGTCGACGTTAGGTTACGATGTCTCGAAAAACGGTGTTGAGCATGCAGGAGTGCGCCTCTACCTTCGAGACAATCCAGTGAGTCTCGTACTTTGGTCTATGTGCGTGCACTCGCCAAGGACAACTGGATTGCTCGCACTTCACGATGTCTCGCTCTGGCTAGATTTGATGACCCGAAACGTCCGCTGCATGGACATAGCCCACAACTTAATGGCATCCTGCAAGGATGTCTTATCAGCAAACATTGAGTGCAACCGAACCTCACTAGCATGGTACTCCCACGGTGATTTGTGCTCGTCATGCGTAGTTACACCCTCAACCTCAAATCTATTCCATTCCTGGGGGATGGGAGCTCCGTCCTCATCGGAACTATCATCGTCGTCCTCCTGTAGAGCTTCCTCTTCAGCCAAGGCCATCCGGTCATCGCTATCCATTTGACGCAATATGTACTCCATGTGCTCTCCTTCATCAGCCTGTCCTGTAGGCTCACCATGCGGTGACCGGTCTTCCTCTTCTGTATGTACCGTGTCGGGGTCATCACAAGCGACATCCTTCGAACCCTTCCAAGCGCCACCCTCCACCTCCTCTTCTTCACCAACATGCTGAGCACCCGAGCTGCTCCCACCACTAGGATGATATCCGCCGACGGGTCCCTGCACAGCTTCTTTTTGCATGGTTGAACAAGCACTACACACTCATATCCACACCGCCTACAGCCTTCTATAAAACCCTTCCACACAGCGGTGCGCATCAGTGTTCTTAACTCCCATCTGATGTCCGTGGGAGACCGGCTCCAAAGCCCTTGTATGAAGACGCTGCACACCTCAGGGTCCAGGGAGAAGTTACGAGTGAGCCAGTACATCACATATGCAATTTGTGCATTCTCGCCGTCTGGGTGTACCAGAGTGGTTTGAGAAAAACTACTCAGATCAACACCGCACGGACCTTCACGAACGGTGCCAACACCGTAATGCACTTTCAGTGTAGTGGGTACAGGCATGACTTACTGCATATGTCTGCAAATATTTTTAATATTGCAACTAGTCAGATCGCAACGCACGATATGCAAGCACTGCTACATTGTATTTTACATTTGTCGGGCTCTTCGTCTATCGACGACAACTACACTACATCATGATGAAGACCCCGTTCATTCCCTAAGGCAGAGGCCACAATGAACTGCAGCGTATATTCGGATTCAACATAAAAACGAATTCAATATTCCATAGAAGTCATCATCTAATTCTGATGCTAACTTGCAATCCGAAATGCTACAAGTGGTGTTCCGGAAATATTTGTTCATACTAATTTACGTCTACTAATTTGTTTATACACCTAATTCATCGTCTCCATGCATTCGGTCACGCATTATTTGTGCAATGATAGTCGTCGGTCACACGTGCACCAAGATAACTTCAATATTTCTCATAAACATCAATTATTTTTTTATCGATCGCTACTACGGTTTTGTCTCTAACTATAGTTTTCTATCGCTGCTACTTACGTAAAACTGAATAACATTTCGATTTTCTAATTTTTCCCTCTAACTCTAATTTCCTACAGATGTTACTTATATTTTTATTTTTAACTACATCAACTATTTTCCTATCGATCGCTACTACTTATATACAAATTAACTATGTTTTCGTTTTCTAATTTTTCCTCTACCTAAAATCCTAATTTTTTCCTCTACCTAAAATCTCTTACAGATACTACTAATCAAACTACATAAACTAATTACTTACTACAAAATATACATTACAAAATCAAAATACTTACCTCACAAAAGAAGTCTTCTTCTCCCTCCATCTTTCTCTCTTCTTTCTTCCTCCATTTTTCCCTCTTTCTCTCTTCTTTCTTCCTTCCTCTTTCCCTCTTTCTCTCTTACTTCTCAAGCAAGCGCAGGTCACAGGGGACATGCAGTGAGCTATATAAAGCCCTCCAGTCGCCCAACGGTTCGGCGACTGGAGGCACCTATCGCCCAACCGTTGGGCGACTGCATTCATTGCCCAACGGTTGGGCGACCGCAATTATGGAGTGCTTAACGGTTGGACGACTGGACCTGTCGTCCAACCGTTAGGCGACTGACGTATATTCCTGTAATAAAAAAGGTAAAAATAATTTTATAATTTATAATGAAATATAGATTATTTTTTAAAAAAATTCCGTCTCCGCCCTTGCCTCTCAACTGGGATGGCGCGACGCACGAATCTCGGCGCGCGACGCCTCCGTCTCGCGACTCCTCCGGCTCTCAGCTCGTCCCCTCGTTATCCATTCGCTCACTCCCCCAGTCGCCCTGAGCTAGTCCCCCGTCCGGACCACTCTCCGCTGTTCCCCCGCTCCAATGGCGCTGTCCCCGACGGCTCCCGCCAACTCCTCCTGCTTCCACCCCCGCGCCGTCGCCGGCCCACCCTCCTCTCTCAGGTCGGCCAGCTCCTCCGCCTCCTCCATTTCTTCGTCGTGTATCCGATCACCCAAACCCTAAACCCTAACCCGCCCCCAATTTGTCCTCTCCTTTCTCCCCCCATTTTGCAGCGTGGGCACCAAGGTGTTCGTCGGGTTGAGGGCCCAGACCAAGCTCGGTGAGCAAAAATCAAAGAAAACGCTCAACTATACACTGGATTCGTCTTTCGTGTTTTCGGTTGTTGATTTTGGTTTGGGGTTGGAAATGCTGAGCAGGTTCGTCGGAGTCTTCGTGCCCGAATGTCAGCGCCGGGTTCTACACCGCCGTCAACCGGAGGATCTCTCTGGGGTACGGTAGCCTTTCTTTGCTTGGTGTATGATTGTGTTTATAAATTGGAAGTTGCACCATCGTATGATGTGATTCTGCACAATCGTCAGAGTTAGCTGCACACTCCATTTTGGGTGGTAGTCATCCTTGTTGGGTTAGTTCAGTTCATTATCAGGCGTCGCGGTTTGCATGGGAATACTAGTTTTATTTATCTTAATATGTTAACGAATGCTTTTGATTGTGTCGAGTGGCTGTGGAGATTGGGGACGTTTTAAATCCCATGTTGATGGATGAACAATGTTCACTAAGGCACTAGTCGGGCGGCAGACCAACGCCTAATCGCTGATTAGGCGAGCCTAGGCGGCCGGCTAGGCGGGATAAATCGGCTAGGCGGGCTAGGTGGAAGGGTGTCGCCTAATGCCTAGGCTGAATATTGAAATGATCTTATTTTGTTTGCAAACTAAGATGGTAGCTTGTATCAGTCAAGGATCAAATAAATTCTTTATCTGTTTTTGTTCTAGCAAGAATCCGCAGATTTGTTAACATTTGAGGTAGCCAAATATATCAGAATAGTGTTGGTGCGGTTTGTTGGACATTTGTTCCCTTAATATGTCTCAGTCTACTTCAATTTTACACTTGTTAGGTTATCGAACAAGAGGGCTACCAGGGCATGTATTTCGATGATGCCTGTCGGTACACCACGTGTGCCTTACAGAACACCTGGTGAAGGAACCTGGCAATGGCTTGACATATGGAATGCTTTAGTGAGATTTCACAATACCTAATGCGATGCTTCTTTGCACTCAAGTAATTCTATTTTTCTCCCTGTGCATGGGTAACTAATTTGAATTGTCCATGTGCAGTATCGTGAACGGATTATCTTCATTGGGGACAATATAGATGAAGAGTTTAGTAACCAAGTATTGGCAAGCATGTTGTATCTTGACAGCATTGATAACACAAAAAAGATTCTTCTATACATTAATGGCCCAGGAGGAGATGTAAGAACTTGACAATACTACACTTGTGTTCATGTTGGTTGGCCTTCTTTTATATCACTTACCCCTTTTATTCTTTGGGCCATGATTTTGTATCTTGCAAGTGGTATTATCATCTTAAGGATTCGAAAACCAAGGTGTTTTTCCAAGAGTTTATCGTAAAAACATAAAATTGGGATGAGCTGATCGGATGTAAGTCATGCAACATAAGTTGCTAACTTCACATGCATAGCCCGATGAAGGGACTGCAATGCTACTCGGTAGGTTAGCAAGTGTAGGGATTGGTTGTATTTGTGGAGTCATATATATGCTGTCCTCTTTGTAAGGGATAAACTACTACAAAAACATATATATCTATGAAATCGGAATACTCATTCTGGAAGGAGAGGATGTTATTCTAGTGGTGGTCATCTTGGAAGCAAAATTAAGTGAAAATAATATTTCATATGTAGTTGCTTTGATTGTTTGGAAAGCTCACTGGAATTTTAAGTCTATTGGAAATTAATGTGGGCACCATTTTATTGGTGAAGAGTACAGTTGATAAATGCAACAGGATTACAGGAGTACTTTAAAATCCCTGTTTTTCAGCGTACCTTGTGGCATATGAACATATGTTTGTTTTGATATTCCAAAATAACTAACAGAAGCATCCGACCAAATCAACTTACTCTTAGCTAACCCATGTCACTTTCTATTTTTTTTGGGAGAGGCATTCTAATTTTTGTATTCATCAATGATGTTGCAGCTGACACCTTGCATGGCGTTATATGATACCATGCTAAGCCTAAAAAGTCCTATTGGTACTCACTGTCTGGGCTTTGCATTCAACTTGGCCGGATTTATTCTTGCAGCTGGTGAAAAGGTATTACTACTCTAATACGATTTTCTTTTGGAATATCTCTGGCTTGAGTATGCTTAACTGTTGTACTTATTTTTTCTGCTGTTTTATTCTATCAAGGGTTCACGTACTGGTATGCCTCTTTGCCGTATTTCACTTCAGTCACCTGCTGGAGCAGCTCGAGGCCAGGTTTGGGGTCTAACAGAAGCTTGCTAATTGGTTTACTATTAGAAGTGCCTATGTTTTACAGTTTTTTTTTATTTAAGTGCTTTATTGTACACTTGTTTTTGTCCACAGGCCGATGACATAGAAAACGAAGCAAATGAACTTATTCGAATCAAGAACCATCTTTACGGCAAGTTGTCAGAGCACACAGGTCATCCTGTCGAAAAGGTGAGCATTTTCCGCTGCATGCTGCTGTTACTTTGTTCCTCATCATCTCTTATTATAGTTTAATGTGCTACAACAAGCTTTAGGTTACTCTAAAAAAAGCTTTTAGTGTGTCCTGCACCCTTCCACAATGCCCAAGGGTTTGATTTGCTCTGTTTTTTCAATATCATACTAAGTAAAAAATCTGATGTAGAATACGATGTTACTCCTTTCCCTACATGTGCAACATTCTCATGATTCAGTGTTGTTGCTCTCTGCAATTGCAATCCCAAGCATTCCTCTCGTCTGAAGCATTTACTCATTTGCAGATTCATGAGGACCTATCTAGGGTGAAGCGCTTCGATGCTGAAGGAGCTCTGGAATACGGGATCATTGACCGTATTATTAGGCCTTCTCGGATCAAGAAAGAGGGATCCACTGGTCAACAGAAGGATCTACGAAATCTGGGACTTGGCTAATAGATGTTATTGCATCAGAGTTATACGTGTTAGACTGCACTATTTTCCACCTTCGCTCGTGCTTTGAAATCTTAATGCTTTCTTTCAACAGAAGTTCATGTGGAGATATGAGATTTACTTTGTTGTCTCCAGTGTTCTTGGACATAAGACAGCAATAGCAGGCAGAACTGCAGTAGTGAAATGTGGCAGTCGTTCTTCCGTTTTACCATATCGATCGAGAAATGCAGAATACATTTTTCTAATTTCATGCGAGAATGTTCTGAACATAGCAGGCAATGAGCTGTCTGAACATTTGCAGAAAGGTCGTGGTCTGCGATATGCTAACCGCCAACTGACAGTTTCACTATACATATTGCTGACTAAGTTTGTTAGTGAGCACAGAGCAAGGACCGGGGGGTTCAATAATTATACCAGATCACCTGGTCCCGGTGATGCGGGACATCGAATCTAAATCGACCCTTCAATTTTAACTAGACCAAGAAATAACTTATCAAATAAGAAGATAGACCTGTGCATGATTAAAAGTGGGAATTAAATGAATGGAGATACTTACTAAGACCTTTCCCACTAATGATGTCAAATAATGTATGGATAATCACTACATATACATGGGGTGGTTTATAGATTTTCAGAGTTTAAAGCAAATATAGATTTTGCTACTACTAGTTTAGACACTTCAGAGTTAGGAACCAGTTTGAGTTTTGCTCCTACTAATTTATATTTCTAGAATACTTAGTTATGAAGAATGATGATGTCATCGTATATATTAGTTGTCAAGTATGAGTTGGATATGTATTGTTTAGTAGATTATCTAGTTGTTTAATAGTTGTATGTGGGTTGTATGAGGCATGGCAGTCTATAAATAGAGGCAAAGTCCTCTAGTTTTGCAACTTGATTCATGTACTCAACATACCCATCAATATAACATGTTGTTCTTGCTTCAGATCTTGGATTAGATCTTGTATCCTAAGGGCTTTGGATTAAGCTCTTGCCTTCTGTGGATTTGGATTGCCGCCTTTTGGCTTATCTTCGTCTCTAGAACGATATCTAGCTAAACATGTTGAAGTTATTCCTTAAACACTTTGTGTTGTTTCCATCCATCAACACGTTGGAGAGATTCCTCCAATACTTGTGTTGCATCAGTTTGGTATCAAAGCTCATTGTCTATTTTGTAGCAGCAAAGTGGAATCGTTCCTCCACAACCTTGTGCTGCTTCACCAGGTGCCCGTGTTCTGCATCAGGAGCTCATGTCTGCTCTATCTTCAGAACAGTTTGAAGGATTATTGGGGGCAAGGTATGAGTAACTTTCAATGGAGCAACGCTGGTTGTGACATGCTACCTTACTTCCTATAGAAAAACGTTTAGAACATTTCTTCAGACAAAAACAAATGCTTTGAGAAGGATGCTGATTGGTAGGCGAAGAATATCACTTGAAGCCCAAATACACGGCCACAAGTTATTTAAGCCTGTGTGACATATATGGTTCTCACAAATGCCGCAGATATCGTTGACGAAACAAATTAAAATGTGAAACAACTCCAAAATTGACAGTCCAACATACATGGCTGTTTACCCGTCACCAAATTGCTAACGGTGCCAACCTACCATCTCCCACTCCCAGTCTCATAAACTCATGTTTGAATATTGCAAGCGGCCTCGTATTTCACCGTATATAAACAAAGACCTTGTTTGGTCGAGCTCCATCTCTACGTTTACACTGTAGGAATCCGAGCCTTTCAGCTCTTTCCAAGAGCTGAGGCCTAAAAATTTAAAGGTGGGATCTAAAAATTTAGAGGCCAAGGAGGAAGATTGTTTGGTTGTGAGTAGCCCTGGCCCTTCAAATCCGGCCGAATGTAGGAGGCGGATGTCTGCATCTGCTTGTGCAGCCGACAAGTACAAACCAGAAGCGGATAAGAGCACAGTTTGTTATGTGATAATGACGCCCAGGTAGGGCCTTTTACCACACCAACTTCAAGAAAGCAAGAAGAGAGAGAGAGAGAGAGAGAGAGACTATGGGAAATAATTGAACTACATGAAAAGGGGTCGTTTTGGTGAGGGTCCCAGCAATGGTCAGCATCATCATTCATCAGAGTTGTTGAGAGGCCTGCAGGGCATGCATGCACATACTACACAGAGAGATGGCAGGCCTGCATGCACATACTACACACAGAGAGATGGATCCGGAGGAGCAATCGAAGAAAGAATCTTAGACACTCCTGCCTGCATGCATCTCTCCTCTCTCTCTCTAGATGGCAGATGGCAGCCACCTAATTCAACCTTCCTTGCTTTGCAATGTAATGGTTCTCCAGTCCTATGATGCAACACTAGACCTCTAACTCAGCTAGCTAGGCTATCCATCTCTGCTACTATGCTTTCAGCTTTGGATTATTTTACAACACTGTCCTTGTGTGCTTCAGTCAGAGTGAGAAGAGAACAATTCTGCTCCTAAATATGCGTAACGCACACCAACTTACTGGGTGGTTTATGCATGGTAACTAGTTAACTAGCCTCGTCAATTCAGACAAAAGCAGACCAGAGCCAGTTCTCTTCTCTCTTTAGAATGAGATCGATGTACATGTAAAATTACAGTAACACTTATTTTTTTAAGCACAAGAAGATCTCGTCTACTTACGGACAAGTACTACAAGACACTTTCACATATCTGCAAGAGTGACATACGTACTCACGTGTACATGTATACAAGTTTTCAAGTTTCACGATGGGATCACGTTTGTACGAGCGTATAACACGTATGACGTATGTATACACTATGTATGTACTATACTGAGCACTGACACTTCATTTTTTGGAGAGGGGGGGGGGGGGGGGTCAGATCTGACACTTGGATTCTAGGCCAGTGACCATGCATGAGCCAACACATTTTTGACCGACCGGCCGGCCGTATTAACCCTGACTTTTCAGTTTCATTTAGAAAGCCCCCAAAAATACATGCAATCTTGTCTGACATATGCATGTAGGTGTGTAAAATCGACCCGCCGGGTGCAAAAGCAAACGTCACCGTCGCCAAAAAGTTATCGTCCCGTGTGGCAGTCACTCGTGTCCTTTCCTGAACAGAGAAGCGCGAGAGAGATCTGAGACCAAATCTCCTCTCTTGGTCTCGCCTGCACCGCTGTACGTCTCTGCATTCGTATGATCATCCCTGATCCTGCATCGCCTGGTACAAAAACAAGCTTAGATTTTCCTTGCAAAAAAAAAAAAGAAAGAATAGGATTTGATATCGATTAAAAACTTTACGGATATCAATCCAAATTCTAACTTTTAGGTATGCTTCTCTGGCGAAGCCGATGGCTCGCCGGCGCCTGGTCGAGTGCTAGACGGCATTCGTCTTCATTTCTCTCTGACGCCGGCAGCGGAGGTGCAACAAAGGAGGCAGTGGCACGGGAGGTGCGGGAGGAGATTGTGGTGGGATGGTAGACCTCGTCGGCGAGGCGGCAGGACTAGGGTTAGAGGAGGGGTGAGACGACGAGGAGAGGGCAGGAGAAATCTAAGATGTCAGATCTACATCCAGGGGTGGAAGATTCGGCTGGTTAAAAAACCCACTAGCTTGTTTAGATACATTATGATCCAACTCAATCCCTTCTTATTGACTCGGAATTTGAACTAAAATCCCTTCCAAACCGAAGGGATTGATTCTAATCCCTCCCTATCCAAACAAGCCATAAAGCAATGTATAGACATGTTGGAAATAATCTTGTCAACGCCATTTGTTTGTATGCGTGAGGAGTGTGTACGTGTAGTGGGTGTGGCACCGGAGTGGTGGTATACTCTGAAAAGTAAGGATCCGTTTAGAATTGCGGTAGTGTACGTGTTGCACCATGCTAAAGATCACAATTACATATGTGAAAACATTTGTAGAACTTCCGCAATTGCATAACGATGCAATGCGCTTGTTTATATACACAAGAGTCCAGGCTTGCCGGACGTGTACAGAGACCGAACCGGATACAGAGACTGAACCGGATGTCGGATGGTGAACAGATCGATCAAGATGCTGCTACTAGCTAGCTTGCCATGTTGAATACAAACATGATCTACAACATACGACAGAAGATAAACTACCAAATATACAACAATCTTTCTATCTTAACATACCCCCTCAATCACAAATCAATAAATTGAGATTGCGCCATAGAGTCTTGAGTTGTTGTACTCCCAGCTACTTGGTCAGACCATCTGCAAGTTGATCTTGTGATGACGCGAATCTGATCTCGAAAGCCTTTTGCCCTACTCTTTCACGAATGAAGTGGAAATCAACTTTGATGTGTTTTGTTCTGGCATGAAAAACTGGATTTGTCGACAAATAGGTCGCACCAAGATTATCACACTAGAGAACCGGCGCCCTGGCTTGAAAGATCCCAAGTTCTCCTAGAAGAGATTGAATCCAAACTATTTCTGTTGTCACATTAGCTAATACCTTGTATTCAGAGTATGTACTTGATCTTGAAACCGTGTCTTGTTTCCTCGAGCTCCATTATATGAGATTTGATTCAAAGAAAACAAGGAAACCACGAGTAGAGTGTCTATCATCTGTGCATCAGCCCAATCTGCATCAGGAAACACACTAACCAGTGTTGATGCAGACTTCTGGATCAACAACCCAACTCCTGATGTGTGCTTGAGATATTGCAGAATTCTCTTGACAACTGTCCAATGCAGATTAGTAGGAGACTATAATAAATGACACCCTTATTAACTGAATATGATAAATCTGGTCAAGTCAGTGTTAAGTGTTGCAAAGATCCAACTATACTTCTGTACTTTGTTGTCTCTACCACAGAAAGCATATTCCCTTCTATTATTGACAGTTATTCCTAATGTCGACATTGGCGAGGCAATGAGTTTACACTTCTCCATCCCAACTCAAGGTAATAATTCTAAGGCACTCTTTGTTTAGGCTTTTTGTCTGGCTTAAAAGCAAAAAAGCCCAAGCCTAAACAAAGGGGTGGCTTTTTTGTCGAGTTTATAAAAAGCTTAAGTCAATTTAATCTTAAAAGCCATAAACCATAGGAGAGGTATTTTTTTTTGGCTTTTGCGGAATAGAATATCTCTTTGCCACCGAACTTCGTTAAAATTACCCTCAAAATGCCATTGGTATATAATTGCAAACCGTTTCATTTTTTTCAATCGATTCCAATCTTCCCCAACCCGATGCTCCTGCTCTCGTTCCCCAACCCGACGCCACCAGCTCCCGTTCCCCCTCCCGAACGCCGCCGCCTCCCCATCTCCTCCCTCCCGGCGCCACCTCCCCTCTCCCCTCCCCATCGGCGCTTCCATCTCCTCCCGTTCCCCATCCCCATCGCCGCCGCCTTCCATCTCCCCCCTCCTGAACGCCACCGCCTCCCATCTCCCCCCTGAATGCCGCCGCCTCCCATCTGCCATCCCCATCGCTGCCGCCTCCCATCTCCCCTCCCGACGGCGCCGCCTCCCCTGCCCCAACTCCGCCTCCCGACGCCGTCGCCGCCTCCCCTGCCCTAACTCCGCCTCCCAACGCCGCCTTCTCCTCTGGCACGGACGCCGCCTCTCCTCCTAGAACGAAGGTGAGTCCAATTGAGTTTTGTTTTTGAAATCATTCTTGAATTATTGATCAATGATGGCATGGACTAGCATGGATTGCTGCAAGCTATAGTATTACTACATATTAGGATGTGCATTAATCGATCATTCATGGCTTGCTTCTTTTTTGGAGGTGCTCATCGGCTTGATGAATTCATGCTGGCTAACTTGTTGGATTACTAGGCACTGCTAGCTGTTCTCATGTGTGTTTTTAGCTAAGCATTGTGTTTGAAGCAACATCTAGAGAGAGAAAAGAAGAAGATAACTACGGTATTCATGATTGAGCTAGGTACCAGTCAACAAGCCACCAGAAACCTTGATTTTGAGGCACCATCTTTTGCTCATTTGACAAGACGACATGTGATTCTTGTATACCTTTAGCCCAAGCACTAAAGGTAACTAGAAATATATGTGATATATAGAATTTGTTTTGGAAGTATTGAATATTGATACTAACCCGTTGTCTGACAGAAATAATACATGGATTATGATGATAGACATGCAAGTTGTTTGGGAACTGGTCACAGTATCTGGATGTTAAGGATGGTTCCAGTGCTAGTGTTCTTGATTGGCCTACAAGAGTTTCCATCATAAGTGCATCAGAACATTTCGGCCGAGAAGATCATGTGGCAAGCCTTGTGGCAAGCCAATGCCAACAATGGAAGCTGTGGTTCAGCAACTCAGCAGTTGCTGCTAAGGGTCTGAAGCCTGAAGTCTGAACCGAGTTGACATGAGAAGTATTTTGAGAACCTCATTGACCTGAGGTCTTTTGTGATGGTAATGAGCTGATGTGAGGGTAATGATCCAGTTGCCACTGAATGCTAATGTGGAACATGTTACTACTGATTAACTAGTCACTTTCCTAATGATCTCACCATTTCATGGTTAATGTATCACTATCTTTTCATCACTGGAATGCTGAAAGTACGTGTATCAGATGGGAACCTTTGGTTATGTACATCAGTATGGCATGAATGTAGTAGATTTGTAAGCCATTAGCTGCACATCAGTTCAGCATTTGTAACGTTACTTTGATCAACTTTGTACTGGCATTGTATGCATTGAAGTTCTCTATCGTATACAAATTCAGTTAATGGTTCTTACAATTGAATGTAGAACGACCAGATTGGGGGCATGTCATTTATTGTCTTATGCTAAGAAAATCAAGAGCATCCATATGTTAGTACTATATTACTAAATTAAGTAGTAGCTCTCAACACGAAGATTATGATCCAAACGATACACAAACTATATCATTTGGAGGGCACAATATCAATGGATCAGCAATCGATGATGGAGATATATGTGTCTTTCGTGATAGTATTACTACTTCTTTAATGGCAGCAAGAGGGTAAATAGATTACATTAATATGATATATACATGTTGCGGTGACAAGATAATTGCATCATATATGATTAAATATTATTTTGTTACTGTGTTATTTTGTTTGGTTGACTGATATTGGCCTTTTTATATTAATTTCTTTCGTTGCGCAATATCCAAAATAAATACAAGCATGCACTACGAGCGATGTCCATTCTGTTTCATATGTACAAATGCATGTATCGTCATATTTTCAGATCCCATGAAAAAAAATCAGTTTAAAAACATGCTTAAAAATGGCCTTTAAACCCTTAAGGGCATTTCAGACCTTTCATCTTTCACACACAACTCAATAAGCCAATATCCTAAAAAAAGTTTGACTACCAAACAACAAAGTTTGGCTTAAAAGCTTAGAGACTTATAAGCTGATTAAGCCAAAAAGCTGGCTTTAAGCTATAAGCCAAAAAGCCTAAGCCTAAACAAAGAGGGCCTAAAGTATACTTGGTTTGTGACAAGACTACACCTATACTAGACCAATTGATTTCAATGCCCAAAAAATAATGAAGACACATAGATCCTTCAAATAAAATTTGGCTTACAATGCTTGTATAAGCTCCTTCACTGCTTGATCCGAATTAAGAACATGTGACTATAATGTCATCCACATATATTAGCATATATATCATCTTTCCTCCATGATTATAGTTGATCAGTGAAGTATCAACATGGGATGATATAAAGCCTAGCTCTTGCATGCAATTTAGAGTTTAGTCTTGAGTACCATGCCCAAGGTGACTGCTTTAAACCATATAATGCCTTGTCAAGTTTGCACAAGTGGTTTGGAAATTACGGATGCTTGTACCCAGGTGGATGTCTCATGAACACATCCTCTTATAGAATACCATGAAGAAACGCATTCTGTACATCCAACTATCACAATCATCAATGACGAGAGATGGCAATTGACAATATGAGTCGGATTGTAGTCACCTTCACCATTGAGCTAAAAGTATCCTCATAGTCTATGCCAAATCTCTGTTTGAAACCCTTCGCTACTAGGCGTGCCTTGTGTCAATCGATCATCCCATTTGCCTTCGTTTTCAATTTGAACACCCACTTGCAATCAATAATATTCCGACCACGATCGGGAAGAACAAGATGCCACATTTGGTTCTTTAATAGAGTTGTAAACTCCTGGTCCATTGCATTTTTCCAGCAGGGTTCCTCCAGAGCTTCAGCGTGCGACGTCGGCTCCATAGTGGCTAGATTTGCATGACGTCTCCTGGTCACATCATAGCAGATAGTGTCGTCCTTGAACACTTTCGGTTGTTGTACACCGTCTTTCAGATGGGTTTGCATGGGGTGTTGTCCAGGCGGCGCGGGATCAACTACTCCATTGTTAGCAGTGTTGATATCATTGTGTGTAGTCGATCTTGATGTATCATTAGAAGGCGATGTCGACGACACCGACAAAGGGATAGTTTCCTGTAAATCATCATGAACGACTTCCAAAATAGGATCACTATACAAAACAGTGTTACCAGGTATATGCCTAGCTATACGATCACCCCATCATCCACAATGTCTATGCTCGAAAAAGAGGAAGGGGTGGATAGTGACTTGGTCAAGAAGAGACCGATTTTCAGAAGATTTTGACATCTCAGAGAAAGGAAAGATATTATCATCAAAGATGGCATCTCGAGAGATATATACTCGACCGGTGGAAGGGTAGAGATACTTATATCCTTTATGATAACTACTATATCCAAGGAACATGCATCACTTAGATCAAAACTGAAGTTTTCGATCATTATAAGGATGAAGGTACGGCCAATATGACAACCAAAATTTTTCAAGAATGTGTAGTATGATTTTGCACCAAGCAGTCATTCTATTGGTGCAGAGGATTGAATCACTTTGCTAGCTAGGTAGTCTGTTGATGGGGAAACATGTGGTTTGGAATGCTTCATCCCAAAACCGCATGGGCATAGAAGCTTGGGCTAGCAAGGACAACCCTACCTCAACTATGTGTCTATGCTTTCTTTCAGCATAGCCATTTTGCCGATGCGTGTGAGGACACGAGACATGGTGGGAAATACCAACATGCTGAAAAAAGGAATGCAATTTTTGGTACTCCCCTCCCCAATCGGTTTGGACACATAATTTTCTTGTTGAGCAATATCTCGACCGACATGAGTTTGAAACTGAATAAAAGTTTTCTCAACATCAGATTTGTTCTTAAGAAGATATAACCAAGTAAACTTACTGAAATTACCTATAAAGCTCACATAGTATTTACAACCTCAGGTTGAGATGCGCGTAGGCCCTCAGACATCAGAGAAGATAAGTTCTAAAGGAGAGAACGCCACATGTGTTGAACAAGAATAAGGTAGCTAATGACTCTTGCCCTGCTGACATGCGTCACAAACTGTGGCTTTATTGGACTCGCTAGAATAGGGTAAACCATAGAGTTGAAGAACTTGAACTACTACATTGGACTCGCTAGAATAGGGTAAACCATAGAGTTGAAGAACTTGATCTACTACTGTGGAAGAAGGATGGCCCAGACGATAGTGCCATTGCTCTCGGCTAGGTCTGGTGACGGACAACACCTTCTTCTTTATGCTTGAACCTCTAGGCGATGACAAAGGATAAAGGCCACCTTTATTGGATCCTCGAAGAAGAACCTTCTTCGTGACCCGATCTTTGACGAGAAGGAAGTCAGGATGAAATTCAAGGAAAACATTATTGTTAGTAGTGAGGCGATTGATGGAAAGAAGTTTTTTGTGAGCTTTTGGAACATGAAGGATGTTTCTTGAGAACAAAGAGTTATTGTCGAACCCGGAAACGAAGGATCCCGAATTCTCTGTGTTCAAACACCAGTCCAGGATTTCCAGTGTACACAGTCTCACAAAAATGAATATCACATTCATATCACGAAAACGTAAATGGCATTAAATAAATAAGCTGTTTAATACAAATGAGTGCGAATAATAATATCAAATGTCAAATGATAAACACAAGTGGAAATAACATAATAGTGGGAGCCACACGGCGCGAGCAAGCAATGCAGGTCGAAGGCCTACTCGTCCGGGTCCTCACCGTCAATATAGCGAGTCTTCTCTGAATAAGATTTATTCAAAGAAGAGTGAGCACTACTACCGTGCTCGCAAGTCACACCCAATATTGAATTTAAATGCATGCATAAGGAAACAAGTGAGTATGGCCGGGGTTGTTTTGCATAAATAGCATTTTCAGTTTGAATAAGTATAGTAGTTTCTAAGGCAATTTTATACTATGGATAAAATCATACTTTGAAATGACAATGATATAATGTGGATAACCTCCAATGATAAAGTGAAGGATCCCCTCCTAACACTTGGCTTCCCGCCCAAATTTTCATAAGGATTAACCATCCTTAACATTTAATAAAGCATTTTAAAACCAAAAACAATACTAACTTTAAGTGGCCTCGCTAGCATGTCCATGATCGCGACGCGCTATTCGAATAGTTTCTACTCTGCGAGTTGGTACAACTTACCCACACGAGGTGACATGCTCGTTATGTCGGCCAATTCACGCTTCCGTAGGCGTGTGGTGAGCAATTACCATGAGGCCTTTACAATGTTTTATCCTAGTACATTCATGCCCGCTAAGGTTTCGCCCCTTTGGAATGACCATCCTCCGGAAGCCCCTCTTGCGCCAAGTGGGAATAAAACGTCTAACCGACACCCACAAAATCACATGACATAAATATACTAGGACATCACAAATTAGTTAGCCCAATCACGCCCATACGAGGACATGTGGTGATGCGTTATGGCATAGCAATAAGCGGTCAAAGACCGGTCCTCAATTGACTTGGGCGTCATTCCTACAACCCATGGGCCTTGATCTTAACCAGATCAAACCCGTGCATAAACCTGCACCCACCATTCCGACCATTTCGCCCAAGTCCAAACCCATTTTGATTTTATTTTGAATAAAAACTTCATTTATAAACTCATGTGGTAAAACAATACCACAATATCAAGTTTGAAAACAATTTGTAGAAATCTGGTGTAAACCCTCCCAAATTCTGTAAATATGAACTAAGCTTGGCTAAGCATATATTTGAATTTTGGTAATATCTTGCCTATGGTATCAAGGTAGTCAGATACAACATTCAAATTTGGCCATACAATAACATATGGAATTTAACAACATATGCATGCAATAAGGAATTTAAAGACT
Organism: Ampelocalamus luodianensis; assembly: GCA_036346255.1. NCBI lineage: Eukaryota > Viridiplantae > Streptophyta > Magnoliopsida > Poales > Poaceae > Ampelocalamus > Ampelocalamus luodianensis. The sequence goes on along the minus strand of CM070627.1, from coordinate 57,935,800 downwards.
GAAAATAACTTAAAAATAATAGGGGCAATATGGTCAATGGTGTAACTTGCCTTGTTCGATGTCTTGAAATTCTAAATCTTCAGATTGATCGAACTCTCCGGAGTCGTCGAAGTCTATACGCGAAAATACGACAAATTCAATATTCAAATTCAAATAAATTCAAAAACATAGTTCAAATTAACTCCAAACTGAAATATTTTGGTTTAGTTAGCTAGATTATAATTTTATATAAATTTTGCAATTTGAATCACCCAATTTGGAGTTCAAATGCAAAAGTTATGAATTTTTGAAGTTTAAAACCAAATTCTGAGATTTAATTGAATTTCCCGAATTATTTTTCTACTGAAAAATCTATTTATTGCGCAATGCTGACGCCAGCAGCCGAATTTCGGAATTTATAAGAATTTAAAGAATTTCTGACACGTGGGGCCTACATGTCAGTCTCACGGCTTTCGTGGACTAAGTCCACGGTGGAACGGCCGTGTGTGGCTACGTGGTTCGCCACGCAAGCGCCACGTGGGATCGCCCCATGGCGCCACGCACGCGTAGTGTCGCGTGGCGCTGAAGTGGCGCTGCGTGGCAACCACGTGGTTGGACCACGCCACCGCAGCCGCCGTGCTCGGCCGCCATGGCTCGCCGGCGATCCGTGCTTTCGGCTGGTGTGCGTGAGTGGTACCAAAGTGTAGAGGAGGCGATCGTGATCAATTTGATACGAATGGTCACCGGAGGTGGACGAGTCGGCCGCGACGAGGTTTTGGCGGCGGCGTTGATCGGGCGCGATGCGTCGATGGAGCTCGGTGATGATCCGCGGTGGAGGTGTGCTTGAGCTCGCGAGACACCGGCGTCTTGAATGTGTGCTCCCGAGGACGGAGGAGGTCGGGAAGGTTGTCGGTGACGGAGATGGCGGCGAAGTGGAGCTCACGGTGGCGATGGTGCTCCAGGGGTGCTCCGGCCAAGATGGTGCGTGCACCGGCTTCGCGGAAGCGAGGCGATGCTGACGGTGGCGGCGGCGAGGTCGGAGCGGCTCTGGTCTCACCGGAATCAGAGAAATCCTACTTCTCACCGCCGGCGGGAGTTTGCAGTACGACGAGCTCGGAGAAAACAAGAGGAGTGAGTGTGGGTGCTGGTGCGGTGAAGAAGAGCGCACCCGGCCGCTTTTATAGCGCCGGGAGCTCCATAGCGGCGTGGAGGAGGTGGGGTTGTCGCGGCGGTTTTGCGGTGATCGTGGGTGCACGGTTGCGAGACGAAGGGAGATCGTGGGAAAAGCGGCGGTTGCGGACCGGTCTTGTGCACGCACTCACGAAGAGCGGCGATTGGCAACCAGCCGCTCGAAGCTTGAACGTGGCGAAAATGGCGGCGGTTGCGAGCGACGCAGAGAAGAAGAAGGCGAGGAAGACGACGACTCGTGGTCGTCCGATTTTCAACGCACGGTCGAGATTAGATTCGCGGCGTAAGTGACTTTCGGCGCGGCCGTTGGATTAAGATCCAATGGTTGAGATTAGACCGAGCGGCGGTAAGTGCGTTTTGGCGCGCCGTTGGATTAAGATCGTGCGGCTCACGTTGATGATGGCATTCGGACCGTGCGGTTGCCGTGAAGGATCTTGACCGTCGATTGCATGATCCAACGGTGGAGAAAAGAGATACACGAGAAATGGTAGCCGTTCGATTTTGATCGGACGGTGAGGAGGCGAGAGCGGTGCGCGCGAAAGCGGTGGGTGGCTGCGGCGCGCACGCGAGGGTGTTGGGCCGAGGCCGTAGGTTTCGGCCCAACGCCATTTTTGATTTTCTTTTTGGATTTCTCAATTGTTTTAATTCTGTTAATTCATTTAGGCTTTAGAAAATAGCAAAATACTTCCAAAAATTATGGAAAAATTCACAGAAATTCCCATACTCATTCTGGACTTAATAAAATTATTTCCAACTATTTGTTGGCTTTTAATTTTGCAAATAAATTTGTTTTAGCTTTAAAATATTTATAAAAACTTATGAAAATTCAGGAAAAACCACAAACATAAATAAATTTTTAAATTTTACTGAAATTTAAAAATTGGGCTGTTACAGTTATGTGGAGTATGGATTTAAGAGTGACCAATATGAGCTATAGGCATACCTAACCTATTTGTAGCATGTACTTGATCCCCGCCGAAGTACTTTTCATGTATGGCCAACTTGTTTAGTTCACTGGTTATGTGATCTGTAGCGCCGATGTTAGTATACCACGATGGATCAACTGAGTAGGATCTCGTGGTAGCAGTAGCAGCAACACAATTATCTTCAGATTGACAGAGTGGTCAAACCGATGATAGCACCTGAGCGCTACATGACCAGTCTTTCCGCAAACTTGGAATGTCGGCCTATTCCCTACGGCATGCCGTTGCCATTGGTGTTGCTGTTGGAGACTTGCTGGCTTCGGTTGTCACTATAGTTCTGACCACTGTCGTGACGACCGCCACAGACACGGCCACGATAACATCCTCTGCGCGATGTTGCATTGGCTGATGAGCCCCGATATGACATGCTGCGTTATTATGCTCCTGTCGTAGTTCATAATTCAACATATGTGCATATAGATCACTGAGCCTGATAGGATCAGTCCGTGTGGAGAGCAACACGACAAGAGGATCATAGTCGGCACTGAGTCCACAGAGCATGTAGATGACGATCTCCTCACCCGGGGGATGCCCGATAGCGGCAAGGTCGTCGGCAAGACCTTTCACCTTGTTGAAGTAGTCGACGATGGAGAGATCCTTCTTCTTCATAGTAGCAAGCTGACGCCTGATCTAGATCATTTGTGCTCTGGATTGTGATGTGAACGTACATTCGAGCACCATCCAGACTTCTATAGCCGATCCCAGAAAGATAACATGGGATAAAAATTCTAGTGATAGGGAGAAGAGGAGCGTCCTGAGTACCATCTGGTCTTGTATCAGCCAGATGTTGTAATCAGGGTTTAGAACTTGAGAGGCGCCTGCATCTGTAGTTTGAGTAACCATCATGGCATCATTGTAGGAGCTCTCCTTGATCCATCTACGAAACCCAACAACTGTTATCCTCGAAGGAACTAAAGGAGATGTGCCTTCCAGAGGAGATAGTGATCGTGCACCAGTTTGACGTTGACGAGATGGCCGAAAGAAGCCGACGATGGAAACATCCCGGCGGACATGGTTGCATCGATTGGAGATGTACGAGCACTGAGTATGAGGAAGTATATCTTGGCAATGTCATGTTAGAAGAGGTGGCTCTGATATCATGTGAAAATATCTGGAGAACTTCTGTAATAGTGTAACGATGCAGTGCGCTTGTTTATTTACACAAGAGTCCAGGCTTGCCGGACGTGTACAAAGACCAAACCGGATGTCGGACGGTGAACAGATTGATTAGGTTTCTCCTACTAGCTAGCTTTCCATGTTGAATACAAACATGATCTACAACATATGGTAGGAGATAAACTACCAAATATACAACAATCTTTCTATCTTAACAACATAATACTACTTATGGTATCATTGTTATGTAACACATGGATTTAACAAATATATGGACCCATTATGAAACAGAATTTTTGATATTTGCTGTAATGCCAAGAGGGGGTCTTAGATCAGGCGGCGGTTTTTATTTAGGCCCTACACTCCTACTGGACAAACCACATGAAATCGCAAAAAGTTCTCGACAATATTTCATTCGGAGAAGCGCCGCACCATATTTCTAGCCTCTCTCTCTCTCTGCACCGACAAATGTCGGATGCATGGTGCATGCCTGCCTTATCCCTGAGCTCGATGGCTACTCACACCTCTCATGGGGATGGATTAAAAGCTCTTCCTCTCCCTCTCTCACACACAATGACCAACCCTGCAGATAAGCCGGACTGAGCCCTCTCGATTGCTCTAGAATTTTATATGGATCGATCAGCGACTGCCACTTCCTCGGCCACCATCAGCCTCGATCGCATGCATGCGCATGCATGTATTGCACACACAAGCTCCACAAGATGCTAGGCCACAGCTGTGGCACGATGGACACATGCGGCGGCAGCGCTCTGCCAAGCTAAGCTTGTCCTTTGGCCGTCCCATCTCTAGCTGTTGCGCGCCATACCTCCCAACTGTTGCTACCTCGAAAAGGCGCCAGGTGCATGCACATGTGCCCCTGACCACCACCTCTCCCTCTCTCTCCCCTCTCATATCACATATATCACACCCACACACATCACATCACATATCACCTCTCTCTCTCTCTACAAGCTAGCCTCGATTCAATTCTTCAGGTGGCCCATACCTCACCTCTGCATTGCATCCATGTCGTCCATGCCTATTAAATTACTGCTGCTACTCACTCCTCACCACTGGAGATAGCTACGCTACTGCTCCTTTTGTTGCTGCTGCTACTGTTACTTGCATCAGCCTCAAACTTCGCGCTCACAAAGCTGCATTGCTAGCTCATGTAGTAAAAAGGACGGGAACCAAACCAGTAACCTACATGCACCCTCCAGAATCATTTGCTCCTTTTTACTGCATGCATCCATGCACGCTGGATGCTGCAATGAGCTAAGCCTCCAGCCACCTTGCCTCGGTGAGCCAATGCCACAGTGCTCGTGGACTTTGGTCCATGCACTGTTCTTGAAGACCGAGTTTATGACAGCAAGGTCCCGCACGTCAGTATTTATTTTCTTTAGATTTTTAAATGAAAAACAAAATAACATTGTGCACGTGGACCCTACCTGTCAGAGAGAATTCTCTCCCCTTTCTATTTTATGAATTTTCAAACCAAACCGAATTAAAACCTTAATAATTTTTGCATAAAACTCCAAATTGAATTATTCTTGTTTATAAATTCATCTAAAATCATTCTGTAACTTAATATGAGAAAATATTTGGATTTGGTCACTGTTGAAATTATTTTGCCTTATTTAATTTGTTTTCGGCTCTTATTGGAATAGACGTTGATTGCTCGAGCGAATATTTCAACAACCCTTCATTATCACATTCAGAGCAACCAGAGCAAGGCAAGCACCCTTTGATCATGTTGATCCCATTATTTCAATTATCGTACTTCTTTTTGCACAAACTATTATGCATGCGTGTATGTTCAGTAGAAAATTGCTATGTTTGGGATGTCGGTAGTCATAAATCCTATCCGTTGCATGATCCTCCTTGATATGTTGATGTCCTTGCTGTTGTAGCCAATATGATTATGGTTTCGACAACAGATAATGTCAACTTGGGTTTTTCGAATGCGAATCTCGCATAACTGCTTAATCAGGCAATAGTTTTTCATGAAAATTATAAAAAGGACGACATGGTAAATATGGATTTGGGAGTTTTTGAAAAAGAAAGTCCACAGAGGTGTACCTCTGTTATTTGGTATAAAAATAAAATAAAAAACCTAGTTTCCTACGTGGGTGAGTTATATTATATTCTAAGAAGTGTGAGAAAGGAGTCTCACAAGTAGAAAGGGGGAGATTCTCGCCTAGGTCAATTAAGGACCGAACGTCAGCAACTCCAGTCTAAGTCTAAGCGTACAACCATATGTGATGGTATGAGATGGCTTTAGCTAATTAAGTCATTAAAAATTAGCCTTGCATGTTGGCAGGCTGTAGTAGTGTGGGCATAACTGGTATAGGCATGTCCAAAGGGGCTCCCTTCACTAAGGCGTTGTGAACAATGCCTTCCGACACAATGGCGATTGCCTTACTGAGATGGGGTGTACCTGGGTGAAGTGATGGTATTCATTCGCCAGGCTAGTGCAATGGTAGGACTAGATGATGTAAAGGCTTCGACACGTACTCTAGACTACTTACCAAATGTAGTAAGCAATGGTATCGACGGATGCCAAACAAATTAAAGAATTCGTGTGCTATGAGTAAAGTTATACACATCTACAGAGTGTAAATCTATTTAAATAGCCGTCCTTGCGGTCATGAACGTGCTTAGTGCAAACTTAATGGGTATAGTCTTGATTTTTCACAAAAAAACGGTTTCATTGGAAAAACATGGGATATATTTTTGGTTTATATTTGCGTTTAGTGCAATGGTTATGGCTGAAAATAAAATGTTGCTTGCAGCCGAGGAGGGTTGCGAGTTGTTGATTATTTAATATCTTACTTATTGTCTTTTACATATTTAATTGCTCTTTAAACTTCCATTGCAAAATATTCCATATTGATATTGCAAACAAAATTTGATTAATGCTGCATTTATATAAATTTTGCGTTACAATACAAGTCTTGTTGAGTACACAATGTACTTAATCTTGCTTAAATTGTTGATTCAGAGTTAGAAGATGATTCCACACCAGACGATGACTTCTTTACACCCGAAACTGGTGGGTTCGGTGACGGGCCTATCTAGGCTTTGTCTCTTGTCAGTTGCCTGAGGGTTTGGATGGGCATGCTGCTAGAAATTTTCTGCCTTCACTTCTTCTACTTCTGCTGCTACTTTTGTTACTCTGTTGATACGTGTTTATATTTGGCTGGTTGGACTGTGATGTAATTATTGTAATCCCTTAAGTTAAGTACCATTTTGCTTTACTTTGTACATATGAATGTATAGATGTGATATCAATGTTGGAGTTGTGTGTACTAGCCACTGATTATGGGACTAATACAGTACACACACGAGGGCTTCGGGTATTCAAAGCTCGAGGTCCAACAGCCATATCCCTGTTGAGGTCGCCATGAGGAATTTGGGGTGTTGCGCAACTAAGGCTTGGACCCAACCGACTCAGGATTGATTTGGGAGAGAAGGCTTTGAATCAGTGGTTTTTTGCTCCTTGGTTGTATTCGGCCCGTGCATCTTCAGATGGTTCTTGTGTGGCATTCCCTGTACCTCAACTTTGCAATTTGGTGTCCCAAATTGCGAATTGTCATTGTATCTCTGACAACCTCATCCGTTCAAACGCGGCACAATGGGGCAATTGGTTTTCTGATTCAGCGCTTTTGGCGTGCCTTGCCCGGTTTACTACTCGGTGGCTTTGAGTGCTATCCGCATTGTGAGTATTGTTGATTTCTATTTTGCGCATTACTTTATCAAAGTGTGTTGTGCTAGTTGATTCTGTAATTCTGACTAGTACTAGGAGACTTGGTTTAGTACTATTGTGGGCTCGGATTGAAGCTTGATGAGGATAATTGTCTTATGCTGAAAATGGAATGATAGCTAGATCGGACTTGAGCTAATTGCTTTGATTATTGTTGTCATTTCATCTTTAGCGATTGAGTTCAGTCTCTTTCAGTAGTTCGGTTGCTAGCTTTGTGCCTACTAAATGTGATTATTTTGTGCACTGTGATACCTCTGTTTTCTTCTGTTAGTCGAAAAGCTTAAAAGTGTTGTTGATGTGATCTCATTTTTGCACAGTGACATAATTGATCCTTTGTTGGTTAAAAGTATAAATTGCTATTTATTGCTTATGAGATAATTCTAGACATATTAGTAAAGCACTCTTTTAAGCTCAAAATCTGATTAATAGTTGTCATATCTAATTTGTGAATAGTATAGACATTAGTGGCGATGAGGCTAAGATCTTATCGTGTGCAGCCCGACATCTAAGAGCAATAAACAATCAAATTAAATCTGAGCATTATATTGATTTCTTTTGTTGTCAAGTTTTATCTTTTGAGCATTTTATCCTGTTTAAATGACATGAAGATAATACATGCTTTTATGTTATTTTTGTCATTTAAATGCTACTCGAAATATGCTTTAATTGTAATAATTGTTGCTGAAATTATTTCTAAATATTTGCTAAAATCGCTAATTTTACAACACTAGCTACTCCCATCTCATTCATCGTTTCTCGAGTACCTTCAATTCGTGTGTAATAATCTTCCTTTGTACAACTGCACTCTGTTTGGAAATGTGAATGAAACATGAAAAGTACAGTTCAAGCCCGTTTGGAACATGAGAATTTTTCCCAGGCATGTGTGAATTGAACTGTTTATGTGAAATTACCATGAGATTCATGTGAAATTCCAAAGTTCCAAACAACCCTCGAATGTTACAGAAACTTGGGAAAAATTCATGTATTCTAAACTGGCTGAATGCCATGCATGCAGGGGCGGATCTACAGTGTTTCTGCATGGTGCACAGGACACCGGGTCCAAAAATCAATTTTCATTGGATATAATCACGTATATGTGGTGTGGACACCCCTAGCTCAACATAAGGGGACACCCTAATCCACAGTCTAGCCAAATATGGTTTATCTTGCCTCAAGGACCCCCGATCATTTTCGTTCTGGATCCGCCACTACATGCATGCATGCAACAGCAAATGCAATCTTACTAAAAGAATATGCATGTACATACACTGTTGTTAACTTTTACTCCAGTAAATTAATATGCACAAGCTGTAAATATTAGCAGGCAATAGGCATGCGTACCGGCTCAAAGATAATTAAGCACAAGGAGAACGATGTGCTACCATTGGAGTTGGCTTAGTACATGTACATTAATAATTGAGTAAATTTCACTTTAGACCATGTAATCTTATCATGGTTTCACTTTGTATCACATTTAACAAATCTTTTCACTTTGCATTATATCTTCTTAACATATGTTGCACTTTGCGCCAGAGTAAGGATTTGGCTACCTTCTTCGGTGCTCGCTGACGGTGAATGGCAACGAGAGAGAAGCATGGGAGGCGTGCAGGGAGTTTGCCGGCAGCAAGGCACGACCGGCGAGGTGGTAGCAAACCAAAAAAATAGAAGGAGCCGTCACTGCCGTTGTTATGGCCACCGCCAGCGATGCTCCTGTTCTTCTCCCCTTTCGACCCATTTCGTAGCTCCATCTACCCCCCCCCTTCATCCCGTGCCTCCCACGTTGCCGTTCACCGTCGGCGAGCATCGAAGAAGGCGACTAAATCCTCCCCATGGTGCAAAGTGCAACACATAGTAAGAAGAGGTAGTGTAAAGTGAAAAGATTTGCTAAGAGTGGTGCAAAGTAAAACCATAATAAGATTATATGGTCCAAAGTGAAATTTACTCTTAATAATTAAACACACCTGTGAACGTCCGGTTTGAGACATAAAATATAGCAAGAGTTGTGTGTTATATATACGTGGTGAAGTGGTTGGGCTAGCTTGTGCAGCGCTGCAGCCAGAACTACCAAAATGGAAAGGAACAGAGGAGGAGAGTTAGCAGCTGGTCGTTCGTTGGTGAAGTGGTTGTTCATGTGATACCATCTATCTATCTATTTTAACCATCTAGCCAAGTGCCTTGACACATCTGTTCATACATGGGACCAACCCAAGAGAAACAACGACGAACTCACCCATCATTCTCCATAAAATACGCAGGTTTGTACAAAGTTTGCTAGTCATGTAGCCTAGCTCGAGACAAAGAGTAACGATAGATAGAGACAGATTAATTAATATATAATCAAAGCTGCTTAATTAATTACCATTAAGTCCTTCTTCCTCTCCTACATGATGATGCATTGCTTAAGTAAATAAGGTAAAAGTAAAACACGAATTAAGTAATTTAACAGGTAGCAAACACTAACGGAACACTAGTTTTAACCATCCATCCCTTGCTCTTGCAAGCAGATTTTACCACGGATTAAACAAACACAAGATGAGGAGCATAATTAGCAAAGGGCGGAAGAAATTGATTAACCCTTAGCTTCCATTCCTTCCATGTCCATGCATGGTTGCATCCGTCCCTTCCATGTGCATCAGTACGGCGCCACGCGGCCGCCTCCGCTTCCTCCGGCGCTGGCCCACTCGTAGGCGTCGCCGGGAAGCTGGATGCCGTTCATCAGGTTGTGGGGGAGCTGGTCGGGCGACAGAGACGGCTGCTGGTGTGCTGGCAATGGGAGCGGCGGAGGCGGCGGCGAGGACTGCGCCGCCAGGCCCGGCGGCGGTTCTTCGTCGTCCAGAGGGAGGCGCTCGTAGGAGGCGTTGCCGAACGAGGCGGCCATGATGACCACGGGCCCGGAGGCCACGAGCGCGCCTGCGACAGTGCCGCCCACGACCTGCCCCTGGCCGCCGGAGACGTAGACCGTGAGCCCGGTGGCGAACGGAGGGGCCAGCGGCGGGAGGAAGGACCCGGAGAGCGAGAGGATGTCGAAGCGGCCGACGAGACTGACGACGGCGCCGGGGCCCGCGCCAGGCTGGCGGATGGAGACGTTGGCAACGGCGCCGGTGCCGCTGAGCACGCAGACGCCGACCTGGCGGCGGCGCGCGAACGCCGCAACGCTGTCGACGACGTCGCAGCCGGCGGCAACCTCCAGGACGTGTGCGCGCAGCGCGCTGGCGCTGTCCCGCGTGATGATGACCGGCGGCTTGGCCTTGTTCTTGGACCCAGCGGGGCGGCCCCTGGGCCGCCGCACCACCACCGCCGGCTGGTGCTCCTCGGCGGCCCCCTGTTGCCCCGCCCCCACCTGCTCCACTCCCGCGCCTCCGCCCTCGCCGCTCCCGTTGCTCCCTGCGCTGTTGATGGTGTTGCTCTCGTCCACGAGCTCCTGCTTCGTCGCCATCCCACTCCCACCGTCCCCGACAAGCTGGCGCTCCTGGAAATGCTGGAACGCCGGGTGCTGCCCCGGGTAGTGGCCGTGGAACGGGTGGAACGCCACCGGCGGTGCGAAGTGGTGCCGGCCTCCGTGCGCCGCCGCCGCCACGGGATCCATCGATCGATCAACGAATTCTTGCAGTTCTTGTCCGGCTACTCTTGGTCCTCGAGTTCTTGCTGGATGTTGGTGTTGCTGCCTGCGAACGAGACGACGGTGGTGGTCAAAGGAAGAGGGGTTCGTTTGGTGTGGTGGTGTGGTCCGGTGAAGGGGGAGGCCGAGAGGGGGTTAAGACAAGCGCGTAGATTGGGGGGGACGCGGGACCCACCAGGGGTGGGTCCCGCGAGAGGGTTCGGCTCGGGCGCGGGGGTCGTCGTCGCTGTCTGTCTGATCCTGATCGCGATCGCGCCGCGCCGGGTTACTGCTGGTGCTGGCCACGTCTCTCGCTGACATGTCTGATTGCGCGCGCGCGCGGCTGTGTTGACCCTTCAGGCGCTACACCACCCTACCTTTCGGCGTCACCGTGCAAGCAAAGCGTTAGCCATGCATTTCTTTTGTTAGTACTAGTAAAATGCTATTATTTGTTTTTTTCTTTCTGAATCACCCAGTACAACACATAGACGCCTACACACACGCACACCACCACACGCGACGCCTACAGAAGACTGGACGAGCGGAGCTTGAAGAATAAAAGACGAAGTCACCACTGGCGCGGCACATCGCCTTCCACTTAACGAAAATTTTTCTAAATGAGACATACAGAGCCAAACCTAGGGTTTAAACCCTGGTGGGCTGGGGGTACAACCACCTCCACTAGCCACCCAAGCAAGACTTGGTTCTCGCTATTATTTGTTACTGTTGTGCCTCATCAAACTTTATCGTACCGTAACACCAAACGGAGCGTAGGGTGAGAAAGTTTTCGAACGTTCAACTCTTTTTGCAAGAAGTGGACTATTTTTGGGGTCTGATCTTTGAGACCATGCTGTTTCTATTCCGGCTCTTGTGCTCTCGTAGACCATGCTTCCATTCCGGCACACGTCGCCCACCATGTAGGGGTGAAAACGGATCGAATAATTTTCAATCGATCCGGACGGAAACGTATTCGGATTTTTCTTGGATACTTTTTGGTCCGGAAATGAATTCGTTTTTTTTATCGGAAACATAAACGAATACGATAGACATGCTATCTGGCGGATACAGATACGAATACGGATTATCCGGATTTCGGCCCAAAAGAGAAAAGGAGATTTTAATTGATTTACGAATTTCAGAAAATGCAACAAATCAAATAGTCTTTTAAAAATAACAAATAGAGTTCAAAAATTCTAGAAAAATCACATAAATTCCTTAAATTATTTTTAACTTAATAAAATTAATTCAAACTTAAAGTTGGTTTTTATTTTTTTATATAAGTTATTTTTAATTACTAAAAAATAGGAAAAACCTTTTTAAATCCAAATTAATTAATTAATTAATTAAAAATTTACTTTTCACTTTAAATCCAATGAAATCCCAGAAAACTCAATAAATTATATTTTTTACATTAAAAAGTAGGAAATTAAATAATTGACTTTATTTTATTATTAATTTTCTTTTTAACCAAGAAAACCCTTTTAAATCTCCAAAAATCCTATAAAATAATAACTTTATTAATATTATTTTTGGTAACATACTTTGGGATATTACAGTTATTTGTGTATAGATTAGCCATCCAGCCTGAATGCATGATCGATGTTAGTGTGAACTAAGTTTTATGTATATGATGAACTAAGTGTGAATACGTGATGGCTTGTGACTTTGTGAGTTATGACTTATGAGCTAAATATGATAAACTAAGTATTATGTTTGTGATGAACTAGTTAATGCAGCTTGCTAGTGCTAATGTTATGTGTGGTTGCTGAAAATATGAACAATTCATTAATGTTTGCATCAAATAAACTAGTTATATGTTTTTGTTAATTTTTGCTATACAATTTAAGGGGTTTTCATGTTCCGAAAAATATCCACGATCATATTCGTTTCGATTCGTATTCGCTCCGTATTCGTATTTGATATTATTCGTATCCGGATTATTCGTATTCATATCTGGATCCGAAAAATATGAAAACAAATATGGCAGAGTCATTATCCGTCCGTATCCGATCCGTTTTCACCCCATGTAGCCACCATGCATGCCCCTCTCCTTCTTTGTTTCTTTTAAAATAATACATTTTTTTTAAAAAAAATACAGAAATAAATATTCGATTTTTTTTACAAAACTAGACCCCTGTCGCCAAGTAAATTAGCAACGGTTGGAAACAGAGAGTTGAATCTCTGAATTGCTCTTGTCTAGAGGGGACAAATGCCACTAGAGAAGTCTCTGTCGCCAATTGAATTGGCGACAAGGGATCTAGTTTTGTAATTTTCTTTTTGACTATTTATTTCTGCAATTCTTTTTTAAGAATATATTTTTTTAATAAAAAATACCTCCTCCTTTGCTCTTTTCTTTCTCATTCGTGTCCTGTTTCAGGTTTGGATATCCGCATGCACATCCAAATTGCTTGTTTACTCCGGCAACCGCCGTGCAGCTTCGGCCCTCTCTTCTACGCCGATTTGTGCACCGCCACCATCGTCGAGTCCTCCCACTATTGTTGCTACTGCATCTCCCTCGACACTATTGGCTGACTTGTGTTGGTCCCTTATCCCCCAACACCTGCTATTCGACAACCTCGACTACAACAGCCATGACTTCTACTTTGACAACTACCTAACCAATCTCTCGACGACAGACAACTTCACCAACGGCTCCTCGCATGGCACTCCTTGTCAGCTTCTACTCCAATTTGAGCATTCTCGTCGGCTTCTTCTCCAGCTTGAGCATCTGTGATGCTCCTGCTCTGATTGTTGGGGAAGGGGGGTTGTTACAGTATACGTCTTGTGTAACAAAACTATTAGAGATGGAATATAATTAATTATGATTTGTATTTGATTCTTTCTTTATCTCTAGTAGATTGACTTAAACTCCATATATGCCCCCGAGGCTCAAGCAATACATTACAAATTATTCCGGCTATTCTATCCTCCTTCATGTACATCAAACTCCACCAAACTCAAGTTATCATTCATCATGCTCATGATTTTTGTTCTATTTCATTTTTTATTTAAAATTTCTCTCCTACAAAAACCTATATTTTTGTAAATACTTGAAGCGTCTATATCGTGTTAGAGCGATAACAAATTCATATCTCTCGAACTCTCGCCCCCTATGGCTCAATCCTGGCTCTGCCCCTGGCAGGAGATAGATGGGTTGAATCACAGTAGATAGCGTGACGTTCGTTACGATATATTGTTTGGTTCTACGAGGAGGTTTGGAAGAACTTTCCTGAGAAAAAAAGACACAAATGTTGCGGAAAAGTGTCGGTTTGCATGATGCATGATGGGAGAAAAATCTTGAAGTTGACTACTGATTCTTGAATGGGTTGATCAGATCAAATGAGAAATGACTCATGTGGATATCATTCTGTCTTGACGTAGATACTCTGAAGTTGATATACGTAGGAACACTGTACATGTGCGCGCTATCCAAATAGTCAACTAAACTATCGGATCACGTTTCAAGTATCGCCTGACGGAACATGCCTGATCTACGTCATCCGTTGAACCTTTGGCACCATTCCTCGCACATTATGTTTCGCATTTTTTTTGTTTCACTTACAGTGTTTAGATGTGACCATTTGTTAACCATTTACATCACACTATGTAGAGTTTTGAAATGTTAAACTCTTTTACAAAAATAGTAGACTAGTTTGGGATATGGTCTTTGCATGCGGGAGATAGAGGGGTTGAATCACCAAAGATAGTGTGACGTTCTCTGATATAATCGTTTGATTCTATAAAGATCAGGCCGGGAAGAAATTTGTTGAAAGACATAAATGTTGCGAAAAGGCACTGGCCTCCATATGCACGATAGAAGAAAATCTTGTAGTTGACTGATGATTCTTTATTCGGCTGTTGAGATCATCATTTGCATGATAAATGACTACCGCGGATATCATATGTCTCGACGTAGGTGGTCTTATGTTGTTATACGTGGGAACATTGTTCATGTGTCGAGTAATATCGCTCGGTAGAACATGCATGATGACACGATCTACATCATCTGTTGTCATAGTATGTTTGACATGTTCTTTTTTACTGAAACTGTCTTTAGATGGGGCCATTTGGATCTATCTAATTACATCACAATACATAATGTGTGAAAAACAATTAATGGTAGGAAAATGTCCTTACTGCTACTATATGCACATACCAGTATACCACACCACAATACGAGAAGAAGGGGTTTTGATCGTGTTGTGCTGGACACAGATTGCCGAGAGTTGCTTGGCCCGTGGAATCGGCTAGATGATTGGTCAGATATCGCTTGCATTCTAGCAGAAATTTGAGAGCTTGCTAAGAAAAAAATTTCAATTTTGTTTTCCAATTCAAGTGGAGGGATGTGAATAATGATGCAAACAGTTGTGATCGAGTAATAAAGCTCTCAGTTCCCCTGCAAAAAACGAAGTGGGGAATGCATGGGACTATGGGAGAGGGCCAGAGGGGAGTTTTGAACCTCTTAATTCTTTCAGAAAAAGTAAACGTCTTCAGAATTTGATCTTTAAAGGTGATTGATGGATTAGATAACATAAGCATTGTCGATATCTTAATATCAAACTTATAAAATGAATACTAGGGGCTCCTTAATCGAGGCTATGCAAGATGAGGCACAAGGATTTTAGACAGATTTAGGTCTTCTCCTGGGAGAATAACAACTCTGCTTATGTGTTCTTGTATTGATTATGTTTACAACAGAAAAGAGGTCGCTGAAGGCTAGAACTAATGACTCATGTCTTGTTCTATTGCTTCTGTTATTGTCCTTCTATCCACCGACGTTATCCTTTATATAACGTCTGAGGGGGTGACAGTTGTTCCGTGTAAGGAGGCGTCTCAACAATTGATACAATGCGCACGTTTTGATAGTGGTTATTGTCATAGACACACTCCTCCCACCTTCTTCTTACGTTGTGCTAGAGACAGAGTTATATGCAGTTATATCAGAGGATAACGGCATATGTTCATCTACTGTGTATAAATACATAGTGTATAAAGTCGCTAGTCGATTTGATCCACATGCATGTGGGCTTTATCGATCAAAGGGTGGTCGTGATCGACCTAGTTGTAGTAAAGCTTACGAGTTACGACCATGATATAATCGTAGTGAAGCTTACGTCCATGATGTGATTGTAATAAAGCTTACGATTAGAAGGTGACCGTAAAAGATCTTACGACTAGATGATAGTAGTAGAATGACTTACGATCATATAAAGTGGTCGTAGAATGACTTACGACTATTAGGTAATTGTAATTTTTCTCATCATTAATGATGAGGGATATCTCTAAATGTTGTGTATAGATATCATTATCTATAACAAATATTATAGATAAATAATTTAATTAATTGAGGATTAATAGATCCTCGTCAAGCATCATAACGTTCTCTTTTATAACCCTTGTCTCTGTAAGGGGTACATGGGAAAACCTTTGTTGACAAAAAAGACAGTTGCGACAGAAAATCGTTGGTCTGCATGCTGATGGAAGAAAATATTGAAGTTACTACTGGTTCTTGAATCTGTGCGGAATTCCACTCGATAGATCAGCGCACGATCGATCTGAATCATCTGTTGCCCATCTAAACGGATGTATGCACGTGGATGGGTTACATATATACTCTCAAGATAAATAAACTAGTATAGATAAAAAAAAAAACTCAAGTACTCACAAACCCAAAAAATACTCAAATACTCTCTAGCAAACCCCAAAATTCAAATGCCCAGGAATCAAAATCTAGCACTGGACCACTTATTACCATCCATGTGACGCCACAGCGAAAGATAATAATACAGCGATCTATTCTGACAAAGTTGAGGTATATTTTCCCCCTCGTGCGTTCGATCGTTCGACATACGGATACTTTCCCTTTTCTATTTTTTTTTCTAGTATATCATAATTAAATTGCTTCCCTGTTATATATTATGATAGAACCTGTTATGCCGGACAACTCGTACTGATCGATCGATCACACTGCCTCAAATTAAGGTAGAGATATGGCGAGGGGATTGTCTATTTATAAGGTGACTGAAATTTTCTTACGCGTAAGTTACCTTCTTTATCTATTAGGTCAATATCCAATCATATGACACATCAATATCTATACAAATCTAATGGTCACAACAAGTTACTTAAACTTAAGAAAATTTCAGACGACTTAAAAATAACAAGATTGTTCCACTAAATGTTCTTAAGTTAATTTCAGCATAAAATAAGTACATATTGATTGAGCATGTAACCGAAGCCTTCAATATTACCCGATCCAGTGAGTCAGTACGAAAAAAGCAATCTTTAATTAGGTCGAAATTACAGTGAAATGGCAATGATATTCCTCCAAAAAAATAAAAAATAAAAGAAAGGCAATGACATTGCAGTACCACTGAATATGCATGTACGTACACCGTTCGTTTCAACTCAGAAAACATGCATAAGCCGATACGGCAATAATAAGCATAGGACGTTGACAGCACGTAATCCTTCGAATTTAGCTGGTAATTAAGGTCGTCAACTGCCTGTCTGCATCAGTCATCAGTAGCAACTAGCTTTATAATTCTTTCATCCGCATGGTTTGGCTTCACTGCGTTGCAAATTAATTCATGTGCTCTCTGCTATCGTATCCTGAGATTTAATCGGGGTTTGCTCTTGGGCTCTTGGGCACTCGAGTGTCCTGTCGGGGACGGGAGATCAATGAGATAAGCCTTTTGTAACGCACACGAATT
Source organism: Ampelocalamus luodianensis (assembly GCA_036346255.1). Taxonomy (NCBI): domain Eukaryota; kingdom Viridiplantae; phylum Streptophyta; class Magnoliopsida; order Poales; family Poaceae; genus Ampelocalamus; species Ampelocalamus luodianensis. Next base: position 57,918,460 of record CM070627.1, on the reverse strand, counting down.
CAAGAAACAAACATGCGAGGTATAGGCAGATCGTTGCAGCGTTGAGTGCGCCAGCCCAAAAATAGTTAAACCAAATTCTGACTCAGTAATACAAAACAAGGAGGCATAAATGTACTGCCACCGCACCGTACTATCTTCGTCTCACTAGCATGCTGATGGGCACCGGCAAGCCGGCCGGCCGGCCGGCCGGCGGGAAGGCGTGCTCGGGGCAGGGCGTCGACCCCACAATGAATGATCGATCGATCGAGCAGCGAGGTGAACAGCAGCCCTCAACCCCTCGGCGGCCCGGACCCCTACCCACGCGCGCGCTCATATCTATATCGCAGTTGCAGAGTAAACTAGCAAGTACAGACAGACAGACTACAGTTTCAACTTTCAGGCTGGCTGGCCGGCTGGCCAGTTAGCCTACGAGGGAGGCATAGACGACGATGGATTGCTGCATCTGCATCTGCATCTGCATGCACCCATCGATCCATCGACCAGTCGACTCGTGCATGAGAGCTAGCTATAGGTATAGATTCGAGACAGCATATGTCGTTCCTGAGTGATAACACAGAATTGATCGATGAGAGTCGTCAGAGAACTGATGAACTGGACAGACGACGTGCCCGGCTTCAGTATGTCTGCCCGCCCGGTGCCTGCAGATGTTTTGTGGTCGATCGGTCCATCCGCGAGTCGTCTCCTGCAGTCCTCCCCTCTCGCTGCTGCCGGCCGGCCGGTGTACGCGCGCATATAATTTCTCCCTCTGTGCGCCGAGGTAATTTAGCGAAGCTAGCGCGCCAGAGCTCGATATGGTCATCCGGTTGGTCATCGATCGATCGGTGCATGCATGCCGTTGACCAGCCATTAATTACGCCGTATCAATCAAGGTATACAGCAAAATGCAGGCCGCATAGGCGTATCATGTCGCTATCGATCATCGCCACTGTTGCGCAAAAACAATGATGCGCTGGTAGCGATACAGGCGGGATATTGTGAGAACCCGAGCAAAACTAATATAATCTTCGTTAAGCGGTAGTTAGCAGTAAAGTGAAATTCTTTTAAGCAAGACCAAAGCATAAGCTCAGAATTATATAAAATCGCATCGCCAGACTGTCTCACACAAGTTATATCGTCAAGATGTAATCAACACAAGTGACATCAGGAATTATTGGAACAAGAATAAATCATCGATTAACCTCAGAGTCACTTACAAAAATTCTTTACAAGCAGAATAAAATAATAGTACAATTGCTGAACTAATTACAAGAATTATGTACATCAGACCACAACACAAATCACAAGTTTTGAGCACAAAGATAAGAATAAAAATCTTGCATTGCATATCGTCGAAACCTTCCTTGCAATCTCGTCCATCTATCGCCACCCGTCGATCCCTTTCTCGATCCACGTTTTCATCAACCGCCAACAACCCAAAAAATCAGTACCAAACCAAAGGCAATAAATAGAAATTAAAATATAAAAGGTGGCTGTCAGATTACCATAAGGATCCTCGAGGATACCAAATCAACCTAGGTTAGTCGGCACCCTCGTACCTTAGTGGCCATGTCGAATCATTAACCGCGTCCCGTAGCCGGCCGTTCCCTTCCGCCATCATACGACTGTGGCCGCGTACGTTTGACCGACGGCATGAGATACGGTGCATCATACGACCACGGCTGCGCACGTTTGACCGACGTCATGAGATGCGGTGCGTCATACGACCGCGGCTGCGCACGTTTGATGGACGGCATGAGATGCGGTGCATCATATCCACGCGCATCACGGACACGGTTCTGATCAATGGTGGATTGATGATAGTTGGCCTTGTATTTATGGGCATGTCGCCCTTGTGCATGCATGCATGCATGCATTTATGGACTAACTCCTCCTGCTTTCTCTCCCCCAGATGCGAAATCCTTGTGCCATGCCGCTGCCTCCCCCGCACGACCCACCCGAGCACCGAGCCGCTTCTTCTTTGCCTTTTTTTCCCGAACTCTCTTCCCTTCAAGAAAGGGGGGTTTCTCTGGGTTTGATTGGCTTGGAGTAACTTCGCAAAGGTTGGGATTTTTCCGATGATTTCCCTTTTGGAACCGGTGGTGTTTTGATGTTTGATGGTGTTCTCCGATGGAGGAGGTTGGGAGAGAGAAGGATAGGGCAGTGGTGGTCGCGGTGGAGGATTTCAGTGCAACCATTAAGGTAAGGCTAATTGGCTAATCCAATTGTTTTTTCCTTTTGCCGTCTATTGTTTATTAATTGTTGTGAGGATACGCCCAAATGGAATCAACGCTCTTTATGCCTTGATTTTTATTTTTTTTTGCAATCAATCGAGGGGATCGAGTGATTAGCTATCAGGAACTGAACTCTTTCGATTGCAGGACACGGCAAACATAAACACAAAACCTACAAGGAGATACCCGCTCGCGTCATGGATAGCTATATTGGCATTGATTATGCTTGTTGGCGTATACATATTCTCATTGTCTTTGAAGCAAAATGGGATGCTTTTTGGTCTCAAGCAGACGAACATGATAGAAAAAGAAAGGGAGAAACCTTGTCATGACCAAAGCATTCCAGAGGCTGAGATCCCTTATGTGCACTATCCTACACCGGATACTTACAGTAGGTAATGGAGATAGACTTGGGCGTCTAAATTTACATTGTTCAAGTTAGTGAGTAACTTGCATTTTTCTTTGTTTGTTAGGAAAGAATGTGCATGCACACCAGTTAGATTCTTTGCTATCTTGTCGATGCAGAGGTCAGGAAGTGGATGGTTTGAAACATTGTTGAATAGCCATGAGAATATTAGCTCCAATGGAGAGATTTTCTCTGTCAAAGAAAGGCGTTGTAATATCACCTCGATCACAAAAACACTGGATAAATTGTACAATATGGACTGGTTCAGTAGTGCTGCTAAAAATGAATGTACAGCTGCTGTAGGGTTGAAGTGGATGCTTAATCAGGTAATCTTTTTGCCATGAGAGCACTGTTCGATTTGTTGTTCCATGATAGGTGAACAAACACTTGCTGATAAAATAATTTTCCAGAATATCATTTTGTGGCTTAATTATATATTCTGTAAGTATCTGTCTATTGTCGAGTGTTTCCTTACATTCTGTAAGTAGTTGTATATTGTGGAACAAGGACTTTTCCTGTTACTGCCGGTTTTCTGGGACCTGGTCTAGAGTCTAGGCCTAACCTAATTCTTTTGTAAATTCTGACTTTAGTAGTTAGTTTACTCATCATTGTAGTGTGCTTATTGGATTGGAAAATCAAAGGTGTTATTATTGATAATGGCATCCTTGGCTAGATTTTCCTTAAGAATGGTTGGTCAATTGTTTCTGGCAGCACTTAAGCAATATTATAGACTATTTAAGAAGCAAGGAATGCAATTATATTTGATGCCTTGCCCATGAGTATTGCAAAATTTCTTTTCAAAACATATTCATAACATGGAAAAATTGTTTGCATGCAAGGGTTAAACAGACTATTAAAAGTACCTTGATTTCATGGAAATAACCTGCTTAAATAACTAACCTAGGGGAATGAAATAGTAATTCACTATAGAGAGGGCAGCCATGCCAATGATTATTTTTTTACTGCTCTCTGTTGCAATCATTATTTTTTCCCATTTCAAATCTTACGTGCTTGAAGTATCAGCTTTACATATAGGTGGTTTACCTACTAAACTTGTTTGTCCCAGAAAGGGGCCTGTCGATAAATATATGGGATAATTTGTTCAGTGACATCATGTTGGGACGTAATCGGAGGAATGACACTCCGTTCGTGACGTACTGGAAAATAACATCGTGAACACCCAAAATTATGCCGAATGATATCGTCGTCAGTTACTTCCGTTTGCATAATTTTTAAATATAGAAAATGAGCTCAAAAAAATATCAAAATTTTTGTGGAACCTCCCAACACAGTTTAATTACTTGTGTATTTTTTTCAAAATTTTATTCATTCTAATTTTGTCTCTAAAATTAATTTAAGTATACTGTTTGTAGGAATTTTCTAATATAGAAAATGAGATCCAAACATTATAATTTTTTCAGGCTCCTTACACAATAGACTTGATTCTGTAATTTTTTCAGAATTTTACAAAATTAATTAATATAATTTCATAATTATTAAAATTCTAGAAAAATTACACAATCAAGTTCACTATATAAGGAGCTTGAAAAAAAAATCATAACGTTTGGACCTCATTTTCTATATTAGAAAATTTCTACAAATAGTACACTTAAATGAATTTTAGATACTAAATTAGAATGAATAAAATTTTGGAAAAAAAAATACACAAACAATTAAACTGTGTCGGTAGGCTCCACAAAAATTTTGATAATTTTTTGAGCTCATTTTATATATTTAAAAAATTCTGTAAATAGAAGTAACTGATGGCGATGTCGTTCGGCATAATTTTGTGTGTTTGTGATGTTATTTTCCAACACGATGTCACTAGGCCAATTTCCCCTAAATATATCCCTATGTATTTTTCAATTTTTTTGACACAAGTTAGATGCATTGGAGAGATGAAATTGCTATTTAAGAAGTGTTTTTCTGGGTACATATGTTTACTGAAACAGATATGTTGATTTTGTCTGAATGCTATTGGGTTTTTGGGGGTAGTTTTGGCTTTGAGGATTGCTAAGATTTGTTGTAAATCTTTTTGCCTTTGATTTGTTCGTGAGAATTATTTTCCATACTAAAATTATTTAATGTGGTGCATCTCCACCAATAAATTTAGCTTACATGTTTTGTTTAATCTTCTGATGTTTATTTTGGTGGAAATTACAGGGTCTAATGAAACATCATCAAGAGATAATTGAATACTTCAACCGAAGGGGTGTGTCTGCAATTTTCCTTTTAAGAAGAAATCTTCTCCAGCGTTATGTCTCTATATTAGCAAATGCTCATGATAGTGCCACCAAGCAACTAAATGGAACTCATAAAGCTCATGTTCATTCCAGAGATGAGGTTCACATTTTCCCCCCTTTGATCTTACTCACAGTACAGAGAGATAATTTTTATTTCAAATCTTCTACTTTTGGTACCATAAATCAATTCTATCCCCCACTATCTTTCACTCTCTGTACTGCAAACTGCTTTATCGGCTACAATGTTGAAGATGTGCATGTAAAATAAAACAAAATCCTACTGATCTTTTTTCCCCTGTAGGCTGATGTCCTTGCTGAATATAAGCCATCAATAGACACAAAATTGTTGATCACTGAACTAAAACGGTCTGATAAGTTGGCAGCTGATGCTTTGGTGAATTTCAAGAAGACTCGGAATATTGTTCTATACTACGAAGATGTTGTCAGCAATCAAACTGTGAGTCCCTATTGCTTTATATCCTTGTTTGGGGATTAATCAACCTTTATTTCTCTAAATAATATCTGTTTTGCTTGCTTTCTTCAGAAACTCATGGATGTCCTAGATTTTCTGAAATTGCCAAAGGCAGAGCTGTCCAGTCGGCATGTGAAAATCCATACTAAACTATTGCGTGATCATATTGATAATTGGGTTGATGTTAATAATACTTTGAAGGGAACGCAGTATGAGAGCTTCTTGAATGGCCGAAGGTGACCAAACTAGCTAGCTAGTGTAAATAATGTTGTAGTGAGTTTTCCTTCTTTTGACCCTTATTTTTATCCCCTGCTATACCTAACAGAGTTCGTCAAAGCTGGCAGTTTTGTCAATCATGTTTTAATCTAAATGGCTTATTTACTTTTCGTTTACTTTGTAACATTTATAGAATTTAATTGATTAAATTAATAGCTATCATACAAAGGTATTATCATTGTTACACCCTTGAGTCCCCTTCCCTTAGTTCAGAGTGTATATAGCTATATATGATGATTCTTGTTAGAATAGGAATTCCTTTGTATTTCTTTATATAACTTTTTGTATTTCCTTATATATGTATAGCATATTCCTTTGTAATATCTCCTAAAGAATTGAGAGATTGAGATCTTCAGGGCATGTAATGGCATTGTTGTGAAGTGCTTTGAAGTATTACCGAATAACAAAACTTTCTTATTTTCTTTCATTACTTATTTACTTGTCAATGATGACTACTACAGTTTAAGATGAGTAGATGACTGCTGAATTGAAGCAATCATCATTCCAGTTGGTCATATTATTTAGTCTCAATACAAATTCCTGTTGCTCAAACACACGAGATAAAGAAAGCACTAATGTCATTCTATAATACACATTCCCCCAATAAGTTCAGTGAGCGACTTAGCCTGATATCTGCCTGCAAGTATAGTAACTGTTGCACTGTCGAATATGCTGACACATCATCAAGCAAGCCAGACTACACTTGCAGGCCAGGCTGCTTAGGAGTTGGCAATGTGGCAGGAATCTAGCTGCGAGGAAATTTTGGTTTCTTTGGTTTGCACATTGTTGACCCTATAATCAGAGGAATCGGTGGTTTATAGTCTTGGTAATTACTTGGGGCTCAATTCTTGAGCACTGATTGACATGACCTACCTGACAATATTTGCTAAAACTGTTTATGTTCTAACTGAGTATTGGTCACCTGAGTTGGTTGTTGTATAAGCACAATTTTGGTAGGTGTTGGCTGACACCAATATTTGGTATTGCCGAAGTCCCAACTAAACCGCAGTCTGACGCTGGAACATCTCTTGCCGAAGCTGACCAAGATAAGCTTGAAATTCTAAAGATCTTCAAATCCAAGACTGAGGATAATATTGCTGCTATGCCCAATGTATTGAACATCTACTTGGAACTGTTATATGTATCATGCCTTATGCCTAGCTTTTCGAATTTGAACTCGAATGTTGTGGATGTTCAATATATATATATATATATATATATATGTGAATGTTGATCGTGAGCTCGAGAATTATGTCAATGTTGTCGAATCTATATATGTAATGATTTATGATTAATTAGTGGTATTTTTCTTGTTGCGGAATGTATGGTCTATTTGATTGCCGAGTTTCCTGTCAGCTTAGTTCAAAATGAAATGCAAAAAATCGGTGCATCGAAATCGTGCATGTTCTGTAACTCCCGAGTGCCATTGTTTGACATAAACTCTGGAAACAAAAATGATTCCCGAGTGTCCTATGTTGGAATACACTCAAGCCAATTTCCGGGACCCGTCGGAAAAGGATTGGCACGTGGCTATATTTCCCGAGTGTTTATACTTGGGCCAATTTTCACTCGGTAAAATATCCCGTTACGGTGGCTAAACCCATTGTATCAACTATTTTTCCGAGTGTACATATGTCTCCCGAGTGTAATACTCCGGAAACCAGTTTTTACCCATCGAAATGATTCCGAGTTGTTTGTCCCGATGACTGACCTTCGGGAAATTAGCGGGTGGGCAGGCGGGCGGACGTGACGTGACTTGTCCACCGCTGCTGCTGCTGCCGCCGCCCGATCGTCGTCGCGGTGCCCAGTTGCCCGCTACTACTACGTCCACGCGCGCGCAACCCGCGAACCAGAGCCCTGTGATCCGGCGCTGAATACGACGTGTGACCACATTACCCACGTCTGATCCAGGCGACTCGGCGAGGGATTCAGGGTACCGTGTTAATGTATGTCATGTATACGCGGCCCGCGTTGCGTTCGTGGCTGGGTTTGATTGCGACTTGGACCGGGTATGGCTCCCTGGCCGGGTCGTACGTACGTGCCGACAACGTCCGCGGGAGGCTCAGGACTTTTGTGTCCTTGGCCGGACCGAATCTTTGACGTGCGTGGTCAGGCCGTCGCCACCACTGGCCACACAAGGGCTGTCGCTTGCATGCCGCCTCAGTGCCTCGTGTGCTTAGGCGACGACCGCTGTCACAGCCGGCCTCACAGGCTCAGCTGCGTGTTTGCGCTGACTGTTCACAAGGGCGGAAGAGGTTTCTCTTGTCTATGAGGTAGGTTTCCTTTATTTACGGCGCGCGCACTCCCGAGTGCCCTCTCTCTCTCATTCTCTCTGTGTGTTTACTACTGCTCCCTGCCCCGACACAGGCCGCTCACCGCCCCCTGCACCGTCAGTGATCCGTCGCCGCGAGCGTGCATGGGAACAGACCACACCCCATGTCCTGCTCAACTAGTACCCCTTAATAGTTTAATACCGTATCCACACCCACATTTCCTATGGTGCAGATAGTGGACAAATTTTTTGAACGCAAATTATGTGCAAATTTCAACCTTTTCTGGGAGAAAGAAAAAGGAAAATGTACATCTACTTTGACCTATCATATAGCAGAGGGAGGTAGAGGTCTTTTTTGAGAGAGAATGTTGTCAATTTATTGATCATAAAATATCAGATACACTCCGATACATCATTACGAATAAAAGAGCTAACAGAGCACTCACAAGAGCTAATAGTGCTGCATCGATAATAATAAAGACCATACCTGCCTGTGACGGAGTACATTTAGGGACTGAATGCAAGGACTCTCACTTATGACCTAGATTCGGATTGAAGATATGCAACACTATCAGCTCAACATAAGCTTTAACTTTCGCAGCCACCCTTCAAGAATGCAACAAACCTTCATCATTTCGTGCACCATTACGGACCTCCCAAATATACCACAGAGTAACAGCAAGAACCGTTGCCTCCCGAATCGAGGAACGTCCCAGGAAATCGAACAGTCACTGCTTAGCACAACTCAACGTCTTGCGGCAGAGATGGAAGCCATACTCCAATTTCACTTCACGCCAAACTTCACAAGCAAACTGGCAGAAGAGGAAGGAATGTTCGATACGCTCCTCCCTCCCACAAAAGACACATGTATCATTCACTGGAATATGCTTATGTTTTAGCTGGAAACCACACAGGAGGCAGTCATGTACGAAACGTCACAACATAATTTTTATCTTGTTCGGTGTCTTTATAGCCCAAAATGACTTCCAATGTTTTTATCTGTGTCGTACGCTGAGGAGAGACCACGCCCAGAGCTGCTTCGAGAGGAATAAAGGCCCTCTATCTGAGCTAAAAAAATATGCAGAACGTACCGTGTATGACCCATGTCTTGTATAAGGCCATGAAGCAAATCCTCACTGCCTTGCCTACTAATGGACACCTAAATAATCTGATCAGCAACCACCTCAAGAAAGATAGAACAAACCAGGTCAATATCCCAAGAACCATGATCCTCCTGTATAAGAAAATCAACTATTTGATCTGCAGGTAGGGGCACCAGCGGCTGAACTAGATTTGGTGCACTGCCGGGTATCCAGTTATCATATAAGATTTTAATACTTTTGCCATTGCCGACTCCCCATCGTACACCCTTCTGCGGCAATTCCTTCCCAAAGCAGATACTCCTCCAAGTATACGAAGATGATTTTGGACGAGGGGCATCCCAAAAAATCACCGCTAGAAAAGTAACGACCCTTCAACACCTTAGCACAAAATTACCTCGGTTCCGTCATTAGCCGCCAGTCTTGACGACCTAACATGACTTGATTGAAGAGAAGATCACGAAAGCCCATGTCACCCAAAGCTTTAGGTGTAGACAATCAGTCCCATGAGCGCCAATGCATTTTCTTTTTACCGTTCTCAACACCCCACCAGTGATTAGCGATGGAGGTTTTCATTTTGTCATACGTCGAGACCGACAGCTGAAAACAGCTCATAACATAAGTTGGCATAGCCAAGATCACCGATTGTAATATGACTACTTTCCCGCCTATGACAACGGCCAATCAATCCATCTATTGATCCGCTTCCATACTCTATCAGGCAAGAAATGAAAAGAACTCGTCGGTGATCAACTCACCTCAATCAGCATCCCAAGGTAGGAATCCTGGAGTGTTTCATTATGAACATCCAGCCCAAGCCATGATTCCTTGTTTGACACCATCATTGCAATACAAACCAAAGAAAATTGAGGATTTCTCTAAATTAATTTTCTACCCAGAACCTTCACAATACAAATGAACCTTCACAACCCATCTGCCACTGTACCACACTTTGTGCCAAACAAAGATAACCACAGAGCAACTAACATCACTCCTTTGCAGTAATAAGTTAACAGTCAAAAGATCAGCTACTGTACAATGAATACAAGTATTGTTCATGGCCAATTCTACCTATCTGCAGGCTCTCTCCCAAATTGTAACAGCACTCATTTTGGCCTTGATTATATTTTTACAACAATAATTTTACAAACTACATAGAAGTAGGAAACCTCTCACATACTAGGATTTGAATAAATGAATCGCTACCAAGAGTTTTAGCTGCCCCTCAGTACAACAAAAATGAACTCTTGTGGAGAATGTACAAACCCTTGCCTGCTCAGATAATTAAATCTGGTGCCCATGTACGCTTGCAAAAACTGGGAAAATCAAGGGTCCATATGCTTGATTACCAGCACTTGGCGCAATGGCACCTCTATTTGCACGAATGTAACTCCACGCTGTGTGAGACCCAGCTGCACCTTTTGTTATTTTATCAACATTCTATTCGCAATCTTCTCATCTCTGATTGAAGATTGGGGCTGGATGTCAGTGTACGGTATGCTAACATCCTTATATCTTCTCGAGAACAATCCCTTGAAATCCGAACAAGTTCCCATAATGCACCTTCACTGATAATATCCTTTGCATTTACTTCTGCAAAAGACCCAAATGAACACCATAAGTACAAATGTACAGTGCTGCGGTTACTATTACTTTTTTTTTGTGTATGTGTGTGTGTGAGAGAGAGAGAGGAGGTGTGTGTGTGCGCGAGAGAGAGAGAGAGAGACCATGTTGTGCCAAATGGCACAGCGCAAGCTCAATGTGCCGCCTAATTGGAGCAGCTTCGTTATTGGCATTTTTTACGATCCAAGGAAGCGCTCCATCATCGATCAATAAAGATTTCCCCACCTTGTTTCCTGATAGAACAAAATTATGCACATCTTAGTTAGAATTACATGGTTACAACATGATAACCTCAGGGATGGGATAGGATCAAGACAAATATATATAAAAAAAACTGATCTCAAACAGGAATAATGTGGGACCGCATTAAAGATCTAGCCATCATGTTTCTCCATAGAATGCAGGCATATTGTTCCAAGTTGGATCAAACTTGGAAGTTGGAAGTGTATTTAATTGATAGAATTTTGAATCAAAGACTTACTGTTAAGAACTGCATACGACCTAATCTTAGAGTATCATCAATTTCCACTTAGAAAATGAATCAGAAATTTTCACAGTAATGGATGGGATGGCACTACAAATTTTTGTTAAGAGCAGTTAGGACCTCAAAACTAGAAATTATCCCTTGAATGGCATCTTTGGATTGTGGAATATGCTACCCAATCGAGCCAACGTATATGTTATCTCCTTATTAAGGGAAAACGAATGCACAGTAGATATATCAGTACCATTACCTTGAGTAGCTGCTCTAGATTCACATTTTGCAAAGTTTGCAATGCCACGTGCAACTTGAGCAAGGACATCAGGGTGCCCACACTTAACCATTCCCAGCAATGCTTTAATGCCACCTTCTCCTCTCAACCGTGTTTGCAATTTATCTGGTTAAAAGGTGAGGTTAAGGACATAGCCACCTGGATAGGAATAGCTTCCTATTTCATGTTCAAGAAATTAAGAAATTATTTGTCGAATATGTAGGCTCCTAAATGAGTCTTGAAGTAATCTACTTTTCAACTGTGCTCCCACAAATTATTGCAGGTCATTGACCAAAATCTAGACTTCAATTTTTTTTTCCTTTCGATAGAACTTAGAACAACATTCAAATATGTATTATATGGATAATGAAGTCAAAAATTGGATGGTCCTGGTGTTTTATATAGCCAGTTGCCAAGTTATTACTGTAGTGTGTCCAGAATGCCAACTTCCTAAGGCATGTTTTCAGTACATTAATTTCTTAGGGTAGACTAACTCTTGCATCAGCAAACTAGCAGAAACATAGAGTTACCATTGCCACACAGGTTAGCAATAGCTCCAGCCACCATTCTAAGAGTTTGTGGATCCTCCGCATCAGATGCTGTCATTGACAACAAGGTTACACCACCTTGAGCCATGATAAGATCTTGATTTGTTTCTGCATATGTAGATTATCACAATAATATAAGAAGACATATTCTACCACAGAACGAAGCTCACTATTATCTAAACTCTTTCACAAATTACAAAATACTATTGGCTCACTAACCATTCATTGCAAGATTAGCAATTGCTCCTGCTGCTACTCTGCGTATGGTCTCATCCTCAGAGCTCCTAAGCAGCATTAGAAGGGAAGTAAGGCCACCTGCTTCTACAATCTTTTCCTGATTTGCCTCTGAAAGTACACAAAGTCAAAATAGTTAAATCATGATTGTATGAAATTAGCATAAAATCATATGTTGTTCAGAGCAAAATTAAGAAAATAAATGCAATTAATGCAAGTTGCATCCAAACATTGCTGATCCAACATGACCAAGCAAGCATTACCTATCACATTAAACAATGAGATTTAGTGCCAGGGTCAAATATTGAAGCATCAATTGAAAAAACGTGTGATAGCAGTATTGTAGCAATGTGCTTCAAAGTACAAATCTATATTTCTATTATCTGACAGGGAGGCAATTAAGCAGTCCATTACATGCTTATATAGAAATACATCACTTCATCAGCATGCATCTAAAATAGCTCTGCATATGTAGCCGTGTATAGCCTAGGCATATGAAATGCAGACTCTATGCCTAGACATGCAGCAGATGCTGATGCCTAAAAATCACATTCACATATATAACTGGAAAACATACTCATGCAGCAAATGCAACTCTGTGGACACATAAAAGAACAGACAGCAGCACCTCTCTATCTAATTACAAAAAATGTGAATATGCCAAGCTCACCTTCAGCTGCCAGATTCGCGACAACTTTCACAGCATGAACACGAACATCGGGTTCTTCAGATTCAAGTAGTGACAATATCTTCTGTAACCCGACTGAAACAGTTTGAGGAAAAACTTTAATCACCATATGTGTCGCAGAGATGTCAAATAATTGGAATGGCTTTTTAATTGTTAAGATTAAACACAAGGCAGTAAGGCACACAACATTTCAGAAGTTCTATCTAAGGTTTAAATCAATCTTCTCATGATTTCATCTTAGTCCCAAATAGTTTTACTAATCCCATTCACTATCTCCATATTATTATCATTAGCCTAACTAATAACTATATAAGTATCCTGGAGTCCAAGTACACTACAAAAGCATTTCTTCAAAGTGTGTCACATCTGTTGTCTCTCCTATCATTTTTTAGCTTTTGAGAAAAACAGAACGCATAAGTCAGTATCATTTACTTTATAGAACTGGAACAACAGAAAAACGAAATTTCTCTCACAGTTTTTTAGAATCAAGGAGGTCACTATAACAGAAAAAACAGTTTTACAATTTGGAGATAGCTAGTCAAACAAAGCAGAATCGGGAAGACAAGCATGAGTGAATCAAAGGTGTAGAACCAAAACTAGGGTGCAGGAAAATTGGACTATGTGAAATTTACTGGATTATAGGCAAGATTTCATTCCTCAAGAAATAGCAAATAAGTAATATATACCTTGTTCAAAGAGTTTAGCAATTGGTGGCTTAGGTCCATTGCTCTGCTCTCTAGGCTGTGAAGTCCGAGTATGAGACATCAAAGAATCTAACCCAGGAAATACTTCCCCTGATCCATCTCCTCTGTCGAGGCTCCTCCTTGTCTAACAAGAAAGAAATTGAAATGAAAGAAGAGTGTCAGGGACCTTAGGGTAGCACCATGCTAGAAGTAAAAAAAAAAAAACTATTCCAAGAAAGTGTAACCGCATTCAATAAAGGTGGTATAATTCAACAAAACATGGAAGGCTGCAAGCCAAATAATACAGGTGACTTTAATTAAACTAAAACTTTGCTAGCCAAAGAATAAGCTAGTCCTTTGATGAAGATATGAAACATTCACTTTTAATGATTGCAATGCTTTCCTGAGCTATGCATTATAATGCCAAAAGGCAATAACCAGAGAGAATATACAAATCAATGGATATACCACTCATTAAAAAAAAATTGAACAATACCACTCATTAAATTAATCAAATAAAACATAGTCATTTCACCTCGAAATATAGCAATTCAGAATCATCAATAACACATAAAAACTAGCATCGCCAGTAACTCCTACCTCATCAGCTTCCAGACTTAATTGCATTAACTGACTTTTCAAAACAGCGATTTCTTCTTCGAGTTTCTCTTTTTGGCTAGCATCACTATCCAGCATTTTTCGGAGTCTTACAACCTCAGCAGTAGCTGTAGCCTACAACATGAGAACAAGGTTAGTCAGTATGCTATCAGGACATTCAGGTAGAATTTATTGACAGTTAAAAAAACAATTATATACTGACAGCACCTCCATCTTTTTCCAGTGTGATACTTGATTCTTAAGGTCATTGGCCTCATCTTCAGCAGATTGGCGTAACATTTTCTCATTCTGTAGTAAGTTATGAGCTTCTCCCATCTCATTTGATGTAGACTCGGTCTCTTTAATCTACATTTTTAAAAAAATGCATGAGTAATCATATTTAGAATTTACAAAGCAAAATGGGCACCTTGTCCTAAATTAGAAAGTAAAATATTTAACGCTGTGTACGCTATGACAGATTTTTAAAAATATGAAGTCGTAAAATTCTTTCCCAGGCCAACAACAAACAGATAACATGAAATTTAACTGATGAAATAACAAATGTGTAATGCTGAATTAAACCTGTACCTCCTTGGGAGATTGCTGCTGTACTTTCCACTTCTCCTCCAGTATCTTTATAGAGTCCAAGTATTCCTGATGGTACTTCATTTTCTCATTCTGCATTAAGAAAGCACACATCTAAAATTAATACAAAAAAGATAGCTTCAATCAAGCATGTTAGAGAATAGCTTCAATCAAGCATGTTAGAGAATTTGTGAATTAAACATAGGATTCATTGTGTTATGGTACATATTCTAGAGAAAGAAAACTGAGATGGCTTCAAAACAATAATGACACGCATAGGCATAGTTATTGCAGCAAAAGAACCAATGGAAGGGTATAACAACATAGGACATTTTTTGGCAAGCTGAAAAAAAATAGCATTATGGGATTCATATTCTCACACAGAACATAAAGTTAACAAAAAAAATTGGCCCCAGGAAACACAAACAGCTAAATTGAAAAAACACCAGTCCAAAATCATTTTTAGCCACACTCCATAAAAGACTTACTCCGTAAACTACTTAAATACATGCCACTCCCCCCTAGTTTCATTGGAGGCAAGAACCTAATTGAATATTTTTGACAAATTTTAAGGCTTTCCAAATTACACTTCCCTTCATGTTTTCCCCCACAATACGGGAACAGGATGCCTGCATTGATGCTCTAGCCACAACTGCCATGTCATAGTGCTGTAGGCTGCTAGCTGTAGCATCACCTATGAAGTTTCTGCTCCAACACTGTAGGTGCTGCTAACACTGAAGGTGGCATTTATGCTGCTAACACTGTGAAGGTGGCCTTTATGCTGCTAACACTGTGAAGGTGGCCTTTATGCTGCTAACACTGTGATGTTGGCCTTTAAAAGGAGTGAAGGACTGACAAGCACCTGGAGATGCTCGATGGGTTTGAGTTATAGATGATGATAGAAGTGAGATATTTGAGGAACCAAGAAATGGCAAAGGTACCAACTAACAGTTACTTCAGCCATTTTGAGATTGCACACTACTTTATGGCGAGATCTAAGGCCCAGTTTCACAATGGCTTTTCTCAATTCCAAACTTCAGGTCGTGCAGACCTAATATTCTCTAAGTAGTAAGTAGAAATAAAAACATATGAGAAGCCAAGTTCAAATATTCAGTCATCACACTGTCAATTGCTAGAAATCTGTGTCCTCATGAAGCTCAACACACCCGTAAGAGTAACTGCTCGCACCACATACAAGACAAAAGTAAAAGGGCTAATTACTCTATACAAAACAGAAAGATATATAGAACAATATAATGGAAATCAAACCTCTAGAGCAATTTTGCATTCCCTTTCAGCCTCAGCTATACGGCATTGAGCTTCTGCTGTTATTCTTTCAACTTCATCATCAAAATATTTCCGTTGCCTTTCATTTTCTGCAATTAACTTATCCAATTCAATATCAAGTCTCCTACATAAGCTTTTGTAGTCAAATTCTTCTTTCAATTTCACCATGTTCTCAACCTTCATTGCCTAGATATGAAACAACCAAGTAAATGTTAATCGCTCCATAAAAAAATTGTTTTCCAACGCTTCCATGAAATCATGAAATGGTCAGTTGGTCACTACTTTGCAAGTTGAAGGTGAAAGAATCTAAAACAATTAGATAAATCTTAGTGTAAGAACTTACTCTTTGTCCAAACATTATTGTACTTGTAGTCTCCCCGCGATGTCTTGGAGATGGACCAATTGTCACAACCAATGATGTTCTTGCAGTACCTATGAAATTCAACAACAGAAGCACCTCGGTCAGAACAAATTACTGTGATATGCAACAAGGTGCACAGGGACACACTTTCACTGGCTTCTAAAAAAAGATGGACATGCCTTTCCTAGATATGCCACAATGCCATTTTCGCTTTGACCAAAAGCCGGGTACTTACCTCCAAATGAATCTTTAAGCAATCTCGTGAGCTTTGAATCACGAACAGGTACATGTGGACTGCTTTCAGCAAGTGCATTGATGCATTTTCCCAGTGCGCTTAGGGACAAGTTGATAGACTTTGCCTCTTCTAACGTATGACCCTCACTTCCTGCAAACATTAATTTTCAACATTACAGGCTTGCAAATTACAATAAAAACTACTGTCTGAACAAAGATATAGAAATGTAGCAAGACATGGTATCATCAAGAAAAAGATGTGTTATCATTTATCAATGAGAATGCACTCACCTGACTTGTCTATTCGCTCTGATCCTGCCAAGTCTACAACTACAAGCTTGCTTTTCCTAACAATAGGTGGTCGGAAAGACCCCACCATGGAAGATGAATGCCCATTTTCACCAGAAATGCCGACATCCATTTCATGCCTACCTTTCACAGCCCTTCTGACATTTACCTTCACGAAAGATATCACAACAATAACTACCACAATCATAATGATGTACTAATAGGGAGCAATATTAAGGAACATGAGGTTACCATGAGGATTGCATGACTACGAGATGACTCTGTATTTAACTTCGTGTTTGCAGCAACACGATGAGCCTCACCAACCCTTAGAAGGTCCACAAAGCTCTTCTGATCTCTAACTTCAACTACTGTAGCCCCAGGCAATGAAACATCCCCTGTTCTTGGGTCTTCTACAATGGCTATATTGTCATTTACAGGATCAAGGAGGTCTTGTATCATTTCCATATACAACTGCAACAACCACCCCCAATATACATCTATGAAGCGAGAACAGTATAGATTTGAAAGGCACAAATTAAAATTGGAGAATAGAGATATAATCACATAGAAGCCCAGCATCACAAACCTGTAGATAAGATACCGATACTGTATCAATCTCAGGTATTATATCAGCTAGAATGTCCTCCATTGCACGGACCATGATTCCCCGTGCAGCAGTATCTTCTTCACCAAGTCTTCCAAGTGTAAAAGTCTTCCCAGTACCAGTCTGCCCATATGCCATGACTGTACCATTATATCCCTCCATAACACTCTGCAAAACACAGAGAACACTACATTGTTACAGCCATTGGTAAGAAAGCAACAAACAAAAGGAGTCAAACTGACAACCATGGGCAGAACAAGAAAGTTCCAAGAGTTGAACTTCAAGCTTCGTTCTATCATGTCAGCTACAAGAAAGTTACAGATCATTTACATGTCCAACACACACACCAGGAAGTCATTTGCAATTTTGCTAAGATTGTCTTATCCACAAAAAACTGGAAGTCAAAAGCACAGAGCATGCAACATGCAAATTTATGTTCCTTCCTAACAGGTTTCACTAAAAAATATCACAACCTAAGATGAGTGCCATGAACGGCAGAGCGGATGGAAAAGTTTACTCCAAAAGGTAAATACAAGAAAGGTTAGAGCTTCATATACCTCCACAACTGGTTTTGCAACAACTTCATACACTCTCTTCTGTGAGGCAAACTCTGTAAGCACTTCATCGAATTCATATGTTTCTGACTCCCAGTTGTTTTTACGAAGCTTTAATCTTTTGAGCTTCATAACAAATTTCCATCCGGTGAGACCATAAGAAAAATAGATGTTTTTTTTTTTTGCATGGCATGCTAAAGGGGAGGCCAAACCTCTGGCTGGAGTTCAACACAATCACCAAAGTCAGCATCTGCCGCCGACTCTTCTGCATTCCGAGGCCTAAGCCTTACAGCAACTCTAACTCTACTAGAAACTGCTAGGCACAGGGGAGATAAGATACTTCAATTGATTAAAAGAAATAGATGCTCCAGGTCAAATCAATATTTCCACACACAATAAAAAAATAACACAAAGAATGCTTCACATTTTCAACATAAGACATAAGGTCTTTCAATTAACTTATGAATTTGGAATGATCGTGTCAGGCAACACACACTTATGCACAGCGTACATTAAAAAATCTAGTGAAAGAGGCATTAATATCCTATTCAATAAAAGAATTAAGTTCATCATTTCCACCAAGTAATTCTTCTGAAACGTCAAACTAATGCAAAACCAATCACCATGAAGCGATTTCTCTGCAATCATAGCGCACTTTCCAGGCATAGTAAGTGAGTTGTCTACTTGGCCTGCCATGAACAATTTCGTATGCACGAAGACAAACAACTATAATAGAGAACAGGTCAACATACAAGAAAAGTAGCATCAAAGTTGACGTTTGTCCCCAAAAAAATGCTGCCATCACATACCAGTACCAGAATGTTTGAACTTATTATGCTCAAAAGCAACTAAACAAGGTCCCATCCATATTTAACCAAAAGTATAGAAAAAATAAGGTTGTTTCTATTGTCGGCATACACTTCACATTAGCAGATTAGCAATGCGTATGAACCGCAGAATTAAGAGTGTTATTGCAGTGATGGTGTCATATGGACTTCTGGCAATCTCCTAGATGAAGGAACCACACTGCATCCGAATCTAAATTGTAATTCTACACATGGTAAGATGCACTCCGGTATCCAATCATTTGAATGCACATCTACCAACTGGTGTTCTTCGGAATGCTCTGCAGTTAAGTTAAATTCACAGGGTAAATTGGAAAGTCAGGTGGTGGTTGGGTGCAAGGGGTGCACGGTCATCATGACGATGCGCATTGCAACAAGAGGACGAACACATGGTCCTGCCACAACTAAAACTGTACCAACAATATGCTCTCGTCGAGGAAACCATCTTTCTAATCTTAAAAACCCAAGCAGTAGTGCAGTGCAGAAGCTACTACTACAGTTTCCAAGTGATACGATCCATTGATCCAAGGATATGATCCATTCACCAAAGTGTTCTGCAGCTACGTTACACACTTGCATCCAAGCAAGTGCGCAACCCCATTACTAAACAAGCAAATCCAAAATCCGGAGAGATTCACCAAACCGATCGCACTATCACACTATCCAAATGGCGCGAGTGTTCCGAAGCTAAATCACATGTATACTAGCGTCAATGAACAAAAATCCCTATCTTCAGAGATCAAGCGGCAGATTCAGCAGAAAAGCGCAAGCAAGCGAATCAAGCAGACTTAGCCAAATGCAGATCAACCCAAACCCCAAATCCCCAATACCCCACAGCAGCAAATCCAAATCCGGATCCCACTTCGAGCGATCGGAGCCACACCCACCTCCAGACTCCGACGACGCGCGCCCGCCACCGCCCGCCGCGGGAAGCGGCCCGGAGCTCGTCCGCCGGTACGCGCCGCCGCCGCCGCCAGCCGACAGCCGAGGTTTCCCCGCCGCCTTGGGCGTCACCGTGGAGCTCTGCCTGTCCAGCTTCCCACTCATCCTAGCCCCCGCCCCGCCGCCCCCTCCCCCATTCCTGACTCCACTCGCCATACCACCACCACCCCACACGAGGTGTAGAGAGAGGGAGCGAGATCACGAGAGGGCGGTGAGCTGAGAGAGAGGAGAGGGAAACGGAGGCCGGGGAATAAATGCGGCGAGGGGAGGGGGGGTGTGCGTGAAACTTAGACTAAAACGGGATCTAAGACATGAACTCTAGCTCATAAAACATGAACACCTACTTAAACCTTAGTGCGGAAACATTAGGCTTACCCGAGAGCTCGAGGACGCCATGAGGGAGGTAGATGCGCGGTGCGCAGCGGGGTGAAGTAGAGATGTGGTCGCAGAAGGTCGCTTTGTGAGCGCCGAAGTCTCCGGACTCGAGTCTTCGCCCACCTTAGCGCCTCAGAACGCAGATCGGGTTTGCGCGAGTTTGAAGCCAAGAACCACCGTAGTTCAAAGCCTCGCCGAGCCCCTACTTTAGGTGACCGGGACCCAACCAAATCGGACGTTGGATAGCGCTCCGATCAAAACGCGAGCTGGGTGTCATCCCGGGATACTCTGAGTTCGTTAAGCGAGATCAATCCCAACATTCTCCCCTTTGATCGTAAGGCTAACATCTTAAGCCCATTCTCAATAAAATGGCATACCAAGATAATGCGTCGTATGGCCAAAGAAGTGTCATACAACCTCAGTACCTATAGTATACTATATTATCTTGAAATGGACATTCATTATACTTAATGGGAGTTGGTTTTCTTTTAAGGTCCTTTATCCAGAATCAGAGGCTTTCCAATAATCCCATGCCGGCAACATGATCACGAAAAATATTGGGTGGTAAGCCTTTAGTAAGCGGATCCGCAAGCATTGACTTAGTACTAATATGCTTGATACTAATGGTTTGATCCTGGATTCTATCTTTCACAACATGATACTTAATGTCAATGTGTTTGGCAAAGACCACTTGACTTGTTGTTACTCGCATAAAAGATCATGTTCGTTATCGCAGATAAAGTGAGCGGTTCGAGATATCGTCTACCACTCTAAGTCCCGGATAAAATTCTTAAGCCATACACTTGCCGGTGGCCTCATAACATGCCACAAACTCGGCTTGCATCGTTGAAGATGCCGTAAGGGTTTGTTTGGAGCTTTTCCACGAGATAGCTCATCGAGCGAGTGTGAAGATATAACTCGACGTGGATTTCTTAGTATCAACACATCCCGCAAAATCAATCAATAACCAACAACTTCAAGATTATCGTAATTTTATATGTGAGCATGAAATTCTTAGTAGCTCGCATATAGCGCAAGACTTTCTTAACGCCTTCCGATGGTCGGTCTCGATTTGACGATATCGCCAAGCATCCCAAGCATTTAAAGCTAAATCGTATGCGTGCATACTTGAGCATACATAATGCTTCCGACAATAAGCATAAGGAACCGACTTCATCCGATCGGTTTCATATTGGTTCTTGGACATTGAAATGTCCCAAATTTATCGCCTAACAATAGGAGCAAAGCGAGCCGAGCACTTATGCATATTGTATTTCTTCAAGATCATTAACGTATGCCTTCGAGATAAACCTAATATTCCTTTGGACCTATCTCTTGAATCTCAATGCCAAGAACGTAAGAGGCATCACCAAGATCCTTCATATCAAAATTAGATGAAAGAAATCTCTTGGTCTCAAACAAAGATATCCTTATCGGCCAATAAGATGTCATCCACATAAAGTACTAAGATGGTGAATTTACTCCCTAGAACTTAACATATATGCAATTATCAACTTCATTCTCTTTAAAACCAAAATTCCTTATAATCTTATCGAATTTGAGGTACCATCGCTCGACGCTTGTTTCAAGCCATAAATTGATTTCTTAAGTCGACATCCCATATGCTCCTTGCCTTCCACGACAAAACCTTCCGGTTGAGCCATGTAAACATTTTCTTGCAAGTCGCCATTAAGAAATGCCGCTTTAACATCCATCCGATGCACTCTAAATCATAATGAGCTACAAGTGCCATAACTATTCTCAATGAATCTTTAGTTGAGACAGAGAAAAGGTGTCATTATAGTCAATCCCTCTCTTTGTGAGAAGCCTTTTGCTACAAGCCTTGCTTTGAACCTTCGATATTTCCTTAGAGTCATGCTTGGTTTTGTAGACCCATTTACGCCCATCGCTTTGACTCAGTCAGAATTTCTACTAGGTCCTACACATCATTAGTGCTCATAGACTTTAGTTCATCCTTCATGGCATCAAGCCACTTAGGAGAATGTTCACTCATCATGGCCTCCTTATAAGAGGTGGGATCGTCTACCTTCCTACATCATTAATATCCTCATTCATATATACAACATAATCATTCGAATGGCGGATCTTCTCTCCCACTGTGATCTTCTAATAGGTTCATTAGCTATGACAGAGACTACTGAGGCTCGTCATTAGTACAACATTAGGAATTTCAGAGACCTCAACAAAGGTGCAACAATAGTATTTTCACTGAGGTGCAAACACTGAGGCACAGAATAAAGGTCTCGGGATGAGCGGTGAAGGAACGTAAACCCGCTTCTCCTCAAGATCTATTTTCTCGGCTCCACTCCTCATTATTTTCTAAGAACACAAAGCATGCCTTGTTTCTACAAACTTAGTTGTCCTATTAGGACAGAAAAGCGATACCCTTTGGATCTTTCTGTGGTACCCAATAAAATGACAACTTATTGTTTTAGGTCTAATTTCCCAATATGTGGATTAAAAATCTTAGTTTCAAGACGACAACCCCACACTGTAAATATTTCATACTCGGTTTTCTCCCATCCATAATTCATAAGGTGTCTTAGTAATTGATTTCTGGGAACCCGATTAAGAATATGTGCGATTGTCTTTAATGCTTCCATCCACAAACTAATGGGTAAACTAGAGTGGTGAGCATACCCGCACCATATCCATAAGTGTACTGCGGTTGCCTCTCACTACTCCATTCTCACGAGTTCACCGCATAGAATCGGGCAACAATGCCATTTTCTTGAAGAAACTTAGCGAAAGGGCCGTGAATTTGTCCATAAGAGGCATGTCTTCCATAATATTCTCCCCACGATCCGATCTTACCACTTTAATCCTTAGGTTGTGCTGATTTTCAACTTCACTTTAAATATCTTAAATTTGTCAAGTGACTCAGATCGGTCTTTAATGGGAAAGATATAACCATAACGGAGAAATCATCGATGAATGTTATAAAGAATCAAAACCATCCACCGATGTCACAGAAAAGGACCACAAATATCGTATGAATTAATTCTAAAAGTCTGTGGCATGAGTTGCTCCCTTCTTTATTTGTTTCACATATTTTCCTTTAATGCAATCAATGCGTTGGTCCGAGTCGAGAAATCTAATGGTGGAGAATCTCTTCCTTAATGAGACGCTCCATTCTCCCTTTGAAATGTGGCCTAAACGACAGCGCTGCCACAATTTCAAGAAGTCTCATTATTCTTTTTACCCTTAACATCACACACATTCAAGGATACAGAAATTCATTAAGGGAAAGCATATAGAGTTTGTCTCTGTCTAAAAGCAAGACCAATATCATTAGAATCAAACGTAATAATACACTTATTATCACCAAAAGTACACTTAAAACCTTCATCGTCCAACAAAGAAATCTGAAATTAAATTCCTCCTAATAGAAGGAACATAAACTACATTATTGAGACGAAGTGAGAAGCCGTTGTTCAAGACTAATGTAATTGATCCTATTGATTCCACTTCGCTTCCTTTCCATCCGCGACTCTAAGGCTTCGCTCCCTTTCTTAGGGTTCTCGCAGTATGGAATCCTCGAAAGAATTAGTAACGTGTGCTTGCACTCGAGTCAATCCACCAGAATTAATGGAAAAATTAGCATAAAGTGTTTCATCAACAAAAGTTATTGTATCATTACCCTTCTTTGCGAGCCACTTTAGGAATCCACACACTCTTCCGAAAGTGCCTCCATCACATACAAAATGACATTCACCCCCTTTAGGTGCTCCAATGAGCCACATGAGGCTTAGGTGCAGATGCACTTTAGGCCCCGACTTATCAAGATTGGGGAGAACGCCAACTTCTTCTTAGATTTGAAGTCCCTTGGAACTTCCTTTATTGGAGCCACCAACTTGAAGTGCAAGATCCTCTTTCCGTCCTAATTCTTTCCTCCTCCTCGAACACACATGGCGATTAAATCGCTCATGTTCCATTTTTCTTTCGAGTATTATAGTTGATCTTGAAAGTCGTATACTCGAGAAGGGAGAGAGGTCATAATGAAATGGACTAGAAACCATCAGTAAATCTCCATGTCCATTCCCTTAAGTTTTCCTACCATATCATCATCATCATTATGTGTTCTCTATAACTTGGAACCATCATACTTAGTTGTCAAGAGCCTCTCAATCGAGTACTAGCATAAACTTTTGTAGAGCCCTTAAATTTTTCTTCAATCGATGCCGATACTCTTTAGCATTTTCGAATCGGGATTGCTCTCGATCCCAACCGAAATGGAGGTCTTCATTATCATAAGTGATGTACTGGACCGCTCCCATTTCAAGATTAGTTTCATAAATTTTCTTTTTGTCATCATAATTTTCTCACCTCGAGGGGAATGAGCCGCATCCTTAAAGCATAATCGAGATCTAATACCCCAAGGACAACATGGATTCTCTCCTTCCAGAGGGAAAATTGCTCCTCGTAAGTTGCTCAATGTTGTCGATGGTGGCAATGACATTTGATGCATTTATTGCCGAATACCAAAATACAGGCACAAAATTAGAAATAATCATAAGAATATGTTGCATGTAATTAATCCTACGTTGGTCCGATTAATAACACACAAAACTATAGTTCTAATTCACATCACCGCTGAGGCGATAATGAAAAAGAATCAATAATTGATATGGCAACACATGATTATAATCAACGTTGGTCGTAATATAATCACATGCATACATAATGCCAAAATAAACTATTAAATCTCCAACTAAAATATCTCGTTGGTTCAATTTTAATCGAGATAATACACAATAATTGGGTAATAATACTTTATTATTGGGCAATATGACATCATTCATGATATATCATAATTGTGCATAAAACAATAATTAAATCGTGCTCAAAAGGATTAATCATAAGAAAAAGCAATCGAAATTAAACCAAAAATTGAAAACACTATTCGCCTAAAACTTCACAATGGCCAAAATCGTGCGCTGCCCAAACGCTCGCGCGCCCAAATCGCGCCTCGCCCGACGCATAAGCGCCGTCCGATCCGACGGACGGTTCAAAACATTCGCCCAAAACGATTCCGCGACGCGCAAAACGTGATCGCTTGATTCGACGGACGGACGATATGCGCGTCGCGCGTAGATAAAAGCTTGAAAACCCTAACCCTAATCCATTTTCTCGCCCCTCGCGAAAGCACGGAGCGCAGCCGCGGTAGCAGAGAAAGCGACGCGAGCGGAGAGGAACGACGCCATAGCCGCTTTCCGGCGGCGAGCACGAGAAGAGTGAAGCAAGATGGCGGCGCCACTCGCTCCTTCTCGCGGCGGCGCGCAACCGAGGTTGCGCGCCTACCGCCGAGTGGGGCTAGTGGTGCCCGAGACCGAAGTCGAAGAGACGCCGCGACACAAGAGGTAATGCTTCGCCGCATCATTTCTTAGGGTTTTGATTGGGGTTCTAGGCTCTGACGTGGGATTTTCGTTAGTGTTCTGCAAAACTTGATTCCTCCTTCTAAGATGCTAACCGAACCTAAGAACAATAGATCCGACCTTCTAAAATTTAGATCCGGTCATAAAACTTTAGTTCTAAACTTTTGATCATTAGATCCGCAACACAAGTTCGGGTTTGACTAAAATGGGTTCAAGATGAGCTAGAGATTGCTCTGATACCAAATGTGTGCGTGAAACTTAGACTAAAACGGATCTAAGACATGAACTCTAGCTCATAAAACATGAACACCTACAGGGGATGCGGGCCCCACCGACAGCGAGAGAGGAGGGCCGGCGAGGAGGGGGGAGCGAAGCGGAGAGGTTGGGTTGGTGGAAGGAAGGAAGCCAAGCCGCTACACAAGAAGGCGGAGGCGGAGCGTGCGTCGTGTCGCGGGCTGTGTTTCTGGTTTCTCCGGCTAGGCTCGGGCCCAGTCGCTTTTCGGTGGGCCAGAGATCTACTGGGCCCACCGGGCAGCCATTGGGTGGGCGGTCGCGGATCACGTGCGACTGCGCGAGGCTGCTCCGTATTGTCGCGGGTGCGCACCCGTGTAGCTGCCTGCAGGAAATGGTCCTCTCCATTGCACAGAGGCTACAGCGATTTACATTAGTGGCATATTTCCGCCTTAGATCAAAGCGAACGTTTCAGATCAGCAGCTGCTACAATGCTGGCCGTGATAGCTAGTGTTTAAATGATATTTTCACGATAGCACTCGCATCCATAGCTTTTGATTTTGGATCCAATGGTTTGAATGATTAATGTACAACACCGTAGTATATGCATTTTGTTATTCACCATAGATGATTTGTTTCTCTAATGATTAGTTTCGCGATGTGGAAAACTAATTCTCTAGAGGAGGACTCTGGTAGACCGATGGACAGCGGATGTGGGAGGCCCTCGGCATCCAATGGTTTGAATGATTAATGTACAACACTGTAGTATGAGATGATTCGTTTCGCTAGATGTAGAAAACAAATTCTCTAGGGGAAAGCCTCGTCGAGAGGCCTCCACCCCCTCGTGCGATAGATGGCGGTTGCGGGGTGAGACCCCTAGAATTTATTTTCCTGGATGTGTATGAAAGTGGGACCGGGGAGGATCGGATTTGAATTCGGTTGCCTCTGGGTTTGGGAGTGGGAAAAGAGGTGTCAAAAGCTGTGGGCACTGTTGCTTCTTTATGTGTTTGGGCCTCTCTTTTTCTGGGATTTGGTCAGTTTAACCTGGGTCTTGCTGATGATCCAGTGGAGGGTAAATGGTTCAAAAATTGGTCCAACTTTAGAGATTCTTTGCAATTCCTCTTCACGTCAAGATTCTTTGCAATTCTTCCTATTCCTCTCTTATAAAAAAAACGTACTAACAGGATTACCTTATCATCAGTTGCTACATGGAGTAGCACACTATCACTGTGAGAATAGCATGCATTTTGTATATTTCTTGGCTCATCTTTATCCTATGCAGTGCTATCATCAATTCTTTGAATACTTGCAGGCCTTGTCAAAAGATAAATACAATAATAGTGTCACTCAACGTTACATTCAGAACGTGTATTGTACACGTTACATGAAGTCGGTGCCATGTTTCCGTCGATCTACTGGCTTGGTAATTCGTAGGGGAGGCTGCAAGCAAGAAAAAAAATGGTATTTTCGGTTCATTGAGAACACCCCTGAATTTTGTGAAGTTTGGAGGCTATCCGACGGGTGACATGAAATACTTGAATTATAATCACTTAGATTTTATTTTTTTGAAATTTGTTTTCCAATGTTTAACTCTCTGCAAATTTAATCACCTAAAATGTACTTTGTACCAAACTGCTGTCTGCGTGTGTTCCTATCTGAATTTTTTTCAATTTAACCCTTTTTTCGTTAAAACTCCACATTTATACCCCTGCTCGTCTTATTTCGATTTTGGACCCGGAGGGTCGTGCCAGTGACCTAGGGGGCACCGCCACGCAGCATGACTCACGCCGCCGCCGAGTGCGGTACCTCGGCGCCATGAGTCATGGCGCCGAGTCATGTTGCTTCGGCGCCGTGAGTCACGCGCGCGACCCGAGTCCAAAATCGGAAATAAGACGGGGGTATAAATATGGAGTTTTAACGAAAAAAAGGTTAAATTGAAAAAAATACGTTCCTATGTTTACTTGGGGGAAATTTTGGAGCAAGAAAGACGGGTAGGCTTGGACTTGGAATTACCTTTGCTTCGCTTGCAAATTTAGTTTGAGCTATAACCTATTGCTGTCGTTCTGTCACATTTGAGATTTTATCCATCGGTTGGTACAACTTACACCATTTGACTTTATTTTCTCTTCGGAAAGAGAGAGAATCTTCAGTTGTCGAACACAACAGTACATCCCTTTCACCTTAATTTAAGTTAATCAGTCTCTTTAATTATTAAACCCCTAATGATTATGTTTACCGTGCACATCAAGATCATGGTTCCTATAAATGCTTTTGAGTGCTGATTAAAGAACCAAAGGATTAACCAGGCTGTGTCATTTTATACATCCATATGGTTTAACCTCTCTTGAAGGCACAACTACCTCTTTCTGATGCATCACACAATATAAATTAACTTTGAAGGAATGCTCAATGAACAGTAGTACATCTATAAAACGTAGCAAATTCAGATATACTAACTTGCTAACTACAAAGTAATGGGAGCAAGCTAGTGGTTGCAATATCATCTTTACTGTTACAGCAACTTCTGTTGTGAAGCAATAAGCAGACTTTTGCAACTCATTTAGCTGAGTTTATGAGTAGTACTCATAACAACAAAATTAGCTGGTGTCTGCTGGTAGTTGGGATACCTGAGCAGAAAGGCAAAAGGGGCTTGAAATCAGAATGATCGAATACCTGCTTGCTTTCTTGTCATTGGACCAATTATTTCATGTTTTTTTCTGCAAGAAGTAAAAGAGCTATCTATCTTTTTTCCCTGAAAGAAAAGGCCTAGGCAGATGTTCTGAGCCAATGATGAACTTACTTTCTCCTGTAGTTATCTTCCCTTAGCATCACTTGCGTATATATGTATGTATAGGTATATATATCTTATAATTGATATATATATATATATAGGAAAATGGTATGGTACTCTTGGGATATAAAATATATATATACCACTTAAACGAATATGTTACACTTATTTATCTCCTTCAGTATACTTTAATGTCAATTATAAGAAATTCTAATACGACTTGATTGGAAAAAATTCATTGGAACCCTTTATTTTATTTATTTTTTGCTATATACTCTTTTTCATATATAAAAAAAAGTATATATACAATTTTTACCATAAAAAGTGAACTTTAATTAAATTTTCATAGAACTCACTTTTAGGTATCTTATAATCATCATTGGAGTATGATTAAATTGATAAAGATGTATCATCACACGATTTAAATGATGTATAAGAAGTGGGAGTATGTACTCCCAAGAGTACCATACCATTTTCCATACTCTCTCTATATATATATGTGTGTGTTGTAGCGCTATTTTGCGCTCGCGTGCTGAATACCTATTCTACGCGTGGGCCACAGCCTGGGCCACGCTGCGCGTGGTGCACCAGGCGCCAGCCCACGCTACGCGCGCGTTGCGATCGGCGATAAATGTCTCGGTATCGTCCAATCTAGCAGAAAAAAGTCATATCAAAGCGATTAGCGGTGAAATCGTCAGGAAAAAAAGATAGCGTGTCACCTAAATCAACAGTAAAAAACTGTTACTCTTGGAATCGACGGTAAAACCAAAGTCACTGGTACAACAAGGATCAAATAGTATTTGTCAGTAAAGTTACTCCCGGGGACACTTGTACGGTGGTAACAAACCTACCGGTAGGCACATGTCACAGCCCAAGGGTGATTGTGAATTGTTGATTTTTTTCCCAACTACACGTCTCTATCAAGCGGACGATGATACAAACAATCCATTTGCGCCTCCTTTGTCACAGCCCAAGGGTCGCAAACGAGCCAATGATGAACCAGAACAAAGTTCTGCCTCAGTGGGGAAGAAGATGTCGAGGGCGTGTAGCATATGCGGCCTGAAAGCCAGTCACAACAGTACTACCCGCCCAACGCTACCCAAAAACAGAGGGTGAGGGGGCAGGAGTGGTAGGGGCAGGGGGAGAGGGAGAGGAAGGTTTAGTACACACCGTCAGTTGATTCATGCGGACGAATCGGAAGAGGACGACACTGACGATAGTCTCACCGCAGAGTCATATGACAACAATACGTGTTGAATAGCCGTGTTTTTACTTACATTTAGTAAACCGTTTACTGCATTGTCGTATGTGTGCTACTGTGTTACATCTGCTAACTGAAAAACAGAGTGCGCTATTCGACTTGCGTTGCATTTTTTACTGTATATCCAAACTCTCTTACTGCAAAAAAAAAAAACATGTTATATTACTGCTTGTTTTACTATGTTAATCGTAGTCTATTACTGACTTCTACGTATCAGTTATTGCTGTTTTTTTTGTCGGAGAACATAATGTAGTGGTCAGTTGCGTCATCTTTGTTCTACTGATATGTGGTAGTTACTTTACTGTATGCTGGTGAAATAACATTACTGATGTATGTGTTTTATTTTAATTACTATATGTGTAGGAATACTTTACTTTTAAACCGTACACATTGCCGCTCCGTCTCCCGATGCATCTCTTTGTCTCCCCTAATGACTTATAAATATGTATCGTCAGCTGCGAAGGGTTGAATACACACAAAGGCCCAAGCCTCCCCCACAGTAAAACTCCAAAAAAACACGCTCAAACTCAAAAAAACACAAACACAAAAAAGGAACAAAAATGACTTCAAACTCTTCTTCCTTTCCCTTGCAAATGATGGTTCTATCCTACCTATCACTCATATATAAGCAGCTATCTGGGCGAGCCTGATTGAGGCTACGGACCATGATTATGTCCGTGACCTCCTCCGTGCTCCGCCCTTGTGTTTACCAGAGAGACTAGCTGCAATCATCCACACGCTGAGCCTCCTGCTCAGCCGGACAAATATCCATCGAACCAACCTCATCATGGAGGTTGTGCTCTCAAGCTACGTGGTTCGTGTCAAAGCATTCGTCCAGAGGCTCGAGGACTAGATCGGTAGGCAAAACGCAAGAATCGACGATGCCGAGACCGTGGAAGAAAGGAACGACCTCATCTGGATTATTGTCGACGCACTTCCTTCGCTCGTTCAGCACAAAGCTTGACTCGCCGCCGCGAAGGAGTAGGTGGAGACGTATCTCCACGTATTCCCTGATCCAGCCCCCGCCGAAGTACAAAGCGGGCTTATGAACGCCTGAGGGATGTCATAGGGTCCTGCCTTGGCCACTAGGGCCTCCTTACTTTTCCCTTTTCCCCTAATTTTGTTATTATCATGCAATGTAAAAAAGGAAAATACGACCGACCACGCTATTTGGCCAAAGTATATTTAAGAAGTTTTATCTTATGTTGTTTACTGTTATGTACATATACAATTACTGCAATGTTTTCTTGATGTTATTGTTGGAACAAAAAAAAAAGGATACAATAACATTGAAAACACACACAAAAACACATTTACTGCTTTATTAATGATCATTTTACCGCTTCATGTGTGCGCTTTTACTGTCACACTAACTTTCTCTGTACTACCCGTTGAACATTACTAGTGCGCAACGATTCCCGAGCTCGACATTTACTATAAATGATATGTGAGAATTCTTTTACTGTAGGACGCGCAAGAAATTAGTGACCTATTTTGCTTGGAATTATTGCATGGGTAACATTTTTTTACTCTATTATGCTTATATTTTACTGTACTTTCGCCGCTCTATTTTGTTTTTGTATGTTTGCGAGTGCAAAGATGAAAACATGATACCAATTCAACCAACCCCTCGTTTTTTCCAAAACAAAACGTACACTGCCGCTCAGGCTACCTGATGCGTCTCTTCATCTCCCCTCCACTACAACTTATAAGGATGGAAATCCGCTAACAAAAAAACACACATGCCCCATATTATTTCCACACTGCCAGTAAAAAATGTATTCAAATTCTTCTTCCTCTCCCCTGCCCACGGTAGTTTTGGCCTACCTCGCCTTTGTATATGATCACCTGTCTGGTCAGACCCTTAGCAATGTTGTTGACCATTATGCGGTCCGCGACCTCCTCCGATCTCCCCCTTCGTGTCTCCCGGATATCGTGTCTCTGATCATCCGCGGGTTGCACCTCCTCCTCAGCCATACCAATGGCTTGATCTCCGACGTCCGACGGGGCCAACCTCGTACTCGAGGTCACACTCACCAACTATATGTATCATGTCGAAGAGTCAATCCAGAGGCACGATGAATACATCGACGAGTTGAGCGCGAGGGTCGACGATACCGATAGTGTGGAAGAGACTGAAGTCTTCCTCTAGCACATGGTCGATATGTATCCTTAGTACCAACAACTCCAAGCTCGACTCGCCGCCGCGAAGGATTAGGTGGAGTTGTTCCTCCACATATTCCCTGATCCCATTCCCGCAGAAGCCCACAAGCAAGCTTACGAACGCTTGAGGATTGCGTTAGGGCCCTACATTGGCCACTAGGGCCTTCCTTCTTTCGTATTAATCATGCAATGTACATAAAAACAAAGCGACCGGCCACGCTATTTGGCCGAATCACCCATAATATATGTGAAAAATGTTATCTTTAGTTGTTACTATTTTGTATATAATTTTATTGGATTGTTTGCTTAACTTTACTGCTTGAACAAAAAACAAAAAATTCACGTGTTTACTGCTTTGTGTTGTCTAATTACCGCTTCATGTGTGCGTGTTTACTGTTTCCTTACCTATTGTTGTACTACCGTTTAGCATTAGTGGTGCGGCGACTCTCGAGCTGGTCATTTACTACTTCTCTAATGTCCATTTTACCACTCCTTATATGATAGTTTATTGTCCCAACACAAATCATTGTGTAGCATTCTGATTTTTGAAACTTTTGAAAATTTTAAAATAAAAAGAATCATTTGGTTTTGATAAGAATTCGAAGCTTAATTTGAGACTTTACAAAGAACTTTAAATGACTTAAGCAAACTCTAACTAAATTGGTTCGGTTTCTCTTGGAAGATTCTGGGAGTTCTCCTTTCCTTTGTTCAATGGTGCTCTCTGGACGACCTCTTTGTTTAGACCTTCTTAGGTGTGGACCTCCTCGTTGTCCAGGACCTCCCTTGTTCTGATCTTGACTGATAAGACCTCCCCTGTGAGATCTTATCCGCCAAGACCTCCCCTTATTTAGATCTTGACCGTTAAGACCTCCTCCTCGGAGATCTCAACCACCAGGACCTCCTCCTCTGTCTTTTTTTTACAAAGACCACTCTCTTTTGTCACGACCACCCCTTGTGGTCATGACCTCTGATCTTTTTGCAAAGACCACCCCTCTGTGTCTTTTTATAAAGACCACCCTCCGTGGCCTTTTTGCAAAGACCACCCCGGTGGGACAAGACCTCCCTTGGGTCACGACTTTATCCTACCGCAGCAGGTCAGTGTGCATTTAATGCCGCTGCAACACATTTAATGCTGTCTGCAACACATTAAATGTTGTCACCTCATGTGTACCTCTTTCTCTCTTTTGTCCCATCTTTTACCTACTCATGTCCTCTTTTACACCCATTTTCGAACACGTGTGCCCTTGAATTCCCCGCAGCCCAGACTTTATCAGCTTGGACAGCCCCTAATTATTGCTTTCTTCCTCATTTCGACTTCTTTGTTTCCGCAGCCAGTTCTTGGAGACCTTCTTCCTGGTTTTCTGGACCTCCTCTGACCAGATCACTTGACCTCCTCCAAATTTCAAGTTCTTGTGTTGGTTCTTATGGGTTTTCTTTGATGTTTCTTTGGCCTTTTCTTGAGCTTGTTTTTGAGTTGGCTTTACTCTTTCGTGTAGATTGCGAAGGCGCTGAGGAACCCGAGTACCTTCAAGAAGAAGATCCCCAAGCCTTCGAGCAAGGCAAGTCATACCCTTGATCATATTGACACCCATTATTTCACCCTATGTATTTCCGTTTCAAGCTATGTACTGCATACATACTTTACTTAGTATTTCAATACCAGTGTTTTACACTCATAGTTAGACCTAATTCCATTGTATGGCCAACTTTGCCATTGTAGACAAACTTGTTGTCACCCTAGTGAAAACCTGGTTAGTGCTTTAGTATAACCAGGACCCTTATGAAAAAGAAATGCTTAGTCTGCTTAGACCAAAATCTTGTTTGGGAAGTTTTTGCCAAAGACCTCTGTTTAACCTCAAGTCTTTTGACCATGGCATTGGGTTGTCATGGAAATCTGTTTTTCAATTAAAAATGATGGAAAAATAGTTTAGACTTGGGCGAACCTTGGTTTTCTTGATTGGTGGGTGCACGGGGAGTGCACGGGGGCCGTGTTAGCCGGCGCCCCAAGGTTGAGGATGTCGCCCAGGTCATTTAAGGACCGATATTTGAGCGGTACTTTGCTAAGCCTATAATGGGCTATGTCTCATCGTGCAACCACAAGTCCTGTATGGGCAGGATCTGGCCGAATAATTTGCAATATCTCACCATGGTTGTCTTTTGGACGTGTGGGTGGTCTTTCATGGCCTGTCTTTCATGACTGTTTTTATTCTCACTTGGCGCAAGGGGGACTGAACCTTGCGGGTGGGTAGCCCAAAGGGGGTGAAACCTCAGCGAAGGGGATTGTGGTGAGAAGGAGCATTGTAAAGGCCTTGTGATAACTAGATAGTCGCACACCTTCGGAAGTGTGTTGTCGGACAGTATATTTTGGTTATCTCTTGTGGGGAAAGCTGTACACCTCTGCAGAGTTGAAAATCTATTCGAATAGCCGTGTCCACGGTCATGGACATGCTGGCAGAGCCTCTCTAAGTTAGTCCTTGGTTTTGATTTTGAAATGGTTTTGAAAACTGGTTTGGATTGCTATCCATTGTGCTAGTGGGCGGGGAGCCCTGGGCAGGGAGCCCCTTTGCGGTTGGCCAGGTGTTAGGAGGTTATCCTACACCCTTACTCTTGTTATCAATAAATCAAAAACCCTGTTGTGAAATGAGTTTTATGTATAATGTAATCATCTTTACAACTTACTTAATTGTATTTAAATGAAATTTGGCTTTATGCAAATTAACCCTATAAGCTCATCCTTGTGTATCCACTATGCATGTCATTCTGTTACCTTGACGGGTGTGGCTTGCGAGCACGGTAGTAGTGCTCATTCTTGCTTGAAATAATCTTTTGAGCAGGTGATGAAGTTTATGTTGATGATCAAGAGGTCATGGACGGCTAGGATGCACCCTCCAGCCAATTGCCTGTGGTGTATTGGATGGACTTGTCTTTTGTTTTTCGCTGTGTAAAGTTGCTCTTTTGATGGCTTGTCTACCAACCTTTGTAATCAACTCTTTTGCTATTAATTAAGTATCGTGAATGTATGATCATCACTTGTTGTGCTGTGTGGACTAGCTGTTGATCCTTGGGACTAGTTCGGTAAACACAGGAGACATAGGGCTTTTCCAAGCTCCACGACCTCCCTGGACTGGTCGTGGGATTTGGAGAGGTCCTCGGTCTCGCGCGACCTCCTCTGGTCAGGTCTCAGGACCTTCAGGTGGTCCTGCTGGATCTCCTGGGTGGTCCTGGAGATTAGCTCGAGGTGATCCTGCTGGACCTCCTGGGAGGTCCTGGTGACCTTTTAGGAGTTCTGGGAGGACCTCTCGGGTGGCCTCAGGTTCGGATCGCGACACATTGCCACTAACTACACAAAAAGACACACAAAAGACCGTTATATGTGTTTTTACGCTTATTACCAAAAAAAAGGGGGAAACAAGCGCGATATATTTTTTAATGTCAGACGTGGCGTCTGGCATCTCCGGCGTGATGGGGGGTATCGAGGGTACTTGCCACTAACTACATAGAAAAGTTCGTTGTGACATGATGATTGACGAGAATTAAAACCTCTATATATTATCTTTAATATATAAAAGACCATACGTCTTCATGGTCGTAACCCTGAGGTGCACGACCTCACTGGTCGTAGAGATTCCAGAGGTTACATAATGGATACCCTGATCGGACAAAGGCCTAAGCCAAGCTCCCGACCAGGAGAATTGCTCGTAGAAGGTATGAACTGACACTTGGAATAAATCCCAATGTATATTCTCTACCGTGTGATGAATGGAGCACGTGCTTATTCCATACCATACGACGTACCTTATCCAAGACACACCAATAAACAACCTCCATGCGGTTATATGTTTCATAGACATATAACCGCGAATCCGCTGATTCCAGTATCAACCGTCACTTGACTCCGACTGCACGCAACGCCGCATCGCGCCTTCTCGGAAGTAATCGCCACCTCTTCAAGGGCTATTTAAAGATGGAACTCGACGGATCAAGGGGAGAAGAAGGAAGACAAAAGCACGGCGATAGATTCGTGTAATAGTTCGAGTTAGCAAGAGGCAAGCGAGTCCTTAGTGTATACCTTGTAAATTCGGTTCATATTAATAAAGAGCGATCCCATCATTCCACGAGATTTCCACGCCACTTTCTCCTTTCTATTTTCGAAGATCGACGTCTTGATGGTACCGGCGCCGACCGCGGGGAACGCAGCGGCGTGAAATCTCGTAAGAATTTCTCGCTCATCAATTCTTGATCACCATTCCCGTGCGTGACCACCGATGCGGTTATGGCGGGAAGTTGGGATGAAGAAAATTGGTTCGACTTGGCGGACTACGCCGACCTCGACATGGATGCATGTATGCGCGCCATGCAGGAAAACAGAATCTCTTCATCATCCTCCTCTGCCGGCTCGCCCAGGGCAGAAGTCGACGAAGACGACCGGATGGATGAAGACACACCGCTACAATCAGTGGCGGTTTCAGATGAAGTGTTTCCGACCGGTTCGGAACACCACAAAGCCTCAGCAAGCCCGGTCCTTTCGACCGGCAAAAAAGGTGATGAAAATTCAACACCGCAACCCGAGGTTCAACATACCTTTGATGCGATCATGGTTGATAGGTACTCACCAACGGCTTCTAGTAATTCCAGGAGCCAACCGACACTTGGTGACGGTGTCAATGAAACCTCCATTGGTCATGAACCAAGTGGGGATGATAAAGCTCAGCATTCGATCAGCAATTCGCCGGATCAGGCTGAGGTCCTTCCAAAAACCTCAGGAGGTGCTGATCACCGACTGCTCTCCGTCGTGGAAGCTTCTCGCAGAAGCTCTGAAAGGCTCTCCGTTGATTATGACTAAGCTCATCGAGGACCGTCTTTGAAGCACGAGGTCAATGCGATCGGAGATACGGATCACAATGTCGTGTACGGTCCTCCACATTGCCTCGCCACCACGTCCTAATGGAGATGGTACGGGTGGTCAAGCACCAAATGCGGAGGTGACAGAACGGTAGGCGTTCACCGTTAATACGCTTGATCCTTCCCAAACCAATGTGAGGACCCAGCAAGATCGACCGGAAGGTCGGAGGATGTAAGCCATCAAACACCTTCTTCTCGCGAAATCCTCGAGACCTTCAGAACTCATACGTAAACTGCAGCTGAGTTAGAGATATGTTAAATACTTGACCGCCTTGGCGAGACTCGGGTTTTGCCCAACTCGCAGGTCAAGTATCGGAGATTATCCAACAGACAATGCAGCGCACAGAAGCTTATCGGGAACGAAGGCACCTGCAAAGTCAGACCATGACTTCATCACAGCATTCTTCCCGAAGCAAAGGCCTACATGGTCGTGTTGAGGATCAGTTGACACTGCGACCACCTCGACGATTCCGACCAACAATTCATGAGGGGAGGAGACTATTCCAGGAATCCTCACCATCACTTCATCGAGTGGAACCATTGCTTGGACTCGTGATCTCGACATCACCTAAGCGTGCAAGTAGTCGGCGTTCTACTAACGTCCACGATCGATCGGGACATTGGAGCATCGACAATCCGTTCCTAGAAATCGATCTCCAACCGATTACAATCCGACGCCTTTTCAAAGAAGGCGCCACGAAACTATCACAGGCTGTCGGGCTTTCTCAGCAGGCTCAGCCGTATCGTTGGCCAAATAGGTTCCGGCCAGGCCAATATGGATAAATTCAATGGGACTCAAAATCCTTAGAATTTCTCCAGATATATACCACCATTATCGAGAGTCATGGTGGTGATGAGAATGTAATGGCAAATTATCTTCCTACGGTATTAGAAGGATCGGCCGATCTTGGTTGCTTAACCTTCCGATTGGATACGTGTATACTTGGGAGCAACTCTGCGACCTCTTGATTGCAAATTTTCGAGTGCACGATGATCGCTCGAAAGGAAGACGATCTCCATAGGATACGGCAAAAATCAAACGAGACTCTCTACAATACATTAAAAGATTTAGCTAAGTCCGTAACTCAATACCGGAGGTTGCAGAATCTTCCGTTATCCAAGCCTTCAAGCGGGATTAAGAAATCGAAGGTTTACGGAGGATTTAGCTATACATCCCCACGAACAACCATCGAGCTCTTCGACATGGTCGACAAAATGCGCTACGGCCGATGGGCGGCGAGTGGAACGGCCGTTGATCGAAAGGATAAAATTCCCCAACCGGGCTTACATAGGACGGAAAAGAAACAAAAGAAGACTCTCAAGAAAAAGAAGCATGGTAGAGCCAACGACAAAGAGGTTCTTCTTTGTTTCTGAAAAATTTACCAAAGGAAGAAAGGATTATCTTGGTCGTGGCAAGTCTAAGGCTCCACCAATGATTATAAGAGAAACAAAAATGGTGTCCTCTTCACGTAAGAACAGACACGATTTGCGCAATTGTCGCGCTTGGCAAAAGAAGTGGAAGATTATTATACGGTAAAGGACCACTCCGTCGATTCAAGAACTCGGGAAACAAGCTCCAAGAAGGACAAAGTTGGTGACGAAGAAATGGAGTACCAAGAACCTCAACACACCGTCGATGTGATCTTGATTGGATCTTCTTCGTCGAGTCCGCACGTCATCGAAAGCCATGGGCGAAGTCAACCTTACCGAACCTTCGACCGCCATTAAACCTTCAAGGTGGTCGGAGACGATAATCTCCTTCAGCAAAGAAGACTGCCCCATTCCTTCAACTCGACCAGGTAGGTTTCCAATTGTCGTTGAGCCTACCATTAATAACTGCAAGGTTAATCGGGTTTTGATAGATGGGGGTAGTTCCTTAAATATTTTATTTGCAAGTGCTTTGGAAGACATGCAGATTCCCAAATCCAAGATAAACCGGTGAAATATGCCTTTCATGACATAGTTCCTGGGTCTACCGCTAAACCAATAGGGCACTTGTCCCTACTGGTTACGTTCGGAAAGCCCGACAACTTCCGAACATAAAAAATTTCATTTGATGTGGTGAACTTCGAGACTGCATACAATGCAATTCTTGGTCGCCGACTTTAGCAAAATTCGATAGCCACGCATTCACGGTTATCGAGTTTGAAAATTGGGACCAAAGGTGTAATCACGGTCCGGGCGATCAAAAGATAGCTTACGCATGCGATCGGAGTGTTTAGAATCGGTCGATGAACTCGACCGGAGAACTAACACCATTAACATGCGGTCAAAAATTCAAGACCGAAGATGACACCAAAACCTGCCGACCGGATGAAAGAGGTGCAACTCGGCAAGTACTTCTCGGAGGATGCCAAGATGCGGTCTGGCGGGACTCGACCTAAATAGGAAGAGTCGCTCGTCTCCTTCCTCCGAGCTAATCGGGACGTATTCGCCCAGAAGCGTCAGGCATGCTCGAGTCCCTGTGAGGTGATCGAGCATAGGCTAGCACTCTGACCTAACAAAAATCGGTCAAGCAGAAGCTACGGCGTTTCGCATCTGATCGAAAAGACGTAATCGATCGGAGATTGACAAGCTTCTCAAAGCCGGGTTCATTCGTGAGGTCGACCACCCGCAGTGGCTCGCCAATCTGTAATGGTTAGAAAAGCCAATGGAAAATGGCGAATGTGTATTGACTTCTTGATCTTAATAAAGCTTGTCCGAAGGATGACTTTCCCTTCCTCGCATTGATCAACTTGTAGACTCTACTACGGTGTGAGTTGTTAAGTTTTTGGATGCTTATTCAGGGTACCACCAGATCAATATGAGTAAACAAGATGAAGAGAAAACTTCCTTTATCACCCCATATGGTACTTACTGTTATGTAAAAATATCATTTGGTCTCAAGAATGCTGGTGCAACATTCCAAAGGTTAATGCAAAAGACTTTTAGCCCTCAGATAGGTCGGAATCTTGAAACCTACGTTGATGATCTAGTCGTAAAAAGCA
Organism: Ampelocalamus luodianensis; assembly: GCA_036346255.1. Lineage (NCBI taxonomy): Eukaryota > Viridiplantae > Streptophyta > Magnoliopsida > Poales > Poaceae > Ampelocalamus > Ampelocalamus luodianensis. The sequence continues at coordinate 57,878,547 of CM070627.1, read as the reverse complement.
TCAACGCCGGCGATCATATTCTAGATCTACAAGAGACTTTCAATAACTTAAGACGTCGTAACCTTAAGTTAAACCCAGAGAAATGTGTGTTTGGAGTTTCGTCGGGAAAGCTTCTTGGGTTCCTAGTTTCGACTAGAGGCATTGAAGCAAATCCAACAAAAATCACCGCCATCGATCAGATGCACGATCCAACCACAAAGAAGGAAGTTCGAAAATTAGGTTGTATGGCGTTAAGTCGTTTCATAGCAGTTAGAGGCGAAAAAGGACTACCTTTCTTTAAACTTCTCCGGAAACATGGGAGTTTCGAATGGACTAAAGAAGCAAGTAGCGCCTTTGAAGAATTAAAACGGTACCTTACAAGTCCCCCAATCTTAGTTTCTCCAAGATTGGGAGAAACATTGCTAATTTACGTGGCTGCAACGCCACAAACGGTTAGTGGTGTGCTGGTCGTAGAACGAGACCATGTTAAACGACCAATATATTACGTAAGCGAAGTCTTGCATGGACCAAAAGAAAGGTATCCGCAGGTACAAAAATCGCTCTATGGTCTCCTTATGGCTTCAAGGAAACTAAGACATTATTTTCAGGCCCACAAAGTGGTCATGCCTACGGGATATCCCCTTGGTCAAGTCCTGGGAAATAGGGAGTCATCAGGACGAATATCAAAATGGGCGGTCGAGCTTGGGGCGTTCGATCTCCATTTTGTCCCATGAACAGCAATCAAGTCCCAGGCAATAGCAGAATTCATTGCCGAATGGACAAACCCTGAACCCACCCAAGGGCCCAAGTACGAGCACCACGATGAGTGGACAATGTACTTCGATGGTTCCTTGATGTTGCATGGCTCTGGGGTGGGTCGTCTTGATTTCCCCTCTTGGCGAACAAATAAAGTACACCATTCGGTTTAACTTTCCTCCCTCGACAATGTGGCGAATCGAAGGTTTCTTGGCGGACTTTCGAGCTCGTTAGCTCGCGGATTCGCAGATTGCTAGTGAAAGGCGATTCTCAACTAGTAGCGAATCAAGTAGGGAAAGAGTATCAATGCTCTAGTACCAAGATGTCATCATATCGGCGGAAATACGGAAACTCGAAAAGCATTTCTTCGGTTTCGGATCCAACACATTCCTAGAAAGGAAAACTTTCGCGGACGATTGGCGGATGACTTCCACAAGGACATCCGTCCGCCGGAGTTTTTCTCGAGAAACTCGATTCACCTCGGTAGTTGAGCCTTCCGAGGACATAGATGTTAGCAAGGAGGTGGCACACCTTGATTACGCAAACATGGATGCTCCACAAGTCGATGATGGTTGGCGCCATCACGATCACGGTAGAGATTGGATGACATCGATCTACAATTATCTTGACATGACCTAATTCCGAGAAGATGATGTAGAGGTGATCGATTGCACGAAAAGCCAAATCATACACTCTCATTGAGCGTACCTTGTATAAGCGAGGATCTCACGGAGTGTTGATGAGATGCATATCTCGCTCGGATGGCATTAAATTGCTAGCGAAATTCATGGAGGAGTCTGTGGAGCTCATCATTCCTACAAAACTTTGGTTGGTAAAGCCTTTAGGCAAGGATACTCTTGCCAAGCGCCCTTCATGATGCAAAGAGCTCGTGGACGAAGTGCGTACAATGTCAATTTCATAGTCGACAAGTACATCGATCGTCTTAAGCTTTAAAACAATTCCTCTTTCTTGGCCTTTTGCAACCTGGGATTGGACATTCAGGACCTTTCTCAAGAGCACGGGGGCTTTGAGTTCTGTTAATCATGATTGACACGTTTACTAAGTGGATCGTTGAGCGGTTGTAAAAACTACAACAAAGCCGCCAAGAGGTTCCTAACAAAAAGCGTGATTACGATTTGGTGTACCCGATCGTATAATCACCGATACGATTGCCCAATTCTCAGCGACAATTTTGTGAGTGCGTGAAGAACTAGGTATCAAGATACATTTCGCCGTTGCTCATCCACGAGCAATGGAGCGATTGAGCGAGCCAATGGTATCATAATGCAAGGGATCAAACGACGAGTGTTCGACACAGTTACTTCAACGGTCAGGAGCTTGGGTTCAAGAACTTCCTTCTGTATTATGGGCCGTTCGTACCACGACTAGTCGTGCGACCGTGAAACACCATTCTTTATGGTTTACTGGGTGAAGTCATGCTTCCTCCGAACTTAAAATTGGTTCGCTCGAATCGATTTCTTTTAGAAAGTGATCAATGTGAACGACGACTTGATGACATCAATTTCCTTGAAGAACGATAAAATCAAGCTTTGCTACGATCAACAATCTACCAGCAAGCCATGCGTCGGTATCACAGTCGTGAGGTGCAACCTCGCAGCCTAACTGTAGGTGATTTGGTTCTTAGAAAATTCGAGAACCAAGCGTGTCGCAACAAACTTTCACCTAAGTGGGAAGGTCCATACACCGTGGTCGAGTTACCGACCAGGATCGAGCACGATTAGCTATGACAGATGGGCAAGTTTTGTCTAATTCTTGGAATATTGATCAATTGCGTAAGTTCTATGTTTAATTTCATGTATTTTATTTCCTTTCATTTTTTAAATAAAGATGTTTTTCCTTAAAAACGATAAGTATGGTTGTTTATACTTATTATTTGTTGGATCTGGTCATATGCCATTCCCGTTGCTGGTTGGTCGGAGAAGACTCTCATTCTCTCCGATATTCCTTTCTGTAGGATCTCCACTACTCATGGTTGATGACTTGAATGTCACCGATCAGACTGGTTTTAGCCGTGATCATTGCTTCAATGATATACACTCACGACCAGATATTCTTTTCTTAAAGAAACATATGAGTATAAGGAGTACCAACTCAGACAATTTACTTGGTTTTCGTTTCTTTCTTGAATTTGAAGACTGTTATGTTATTTCAACATTTTGTTCTACTCAAGTTTGGCTACTAGTCGGGACACAGAAAGCCTCCTGGTCGAAGTCTCTCCTCTCTGCACGTGGTCCTGCCCACTGGAAGGAGCTTCCTAGTGACGGTCATTTTCCTACGATCCTCGCTGCCAGTCGGATTTGATTATGAGCACGTTTAGCGAAATATTTTACAAATCTTGATTCTTAAGATTCGATCTGACGGATCCAAATATTTCCTAAACAACGGTACTTATCTCTTCATTTCATTTCTTGCATACATTCTTAATGCATATCTTCTTATCAGCAAAATCCGGTCTTTGTTATGTCTTTCGACTACAAGTGGTATTTCATAGTACTTCGATGATGGGCAAGATCTAGACTAGCCGAAGTCGTCAGTTGGTTCCGACCACATGATTTCCTAGTATTTCCTAGATCATTGTCATACACATTATCAGCACTCTTACCATGGTCATTGTTATTACTCAATTTCCTGGTCTACTGCTTTCTTTTAGTAATGTTCATCTACTAACATAAGCAGTCGGGGGCTAGGAGATATATGAGTATTTAACAACATTGATAAGACAAAGCAGGATCTTCATTGATAAAAGGTAAGTTTCATTTTACATAGTCTAATATTACATCCGTTTACATATTGGGACCACCAGACTGGTCGCTACATGATGGAGATCCGACTTCCATTTCCTTAGCAATTTTCTCTCCGAGAGGTTTTACTTCCTCGAGAAGTTTTGTTGCTTCACTTTCAGAGCAGTCGAAGTTCTCTTCCACAACTTTAAGATTAACAGAGGGGTCGGAAGCCTTTAGTTTTGCTAAAGCAACACCAACTCCAGTTACAATAGCTTCCTTCATTGTCTGGGTATGGTTTTCCCTCATGGTTTTGAGCAAGCCTTTGAGATCTTCCAGGAGTTGACCAAAGTAGTTCATCTTTTCTGTTGGATCTCCTAAAGAAGACAAGCTTGATCCTGATCCCATATCAAAGATCATTTTGTTAAGAGCCATGATTTTCTCATCAAGGCCAAATATAAGGGCTGCCTTTTGGCCACGCTCAAAATCGAGGGTCTTCTCCGCTCGTTCAAGTGCTTCAATTTTTTCTGCACGAGTAGATAAAAGTTAATGTACTCTTTACAATTGGAGTTATAGGATCTTGGATTAAGTCTACGACCCGATTACCTTTGATTTTCTTCTCACAAGAGTCGAAAACCTCCTTTGCACGGTCGTCGCATGTTCGATCGTAGGTTTTGTTCGATTTTCTTCCTTGGTTTTATTATTATGGCTTTTTAGCCACAATCTCTTCTTTAATTTTCTCTAAATCTATCAAATATGATAGAAAGAGAAGATTAAGCTATAAAGAGAAATAAGATAATAAAACCTAGGAGGTCAAAAAAAAGAGAAATATTTTTACTTCTCAGATCGGAGTGTTTTTGCTCCAAAGTTTTTATTCGTTGGGTCAGTCCTCCGACCACAGCATAGTTTTCGACCATGTGCTACAAATACAAAAATCCCTTTCTTTGATAAGCTTTTCAAAAAGAAAGAGTTGTAAGGATGGTCGTAGAACACTTGCCCGAATTGCTATATCATTATATTCGGAAAAGATTGTATCTGGACCAATTTCGACTTGATGGTCCGATATCTTTCCCTAGGCTTCATCAAGTTCCTTATCCTCGATAAATCGGGGAGAAAAAAGGAATTTGTTAACCTGAGAAATATTTCCTGGAGGAGGTAGAACCTGTTGAGGGTCTCTGGAGATGACTACCTCCGGAGAAGGAGTAAGGATTACTAGAGGATCCTGAGCAGATGCTGAAACCTACTCGGAGTCTTCTTTTACTACTTCATCCTCGGTAGATTTGGCTTTAGGAGTATCCTGATCAGGAACCTCCACGACCACCTCTTCCTCAGGAACCTTTTCCTGAGGGATGCTCTGGTCGGACACGACCGGAACACCAGAAGATCTAAAAAACAAAGAGAAGGTAAGGAAGAACCAAGGTATGTATAAATATGACCTTTTCATTTAATATATGTACCTTGTTGATTTTCTGAATTTACCCTTGTAGCGCATCGAACTAAAGTTCGTTGCGCTAGCCTTCCTCTTCTGTCAATCGATCTCACGGTTCTAAACCGGTAGGGTTGACTAGGTCTTACATCCACCGATCGGAAATCGAAGCGATATCCGCGACCATTTGGTCGAGGTCACGATTCTTCGGTCGATGGAGTGCGATCGTCGACCTCCACAACGATGATCTCAAGAGAGCCGGAGGGTCCTCGGTAACCTTCTTTGGAAGGTGCGACGACCGCCTAAATTCATCATCAAAGATAGTTAGGCAATAAACATAATTTATCCAAAATATTATTTGTGTTGGTCACCTACCCGGAAGACCGACATCTGTGTGGTCGAAGGGAGATCGGATCATCAATTGGCTCACATCTTTCGATGACCTCGTTGATTCTCAACCCAACCGACTACACATCAAAGAGGATTTATGGTATACCGATCAAAAATAATATGTACGATAACAAGTCAAGATTGATGTTTTTACCTTGAGTCTTTCAATCCTTTCTTGTGAAGCGGCCGCTAAGATCCGAGAAAACTAGCCTTGTCGCTTGAGCTCTCGTATGAGATCATCTTGATCCGGCTTCTAATATAATCGAAGATAGAGTGTAAAGGTAAAATGAAAAGATTTAAGGATACGAAATAATCAACTAAAGTAGGTAAGAAAAGCGGTGGAATCATTAATGGTTTACCATCTTTGGAATCTCCAGTCGTATCATCACGACCAATGTACGAAGCATCTTATGTGCTCGGGCCTTCAAAGGACTAACCCGGCGTGTGGAAAAATCTTTTACTACATGCCAAGATGTTAGACCCTTGACACTAAAAGCTTGATTGCTTGGCCCATTTCTTCACATTTCCCTCTTTCTCGTAGAGAGGCGTCATCCCGATTCTCGACGACCTTCTTACGAGAATAATATAAAGTGTCTTTCTTCGTGATCTTCATATAGAACCGACTTTTCTTCCACGATGACCACGAAGATTTCGAGTACATAAAATGTACTCATCAGCTTTTCCGTCATGGAGGCGCAAGGTGCACTCTCCAGGCGTCCCAATCGCCTTTTCGGACTTTGTCATCTTGTAGTAGTACCTGAATAGATCCAGATCTGCTGGAATCCCCAAGTACGCTTCGCAGAGATAGATAAAAATACTGAGATTAGCGATGGCATTGGGAGCCAAATTCACCAATTCAACTCCATAATACTCCAAAACTTTGGGAAGGAAGGAGTGAATTGGTAGCCTAAATCCGCATTCGATATATGCGAGAAAAACAAGAATTTCTCCATCTTCATTACTCGGGGAATGTTCCCCAACTGCAGATCTCCAAGAAATTAGGTCTTTTTTGGGAAGCATCCCGATCTTCTCTAGGCTCTCTAGTTTCTTCTCACTCAAGTCGGAAACCGACCAGTTTGTGATTTGGTCCGACATGATCAGATTGCTTTTTTGGGTGAAGAAAGCAAAGGAGGTCGGAGGTAGTTTTTACTCGGGAGATGAAGAAGGAAAGGAGGAAGTGAAAAAACCCTAAGTCTACAAAGGGGTTTTATAAGCTTCAGAGTTTCTAACCGTAATAAGGAGTTACCCAAAGAAGTCCAACGGACACAAAAACTCTTCAATTCCCAAGGCAATGTTCTCAACTTTAAAGTGAATACAAACCGCTTCAAATGTCCTTGTATTTAAATGAGCGTCAACCCGATACGATTTCATCGGAAGGAAAGTGTTCACACGACCTATTCATTTAAAGTTCGGGGGCTAGCTGACGAGGATTAAAACCTCTATATATTATCTTTAATATATAAAAGACCATACGTCTTCATGGTCGTAACCCTGAGGTGCACGACCTCACTGGTCGTAGAGATTCCAGAGGTTACATAATGGATACCCTTGTCGGACAAAGGCCTAAGCCAAGCTCCCGACCAGGAGAACTGCTCGTAGAAGGTATGAACTGACACTTGGAATAAATCCCAAGGTATATTCTCTACCGTGTGATGAATGGAGCACGTGCTTATTCCATACCATACGACGTACCTTATCCAAGACACACCAGTGAACAACCTCCATGCGGTTATATGTTCCATAGACATATAACCGCCGAACGGTTGATTCCGTATCAACCGTCACTTGACTCCGACCAGACGCAACGCTTCGCATCAGGCGCCTTCTCCGGAAGTAACTGCCACCTCTTCAAGGGCTATTTAAAGATGGAATCTGGACGGATCAAGGGGGAGAAGAAGGAAGACAAAAGCACGAGTGATAGTTCGTGTAATAGTTCTGAGTTAGCAAGAGGGCAAGCAGAGTCCTTAGTGTATACCTTGTAAATTCCAGTTCATATTAATAAAGAGCGGTCCCATCATTCCCTGAGATTTCCCACGTCACTTTCTCCTTTCTATTTTCGTAAGATTGACGTCTTGATCGTCGACAATGATAATGCTTGAAAATATGTTCGACGTAATTACGGTAGTACACTCTGTAAGTGGTATATGATTTAAGTGGTATATAAGAAGTAGGAGTACATACTCCTAGGAGTACCATACCCTTTTCGTACTTCTGGCAATACATACTCCTACTTCCAATATACCACTAAACGAATATATTATAAATTTTTTATCGTTTTCAGTATACTTAAATAACAATTATAGGATACTCCAATGTAACTTGATGGGAAAAAATCATTTGAGCGCTTTATTTTTGCTATATAGCTTTTTATATATAAAAGAAGCATATGTACAAATTTTGCTATAAAAAGTGGATTTCAATAAATTTTTATAAAACTCACCTTAGGGTACCTTATAATCATTATTGGAGTATGCTCAAATAGATAAATAGGTAACAACATACGATTTAAATGATATATGAGAAGTGGGAGTACGTACTCCCATGAGTACCATACAATTTCACACACACACACACACACGATTGCGCTATTCAGCGCTTGCGCGCTGAATAACTATTATGTGTGTGGACTGTTGCTTGGACCACATGCACGCCAGCCCCCCTGCACTACGCGAGGCGTGCCAGCTCGTGTGCTTCTCACGTGGGATCGGTGGTAAAACACACGAACGCGCGCGTTGCAATCAACAGTAGAAGCCTCGGTATAGTCAAATCTAGCAGTAAAACCCACATAGATCCTTGCTTTGTATGTGAATGTGTTTTTCTCTTATTTTAGCGATAACTTTTGATTGAAAGCCCCGATTCACGAACAGTTTCATCAGTAGATTGGTGATGATGAGGGTAACAGAATGATATAAGTCTCGTAAATAAAAACCTCTATGTGCGTTTACTAAAAAAGATTTACTTCATCGCTAAAAGATTTTTACTGCAAGATCCACATGACTTTACTGTCATCTTATCCAACTAGTACAGACAAGTAGACAACCAACTAGCAAACAATCTGTTCCTTGTTTTGTACATTAATGTTTTTTTTATTTGTAATTACTTTTGATTGGAAGCTCCGATTCACAAACAGATTACACCAGTAGCTAGGTGACGACGAGGTAATAAAATGATATAAGTCTCGCAAATAAAAAACCTATTTGTGTGTTACTAAAAATATTTACTGCATCGCTAAAAGAGATTTACTGCACCATCCACATGACTTTACTGGCATCTTAGCCAACTAGTACAGACAAGTAGACAACCAACTAACAAACAATCGGATCCTTGTTTTGTACATGAATGCTTTTTTTTGTTTTAGCAATAATTTTGATTGGAAGCTTCCATTCACAAACAGTTTTTACCGGTAGCTTGGTTACAACAAGGTTAACAAAATGATATGAGTCTCACAAATAAAAACCTCTTTGTGCGTTTACTAAAATTTTTTTTTAATGCATCGCTAAAAGAGATTTACTGCAATCTCTATATGATTTTACTATAATGTTACAAAAAGATTTACTGTAACCTCCACATGACTTTACTGTTTTGTTATAAAAAGATTTACTGCAATCTCCACATGACTTTATTACTATATTAGCTAACTAGTACAGACAAGTAGACAACTAACTAGCAAACAATTAGTTCCTTGTTTTGTATATGATTGTTTCTTTTCTTATTTTAGCAATAACTTTTGATTGGAAGCTCCGATTCATGAACGGTTTTCATCGGTAGCTTGGAGACGACGAGGGGTAACAGAATGATATAAGTCTTGCAAATAAAAACCCTTTGTGTGTTTACTAAAAAAAAATTATGCTATGTTATAAAAAAGATTTACTGTAACCTCCACATGACTTTACTACTCTGTAAAAAGATTTCTGGACTCTACTTGTAGTTTACTAGCACAACCAGTCATGCGTGTATGAAACAATCATAATCCTATATATATATATATATATATATATATATATATATATATATATATATATATATATATATATATATATATATATACTTCTTTAACATGGTATACTTACATACCAATTATAAGATACTCCAATGCAATTTGATTGTAAAATATTCATTGGAGCCCTTTTTTTTTTTCTATATACCCTTTTCATATATAATAGAAGTATACACACAAATTTTGCTATAAAAGTGGAATTTAATGAAATTTTCATGGAACTCACTTTGGAGTATCTTATAATCATTATTAGAGTATACTTAAATAGATAAAGAGGTATCATCATACGATTTAAGTGGTATATGAGAGGTGGAGTATCGTACTCAGAGTACCATACATTTTTTTATATATATATATATATATATATATATATATATATATATATATATATATATATATATATATATATATATATATATATATATATATAAACATGGTGATACGTGCTATAGTAAAATTGTTATCATAATTATTTTTGACTTCATCGTAGCGCGCACTGGACGCGTGATGTCACGCATAAGGGATCGTGGGTTAGTGCGCCAAAATGACCTGTTCGACGCTCCGTAGGGGCGGCTCGGTCTGCACGCGGGGGGCTGGCCTGAGCATAGAATAGCTTATTATATGCTCAGACATAGATTAGTGTGTGTCTCTCTCTCTCTCTCTCTCTCTCTCTCTCTCTCTATATATATATATATATATATATATAAATGGTATGGTACTCATGAGAGTATGTACTCCCACTTCTGATATACCACTTAAATAGTATAATGATACATCTTTATCAATTGAAGCATACCCCAATAATGATTATAAGATACCCCAAAGTGAGTTATATGAAAAAGTTCATTAAAGTCTACTTTTTATAGCAAAATTTGTGTATAAACTTTTTTTATATATAAAAAAGGGTATATAGAAAAAAAAAATAAAGGGTCTAATGAATTTTTTCAATCAAGTCGAATTGTAGTATCTTATAATTAGTATTTAGGTATACTGAAAGTGATAAAAGAAGTATGATATATCTGTTTAAGTGATATATTGAAGTGTGAGTATATACTCACAGCAAACACACCTAGCTTTGTGTTGTGCATACATTAACACCCTCACTCTTACGTCAAAAAAATAACACCCTCACTGCTTTCAGGTCAATCTGATGATCCGAGTGGCCTGCATGAAACAAGAGATGAACTGCTCAGGGAAACAAAGAAACCATGACACTTCTTTCCTTTCCTTGTTCTTTGCCGTTGTTTATATAGTAGTACGAGTCACCGTTCTGTGCTATCTTATTCCTCCATCAGACCGCATATATATTCAGTATGTTTTTATTAACTCAGCGAAGTGGCAGAACTCATCACTGACTGCAAGGACGTGAAGAGTGGAGCGCCAGCAGCGCAGATTATTCCAGCCTTCTCTTTGGATTCTTGCTGGTCCATTGCTCGATGCTTATAGCATGTCTGTCGTCTAGCTTGCACAGAGCAAGATCGACCCAATCTGGCCTTTTCTAATTGGATCGATTCATCCCAGTGTTTTAAAAAAATGGTACCCGAAAATCTGAAAGTGCTCGAGTAATTTCTGGAGAGACCAGGCTTGCACTGCAACTCTGTCGCTTGAGATCGTGGCTCCTGGGTAAGTTCAGCAATGCAACTGTGGCCACTCATCACCGGTGAGAGATTTAGAACGAAATCGATCGAGTGTTATCATATATATCATCATATGTATATGAAGTAAATAGATATAAACTACGGGGTGCATATCTATGCGTATATGAGTTTTGATAAAGTGAATCAATATTGAACTCGGTGTCTTGCGCACTCTTTAAGCTTCACTTGGATCCGCCACTACCCATGTACCCGTGGATCTTTCAGGAATCCAAAAAGACCAATGCTTTTCGAGAAATAATAAAACACTTCACCACACGCGGTCGGATCTAGAAAAGGTGCAAGATCAAGCAATATAAGTCTGGCTGCTTTCAATACGTAAATAAAAAGAAACAAGTGTCCCCATGAGCCCAGATCAATGCTGTTTTAATCAGTAATGTTTCATATATGTACAGCAACAGGCGTGCGTGTGCTTGAGCTGGTCAGCAACACGAGGAGAGGAGCCGGCAGTAGGGACCAAGGCCAACAGCATTAGCGTAAAAATGCTTTTTATTTTACCTTTGCATTGCATGGCTTATGGGTAGATCAGGAGGTGCTTGCCCTCTAGCACATCAAGTCGTATAAACAACGGCCACCATCTTGTGGGCCTATCTTAGCAGTTAGCACGCGTTGAACTAGATCTACGAGCATGACATTCCCTGGCCTCTTGATGATCCATTACAACCTGTAGCCAGAACTCAGAAGAGACCGAGCCATAAGTTGGTAGCCATGGATATACCTCTAATCAGATCAGATCGGACGCCCTGGTCCACCGGAAAAGGAAGCTTCAGGTATCGCAGCGCAACAAGAGGGAAATCGATTGTCAGTTGTCCAGAACCAGACGCCTTCTTTTCCACACGAGTGATGTCTCCAAATTAATCTCGCCGTGTGTTCCAAAGTGCGTGAGCGTGAATCTTATACAAGCCGCTAACACTGAAGAGAGACCCGAAGGAGAACTCTTCCCTTAGGGTTTGTTTGGCGAGCACAAATCCCCGGTTTATTCTCACGGGCAGAGGCGGAGCTGGGTCTCGAGCTATCAGGGTAATGACCCAAGGCACAAGATCATGTTAATTTCTTCAAAAAAATCAGCAGAAACAATTTAGGCCCGAAATAAATTGGATCGGCTCGAGACCTCGCCCTTGGCCAGCTACGTCACTGCTAGTGGATGAGCTGAAAATTTAGACGTCTCAAGGAAGAGATAAGAGGTAGGCTCTGTCGGGCATGCACGCTCCGTGCACAATTAGCATTGCAGGTACAAGTAGTAGCTGCTACCGTGCATGCCGCGAACAGGGCACGTACGTACATGGATGCGAAATGCACCAATTAAACGCCACTGATTAAACAAGCTAGCGTCGCTGTCCAATCGCTTCTGCAGCCGCAACGCTGTGTATTATTGTTGGAGTACTAGTACTATCGTATCTATCGCCCGCGACGACTTAATTTGGTGATGGCTGTAGCCTGTACTAAGTTGTTGTCAATAGCATCTTTCTACGTTATCTATAGATAATATTAAAGACAACGTCTATAATGAATTCTTTTTGTATGTTCTACAGGTACAATATGTTATGTTTCTCGTATTACAGTCGACTACTGCATAAGAGACGATCTAATTCTCTATACCGCTCCCTCTCCTCTAGATCATCGTATGTCCTACGTATCAAAGCTTACAGATATCCGACGTAACACTATTATACATGCTCTAAGTCATCGGCCGACGTTGTAAGACGTGCCGGACGAGTCAGTTTTCGCCAGATAAATATATTGGACCGGCTAATTTGTAGGCGTAGCCGCGCTCGCCTGCTGCTCACGTGCTGAATCTGGGAAGACCGGAGACGTATATGCATGGTGAGCTTACCTGAGACGGCGTGCGTTTGCGGTGGCACGACGCAGTGAGGCATGGACGTATGGTGTGAGCTAGCTCAACTGGAATCGATCGGCAGCCATTTCTCCTTCACGTTCGACTCATCCAACAACCACCCAGCCTTACAGAATACTATACGTTCAAATGGCCACGAAATGTCCCGACAAGACAGAGGAATAGTTTAGACTTGGTTTGGCATCGTGGTGGATTATAGAGTGTGTTTGGTTTGATGCACATCTAACCTTTGTCGTGACACGCTCTTTCTCAAGTAGCCGTTTGGTTCTTAATCCTACAACCCATGTGCACTATATACTTAACTTATGTCTAACTTTTGCCAGACGGACATTTTTATTGCTCTACTTTTTACATTAAACTACACTATGCCTATGCTCGGTTCTCCCTTTATAAGAGAGCCTAAGCTCAATTATGTTGATCATGAACTCACCGGGCCCTTATTCAACAGCTGTATGTAGCTGACCCAAAGCTGTGGGGAGGGAGAATGGGCCTGGAAGACCACCCCTTCCCACGAGCCCACAAATCACTTTTGGGCCGGTCCCACTCCACTCCGCCACTTTACAGCCCAGCCCGTACAACCCTGAGCTTCTGCTGCTGGGTGCGCGGACCACACCAACGCGCCGAACCCGAACCCACTAGTACGACCGACCCGACCGACCAGTGTGACCCATCAAACCGACCTGACCCGACCCAACCATCCTCGCGTCGCCTTCGTCTCCCTCCGCGGTGACCTGACCCGAGCCCCACCCCCCGCCGATGTCGTCGCCGCCGCAAGCGACTGCGGCTGCCGCCGCGCCCGCTTCCGCCTCGGAGTCGCCTCCGCAGGCGGCGCCGCCGGAGCCCGTGCTGACCGCCGCGCAGAAGGCGCTCCGTTCCAAGCCGGCGCGCCCGCCCGAGGACCCCGACAAGAAGGTTCGGTTTGCCCTCCTTCCCTTCGCGTGTCCCATTGACGGCAGATATTTTGAGCGTCTTTTGCTCGTTTTGCATTGCCGGTTGGGGAACTAGGGTTTTGGGGGGCGTAGTAGTCTGTGCCAGTAGCTAGGCTCAGTGGAGCAAAGGCGTTGGGCGTCCTGTGCATAAGTAAGTAGTAAATCACAAAAATCCAAGGATATTAGCATTCTCATTGCTGCAATTGAGAAACGACTAGGATAGAATTCAAACCAAGCCCTATTTATCTGCTGCGCTAAGTTGCATCGAGGGGTGTTATTTGTCATTTTTAGAGTCGTACTTGTTAACCCTCCGCCGCATTGTCATTTGTCAACTGGTATCCACCTGCATTTCGATTTATTCTTCTCCATGTTCATAATTAAACTGGTGAGTGTTGCATTAGAAGAGTTGAGAGAGAATGGGCCAGAATATCTAATCACGTGACTGATTTACTAGCTTGTGTTTGACAGAAAATCCTTTTCATTTGCTAATTGCTACCATGCCTTCACGTAGAACAACAGCTTAGTCTAGCATATGCTGGTAAAATATAGATAATCACTTGCTTTCTAAGTTTGAAAAGCTGGACAAGAGCTGAGCATTCACCAAAGTTCATCATCCATTTATTTAAAAACTGAAGTTCAATTATTAATGAATCTCCCTATAGCTTTCGATTCTGGCAAACCATGCCATCCAGAGTGGTTTTGTTACCACTATCACTATATGTGCTTCATAGTAATTAGATACTAGATCTTATTGATTGGTAAGCTGTAGCGATTTTTTACTTGACATGAACTGTTGCCAAAATTCTTTCAACAGAATAAAAAGCTCAAGGATGTGGAGATCAGTTTTCCGATTGTTTATGGAACCATTTCTTTCTGGCTTGGTAAAAAAGCAAGCGAGTAAGCATCTGCTTCTCAGAAACTTATTTTTGTTACGTTTCATAAATACTCAAATTGTTGCTACTTTGAACTGTAAATACAATGCCAGCTTTTATATTCTTACCGATGGTGAATATTGCCTAAAGGCCACGGATATGTTTTTTCTTCTAGATACAACTCTCACAAATGGACTGTCTATGTCCGTTCTGCAACAAATGAGGATTTGAGTGTCACAGTTAAGCGTGCAGTATTTCAACTTCACCCGAGTTTCACTAATCCAACAAGAGTTGTAGAGCAACCACCTTTTGAGTTGTCTGAATCTGGATGGGGAGAGTTTGAAATAGTAATAACCCTTTATTTCCACAGTGATGTCTGTGAGAAGCGCTTGGATTTGTAAGTTGCACATGTTAGACGCTGGATTCTTGCTCTTGGTGATAGCAAGATCCTTACTCTCATCGAGAGGATGACACTTGGAGATGGGGCAAATTTTCTAGGTTTATTTCTCACACAATGCCATGCCAACTTTGAGGGTTGGGGATACAAATATATAGGTGTCAACCACCAAGCATATGCTAAGATGCTAGTCTAAGATGTTGTCCTAGATGCTAGTCAAGATGTCCTAGATGCTAGTCAAGATCTTTGTCCTAAGATGCTTGTCCTAAGATCTTTGTCCTAAGATGCTTGTCCTAAGATGCTTGTCCTAAGATCTTGTCCTAAAGAGATGCTATGACCAGTCAAGGAAGGGAGCGCGCGGCTTGGTGAGGACGCAGGTGTCGCAGAACTGCTCCACGTGGTCGACGTGCGGCATGCCCCGCACCATCTCCTTGCTGCCGAGCTGTCTCAGGGCCTCAAAGTTGAGGTGCCCAAAGCGCTCGTGCCACCTCCAAGCATCGTCGTCACGGCGGGCTGCAAGACAAAGAGGTTGCGCCACCTGCGCGTGAAGGACGTAGAGGCGGTTGCTCCTGTTGACCTTGACGAGGCCGCGGCGATGATCCCGATCGCGCAACACCGTGCTCGATCTCCACGCGCGATCCGTTCTCATCCGGTGTCCCAAGTCGATGATGGAGTTCCTCAACGCGGGATGTAGTAGACACCGGTGGCGGCCGGTGCTCGCCGATCTTGGCGGCGAAGACGCAGCAGATCCGACGCCTTGATCTCCACGGCGGGCGTCGCCGAACTTGCGGTGCCTCGGCGCTGAGTCGAGCTTCGAGAAGAACTCCGCCGCCCGGTCATGTGGTGGGTGGCGCGGTGTCGAGGCACCACTGCGTCGGTCTTGTCGTTCGCGAATCGCCATCGGCAGGAGGCGTGTGCTTTTGGCTCGTCAAGGTGGAGGAGCCGTTGCGGCGGTGCCGGCGGAGGTAGGTCGATGCTCGCATGAGCAATGAACGAGCCGCCGCTCCTCTTCCTCGCTCGCGCGACGTGGGCTCGCCGCGTCGTGGTATCGACAATCCTTGACCCAATGACCGAGCTTGCCGCGATTGTGGCAAGAGTCGTCTCGTCGTGCGCTTTGCTTGCCAGCGCGCATGCTGGCGCCTCCACGGTCATCACCTCGGCGCGTCCTCGCGCCCTGCTGGCGTCTTTGCGCGCTTGCCGCGCTTGCCACGCTGCGGCCGTCTCGTCGTGGAAGAAGGCTCCCTTCTTCTCGTCACCTTGGCCGGTGACCACCGCTCCCGAGTGAGAGGAGCTTCCCGCCAATGGTGACGGGTCCCGAGAGACGCCGTGGCTCATCATCCAACGACCTTGAGGCGACCAACGCCTCCTCGATCGTCATCGTGGAGAGGTCAGCAGAGACTCGATCGGCGAGCCATCGCTTGTACTTCGGGGACGCGGCGGAAGAGCTTCTCACGCTCTCTCCTCGCCGTAGGTGTCGTCGCCGAATCGCACCATCTTTCGCAGCGAGTGTTGAGACGGAGAGCAAAGTCATCAATGTCCTCACCGGCTTGAAGGCGGGTTCTCCCTCCTCTGCGTAGTGTGCGCAATGTAGACTTGCGCGCGCGATCGCTACCGTGCGTCTTTGCAGTGATGGCGTCCCAAGCCTCTTTGGCGATCCGCTTGTTGGTAGCGAAGCGCATCTCGGCGGGGCGGCGATGAGAGCATCCAGCGCCGTCGATCTGGTCGTAGCCGGCGTCCTCGACGGCGATACCGTACTCGTGGTGACCACGGCATCGAACCGGGAGAGAGCGCGTCGCATGTGAAGGCGCGCTCTCCGTCGACCGTCGCGCCGCCGCCGCGTGCCTCCTCCAGAGCGCGCCGCGCGTCCCGCGCTGTCTGGCGCGCGCCGCTGCGTGGCGTCTTGTGGCGCCATCGCGCCGCCGCCCTACGCTTGCCTCTCTGGGCCAGCTCAAGGTCCGCGTCGCCTATCATCGCCAGAGATGGAGCCGCTTTGCCGCCTGAGAACATCGACCTCGCCGCGCCGCACGCTGCATCTGCCGCCGCCGCGCTTCCGCCTCCGCTCTGCCGCTGCCCCGGCCGCCCGCTAGCCTTGACGCCCTTTCGCCGCCGCGGCGCTTTGTCCGCCCTTCGCTCGCGTTCCTCGCCACGCGAAGTTCGGCTTCTGCCGCGCCGCGTGCTCGAGGCGGCCGAAGGCCGAGAGGCGCCTCTGCGGACATGGCGCGCCACCGGGGAACTGCTGCGTGGAGAGAGAGCTGCTGCTCGTCTGAACAGGGGGGAGGAGTGAGCAGAGGCAACCGGAGCTGCTGCTGCTGCTGGTTGGGGTTGCTGCGGGGCTGGAAGCGAGACTGGAGAAGGAATTGAGCAGGAGATGCTCAGGTTACAGGATAGTACCGCTCTGATACCACTTGTTAGACGCTGGATTCTTGCTCTTGGTGATAGCAAGATCCTTACTCTCATCGAGAGGATGACACTTGGAGATGGGGCAAATTTTCTAGGTTTATTTCTCACACAATGCCATGCCAACCTAAGAGCTTGGGGATACAAATATATAGGCTGTCAACCAACCAAGCATATGCTAAGATGCTAGTCTAAGATGCTGTCCTAGATGCTAGTCAAGATGTCCTAGATGCTAGTCAAGATGCTGTCCTAAGATGCTTGTCCTAAGATGCTGTCCTAAGATGCTTGTCCTAAGATGCTGTCCTAAAGATGCTTGTCCTAAGATGCTAGTCAAGATGTCCTAGATGCTAGTCAAGATGCTGTCCTAAAGATGCTTGTCCTAAGATGCTGTCCTAAAGAGATGCTAACAGCCAGTCAAGGATGCTGTCCAAAAGCCAACACAGAGACTTATCCATCAGCACAACCTTGTTTCAGCAGTGGTTTCCTTTGGGCAAGCAGATAGTTAGACTAACAAATGATGCAGGTTCCATCAACTTAAGCTGTATCCAGAAGAGGACACTGGACCTCAATCAACCAAAAAACCTGTTGTTGTGGAAACATACGATGAAATTGTCTTCCCTGAGCCTACAGAGGCTTTTTTTCAACGAGTGCAAAATCATCCAGCTGCTACTGTGCCTAGGCTACCTCCTGGTATAACCTTGCCTCCTCCAGGTATGCCTCTGTACTTGGCAATGTACTTCTTATATTTCAATGTAGGAAATAATAAAGTAGCATTCATCTAGGCCCTATGGAACTTGTGCCACATGATAAGAAGCGTGGTGACACTAAGGATCATCTTTTGAGCCAGTGGTTCTTGAATTTCTCTGAAGCAGATGAGCTATTAAAAGTGGCTGCTGCTCGTCAACAGGTGAGATTTACAGCTAGCAACAATTCCATTATTCTCTGAGATATATAACTATACTTGGTAATACTGCCAGAACTGATAATTCCTTAGTTCTTACTTTCCATGTACATAGTCTAGCCATGGATGCAAGCTGTAGATATTCCTGTAATTATCCCTTTTGTTGAGAGAGCTTTCTTATATCAATTTTCAGTTCGCAAATGTGTTTCAGGATAAGTTCTACATCTCAGAATGATAGAAAACCCAGTGTCTAGTAGACAACTATTTATCCTTCTAATATGCATATCAAACTTTGGTGGGCAACATGGTGGTAAAAGTGAAAAGTCCTTAGTTCTTACTTGCCATGTACATAGTTTAGCCATGCATGCAAGCTGTAGAGATTTCTGTAATTATCCCTTTCGTTGAGACAGTTTTCTCGTATGAATTGGTAAATGTGTTTCAGGCTAAGTTCTACATCTCACAGTGGTAGAAAACCCAGTTTCCAGTAGAGGACTATTTATTTCTTCTAATACGCATATCAAACTTTTGTGGTTGACACTGGTAAAAATTTTACATTGTGGGGTCACTGTCTTAGACTGACTGATATCACCCTAGTTTAGGAGCTTAAAAATCACAGTGTGCTGGTAGCCTTTATTTCATTTACTTGTTTACTTATGCGATATTGCATAGAATGGCTCACACGCAGACTTGATGGGGTTTGCATAGACATGAATAGTTAAATAGGAAAAACAATGCCAAGTGATTTGACATTATAATTATTTCCTTCCTCCAGGTGCAGGCTCACATAGCCAAGCTGAGAAGGCAGTTAAGCATGATAGATGGAATGCCCCAGCAATCCAAGGCTGTTTCTGGTCAGTAAAGTTATTTGTTTTTTTATCAGTAGTGGTTGCATATGTAAATTATGCTGAAGGGTTTGAACTGATGGTGAACTTCACTATCTTCTATGTTCAGTTCTTGGCCAGCAGTTTGGGCACAGCTGATGAATGTAACATACGCTGTTGTAAGGAAGATGTTGGAACCTGATAACAACTCTCTAACAAAATGTGATTAGTGTATCACTGTATCTCCATTGAAGTTGTTGCCTTAGGCATGCAATTAATGTAGTTGCAACTTGTCTGTGTGCATATTCTACGAATTGTACTGCCTTTGTGCATCTTAAGGGAACAGTACTTGCCTCTCCTGCTTTTCTGTCTCCATTCCCTTTTTTCCCTCCATACCAAACTGGCTTATCTGAACTGTTAGTTTCGTCGTTCTTTTGTCTTTTGCTATATGCTGTGGTGAAAGAGAGTTAGAACAGCTACATTTGCCTGTTCTAACTCTTTTAGCTCTGCAAATAGTGTTGAATGTTGACATTCTTGACTAAGAAACGTGCTATGCTTCTTGATTCTGTGACAGGGAGCATCCATTAACGCGCCTAGCGTGGGTAACAGTTAAACACTGTGCTGAACGACCGATTCACTTCCTGCTGGGATCCTTTCGTTTCCAGACACTTTTCCTAATCAAAAGCGATGAAATCTGGCAGTCAAGCTATCTTATCTTTGCTGGTGTGTTTTGGCTGCCACTTGTGCCATTTTCCTTAATGGAATGAAGGGCACGACTTTCTGCTGGGGTGGGCCATTTTGTTAATGAAATGCGGCATATGTGTATTCCTGTAATAACGTATATTAGCTCGCCCAAATTCTATGTTCATTCACATGCTTATTTCGCGTCTTGTGCATTCTTTTTTAAAAATATACTTGTATGTTTTATATATTTTTTTCCCTACTACACAGGAACGTAATGTAGAGTGTGGTAGTCGTATAACAAGTTGCCATGCTTGCTATAGTCTTGGCCTCTAGGGGCCACGATTGGTAGTGCGACTGTGCAAGATTAGTTGCATGTCTGTGCATTGCGACTGGCCATGAGCGATGCTGAGCGTGTAAAATTGAAGCTGCCGACAAAATTTTGACACTTCACTTGGCAATTGCTGCCACGAGTAATGTATCCCAATTCCCAACTAGTCGCCCTTGTATTTTCGATTGCCTTTGCCTAGGCTCCGGTTTACTCCTCGCAAACCCATCCATGTTCAGTACTAGACTACTAGTACAACACTTACAAAATCTTACTCCTAACACTAACATTTTTTCACAAGAGCAGTGCTTCTATCGGTCTATGCTCTCCCAGAAACTAAATTGCACAAATTTTCCAGGAAAGCACTGAAGTGACCCTTTACAACTCTCTTCATTTTCAGATGAACAAAGAAATATAATGCAAGTGTTCCTGAAAAACACTTTACAACTCTCTTCATTTTCAGATGAACAAAGAATTATAATGCAAGTGTTCCTGAAAAACAAAGTGTACCTAAAATGACATTTATATAGTCGGACTGACGGCTGAAATGGAGTTACTGGCTTACTGCTCTCTCCAATTCTACTGTTTAACATTGGTAATTGCAACGGTGAGTAGGTCAATGGGGAATGCTTTACAGGCGTCAACCACCAGCCTACGATGGATATATCGATCGTACATGCTGTGGGACTCTGCCGAACTTGCTCTTGTGTTAGCTAGACAACTTGGCTAGCGATCGATCTATGGTCCAAATCTTACAGCCTGGTTGCAAGGACAAGAGGAACCTTCACAAGATTTCTGTGTCCCTTCTTCAATCATATGCATGCCCAGATGCCCTTTTACAAGTCACCTTTCATGGATGGAAGCTGACAAAACCCTCATGATTAGCGCATACACATATATAATACAACTGGTTCAATCCATTGGGTACCTTCTTAACCCTGGATTTGAGACCCTGATCCTGTTCTTTGATGCATGCGTGCGTGTGTGCATGCAATTGATTAAGGCTTCATTTAGTAAGTACATGGATGGATAATAATGAGTAAGTAGATTGGAGGAGGAGGACGACGACGTGCTTGCGGTTGCATGCACACGAGGGCACCCCATCCGTCCGTTCTTGTTGGACACTTGCAACTCGCTGTTTGGGCGCTGTCTCCCCCCAAATGATTCGCGTCAACGTCGGCGACGAACCACCGGCCGAGTTCGCCATGTGGAAGCTCAGACGTCGCCGTCAATCACTACCACGGTACGACCGGCCATCATCGACGTCGCCGCGGGCATCATCGATCGGTGAGCCCACTGCCGGCCGGCTGATGGAGATGGAGCTGGTACACGTACTCTGACGAACAAATCGTCAGAGTTCAGGTACTTGTCTTCAGAATCTTCAGTTTGCTTACACGACTCGCTCTCCAGAGTTCAGTACTCCGTAGAGTTTTTGAACTGGTGCAAACACTGACATGTTTGGAGCATCCCGCATGCGATGCAGGCGCTACTAGCTAGTACCTTCTTTAATTCTTGGTACTCTTACCGGTTGATTGATTTGATCGAAATTCATATCCATCAAGTTGCATGTCATTGTCTCAGCAGCTACCGTCTTTCACGACGACGACGACACCTCTACCGCATTCGCTGTCCATCTCAAACATTCGCATTCTGACAGTTTGTTCCATCGACCGATCGATCGAGTTTGATTTGTACACCTTAACCTTCCCTTCCTGCCTGCCTGTCCGGTGTCTGAAAAAGAGTAATTAACTGTTCGTCTAACTGCTGGTAATCTAGAATTTCAGTGAGATGATCAGTCTGCAACTTAACTCTGCATGCATTCCTGGCAAGATTGATCGGAGGGAGGGACGCATGCATGCAGCTTTGGTTTGGCTGGCTTAATCAGTTAGGTGCATGCATGCGTCTGTCTGCTTGTTAATTTTCTTGCTTGTTCTCTCCTGCATCTGCTGGTATCTGATTTGGGCATGGCCTTTACGTACGTGTGGTCTCTCTCTGCAGGGCGTTTGGTTGCACGCTCGCTCGCCTTTGTTTGCTAATGCACGCACGCAGGCAGGCTGCATGTTTGGTGAAGGGACCAGAGCCAAATGGAGATCTGCGCTTAGATTTTACAGCATGCGTGCATTAACATTGTGTAAAAGAAGAGAATGCGAAAGATCTAGCTAGCTGAGATAAGTTTCATGATAGGGGATAGGAATCTACCAGTGGGCCGGCGGCTCTTATGATAGTTAAATTGCAGAGACATGGTTCGTGCGTGAGTGGACATTACTGGGCCCAATTTGCAATATATTACTAGTATGGTCATTTGTGATCAGTGCCAGCATAACGTTGCAAGTTGGTTGAGTGTCCATACAAGCCTGTTGAACAATTGGAAGGCAGGCGCACACAGGGAGCCGCTGCATGCTGAGTGATGACTTGCTGTACCACCACATATGCCAGTCAAAATAAATAAATAAATCAAGATACATGCATCCAAATACATAATCACCTGATAGAGTACTATGATATTTGTAGGGTGATCAAGTCTTTTTTAAATAAAAAATACAGGCTGATCAAGTCTTAACAAACACAAATAACAAATTACTCCTTCATTTAAATGGCGTCCTAGAATATGTGCAATCGAACTATTTTATCTTTGACCAATAATATCTTGGGAACTGTCTATTCATAAGGTGATTGAGATCTTTTTAAGCATAAGTCATGTTTTTTATCTATTAAATCAATATTCAATCATATGACACATCAATCTTTACACAAATCCAATAGTCACAATAATTGACTTAAACTTAAGAAAATTTCAAGTAGCTTAAAAATAGCAAATCTGTAATATCTTTATGAATATCTGGCTCGACCATACGGACACAATAAGAGTATATTTGTCTCAAAAAAATACTTCATAATATTAACACAGTGACGCAAATCTAAGCTTGTCACGTGCTAATGGAGGAGTCTCCTTGACCGATTAATTAATGGAAAGATGCATGCATAAACAAGGGTTAGTGTAGTGCATAATACCAGTCTTAAAATAAGCAAAGTAACGGATGGCATGAAGCCAAATGTGCGTGCGTACTTGCATCAATAACTTTGAGCCTCTGCAAATTTCAACGGATGGTGGCAAAAGCTAGCCGTGGAGATGAGGTGAGGAAGCGATGGTTGTGGTGTTTTTCCTATAGGCTATGTGGTATAAGTTTCTTTTTTTCTCCACACATAGTGTGCCAATTAGTGCTCCATCTTTGATGGTCCAAGATAAAAGGATGGCCATCCATGCAGCACAGCATCACCTATCATGAGATGCAGCAACAACTAGTGGCATAGGTCGCCAAAGTGCGGCTCTTAATTTATTTCTGTCCTGGAGATCGACCAGACAATATAATGTACATCTGTTGTGCACTTGTGAGTTGTGATTGATCCATCTATCAAGGTTCAGGAAAGCAGATGATGTGGTGCATTATGCTAATTCAGTTCTGAAAAGCCAAGTCTAGTATCGTGGGGTCTATCTATGTTTGACAGATATTTCCGCACTATCTTTTACTTAAACAGAGTTTGAGCTCACTCTGTGTTTGCCCCTCTTTAATAGATTGTTGAAAATACTTCATTTTCCCTGTTGCAGTATAGTAGTATTACCCAGGTAATTAACCTGGCTGGAAATCAAAGGTTAAATAGAACCGTAGAAGTGAGTGACAAATGAAAAATACGAACTCTGACAGAACAATCTTATGTTTGTTTGGAACTTTGGATGGATCGACTGGTCATGGATACAGGTCAGAGATACGTTTCCAGGGCAGGGAGATATGGATCATGGATCATGATTGAACGTGTCTTGCAACAACAGCACTGGTGGCTGCATTGAAAAGCGTCTCTCTCTCTCTCTCTCTGCATTGTTCGCCCTTTTTATACTGTAAAGCACTTGAAGCTGAAGGATCGATCGATGATCTGATGTGGGATTTCCATTTCGCACTACCGTTCCCTTTGTCAAATGTCAACCCTTTGTTCAGTTGTTCCTTCTCCACTAGTGACTAGTCCACTACCTTACCTGAGCTGCTCTCTGGTCTCTCCCACTTGCAGCTTAGATCCTATATTGACCTTGTCTCTGCCATCAACTCATCGTGTCATGCAAATTGCAGAATAACCCATGCGTCAACCCAATAAAAAACTGAAGTAAATTGTGCTGCTTTCACAGGGATGGCTATCATGGGCTCTGAGACTACGGCCGTCTAATCTTGATTCGACACTCACAGACGAATGCGTGTTAGATTCTAGTTTTCTTAGCCATCTCTATCTCAACCGTGGGGATCTTTTGTTTTAACAAGGGTGTTTTTCACCGCTCTTTTTTTTTTGTTTTAAAAAATGCAAGGGTATTCTTCACCACTGATCACGAACCACTGAGTTACGGATACTACCACCACCAAAAATCTTCTTGCACACGCACTAGAAGATGAGTTTTTGGTGGCGTGGGTGAGGTGTGTGCGTGATGTGCGTTCTCCATGTACTCTTTCTGTCTAAAAAAAAAGCTCATCTTGCAACTGTAAGCTTGATGCTACTACTATACCTCTCCAAGGCTTGTTACAACAATTTACCAGTAAATCAAACCTGCAAAGCAAATTATAATCCAAAGATTTCAGACTTTCAGTTTTTACCTATGTAAACTCTAACCTAACACATCTATTACTGCTCCAGTGCTCAACAAACTCCTGCAGACAAAAAAAAAAAAAGAACAGAGAGGTCCCCTGGCTGAGCAGTACGTACTATACGTACCCATCGTCAGATCCGGTACATCATTAGATTCACTACTACTACCACCACCACTAGTATACACACGTACGTACGGTGAAAACACGGAGACAGGTGGTGCGGGCCCCCACGCTGTCCCGGCCCAGGCCCGGCAAGCCCACGGGCGACGTGGGCCCACCCGGCCCCCCGCCCGCTCGTACGTCTCCACCCCACCACCACGGCACCGCCCGCCACCAACCATGGCTACCTCACGACTCACGACTCACGACCACCTCCCCTATATATACCCACCACCCTCCTCGCCGCCTCCTCATCACCAACCACCAAGTCATCGATCTAACTCTCGCTCACGCTCGCGAAGATTTATCGATCCAGCTTGCTGCAATGGCGATCAAGAAGGGCGGCGCGGCGGGGCTGAAGCAGATTCTGAAGCGGTGCTCGAGCCTGGGGCGGCGCCAGCAGAATGGAGGAGTGGAGCACGAGGAGGAGGAGGAGGTGGAGGAGACGGCCGGGCTGCCGTCGGACGTGCCGAGGGGCCACTTCGCGGTGTACGTCGGGGAGCGGCGGCGGCGGTTCGTCGTGCCCATCGCGCTGCTCGACCGGCCCGAGTTCCGCTCCTTGCTCCGCCGCGCCGAGGAGGAGTTCGGTTTCGGCGGCGCCGGCGCCGGCGGCCTCGTGCTCCCCTGCGAGGAGGTCGCCTTCCGCTCCCTCACCTCCTCCCTCGCCTGCACCGCCCGGTGAACCACGCCGCCGTCGGCTCACGTATACACTATTAAGCATGCACGCGCGTGCATGCGGCTATTTGTTCCATTCATTGATTTGGCCTAGCTAGCTTGCTAGTAGCACCAATGCACCATGGCTAGCTAGCTAATTAATGGTGTGTGTAAATATGGAAATGGAGATCGATTCGAAGCGGTGCATGCGCGGATTAGCGCGCGCCCTTGGAGCTAGTGTGCATGTGGAGAAGAAGAAGATCGGAGGAGCTAGAGAGATCTAGAGAGAGACCGAGAGGGAATTAAGGAGAAGAAGATCTAGAGCTAGCTTAATTAGCTAGCAACTGGCCATTGTTGCGTGTGCGTTGTTTGTGATGTGTTCGAATCCTTAGCCTTCTCTCTAGCTAGATACATGGAGAGCTTAGGCGAGGTGAACCATCATTATTTTTTTCTCTGTACATGCGAACATATTGGCCGGCTAAGCAGGCTAGCTAGCAACCGAGATACTGCTACCTATGTGTTGCTCGATCTCCTTATTCCTTTGGGAAATAATAATGGCGATGTGCTTCAAAAGTTTTTCAAAGTGGCACGCACGTTACGTACTATATTTCGTTTGTCTTTTTTCCAGTAATCTGCAGCTTTCCGGCTTAATTGCCGGCCGTCGTGCAAGAGGATACATAGGAGAACGTGGGGTATTAATTGAGAGACGATATGTGTGCAGTGTCCCTGCCCAAATTTTCTGCCCGTTTGGGCGATTGTCGTGTGCTTGTACTGACCACGATAGGCAGCAGCTGGTGATTGTTGTTAATGTTACTACTCTGCAGAGTACGTCGCCTGTCTGTGTTAGTGACATTTTTTTTCCTTTGGGTTTGTGTCTCTGTGTATCAACATTGAAAAATGAGACTTCACATCAGTCGTCTTTTATTTTATTTTTTTAAATGTTTTTTTCATCCTTAGAAGTCAATCCCTATAAAACTCGCCGATGCCGTCTAGTAATGAGTCAACACACGCATGTAGCAATACTACAAGTTGAACAAAAAAAATCCAAAAGAAATATATAATTCGTCTGGAAACAGTAAAGGAAACAAAGTGCACGGTACCGCGCGCACCGGTTGCGGTATGCAAAAGCTGGCTATGTACCGCCAGAATATGTAAGTATGACATACGCATATATATGTTCTTTAATTTCTACTTCTCAAACTGCTATCCCTGATGAGGGCATCCGGCCTTACCCGTAAGAATATGTAAGGATGGCCGCTCGCTCATTGCTACTCTCGATCGAGGTCACATGGATCCTTTCCGACTTCCATGCGAAATGCGTTGATGCGCCAGTGCCTCGCACTTTTCGTAGAAACCTAGACCCTGCAGCAGCGAACGAGCTTCATGCACGCACAGTCCGGCCGGTACACCTCGGGACCCTTCGTTGAGCATGAACGGCCGGGAATTAATCCGGACGGACGCGCCAACTCGTAGATCACGGATATATAGTACCAACCAGCGGGGCCGATCCACGACGTGCGGCCAGGAGCCGAGCGCTCGAGCGCCCCCGGCCGCGTACGGCGCGGCGCCCCCACCGGTTGCTAGCTCGGCACGGCGCAAATCGATCGATCCCACGATCCCATCCCAACCCAGCAAGCGCCCCGCGCGCGAGCTAATTGCGTCTAACAGGATGGAAAAATAATCCTATAGAACCCGATTCATAATTCCACTTATTCCCGAGGCGGGGCCTGATGAGCCGGCGCGCGGCCACCACATCCACACGCAAGGTCACGAGCGCGCACAGGCACGGGCGCTCCTGCCTCCTGCCGCGACCGATCGAACGCCAATACGACGGGCGCGCGCGCGGTGGCAGTGGCAGTGGCATGCAGGAATTGGTAAGACAGATGCCGTGCCTGCCCGGCCGGCGCCACCACCACCTGCGCCGCTGCATGCGCGCCCACCACGACCTGTCACTCTCTCCCCGCCTGCCCCCACTCGCTAATATAACAATAACCTACCGCGTTGTACGTGTGTGTACATGATTGTACTAATCAGTAATCAGCATGCAAGTATGGGCAGCTAGCAGTACGTGCATCGGAGGCGCAGCGTGTGTACCAGTACATGTTGATTGGAGCCATTATTTTCTGATATATTAGTGATTACTGTACGTACTAGTGTTTGTTTTTCCAAGCTTATGTGTTTTGTTGATTTTATCAATACATGTAATATATCCATTCGTTGCCAAAGCCAAACCTTAAGGGTAGGTGTTCTACTTCTACGGCAGTATAGTTGTAGACTGCTTGCTAGTATGAGTTCGTTTAGGCACGGTACATTCTGGCCCGCGAGCTAAACAAGTTGTGTCGTGCCGGCTAGGCAACTCAGGTAGAGCCCATTCTGGCCCATAAACTAAACGGGCCGTGTCGCGCCAGCTAGACAGCCCAAGCTAGCCCGAGATCGTTTAGCCCGACTAGTCAATTCCGACCCACTTAGCCTGTTAGGTCCGAAATTCAAAAAATCAGAAAAATATGTAGAATTCATAAATACATGTAAAAAAATTTAAAAAAATGAGACAAGCATATTGAAAAATGTAATAAAGATTTTTAAAAAAACAAAATAAATTTATATATACTTATAAAATCAACTATATAAAATTAAAAAACTACAAAATAGAACAATATAAGTATTAAAAATTGGAAATTAAATCATATAGATATTAAGAAATAAAACTAAAATTATATATATATATATATATTAAAAATAAAGCAGTCGTAGAGTTGGCATTGTTCGTGCTGGGCAGTACCATAAACGATGTGGATCATGCAGGTATGCTGGCTAGCCAACAGTGTCATGCCTCGGGCACAGCCATCTGGCCACCTCTAGTAGATGGTTACAGGGTTGGCAGTCCCTTTCGCCCAGCTCGGACTCGTTTGAACCGCATGAGAACAAAAGTTGAACACAAGATGAAGATTCAGCAGTACAGATCTGATGAATATATAATATACATGTATCCATAGCCTTGGCTACAGTGCAGGACTTAAGCAGAGACCGATCGATCTATGATCAGCTTGATATCTTTCACTAGCGTACACATCACACGCCATGCGTGCACACGCTTCTAATTTGTACCAGTGGTTGCCAAGTACCGAGATACGCGCACGGCGTGGTCATCGATCACATGCGTCTGGTTCGACGAGGCGCTAGCTTATCGATCTCAGATTGGTGAGGTCGAAAATACTTTTTACTGCGCCCGATGCTGTTCAGGTTGTTGCTTTTCTGCAACATGCCTGTATCGATTAAGCCAAATTAGCTGGTAAGCAAGCTACTGAGCTTGGTTGTCTGAAGTCCAAGCTCAACAGTGTAGCAGCCCGTGCAAAGGTCGGGTCTTTGTTGAACTCCATACATTTGTTGGTAGCCTGGCAATTCGGTTTAATGGCCCTTCAATTGGAACAGTAAGATAAAAGGAGAATTCAGTCAACTCCAGTACGAAGAAGCCTACCTACAATTTTGCAAGCGTCGCATCTCAGTCAATTCAGTTAATCGCCGATCAACCATGGCAGAGACAGAGCAGAAAGGGGTGCCTTCTCGCTACCACCATGACTGACTTTGTCCACGTAACTTACCATCGTAAACATCAATTTTCATACAGAAGCAAAGCAAGCATAGCTGCTATGCTAGCACTTGCACTCTGCCACTGCAACGTACAAAGGAGCAGAGATGGGCCACCCATTGGAAAGGATTGAAGTGAATCAGATAACATGCCATGGCAGGGCCAGGAAGGGAGCAGGCCATGTGCCGCTGCTCGTGACCAACACAGGAACGGAAAATGCAGATGGCAATAACTCACCGGAGCCTTTCTTCCAAGTTGCGGTGCAATCCTCTGCCACGCACACTCTGTCGTACGCCCCGGCCTGCACGGACGTACGCTCGGCTATGGCCTTGGACCCCATGTGTAGTAATCTGCCAGCCAGCAGCTCAGCTAGTAACAACTGAAAATCTGGCAATAGTTAGTAGCAATGGGCAAGTCATATCTCGTAACTCAAAATCAACTAATGGAGATGTAGATCCTGGGCAGCAGCAGCTGCGTTGTCATGGCGCCGCTGGGGCTGATAGCAACCTCGCAGAACATGGGGCCTGCGATGATAAGTTCTTGGATGGAGAGAAACAATACGACGTGTAATCCTGCAGCAGTTGGGTGATAACGACCTTGTATGACAAGTTGATTTGATGATATATCTTGCACCGAATCACATATTGGGATTGGAACATAACAAAGTATTACTTTTGTGTGTTCACATAAATAGCTCAACTCATTTGATGGACCCATAAAAATTGCTTGAAATGTGCATTCAAGTTTGTTACATTGTCGACCGACTCTACGTGCAAAGCATATTCTACAGGGATTTTCAAGGAACAACACTAAAATTTCGCCTGGTGCGGCATGACGATTTCCATGCTCCATTACAAGAAAAATCTTCTCCTGCTTGTATCCATGTCCGGCTGTAATTTGCAGAAGATTTTGCATAATGTCAGAGCAATTAATCCTGTAGAGTTGTAGTGTGGACGTGAGATGGTAAATGAATAATAGTACCTTGTGAACCCACTCATACTCTCCGCTTTTTGTGTCGAAGGTCCCATGTTGCAAGTTGAGCAGCTTGAGAGTGAAGCGAGGACCACATTCCTATGTCATCAAAAACAGTTTGGGCTTACTGCTAATAGATAACGAGGCAGCAATCATACAGATCAGTAGATCTAAAGTGGCTTCCATCAGCAGCAGTAAAGGTAGCATTGCTAACATCTAACTGGCAAGATAGTGTTGATATGCATTTTCACTTTAACTTTAACATATTTTGGAAAACCAGAAGCACCCTCTAAACATTCAACATGGAACAATTGCAAGCATTTGATCCTTTTGAGGTTGGTCAATTCCTTAATTGCGAATGGAAATTCTTGGCTATCACATACAGAACTTTGGTAGGGAGTAGTAGCTCGATTTTTTTTAAAAAATAATCTAATTTTTATTCGAAATTACAGTAATAATACCACATTTTTTCTTTTTACATGAATAATCATCCGTCGCTCAACCGTTGGACGATTAGCTCAAGTCGCTCAACGGCTAAGCGACTTGAACACTTATCGCCCAACGGGCACAATGCATGCCCTGCTAGCTGCGTGAGCTGTACACTAGGACCAACCGTTCAACGACAAGTGTTCAAGTCGCTCACGCTCAACCGTTGAGCGACTTGAGCTAGTCGCCCAACGGTTGAGCGACAGATGATTATTCATGTAAAAAGAAAAAAAGTTGTATTATTACTGTAATTTTGAATAAAAACTACATTATTTTTTTTAAAAAAAAATCATAGTAGCTCAAGTACCTGAAGGCGACAGATCACTTGCTTCTCAGGTTGGCTTTTGCTTTCAGAAGCCTTAGCATTCTTGTCCTTCGAGGCAACTTTGTTTTCTTTCGTCTCAAAGATGTACCTACCATCAGGATTGCATAAAAAATAATTCAAATGCTGACAATTAGCATGTACAAACAGAATTTAATACACATTTTATGACTTAACAAGAAGATAGCATGATAGAATGGAATGTTTCAGAAATCAGCTTTACTATGAGGATAAGATAAAGCAATGTTCCAACTAGTGATTATTAAAAACAACCATATCTAATGACCTTCATTACGGTAGACATGAGACAAACTTCACACAAACAACAATTATTAGACGCATGAAAAAAAAATAGAAATGTAATTGTCATTTTTCCTGGTTGTACTTTGATATATGCACTTGTGATGGGAAGTATACAAGCCTCGTTGATCATGGAGGGTTACAACTATTGTGTAGACTTATGGAAAATTTTCGCATCTCAAATTGTTAGCAGCATGCTTTTGCCTAATTGTATTTTGATATATATGCACCTGTGATGACGGAAAAATATATAGTCTCGCTGATTATGGAAGGTCACAACTCGGCGGCCACGGAAATTGGGGTCTTGGGGGAAAAGGGATTGTATCATCCTGAAGAAACGAAAGAGGAAAGTAGACGTGAAGAAAACAATAGACATGGATATGATTCATATAAAAATCATAGCCTTCAGAAGAAAATCTGCAAAGGGGCACAAGATCACCATTTTCTAAAAAAAAAAGGGGTGCACATTCTCAAATTACCTTCCAATACGATGACCAAGGCGCGTAGTGAAATTATTCAACACTAACTCCGGCTTATGACTTGTAGGGTTGCCGTGGTTCTGTCATATAAAGAGACAAACCAAAAGGGTAAACAAAGGTAATCTTAAATGCTCAAAAGCCTAAAAAGTTTCAACTACACTAGCTTTATATAAAAAACAAATTGCAAAGACCCAATGTCATATTGTCATTTAACAAGAGCATATCAAATACTGAAATACACTGACTACAGTACATTAGGGGATAAATCTGGGCATACAAAGTGCTACTGAAATATGTAGTGAATATAGTCCAGAAGGAGCTGACATAAAGATGTTCCTCCCTGCTATAAAATTTTCAGCTTTCCATCAATCTAGAAGAGCATCAACTCCTATGTTGCAATAATTTATACAATGCTGTAAAGTGGGCAAAACTAAAATAAGGACATGGCTGTGCCAGACAGAGACATGGACCAGTCTCTAGCAGACATGCCATATGACACCAAACATTGCCATATGCATATTTGATTTTGGGGGACAAAACTCAGATGACTAAGACAAACTAGAGACAAGTAGGATGACCAATTGATTGCAACTTGAGTTTTGTTCACTTTCAATGCACCTTTAGTCTAAAAGGTTAGCGGTGTAATAATGGATATGTGGTTATACTAATGTCATAGTCTTTACCATCTGCGGTGCTGTCTGAACCGCATGATTAAATAATTAGCATTCATAAATTCATCTTTGTGCTATGTGTGATCATCAAAACAAGGAGTTTTACCTTTTGCACTACATTATGTTAGAATAAACCATTGTACAGTTCAGTTCAACATTGGTTTGCCTTACTAGGAACAAAACAGGGGGTGTCTAAAAAAAAGGAAGAATAGATAAGAATCAAGCCTCTTTTCCCGCAAATACCATACCAGTATTATGCCCTTCATTCTAATAAAATTGGGAAGAATGTGTGTATAAGGATTTCAAAAATAAAAACAATGTTCGCATCTGTGGCTAACAAGGTGAAGATCCTCATTAGAACCTAGGGTAAGCAGAAAGTAGTCCATATGTTGCCTCTCAGTCACCTTAACACATAAACACAGTAATTAGACACTTGCTTTAATTAGACACTTGCTATCTTGCTGTAAAACATATGGACTACTTTCTGCTTAAAAGAGAGAGTTGGCGAGTTCTTTCTTTCTTCTGCCTTCCTGTCGCTCCTCATAGGTCGTCCCTCTTTGCTAGCGCAATTTTTCCGCTTCCCATGGACTGCTGGTGCACAGAGAAATCAAAGAAAACAAACTCTAACAAACTAACTGTACGTAACAAACTCAAACTGCACACGTATATCCCACCTCCTGCCTCCTCCCGTATCCCTCCCCTGGCTATATCCGCGCACCCATGAATGGATCTCGGCCCCCTGAGGAGCAGCTTGTGGTTGCAATGTGCGGTCATGCCAGAGAGGAGAAGGCCAGTCCAAGCGACGGTGACGACTTTATGCATCGAATGAAGATGTTCTACATCCAGGGTCCCAACTAGGGTATACTGCATACAAGCGGCCATCACGACCATCTCCTTGACTAGATGCCCCAGCTGCCCAACATGCATGCCGACACATTTGTTTCAGACTAATCATATGTACATGACAGACTCATGAATGCAGAACTTCTCCGTTAGGTCCTTTGAGATTGGGGCTGACAGGACAGCGTCCTAGATATGCATGCAGGTGAAGATTATTGATTTAATTTGAGACATAAGATTTTTCTGATTAGGTGTTGGACATTCAAAATATTTTCGTTTTATATGGTAAACTGCAGTTAATCACGTGAAGAGGGCCAGGGCTGCTAGGAGATGGTCTTGACAGGGCCCAATTTGACTGGACATGGCGGCAAGGCCAACCACTGCAGCGGAGGCACCACACGGGCTGTAGCGTAGCTCAGCCAAGCGTGGTGTTGGATCCGAGGGCGAATGTAGGCCAAGCATGGTGATAGAGGTGCAATGCGGGCTGGGGCAATATGATTATTTTTGTTTGTAGCAATGCACGGACATTCAACTAGTATGATAAATAAAGCACAGATAAAGTACCTTTATGTCCTTCCGCAGAACAAGTTTGGATAGTTTGAAATGTGCAGTAGGGCCATCAGGTAAGTTCATGATCAGCAGCGCATCTGTGACACAAATACCAACACAAGATGTCACAAACAAGAACAGGAGAGACATTTTCTGACCAACGGAAAGATGAATTATTACCAGGTTCCCTTCGATTTGTGTGTACAACAATAAGTGAAGTGAAATCTCTTTTATTTGCATATTCCACAATCTGAAAAAATAAAATGTGTTTCAATGCATATGGAGAAGTGTCAATTGAACCAAATGAATGGAAAGTAACTTGAGAGCACATTATACTTTCTTGAGTTCATAAGTTCCTCTTTTAACATAATGAGAATTCGGTATCACTTGCATTAACTCCTCAATAAAGGCAGGTCCCCTCTGCAGACATATGCAACAGAAAGTACATTGTTAGATGATGCAGTCTTGTTCAACGAATGCAAGTTATCAGACAGAACAACCAGCACAAGATATGGTGGAGAATACAAGTCCAGTAGCAGAAACGAGAAGAGTAGAGAAGGCATACACTTGAATTGAAGCGGCATGTAGTAATCAATACTTTCAGGGTTACTTGCTGTTTCAGCACTGCATTGAATTCATCAGCATCATTCCCTGCAAACAGCTGCGCACAGGAACAATCATTAGATAGGTATAAAAACTGAGTGAAGTTGGCATAATGGTCTAATTAAATAAGCATTCATCCAGAAAGAGAATTATGAAACAAGATGCATCATACTAACATACCCTAACAGACATAACAGAGATGCTAAATGTTTAGAGTGAGTTGTCACTGCATGAGAGTATGAGACATTGAGACAAGAAGTTGGCAAGTATAAACAGTGACTACTGGTTGTAAAAACCATGAAATTGAAGTATTGAACTACTTGAGCTTCCGAACACTCCACAAGAAAGCAGCCAAATCAACAAATGATCATTGTCCTTAACATTGACAACGCACAACATGCCATTGCCACCCAATGGCCACTCAACCATATCAAAGAAAGAAACTAGTCATCCCCAACCTCATGTTCACACCTACTACCTCACACTTATCACTACAATAAAAAACAAGAAGCAATGTAATTCCATTTCTCGAAATTTCACATAAACCCAACTTAGCATAAGCAAACCCTCGGATTCATGTTCCTAATTCCGAATGCTGAACCAAATCATTTGATTGCAAGGTGGAAAGGTACAATTATTCCGATACTTGGGAGTCTCGCGTTGATCAGATTGATCAAGTAAGCAACACAGAAGAGCTTGTGCGAACCTCCTGGTCGTCAGGCCGGCACACGGTCTCGTCAACTTCCCTGGTGTTCTCGATCGTCCGCGGCACATGCCTCTCCGGCGGCTGCAAGCACCCAAAACAATCAAAACCAACGCAAAACTTTCGACTTAACAGGGAGTTCGTTTGTTCATTTCGGGGGGAGGGGAGAGCGTGCTTGCCTGCTCGCCTAACTCGGCGGCGCGCTGGGCGGCCTGGCCGCGCTCGCGGGCGAGCTTTCGTTTCTGGGCCTTCTTCTCGCGCTTGAGCTTGGCGTGCACCTCGCTGCGCTTCTCCTTGTTCTTGATCTGCGACGGCAGCGCCGGCGCCGCTTTCTCCTTCTTCGGCTTCTTCTCCTTCCGCCCCTTCCTCTCGCCCTCGTCCCCCGGGGGCGGCGCGTCAGCGGGCTGCTTCCGCTTCTTCTCCTTCTCCTTCGCCTTCGTCGTCGCCATCGCCGGCGCCGCCGCCACCGTCCCGGGGGAGGTTGCTGTTTTGTGCGGCGAGGGTTTAAGGCAGCGTCAGTCTAGGGCACCGCGGCGTTCGAGCCTTTCGAGAAGAAAGCCCCGTGTAGGCCAGGGTCTGTGGGCTAGTTCGGCTTCTGCTGTGTTTGTTTTCGTTTTTCTTTTCCGGTTTATGGCTGTGCTTAGGTTTGTGAATTGTGAATCACTCCCTTCTCCCTCTCTCATGAATAAGAAACTAATATATCGATTAAAATCTAACTAAAATCGGAGGAGTCAAAATTTAAAACACCCCATATTTACTCAATTGTCCTCTACCAAAATATTATTGTGCAGTCTCCTTCACCAATACCTCACCTTACTGTCTGGATTATCGTGGACAAGCATATCATCTAATCTATAGCATTTTTCCCAACCTTACTCGATGTCTGACGTCAGGGGTGGAGCCAGCCACTGTCCAAACCTTGGACTGGGTAAACTGTTCTTAGACCGATCTTGTATTTTAGTGGTTTTTCATGAATTTTTTCTTGACCTTTTCATTCTAGATCTTGGGCCATTAGGACCAGCTGCAATGACCCGAGGTCCAGCTCTAGTCCTTTGGTTCTCAGTGTCCTCCCCGCTATTTACCGACCCACATTTGACGATAAAACTAAAAGAGATAAAAAAACATGGAGAGAGAGTTCACGATAGCCTAAGACATTTGCGAGTGATTATCAGAGTCATAATTTTTAGTCGCACGAGACACCATTTTGAAACTTGAAAGTGGCAACGTAATCTCCTGAAACTTAAATATAAGAATTACTAAACTCTTTAAAAAAACCTAAATATTAATAAGAGAAAATAAAAGGGCGGAAAGAGAAGAAAACTCGGGAGATATTGTTCGATTCCACACTATCCCTTCCCACTGCGACGGCCTCACCGCAAAACCCCAAACCCGCACGCGCGCAGCAACGATCGAAGCCATCAGCAGCGATGTTCCCGTGCCGCCCCCTGGTGTCCCCGCCCCTGCCGCGCCCCCTCGCCGTCGCGCCGCCCGTCTCCGTGCGGCCGCCGTCATCGTCGGCTTACTCCTCGCTGCGCGTGGTGCGATGCATGGCGAAGGAGCGGCGGGTGCGGATGGTGGCGAAGCAGATCCAGCGGGAGCTCGCCGACATGCTCACCCGCGACCCCGTCCTGCAGCACGCCGTCCTCCCCGAGGCCGCCCTCGGCGCCGATCGCTACCTCTCCTCCCTCACCACCATCGCCGACGTCGAGCTCTCCAACGACCTCCAGGTCACCGCCACTCACTAAAATGATGCTGCGTTGCAAGGCAGGACTAGTGAATTGCGCGAGTATTGGTGAATTCGTTTCTATTCCGATGTGCGTAGGTGTGTAAGGTGTATGTGTCCGTGTTTGGGGACGAGAGGGGGAAGAAGGTCGCCATTGCCGGGCTCAAGGCGAAGACTAAGTACGTCAGGAGCCAGATCGGCAAGCGGATGAAGCTGCGCCTCACGCCCGAGATACGGTTCATCGAAGACGAGTCCATGGAGCGCGGAAGCAGGGTACGCTTCATTTTTATTTTTGTGTGTGTGTGTGTGTGTGTGTGTGTGTGTGTGTTAGACATTTACGCGTTAAGAGAAGCAAGTTTGTTCTTGTGTTGCTCAAAACAAACACATATAGTTACACCATCACCGCGAGCTCCAGTGTTCATTTGTTTTCACTAGTTTATCTTCACTTAGTATAGGTAACTTATTCACTGCCCTGCTATTTGTTACCATTGTTGCCATCGCAGATTAGAGTTATCGACACAACATTGTTATAAACTCATACGTCTTTAAGTATGTATGTATACGATCATTCAATACTGCCTTTTGTGATTCTTATATAAAAAATCGGATGGATCAGATGAGAAGTGTACTACGAAATACTTATCCTATATTTGTTCTTGTTTCTCTTCCCTTGCAAGTTGCGACAGTGTTTTGCTTCTTTGTCTAAACTTTAAAGTGTGTTTGCAGTTCAGTTTAGGGGAAAATTAGAATGATCTTTTTGCTTTATATGGATAAGAATCATTAGATTTAGATATGTTTTGTTGATATTATATTAGGTGAAACTTCTTCCTGTAGGGCCTATATGAGGCAACTAGCTTAAAAGCTGGAAAGGCTTCAGCTTTTTATAGTTCAAAACCTTTAAGGTGGGCATTTTAATATGCTTTAGGAGCTATACTAC
This sequence comes from Ampelocalamus luodianensis, assembly GCA_036346255.1. NCBI lineage: Eukaryota > Viridiplantae > Streptophyta > Magnoliopsida > Poales > Poaceae > Ampelocalamus > Ampelocalamus luodianensis. The sequence goes on along the minus strand of CM070627.1, from coordinate 57,840,810 downwards.
CATATAAAGAATCATCCCGTGCAGCAATTTTCACAATTTTTTCAGATTTCCGCTATGTACCGGAAAAATCTTGTCTAATTGATGCCACCTCTACAGATTCTTTCTATACTGGACAAACTAAAGGAGGAAAGGGAGCAGCTAGAAGGAAAAGATGGAGAAGAAGATGCAGAAGCTTCAAATCTATCAGAAGAAGAAGAGGGAGACTGGGATGCAGATGAGCCAGATGAGGACATAATTTATGTAAAATAGCCCATTACGTCTTCTTGCAGCTTGGTCACCATTTGTCCAACTTCAGAACTCACCAGGTCTGCTTCTAGAACTTCAAGAATTAGCTGACAATAAATTGTAAATATTTTTGAGGCCCTGACCAAGCATTTCAATTATGATGGGTTTTGCAATATTATTAATGTTTGTAAATTATCGGTCAACAAGGGCTAGCTCCGAGCTATGGGTGTCAATCGAATCCGAATTATCCGTTTTATCTGGCATCCAAATTCGGTTGGTAGCGAATATGATTTATATATTTTTTTCATCCGATTAACAATTTCTTCCCTATTCGTATTTTCGATAGAACATTATTCATATTTTAGTACAGTATGGTTAATTAGTTGGATGAGTATTTTTAGTTTAATATAAATTCATGTTTTTAGGTGAAATAGATAAACTAGAATGATTAGGTGTGCTATGTACGAGGATAAAGTATCATAAATATCTTGCAATTATATAAGTTATGAGGATATCCGAATCCGACCGAATCAAGTAGGTATTCGATTCATATTTGTTACAACATTCGATTTGAATTCGTATTCGTATTCGTTTAGAAAATACGAATACGAATACGGAAGACCACTATTCAATTCGTATTCGATCCGTTGACATCTCTACTAGCTCCTGCAAGGTATATACACAATGGGATATACGTCTGTGTGCTACTAAAAGTCGTGGAGGAAAAACTAGGCCGGTTGCTGACAGCAGCTATTGGCAAGTAAAAATTAAACATTGCAACTTGAATAGTATCTGAATTTTTTAAGTAAACCAATTTGATTAAAGGAAATCTGGATTAGATCAACAAGGCCTCAGTGTTTATTAAAATGACATTTTTAAAATGTAATACAGTGTAGTACATAATATGATAATAGCGCTACATGCATATTGAACTATTACCTTGTTATTTGGAGTAAGATCAAGAGTCCTGTCTTTTAGACATTTTTAGCCTGTTTAGTCAGTACTTACATTATGTTGTAATTCACCAAGTGAAAAAATGTGCTATGTGGCGACATATGTGACATGTATCTCCTCTGTGGTCATGCTCAATTTTTCTTAAGTACACATTTCTTTTAGAAGACTTGCATGGCGGAATTGCCCATCTCCACCACGTGTTTCTTATCTGACTGTATGGAAAGTTGTATCCAGTAGTAATGGTGGAGTAGTAGGCATGATCCGAAATGATCACACAGATGAATACATGATTCCGTGTAGAAATTTTATCAAGTATTTCGTTTTCTTAAAAGTTTAGCAATTTTATCAAGTATTAGAAATGTTCTGATTGGTATTATTTATCTATGCAGTTCTCTTAGAGTTTAGTCCCATGAGGATGAGAGAACTCACTGTGCGCCTCCTCGACAAAGCGCTCTGAAGTATCTCAGCACTTGAAGAGCTTTGCAGAGACATCTACGTTGCCAATTAAAAGAATGTCATATCCTTTCTTTCTAGGCTGGTCAATGCGGAGGATAATTTAAAGTGGAATTCAGAAGGCATATTATCATTTTCTGTTCACTAGATCATGGTCTCTGGCCATCAATGAAAGACAGTTTCACTGATGTTCATCCTTGTCTGTATGATAACTAGCTCTGTTATATGTGTACCTGATATGTTTAATTATGTTACAGAACATGGAGGCACCTGCCTGTCAGCTTTCATTTTCTATTTGGTTTGGAACTGTCTTGTACATCTTTCTCTAAATTATTATGTAGTACAGTAATATCAGTATGATCTAGTGATAAAACTGCACTTTTCCTTGGAACCAATAATCCAGATAATGTATAATGGAAGAGGCATTGCAATGATATTTCTGAAAATATATCTTTTCTAGCATTATGGAGCAAATTGCATGGCCTAGGACCCTGGTCCATCATCTTGTGACATGGCAAAGCTGTTATGACCCTTTAGATCATAACAGGGTAAACACCGCTGAGAGGATGGTCCGACGGCAGCGGTGACCTTGGGGGAGAGAAGGGAGACTAGAGATACGATGAATTTTGTTATTCTTTCTTGCTTAATGTCAACGATTGCAATAGGCCTCTTATATAGAGGGCTCTTCTAACAATTATGGTTAAGATCAATCAAAATGATGATCTTCTTAACTAATAGATAATCTTCTCAATTAACTAATCCATATACAAGGAAACTGATAAACTATTTAGGGAATATATATTCTTATTGAGGAAGGTAATCCCTATCAGGTGGTGGCTACAGACTAAGACCTTCACTTCCCCTTGTCGACGAAAGGGTGCGATGATGACGTTACATCTCATGGACGAGGATCAACGAAACTCTAATGGACAGCAACCCTGTGGTGTGGCTTGACATTGCAGTAGTTGTTGGGGTCATGGGCACCCAGTGTGAGGCAGCCGTTACGCCCTTACTGCTATGGAGCGTGATGATGGCGGGTAGGACGCGACGATGACACTGGCCCCTCACCCGCTGCACTCTGCATTGTCTATGGCACGACATGGGCCAACTACGTGGAAAAGATTATGTCGCCTCGATAGACGACGTGGCAAATGACACACATGCTCCACTAACACCACAGCTGGTTGTGACCGTCGTGGCAAGCTTCGGCAAAATTGTGATTGCCACGGCAGGCATTGGCAGCAGCGTGGCAGGTCGTGGAGTTGCGGTGGCATGAATCGGAAGGACCTCAGTAGTCGCGGCAAGCTCTGGCAGTGTCGTGGCAGGCACCGACAGGACCACAGCAGGCTTCGGTACCACATTTACAATTGTCATGCGGCGCGACGCGACTGTGAGAACCCGCATAATTAAATTAAGCTAAACTAACAGTAACATGTAATTAGCGTAAATAAAAATCTGTCAAACTAATACCATAACCTAATTCCATTTGTCATCAAACGCTTAATTCAATTAATTGACAAAGTGAAGTAAGGTAATAATCATACAACATCATCTCAATACAACAATTAATATATCAATGTGTAATCTTCAAGTCTTTACAACAGTCCGTTATACAGCAATCTTGTATAACTAATAAAAAGGAATTACATCAATTAATGAAATTGTAATACATCATCTTGCATCCATCTCACTAAAAGTCATCCTTGTCATCATCCACCTTTCCATTTTGCACAAACCCCAAGAACTCCGAAGTGTGCAGCCAAACCAAGAACAATAGCTATTAGTGTTATTGTAGTTTGTTGCCGTCAGATTTTCCCGAAGTACAGTAAGATATCCGTAACAACCTGAGCAGTCGGTCCCTTGACTATTAAGGTACCCAGACCAACCGGAGTTAGTCGGCCCCTTGATCGCTAAGATATCCAGATCACCCGAGGTCATTCGGCACCTGTCACTTCCGTGGGTCTCATCACTCGGCGTTTAGTTTAGTCTGGCACCCAAGTATACTGAACTACCCAACCGCAAAGAATCACCCGCATAGTAATTTTCTAACCTTGGACCAAAAAGCCCCCAACGAAAATCTTGCCTTGTGAAAGCCATAAGGATAAGGGCAAGGGCGTAGTGGTCTTTAACCAGCCACAAGGGGCAGCCAGCCAAAATATCCAGCACAGGGCAGCCTCCCCAAGTTCATCCCCCCACCAGCCGAACCATCCCCCTGGCCGGGCGCCGCATTCAACTCACCCACAGAGCACAAGCCTCACCATCACCCACCATTTCATCACCATCACAAAACCACAGAAAGCAACCAGAGAAGGAGGCAAGGAGCCAAAGGAGAAGGAAGTCAAGCACAGCCAAGGCCAAGAGCAAGCCAAGCAACCGGGAGCAAGACGCACTGAAGGCAAGCTCAGCATCTACCCATCATTTCTTGCAAGCACCCACAGCAGGGAAGAGGAGGAGAGCACCAACTTGAAGCCGGCACTGCCATCCCCCTCTCCCACCCCAGAACCCATAGGAGGTAACACAAGTACACCTCTGTTGCTCTACACATACACATGTATCATATCTCAGAGCACAGCTCAAGCCAAGCAAGGAGACCTCAGAGCAAGCTTAGCATCCTCACCATCGTCGCTGGCAAGCCACCCACCGCAAGGGAGAAGAAGGGAGCACCAGCACGAGGCCGGCACTGCTACTCTCTTCCCCAATCCCAGAACCCAACCAGAGGTAACCTCAGTTACACCTCATCAGCATGCACTACATGATGAGGACATCAACCCTTCGGATACGACCACTACTCCACCTCCAACCGAGCGATTCTACTGCCATCGATTCGGCTGTGTCAAGCACTACACCAACGCGCCGACGAATTTACTTCACTTATACCTGGTGTTGCGACACCTCACATTGGGCCGAGGGCCTTGTATTTGTATCAATTATTTGGCCCAAAGGGCAGCCACCACTCTATGCTATCTGGACCGGCCACCTCCTTGGCCTATTTGGGCCGGCCACTTTCTGGGCCGCCTCCACCCAGGCTGGACGCACTATTCACAGTTACTGTTCATATGAACAGTAACCCCCTATGAATAGTACCACGTTGCTAGCTCTTAGACATTTGCGGCTCCTCTCCCCTATATAAGGAGGCTGCACCCCTTTAGTTTTCCTTGGATTTTGTTTAGTTAAAAGTTAGTCTTACTGCAACTTCGTGTATTGGCTTGTGTCGACTAGACCAACCATAATACCGCTTCAGAATCCCAACTCAATTCAATATTTCAATTCCTATTTGCAATTTCAGATTGCTTTATCTTTTTCTTACGTGCTTCTTCGGTGTATGCAGGAATCGATCTTCGTGGTCAGGTCATCCGGGTATTCGTGCACGGTTGATAACGACTTGTCAATCAGTTCAGCAATTGCGTGGTTTCGAGCCTTGCGTGTTCGTAGCCAGGACCGTGAGAGTTGAGCGACGCCTACCGAACTTATCGTTCTCATCGAAAGATCGGACCAACAATCGGGCCTTCGAGTTCATCACTACACATACACATCATTCACACCTAGATCATCGCATAGTAGCATCAACAGGTAGCTCTCAGTTCATCTCATCACAGAGCAATAGGGGGAAGACTAGAGAGAGAGAGGTTAAGGTAAGGATGTACCACGGTAGCAATCCACTCCAACCTTCACCATGCCTGAGCACATGGTAGCCCACACTATACCTCCATCTTGCATAAGCAAACATTAACCCAAATCAGTAATAAAGGATAAAGTACAATCTTGCAAAACTGAGCTAGCATATAAAGAAAGAGGAAAGGGGAGAGTAGTTAGGCGCGGCGGCCATAGGCTGAGCCGCAGCGGGGTCGGAAGGGAGGCCAGGAGGCAGCGCAGGGACCGAGGTCCCGGGCTGGAACCAGACGGCGCAGGCCAGAGCCCAGTGGAGGACCCGGGCGGGGCCAAGCCAGAGAGGGGCGAGCACAGAGGAAGGAGCAGCCGAACCGGAGAGGGCAAGAAGGGGGCGCGGTGCAGGGAGGTGCAGCACCGGCGGTGGCAACCGGGGGAGCAAATACCAGGAGGGAGGAGCTTAGGGAGGTGGAGGAGGTAGAAGAGATTGGGGGAGGAAGATGAGCAGAGGAAGGGGGTGTCGGTGGATGGGAGGATAAGGGAGATGAGGGGGTAAGAGAGAGAGAGAGAGGGAGGTGAGGGGTTAAGTGAAGGAGGGGTTAGAAATTAGGGTTAGATTAGGATTAGAGATTTGGGGTAGGAATTTAATTAAGGTGCATTAATCGCTCGTTCCGTCAGCTCGACACTAGAGTGAATAGATCGTAGAACAGCAACACTTGGGGAGTGCTAACCTAGCGGGGAGTCCAAAAAGTGTTATTAAATTAAAATCTGCTAACAAAAAGCAACCACTGACTATTGTACACCTAATAGCACACATATATCATGAAGTATTTACTTATTTATTTATTATTCGCTCCGTCGCATAATCGCAGCAGACGAACCGACGCAGACAGAAGTAGTTGATACCATTTTCATGGGCAACGATCTTTTCTACAATTATGAAGGTAAGCTATCCTCTTGATCACAAATATAGTTATCTTAAATGTAAACCGTATATTGCTATATCATATCCTTATTGCATCAAAACTATTTCTTAAAACTCAAATCATTTAATGGTTATGATGATGAAAAAAATGAGGAAAAGATATGATGAGTAATGAATGAAATGAAAGAAAGAGTTAATATTATGGTTGGTAAAGGGGGCCCGGGGCAAGGATGAGAGAGGGCAAGAGGTGGGACCCCTTTACATATGGTTAAAATATAAAGATCAACAAAACTCTTACTCGGTCTAATGCCGTATTTGAGTACCAACCATTCTCCTGTTTTGATGGGCAGAAAATGCTACCCGATTACGTAATTATGCTCTCCACAATGGGTAAGTATATATGTGTAAGTGTGTAAAGAAAGAAGCAGACACTATAGCGATATGTGGAGTGTTGGGTGCAGAGAGGATGAACTGGCCCAACCAATATTACCCGAACTCGGTGGTGGCCAGGTCAGCACCGACGGAAAGTAATGGGTGGAGAAATTAATCACGTAACTTGAAAAACGTTCTGTATTCTGAACTCAAAGTCGCATAAAAGGAAATGCGATGGACCTAGCTCATAAAGAGCTCAGAATAGTTATGGGTAAAGTGGTACAAGCCTGCGCAGTGCTATATAAAATCATGAATTCATACCAGTCTCCTGGATTGGAGTCTACGGGAACCGCTAGGGGTCTATCTTCTCTCCGAGTGACTAGTGGTCTTTTCTGAATTAAAATATGCCACCTAATGCTTTGACGAGTTATTTTCAGAAAATGAGATGATCTAGAAAATGAAGTAAAAGAGCAGAGATGAGTCATGCAATGCATTTTGCTATTAATGCTTGCTGAGTATATTAATTTGTACTCAACCTTGCTAGTATTCTCCTTTGTAGATCCTAGTCCGGCCGGGAATTATCCCGCGTGGGACGAAGGACACGCAGGTACCGATAAGACCACAGGAGACGAGGGTTCTTACTACAAGGAGCAAGGCGAGGTGATCGCCCCTTTTGACGCGTGGGACGAGGAGACTGTCGGAGGAACCTAGCAGGAAATAGCGGGAAGTGTTTTCTCTTTTCATAAGTAAATTATTGTATTTAGAACCTTAGACCTGTGTGGCAATTGTTGTAATAAAGAGCAGTTCCTATTTTATTGTTCTGCTGCGTTATCTCTGATAAATAGCTTACTATTCATTGAAGCAGTATTCTACAGGGCAAACGAATAGTAATCCGTATGCCTAAGTGTGATTACCCCTGGGGTAATGACACGGGGCATCGCAGCGACAGCGAGGATTGTGCCGAGCAAGCCATCGTCCAGTGCAACAGGGACTACCGCGGGGGGCTTCACCGAGCAAGCCATCGCTCGGTGCAGCAGCAACTACCGCAGGGGCTGCTTCAAGCAGGCCGGTGCTTGGTGTAACAGTCCCCGATTCTCTAGCCTCGGCCTTCTCGTTATTGATGATCAGTTGCGTTAGGATCTGCTTGAGCATGACGTCAATCTCCTTAGGACCAGAACCATCACTACCTGCCATGATGGTCGCAACGATTGGCTCTGATACGAAGTTATTATGACCCTTAGATCATAATAGGGTAAACACCGCCGAGAGGATGGCCGGACAGTGACGGTGTCCTTAGGGAGAGAAGGGAAACTAGAGATAGGATGGACTTTGTTATTCTTTCTTGCTTAGTGCCAACTATTACAACAGGTCTCCTTATACAAAGAGCTTTTCTAACAATTATGGATAAGATTAATATAAATGATGATCTTTCTAACTAATAGACGATCTTCCTAACTAATAGATAACATTCTCAATTAATTAACTAATCCCTATACAAGAAAACTAATCAACTATTTAGTGAAATAGATATTCTTATTAAGAAAGGTAATCTTTTCCTAATTACAATGCTACAGTACCTGGGTACTATTTGCGCACAATATCACTACAATACATACGCGTTACAGTACATCGCATGGATATTGGACCATAACAAAAGCGCCATAATCTCAGTTCAGGTAGGCTTCAGAAATCAGAATGGTGTGTGGTTGAAGCTGGTGACTCGTATACACGTCATTCATGAGGTATTCTTATCCCTCGTCTTATTATATTATGTTGCTACGAGTTCCCCGTGCTCTCAACTAATTCTCAATTTCTCATATCTTTTTATAATTGTATATATCCGCTTTTGAATTTTCTTATTATGAATAAGTATGGTTATGCGGACATGCATAGTCTTCCTTTGTTCTTTTTCTTCGGGTGTATGAACCTGAATTTATTATATTTGTATTACCTCTTTGGCTTACATTTCTGTGGAAGAAGCCCATAGATTAATCTCTGTTTCCATGTTCAGAGCATTATTGATGGTCTTATCAGTAATCCATTGACCTGACTAAATAATAAAGTAAAGATGTTACGTGCTACATGTGTAACCAGTTGAATCAGAATATATCAAGAGTTCTTATCTCTTTTTTTAATGTAAAACGGGCTTAGGAAAGAGACTTTGAATGTGAAGGCTCGACTGTTTTAACACATTCAAATGGGAAAACGATGAGCACTTTTGCTTCCCTCCCTGGTGTTCACATACATTGGTGAGATAGCGAGAGGACTATAAAAAAAGGAAGATATGATCTGGGTTCAGGAGATTCATAGTTGTTCTGGAGCGGGTAGGGGTGCAAATGGGGATTTTCGGAGGTGCCTACTTCATGATCTTCACTTGCAGCAGCACCTCTGGCCCTGGCAGCTCCAGACCCTGCCCTATCGCGAAACCGGAAACTGCACCTGTCAAGGAGGCGTGAGTTCTCTCTAGCTGCTATTATTTTCTTCCTTCGATGGATTTTGTTGAAGTTATTTATGGTACTGTACTTGTAGCCTATATATATATATACACACACATATACTATTCACTTATGCACTCTTCTTCTCCATCTAACATAGTATCAAAGCCTAGATTCAAACCTCTTAATTGTCGTTGCCTGCAGGAGCGATCTCCGCTCCCATAGGTGGCAACCTCTTAATTGTAGTATTTCTTTTCAGCATCAAGCAGCAACAGCTAAGCCATCCCCATCAATGCCAGATCATGTCGATCCCGTCAGCTCCAGAGCTTGTTGGGATCAGATCCCGCCCGATCCAGGCGTCGCTAGTCATCCTCGAGCTCCCAGCGCTGTCTCTGATGTATGTGTAGGCATTGCATTATATGTAAGGATGCTTTGTTCAACATGAAGTGTCCAGACATTCAAATGATAGCTATGTTGGCATCTGTTTGTATTGTATTGTGATGCTTAGTGACATAAATACTTCTAGTAAGCTTCATTTGAGTTGTGACTGACATAGTGACATGTAATCATCGATTTATCATGATTAATGATAAGTCATAGTGAAAGTGGTATGACTCGAGTAGCGGTAGGTTGTAGCTGTGATGCACTGGAGGCCACAAATGTTTCTTCTGTGTTGCGAGTGTTTCTTCCGAAGGAACGTTAGCTAAGGTGTACAAACAAGCTGGCATATCATGCAGGCCACGTGGACATGTATTACTGTGTGCTTCGCATTTTGCAAGTTATACTGAACCGGTTCTTGATTTGGGGTTCAGGATTTCAATTGAAACATGTAAATATACACTTATCCTTACCTTGCGCTCGTACCATACGTACTACGATTCTGAAGAAGGCACACAGTACATTCATCTTTGACTAGTATGCTCGCAGTGTTGCTTCCTACTCTGCTTCCTTTTCACTCTTTTTCAGGGAGCCGACAACGAGAGAGAGTGATTGAAAGTTGTATCTACAGTGCTGACAGAGATAATGTGCATACATATGAGCTTCTTAGCCATGACGACTTTGTAAGCTTTATGAACACTCTCTTGTAAGAGTTAATGCCCTTTCTATTTCCATGGCACCGACACTTGTAGTAGGCACAGAGGGCACTGTCTTATTTACTTTGTTATCTATCTTAGCTTGACTTTTCACATTGATCTCAAAGTTGAATCTTCTTGTGCTGCCTCTGCAAAGAAGAAAAGAAAAGAAAAACAAGTTGAATCTTCTTATGCTGCCTATGCAAAGAAGAAATATAAAAGAACAATTGAATCTTTTGTTGTTTCTGTAATTACTTACATCTCAGTTCCCTATACTTACATCTCAGTTCCCTTCTGAAACTGAAGAGAAGTCGGCAGTGTTATAGCTGTGCCTGCGAGACTATGGGTTCTAGAATCCTAAACTCTATCTTTTGTTTAACTACTAGTAGATCCGATCGACTCAGTAATTTAATCAGTAAGTACTCCTAAACTATGTTGGTAATACAAGCATAGGATCCATGATGAATAGTTTGGAGGATTCCAGGAGTAGAAAAGTACCAACTAGCTCCGGGTCAATGCATGGAGAAGAGCAGAGTCCAAGGTCTAGACCGTTGCTCCAAGCAGTCGGTCAAATTAAGGCAGTTCGTGCCTCCAGGGCTCATAGGTTTCTAAGATCGATGGTGCAGGTTGTTGCCTATGGATTCGTACAAAATTAAGGATAAACAAAATGTGCTCCCGTTGCTGGCGATCACGGCGGAAGAAGGATATCATGTGCAATTTTGTGATCATCAAAACATCTAAAAAAAATTGCGCAGCAGATCTGATCGTTGTAGCCTCCTGTACCACCTCAACAGTACGACACATCCAATCTCTACAGTGTACAGTGTATCCGGGTCCCATAATCTCCTACACGATCACAATCACGCAACAAAATTGATGATACAATTGTTTTGAGTGTGAAATCTCGACCATGCAAAAGATCTGAATTCAATGTGTAATATAAAGGAACAGTATTGCTATTTTCTGTTTCTGCCATTTCCATTTTACTTCCACACTAATCTCAACCATGTAATTCTTTATATCTCAACAACAAGATAAGATCGTATTCCTATAGTTACTCTCTCAACCATGCAGCTTTATCCGATTCTCTACAATCTTCTAGATTATCTCATAAAGAGATGTGAATTGGGTATCTTTTTCGAACTATACCAAATTTAGCAAACTAAAGCAACCTAGGAGCTATTTCCAAACTAAGTGTTTATGGTTTGCTAGTGTGTTCAATCAACTCCTAATTCCTAAACATGCCAGTGAGTAGAGAAGTTTTGCAACTTAATTTCCAATCCTACACAAGTCTAGTAATGTATGAATTGAAAAAACATGAATTTAAATACGGAAATGTGAAGGGACAAGAGACAACCAAATTTTTTACCAAGGTCTCGAATATTCGACGATCTTCTCTAATTCTCATTGGAGCACTCTCACAAGAGTCTAGCTCCTACTTGAACCCGTGCGAGGATTCAATCGATCAACTCATGGTAGTCCTTCTCTGCTCCGGATAGGTGGACTCTAAACCTTCATAGCCCTTCGGTGCCTTCCACAAGCTCCTCATTGGAAGGTCACAAGAGCACGCCTGCAAACCGTCTAGGAATCATCGAATTCCAATAGTAATGAGCACAAGGATGTCACTTGAACCCATTAAGGTCAATCAACTAGGAGTAATGCACACTAAGGCCTAATATACTCTCTCACACACTTAAAATCTTAACTCGAAGCTCTTAAGCACCTTTGAGCTCCCCAAAATGCAAGTCACTGTTTTGAAGTATCAAGAGTGCTAACTTAAACGCCCATGATCCACTTATATAGCTTCTCTGTTCAAAAACTAACCGCTTGATTTTTTTTAAGTGACTGCGGACCTAGATCATCTGCCTTAGTTCAATTTTTGTCAGCTTTAACGGTTCAAAAACTAGTCGTTATGCCGATCCAGATCATACACCTCGACCCAAATAATTCAAGTGACCTGGATTATCCGTCTCAATGTATTCATCTCGTAGAGCTTCTCTGGAACAATAGTACTAGTCAATGATACACCTTGACCCGAATCATCCGCCTCAATGCTTCTCAACTTGTCCAAAAACAACATCTCTAGACATGATACGACTCAACCATGATAATACCTCTTTATGTAAAATTCCATGGGCACCAAAAACCCCTTTTCTGGTATGGGTTGACCTAGATTATCTGCCTCTGTGTAATTTTCCACAAACACAAAAAGCACTCTCTATTTAGTTGGTACGTCTGACTCAGATAATCCGCCTATCTTGATTTTTCTGACCGTTGAAATTTAATTTAGACTTCGAGATTCTCTCAACCAAAACTTGATCCTTGTTACTCACTGACTAGAACGGATGTAGAAAGGCCTAGTGTGTACCACAACTAATTAATTACCCAACCTAACCAAGCTCAAGCTACTAGCCCCCGAACCCCCCTTAATAGTTTTGCCTAGAATGACCATGAATTTCATTACCTTCCCCATATTTCTCTCGAGCAAATTTGGACATATGACACTCCAAAAGATGGCACTTTGAAAAAGGCCAATCTAACACATTAAATTAGAAATTTGTCACTCAAAAACTTGGCTATTTGGATTTTTGCCACTCTTGAACACTTTTGCCCTCCCTCATCTCTCCTTCCTCCCCTCTGGCTGTCGCCACCACTTCTCCGGCGAGCTCCATCCGCGATGCCTCCTCCTTGTCGCGAGTCATGACGTCTCCTTCGCCGCTGTCGCGAGCCGCATCACCTCGTCGTCATCGCCTTTGCCGCGAGCCGCAAGCCGTGTGACCTTCTTCCCCAACGCCACACAGCTTCACTGCGAGCTGGACCCGAGGCCGTCGTCATCGATCTCAGGCTCCACCTCACCGTGATCGCAATCGCCCACAAAGAGAATGATGGCCGTCGAATCTAAGGCCGCAGTCACGGATTCGGGTCGCCGCGCGCCGGTCTCAGGCTCGCCTCACCACGAGGTCAAGAGGAAGAAGTGGGGAGAAGAGATGGCAAAAGTGTCCAAGAGTGTCAAAAGTCCGATGAACCGAGTTTTGGAATGACAAATTTCATGTTTTGGAGTGATATTTTACAAAGTGCCATTTTTTTAGAGCGGTGTATATCCACTTTTGTCTTTATCAGTGTGTCCAATCTTTTCTCTAATAACACCACAAGACCCAAACCCAAGTCTCCCGGCCCTACAAATACTCCCGGCCCTCGCTACCTTCTTTCGCCCAAATTTCCCCTCCCCTCCGCCTCCCAGATCTAACAAAAAATGGCCGACTCCTCCACATCTCACTCCAACGGCGGCGTCCCCGCCGGCGACGGCAACGACGCCTCCTCGGTGCCGCGCTCCCGGCGCCGGCACGGAAGGTGGCGCTGGTGACGGGTATCACGGGGCAGGACGGGAGCTACCTGACGGAGCTGCTCCTCTCCAAGGGGTACGAGGTGCACGGCCTCATCCGCCGCTCCTCCAACTTCAACACGCAGCGTCTCGACCACCTCTACCACGACCCGCACTCGCTGCCCTCCACGCCGCGCCCACCGATGCGCCTCCACTACGCCGACCTGTCCGACTCGTCGTCGCTCCGCCGCGCGCTCGACCACATCCTCCCCGACGAGGTCTACAACCTCGCCGCCCAGTCGCACGTCGCGGTGTCCTTCGAGATTCCCGACTACACCGCCGACGTCACCGGCACCGGCGCGCTCCGCCTCCTCGAGGCCGTCCGCCTCGCGCCCAAGCCCATCCGCTACTACCAGGCGGGATCCTCCGAGATGTTCGGCTCCACGCCGCCGCCGCAGAGCGAGGACACGCCGTTCCACCCCCGCTCTCCCTACGCCGCCGCCAAGGTCGCCGCGCACTGGTACACCGTCAACTACCGCGAGGCCTACGGCCTCTTCGCATGCAACGGCGTGCTCTTCAACCACGAGTCCCCCCGCCGCGGTGAGAACTTCGTCACCCGCAAGATCACCCGCGCCGTCGGCCGCATCAAGGTCGGCCTCCAGACCAAGGTCTTCCTCGGCAACCTCTCCGCCTCCAGGGATTGGGGCTTCGCCGGGGACTACGTCGAGGCAATGTGGCTTATGCTGCAGCAGGACAAGCCCGGTGACTACGTTGTCGCCACCGACGAATCCCACACCGTGGAGGAGTTCTTGCAGGCCTCCTTCGGGTATGCCGGGCTGGACTGGAAGGACCATGTGGTGATCGACAAGAAGTACTTCCGCCCGGCCGAGGTGGACAGCCTCAAGGGGGATTCAACCAAGGCGAGGAGGGAGCTTGGGTGGAAGCCCAAGGTCGGATTCCAACAGCTCGTCGAGATGATGGTTGATCACGACATTGAGCTCGCCAGGAAGGAGAAGGTCCTCGTGGATGCTGGGTACCGTGATCCCAAGCAGCAGCCGTAGAATTGGCAGCGATCGTTTGGGCGCTGGAGCTTGGATTTGGATTGTTGCCTAGAAGCTGATACACTGTGGCCGTGGCAGTAGAGGTTGGCTGAAGTTACTATTGTTGTTTTTCTTGGGGTAGAAATAAGGAGGGTTGCAGTTTGATCCTACAGTATCTTTGATGACTTTTTACTGTGTTATGCGCTTTTATCAAATGAATGAAATCGATGCCATTTTGAAGGAAAAATATATGCGTCTGATTAGTGATTATGATAGTCTGAATCTCTGTTTAAGCTGGAACTCTGGCATCCATCTTAGTAGCATTTCACAGTATCATCTTGTCACTTTTCAAGGGGTTTTAAACGGTACAGTTCTAAACATATGGTTAATACATAATTAAAAGACTGAACCTGCTAGTCCATATTATTCATAGGTGGAGAGCATGAGTTGAACTCTCGCCCTACAGTTCAATGGGAGTCTTGGCCTCAAGCTCTCATTTGTTCATCTGCATGACTCTGGTCAAGGTAAGTGTGGTCCAGTAAACTATGCATTCTTCTTGCCCATTTAGCTTTTCGGGTACTGGGCAATTGTCTTGAGTATAAGTTCACTATTCCTGAATTATGATATTGGCAAAGTCAGTAAAGCATCCAATTCCAAAATTTTCAAGAAAGACAAGAGATGTCCTATGTTGTTCTAAGTTCTTACAAAATGGGCTTTGGGACAAGCGTTGGAGCATTGTATTGCCTTTTGTTTGTTTTCTTCTGTTTGTTTCCTGTGTTTGCTATGTTGCCGGGCTGAAGGTTGGTAAATCTACCTTTTAGTGGCCGAAACTCTACTCTGATCATATTTGGCGTCTGAGACAATAATCTAAAATCATGGTGACAACTGATGAATCATCGTTCATCTGAAAGTGTGGTCCTAAATGATGTACACCCTGAGACGAAAATTCATATCGAATGTAAAGGAAAGCTGTTTCAATCATCCAATGGGTAACGAGTCCCAGATTTTCCAGTTCATAGTTCTTACTGACATGAAGAGGATAAGTAACATAAGTTGCTGGCCTGAGCTCTTATTGCCAACGAGCATACATTGGATAGTTCTTCAGCTCGACCTTTTGTTGAAGTTTTCAGTATGTAAACCTCAGCCTTGGTAATTCTATGCCACTTCTAGACTCTAGAGCCATTGTATTGTTCAGCCATTTGTAACTTGATTTTTCTGAGATTGATTCTGCAGGGTTTGTCTATATCATGCTGCACCTATGAGAATTTATTTTTCATAGTGATTCTAGCGCTTCACATTTTTGTGCAACTTTTGTGATGTCAACTCGAAGATTCTACTCCAGTTTGAAGATTAAAGGGCTGGCTGAGCTATGTTTTCGATACAGTGTGATCTTGGTAGCATTTGCATTTATGATCATTGCACTTCGTTCTTGATGATGATCCCTTCGTTGTCAGCAGTCCGACTTTTCCATGTTTGTGTCGTGTGTTTCCCCCCCAAAAAAACTGAACTTGACGTCCAATAATTTTCATGGACCAGTAGGTTTTCCTCGTGACCTGTACAGTGAGATCACGTGTTTCCGATATTTTGTGCTTCCAAAACGTAGTAGTGCTGCATAGTACACACGCGACAGTGCTTAATAAAGCTTCCATTTGGCTCATTGGCTGTGACCTGTGAGCGTCTGTGACCTGTGAGCGTCTGACTTGCTATCTTCAATTTACTTGATCTGAGCTATGATATGTACTGTGCTTACCAATGTCTCGCGATTCGATGGACTCCACCGTCCTCACGTCGTGCACTCGTTAGAGCATATACGATGTATATAGTACCTTTTTATTCGTGTACAACGATAAAAACAATTTCCACAATGGATTGTTTATTTTACATGTCCTAATATATAGTTTCTTTATATATAATATGTTTTATTTCCGTGTCACAATCGACTACTGCATGAGAGACGATATAATTCTCTATGTTTCTCCTCTCTCGTTCACATCATCTCGTGTCATACGTGGCTCAATTATCTATGCTTCACTTCTCTCATTCACATCATTTTGTATTATACGTGATAAGATATACATACAGCTAACATCGCACAATTGTACACGCTCTTAGTGGACAAGATCTTGTCGGTTTGTCACCGACGTATCACAGGAGCAGCTCCTGCTCAATCATACCAAGTTCTCCTGTATAATTAACGTGTTCGTATAGGAATCGACCGGAACGAAAGAACGAAGAAGAGGACTTGGGATGGGAACAGGCGATTTTTACTTTAGCCGCTAGACCATGAGATCCAACCGTTTATTTGAAATGGACGTACAAGATTGAAAGTAAGACAGTTGTGCCTTCAAACCTTCGGTTAGTGGATGGGACTTGCCCGCCTGGTTCTGATTTCCTCCCCTTCGTCCTCACATGTCCTCTCAGAACCCTCACAGGCATGTACGTAGGTGACATCCGCCAATCTCATCATAGGTTGGTGATTGGCAAATCAATAGAACGGAGCACTAGTGTACTACCGCTAGGAAAGTAGGAAGCGACCAAGAAAAACACCTACGTTGAAACAGTCCGATTCTTTTTTAAAAAAATAGAAAATTATGAAAATTTCATGTGTTTCAAACGGGTCCTCGCTGAAGAGAAGAATAGCGGCAGCAATAGCAACGATTAACCAACACTGCACGGAGTTTATGACTAAAATGACACTGTTGCGCGACGAAATAATAAAAATAACCTTCACAAACGAATCGGGAAAAAATGGCAACCGTGTTTTGCTCAAAATGCACGACAGGGGCACTAACGTGCTCCCACCGTGCGGTAGGCTATGTGGCGGACTTTCATTTGGCGGGAGTCAGTCTTCCGCGTGCCCACTGAGCGGCAGGTGACCTGCCCACACTACTTGCCGCCCGGTGGGCGTGCGACAGGCCATCTCCTGCTGAATGGGAGCTCGTTATATAGTATACCGTGCGGTGGGAGCACGATAGGACCCCTGCTATGCATTTTGAGGTGTTATTTTTGCTAATTTGTTCGTAGATAGACTCGCGCTCAATGGCCTTGAGCTCCTCGGCGCGGCGGTCGACTAGTCATGCGGCCCAATAATGTCTCGCGGCCGCGGCGTGCAGCCCAATTAGCAGGTGTGCATGGCCCAGTGTCCCACCGCCGAAAGGGCCATATGTGCCGCCGTAAGCACGCAAGGGGTCGAAGGGAAAATAAAAAAGAAAAGGAAAAGTAACCCATCCGAGCGGCGCAGTCGCAGTGTCGCTGGAGAGGCGCTAGGCCGAGATCCCTAGATGGCGACGGAGGACACCGCGCCAGAGGCGGCGTTGGGAGTGCATCACCTTGCGGCGCTGGATCCGGCCGCCGCCGCAGCGGAGAGGCCCCTAGTGGCGGAGGCGGAGGCGGAGTCCGAGGTGGACGCGTTCCGCGGCCAGGTCGACGACCTCGTCTCCAAGATCGACGTGGTAATGCTCCCTAAATATTTGTAGTAATCTGTTTCCTTTAGCGTATAAGATGCGATTCTGCTGCGGGAGAAGCCTCGTTCTCGCTTCGCTGTAGAATGCGCTTGTGGGGATTTTGGCCGGTAAAAGATTAGGCGTCAGTTCTTGCGTTTCTTCTTGCGATTTTATGTTATTTTGGCTAATAATTAGGGCGTAGTGGTCTCAGATTGGAGATTGTTGCGATGTGTGTGTTGCAGCTGGAGAAGAAGGTGAATGAGGTGGTGGGATTCTTCGACGGCAAGAAACATGGCAATGGCGGACGGAAGGTTGGCGGTAGCAGCAGGTATGGGGCGTACGGTGGGATGCCCGACCTTATGCGCCAGTTTGGCGCGCTCGTACGCCAGGTGATCTTTCTTGAGCCGCTAGTCTTGACGCAAAATTCGTTGTAAATTGTTTTATGCTGTCCGTGCTCGCCGGCTTAGTCATTCTATATTCTTGCATCCTGGGGCATGCTTTAGAAAGTCTGCTTGGTGCTAAAGTTTGTAATTTGTGGGTTAATTTAGAGCAGTAGAAGGCTTTTATACCTAACAGATCCAATTGAAAAATGTGGCAAACAATAGTTTTTCCATTGGTAGTACTGATTGCCTGAACATACTGCTTTTGTTCTTTCCATTGATAAAGATGTACAGTCGAATTAAGATTTCTATTAGAAGTTTGGAACAGCTCCTTAATCAATTTTTGCTTCCTTAAGCACGGATAGAACTTGCAAAGTAGTTCCTGCGTCTCTTGGTCTAGTTCTGGAGTAGTGAATGAAATAAGCCTAAGATATGTGATGCAGCTTTTGGAAGTTGTATGGGTGAGATAATCTGGGCAACTAAACAACCTTGTACTGAAGTGCAGATGCACCTTTTCCATTGGACAAATATACTTCAACAGCAATTATATCCATCATATGTGAAAATCTGATATCTTGTTTGCTGATACTTAGAAAGTTTATGGTTTTCTTCCCAGGTTCCTTTCAAATTCTTATTGAGTAATTGTAGTTAAAACTCAAAACGTGTGACCAGTTTGCCGTATGAAAAGCTCACAGTTATCCTTGTGCAATTTGCACTCAGTCTTCTTGATTTCCATTTTCTTGCAGATCACGTCTGATGAATGGGCTGCGCCATTTCTGAAGCCAGTAGATGTTGTAGGTCTTCAACTTGATGACTATTACAAGGTAACACTGCTAATACATTTTATCCTGGATTGCTGGACTTGAGTTCCTAGTGCAGTAACACTTTTGATTACAAGGGGATACATTTGTAGGTCAGTATAAATCTGCGTTAGTGTTACCTGATGTTGGCATGCGATCCAAATTTTAGAAAATGTACAGTGACTTTGATCCAATTTGACCAAAGTTTTTTTTTGGCAAGCATGAGTACATATCACCTTAGCAACGAGTCACTGTAGCAAGTAGCTCTTTCCTTTAACATGCAATGATTTACGTTCTTCTGTCTGCATGCTGCTGTCCACTGACCATATTGTTGTCCATAACCATAAATTTGTTAATGTTAAGGAAAAATATTATATTTGTGTAGAACTTTAAATACTCTATTTTCCCCCCAGCTATAGAAGGAAAGCGTCACTTATTAGGTTGTCTGTTAATTTTGTTAGCTGTTACATGGCTAGATTACTTCTTTTTGCCTTCTTTTGTGTACTTCAAATTGATGGAACCATTGAGATTTGGCGATACATATTTATCTATATTTAGTATCTTCTTGATAACTGATTGGACGGACCTGAGTCCGGAGCTGCTTCTTTTGTGTCATTATTATTGGGTCCTTATCAAGCGGTCTTGATTAGGGCATTTAATATTTATTTACTATGTTTCCGTGAAGCTTGTTTTAGGGATTTTACATCTTCAATTTTTCTCATTTACAGATTATTGCCAATCCTATGGACTTTTCAACCATCCAAAATAAAATGGAAGGGAAGGATGGTACCAAGTACAACAATGTCCGAGAAATATATTCTGACGTTAGATTAATTTTTGCCAATGCGATGAAGTACAACGATGAACGACATGATGTCCACATAATGGCCAAATCACTGCTTGAGAAATTTGAAGAGAAATGGCTCCAACTTCTTCCTAGAGTTGAGAACGGGGTGAATATTTTTAGTCATACATGCTTCTTTTTCTTTCTTTTTTTGGTATGGAGATGGGTTACTTAGCCTTTGACAAGAATAAGTTGGAACCTTTTGTTTTAGGAAAAGAAACAAAAGGAGGAGGAATCAAACGATGTTCAAAGCACGAACACTTCTCGAGAAGCAGCTATTGCAAAATTAGCAAACGATTCTGATAATGAGGTATGACCCTCTAATTGATTGTTATTTGTTATTGTTGGGATATTAATCGTAGCTTTAATGATAGGTCTTTTCACAAGCAATATGTACTCTCAGATCCCATATAGATGTGTTTTTATTATGGTTCACTTCTGTTTGTCTATAGATGTAGTATGTACCAATATGAATTCAGTTCTTGGCTAAGAGATATGGCCAACCTGAACAGCCTTGTATATCCTGTCCCAAGATGTGCCCTTTGGTGATGTTCTATTCAGAATTCAAGGGCACAAAATGCCTGCCCCTCCTCTACTCCCTTTTACTAATGATTTGATGTTTTGTTAGATATTCAGTAGTTTCTCTTTGTTTTCTTCTTCCAGCTGATTGAGATCAATAAGCAGCTGGAGGAGCTTCGGAAAATGGTGGTCCAGAGATGCAGGTACCTCTTACAAATGTTCATCTCGTCCCTATCGATTTGACTGTCTGCTATAAGTTTCTGTGTTACAATGGCGCCGAACTTGTGCACGCGATGTGTTCGCTAAAATCTTGATATTGTAGGAAAATGACCACAGATGAGAAGAGAAAACTGGGGGCAGGTCTCTGCCACCTGTCTCCAGAAGATCTTAACAAGGCACTAGAGATGGTTGCACAAGACAATCCTAGCTTCCAAACTACAGCAGAAGAAGTGGACCTTGATATGGATGCTCAGGTATTTTTCTATTTGCTACGCTAACACCCATGCATGTATCATTTTGGTTATTTTTCCGGGTCACTTTATAACCATGCTTCCTATGCGGGTGCAGAGTGAGACAACCCTCTGGAGGCTGAAATTCTTTGTGAGAGAAGCATTGGAACGACAGGCCATCGTTGCTTCTGGCAAGGCCGACGAAAACGCGAAGAGAAAGAGGGAGATTTGCAACGCTCTGGCCAAAACTGCTTCAAAACGAATCAAGAAGCAAACCCTAGCTAGTGATATCTGACAACTGTGCCTTTCTGAATGTTCAGAATGTTTTGTATAAAATAGCCTCGTGAAACAATATCTCTTTCCTTTGGAGGAGTTGTGGTGTATATATAACTTGCAGTTTCTACTAAGCTGCGCTTGGTTACAACTTACAACAATGTTCTCACGTTTCACTTGTAGCTTCTCGGTTTCATCGATTCTGCCGTTTCCATGTGGATGTTACCCATGCCAGAAAACGAACTAAAAAAACATTTCTAGAAAAACACAGTATTCTTATGTTCCAAGAAAAAAAAGATGTATACTCTGGACATGGCAAGATGAACAGAAGCATAATTAACTAGAAAGTCTGAACAAAAAGCATAAGTACATTTCTTTCAACTTATGCAGTGATAGATTTCAGCTCCTTAAGATGACCACTGCTACTCTGCTTCACTTCATAGAGTATAATCCCCCAGCTTGCTTGCAGAAGAAATCACTTGGGAGGCTCTAGAGGGTCCATAACTCGAGGAGCTGCACAAAAAATACCTCGTCAGCATACTTTAATTATTATCTTTGGGATGAAAGAAACAGCCGAAGTATATGATCAGCCAACCATCAGTGTCATCCAAAATCCCAGCACGTAGGTGTCTCTGTACCTTGCAAATCATGTCCCTGCAAAAACACAAAATTCGCCATCATTTGCAGGTAAGCATTCAGCATGCTTAAGATACAATGAAAAACATCATCAAGCCAAAGGATCAAGCCAGTAGCGACATGGCTGTATTTTTGGTACAGTACATACCATATAAGGAGCATCCTGCAGCATCTTGAAAGCTCAAGGAGAGTCGCAGGCCTGCTTCGGGATCACTCCATGAGATGAACGTATCTGCCAAAGAAAATGCGTGAACCATGATGCCATTCAAGAGAGGGGAAAAGAAAGACCAACTGACCAAGCAATAGAATCTTCAAAAGAAAAAGGAGGAGAAAGCAACAAGCAAGGATTAGCAAGCTGCCTCACCTTCCTGCTTTCTGTAGATGTCATCTGATGTGATTAGGTGCAAAAGCATCGCGTCGTCGTTCGATATATCTCTCAGTCAGAAGAACTTCCTCCGTTGATCCCTGCAAGTACGTAGCCGAAAGAGAAGAAGAGAATGCAACCCGATTAAGAAACCTCAATTGGTGGAAACCCTCCCAAGGGCATTTGTTGTATCCAAAAACCGTTTCCGGTGGAAATCCCAGTCGCCGGCCGGAAACGGTAACCGGGCCGGTTACCGGATTTCCCGGAAAAAATCCGGATGAAGTTCACTTGAATTTGCTTAAAAACCAGCCGAAATTCGAAAATTTGAATTTGAATTTGCTAAACCGGGAAAAACTGACCGGTTTTTCCGTTCCCGGTCCCCACCGGTAAGACCGGTTACCGGCAGTAACCGGCCGGTTTTTTCCCCTACTCGTGACTGTATCAAGATTTTTTTCCGGCTAAATCTTTTAAAAAAGATTGAGCCGAGTTTAATTGCAATCAATTAGAAGAATAAATAAGAACTGCTGTAATTCTTAAATGCCTTTTTCTCTTTGTATTTCGCTTCCTTTTTATCTAGACCTTCTTTATATGTAGTTTTATGTACCCGCCATGGACGACCAGTATTTGTATGAATACATTGTGATATCAGGTCAGAAAATGCTCGGTGATCAATCACTAATCAACAATCAAACAAACATAGAACGCCAAAATTGGTATTCTGGAATACAAAAAATGAACTGGCAATGCATAAGTGCAGTTGTGCCACTTACATATCAATTTGTTACTTCTTGTATCTGTAAACCTGAAAATTTATCTCTACTGTATAGTTTCCATCGGAGCATACCCAGATTATTTTTACTTCTGGCAACTAAATGGCATAACAATGTTTAGAGACCTAGACTGCAGAGTAAGCCAATAAATAATGCGTATGCAATAAGGAATTACCTGAAGAAGGTACCACCAAGCAAATGCCAGGCTGTTGCCTGCCAAGAAGACTGTCCCTCGTAGCTGATTGGTTGCGAAACTTGCGATCTCCACCCGTGCCTCCTTGTGGTGCTGCCGGATGGAATTCCACAAATGCACTGCGCTGCCCTTGTAGAGGCTGATGAGGATTGTGCCTCCAATAGAGAGCAGAACACCTGCGATCTTCAGTGGTCCTGCCTTGCTACCAGTTTGTCATGTCTCCATTCTAATACATCAGCACACATGCATGTATCGATGAAATGCAAGATAATAGAAACATTTCTTTCTTCTTTTGGTGAGGATAATAGAAATATCTCAATGTGTGCCTTGGGGTTAGATTGTGAAACACAAAGCTTATTGCTTTTTTCAGAGTAACTACATCTGAATTAGAATGTGAAAGACAAAGAAATGCTATACCTTAAAATGAGGGAGAGAATGAAGGTGCCCAAAGGAATTATATTCATGAAGACGACAGCGTAGGATGGCGAAGTATCCCGGAGGTCATAGCAGTCTAGGCTCAGTGGCACCGTGTACCTGCTGACCTGCAGATGTGAGGGGCGCGCGTCAACGAACTATGAGCCTCATGCATGGTTAACCACGAGTTTTAAGATGATCTTACCTCTTATTTGTCTGTTTCTGAAGTGTTACTAACTTATTATATAAACTAACCTTCTATTTTTCACCGTCTGTAGGTACCTGAGAATGACCATGGAATGGGCATGAAAAGAAGAAGAAGAAGAAGCCAATAGCAGCAAAACTTTCTGACATGAAAAGAACACAAAGGGATCACAGGGAACTGGAAAATATCATATTCATGCTTTTTGAGAGGCAGCCGATTTGGTGACTAAAGTAGCTAATGTGAGAAATTGATCTACCAGAGGCACTGACCCAACATTGCCTGTGTAGCACATATTATTGGGATGAACTCGTATAAAAAAGGCAGTGGCCACTGACCTGGCCATATGTAGTGGCTCGATATGGAACCATCTTTCAATCATCATCCACCTCCAGTCCTTGCTAGGCAACCGGTTTGTTCTTCCTTTGCTTTCTGATCTCTATCTTCATGCATGCATGTGGATTGCTGAAATCAGTTTGACGACCATGCGCGTGCATGGTGATTAATCAGTAGTTTCCATCTCTTTCGGTGCATGTGAATGTGATTGCGTGCAGATGGGCGGCGATAGCGTCCTACCTCGCACAGAGGACGGACAACAACCGTATGATTTCTTTGGAAATATCGATAAACGAACACTATAATTCCGCTGCATAATTTCTTGAAATATGAAAGGGTTAACCATCTTGAGGAAACCAGCGGGGAAGGGGGGCAAGCAGACGCGGCGAGGAGGAGTCGGGGGGAGGGGAACCGGTGTCGTGGGCGCGGCTGAAGGAGAGAGGGGGGCGATGGGGGCGGCGCGGGCGAAGGGGACGAAGCGGGCGGCGGGGGCGGCGCGGACGAAAGGGAGGAGGGGCGCGACGGAGTTGGGCGGCGAGGACGGAGGGAGAACGAAAGTACAGGAGGAGGGAGGAGGAGCGGATCGTTGGCTTCCCTCGTCACCATCGTTTTTGTGGCCCACGGATGCCATGGCAGCGGAGCTCGGCACTCAATCCGCCCCGAATCCTTCCCCAAATCAGGTCTGGGCGACGGAGGCCGTCGAACCGTGAGAGAGGAAGTGAAGGAGACGGAAGCAGCGGAGAACCCCTCCCCTTTGCTCTCTCCTCTCGCACCCCTTTCCTCTGCTCACGGCGAAGAAATCGGAGCCACCCGTATCCAGCCCGTCCCACGCGGCTCCCGACCCCACATCCCATCCTCGCGTCCGGCTATTTAGCGGCGCCCGGTTCGCCCCCCACCCACCGCACGCCTCCCCCCTCTCCTCCCCAACGCCCGGCGAGCGTGGAGGGAGTCGAGGGAGGGGAAGGGACGGGGGCAGCGGAGAACCCCCTCCCCTCACCGCGAAGAAATCGGAGCCACCCGTATCCAGCCGGCCAGCCCGCCCACGTCGCGTCCGGCTGTTTGAGTGTAACACCACTATTAATTAATTAATTAATTAAAGCTCCTTGAGTTCTTGAAAAAACGAACACCGGTATAGGAATATTGGCAGTTTCTCCAAAAACAAAGAAATGAAACAGCTGCGATCTATAAATGAAACAATAATCAACAATATCTCAGTTGCTCCCAATGGAAACTGCCCCTCTCCTTAAAATGGGGGCCAGATATCTATAAGTGTCTAATTTTGTTCGTCTTCTCCGGCAAACCATCAAGAGACCGGACTAGACACATGTCAAGCATGGCGTGCAAAGCACTCCTCATGCCTCTGACCTTCCTCTTTATCCTCCAAGTTGCCACGGCGAACCTCCGTGGCGCGAACATCATCGACCGGTGCTGGCGTGCCAAAGGCAACTGGGCCGCCGACCGCCAGCGGCTCGCCGTGTGCTCAGTGGGCTTCGCGGGGAAAATGCGGCAGAACGGCGGCCCTGGAGTGATCCCGTACACGGTCACCGACCCGAGCGACGACCCGGTGCGCCCACGTCCTGGCACGCTGCGCTACGGCGCGACGGTGCTGCAGGGGAAGGTCTGGATCACCTTCCAACGGGACATGCACATCAGGCTGGCGCAGCCGCTCTTCGTCAAGAGCTTCACCACCATCGACGGCCGCGGCGCCGACGTGCACGTCGCCGGAGGCGCGGGCATCGTGCTCTACAAGGTGAACAACGTGATCATCCACGGGCTCCACGTGCACGACTGCCGCGCGCAGCCCGCGGGCCAGGTGGTCGTCCCCGGCGGGGCCGTGCAGGCGGGCGTTGGCGACGGCGATGCAGTCCGGCTGGTGTCGAGCTCCAAGGTGTGGATCGACCACAACACGCTATCCCGGTGCGAGGACGGGCTCCTGGACGTGACGCTCGGCTCCACGGACGTGACCATCTCCAACAACTGGTTCCTCGACCACGACAAGGTCATGCTACTCGGCCACGACGACAGCTACGCAACCGACCACCGGATGCGCGTCACCGTCGCGTTTAACCGCTTCGGCCCCAACGTCAACCAGCGCATGCCAAGGTTTGTAGTATGCCATATATAGGAGGTGTTCGACCTGAAACAACTGCATGTACGTGTGCCTAAAGGAAATCTCCTCTTCTGCTGTAGGATAAGGCATGGTTACGCACACGTTGTGAACAACTTCTACGATGGATGGAAAGACTACGCCATTGGAGGGAGCATGGGACCAAGCGTCAAGAGCCAGGGCAACCTGTTCGTAGCCTCGAGACCAGACAACAAGAAGGTATCCAGATTTCTTGCATCCACTTATACAATCTGATAACTATAACGTTTTGCTGTCGTTGGCGGCTAGCTCCAATATGTCGTGATCTCCATTTTTTTTCCAGGTGACGAGAAGGATGCCGGTCGCACATGTCGAGGGAAAGGAGTGGCATTGGCACTCCGTCGGGGATGTGTTCCAGAACGGCGCCTTCTTCAAGCAGATGGGCAACAGAGTGCGGCCGAATTACAACAAGCAGCAGGCCTTCCCGGCGGCGAGCGCCAACGACGTCAGGCTGCTGACGAAGGATGCCGGTGCTCTAAGGTGTTCCGCCAGGTCCACGTGCTAAACGGAAAGGAGGAGGCGCGCAGTGTTATCATTGTGCTTGCTGCTGCAGCTTGCTCTGCACCGCTGACACTTACATATGTGGAGCATCATTTGGTCTCTAAATGAACTTGGGCCGCAGTACTATTTATGTCCCTAAATTTTAAAATTATTAGCATATATCATATTATCAGGTATATGATTTCTCCGCCAAAAGTCAATCAACTTTTGGGCCCTCAAACGTACCTTAAGATTCGTACTATGATTAGGTTTGGGGCGCCGTTAGATGGAAGGCGCGGTGGTGGCAAGCGAGTAACTAGGCCAGTTTTGTGGGGCCAGTGGGAGGTGGCTGATAGTGATTGCAAAGTTAGAGGTGTAATAATTAAGACAAAGACTACGAAACGTTGTACACTAAACTAATGGGACAACCTATCACCGTTGGATTTCATCATCTTACATGCGTCTCACCCATCCATCCACACCACAAATGATTTCATCATCTTACATCCATCTCACTCACCCATCCACACCACACAAATCTTATCCAAACCCACCTCTTGTACTCTCTCTCCCTCTCTCTGCCAAAATCGAGCATCATGGCGGTTCCACCGCAGATCGGCCACTAGCAACGCCCTTCTTCTGTGTGAAGTCCTCTCCTCCGCACGCCCTCGAGTGCGACACAACAACAATGGGCAGCCGTGGGCGAGCAGCGGTTGTTGGGTAGGGTTGAATGGCAACAAGCAGGTCGGGTGGTTGCTCACACAGGCTCGTGAGCATGGTTGTTTGTACTCATTCTCGTTCTTTCTCTCAAACCTTCACAAGCCGAGGATCAAGGACACTATGCTTACTACGAGGATCCAGATGTTGGTGATCAAGACGATGCTGAAGAGTAGTCTAGTTTCTAGTAATTTAAGTCTCACCTTAGTCTAGCTGACTCAGTCGGTACTCGTGTACTACCAGTATAACCCAAGTCTTTGAATAATATCGGTCGTACATAGGTTTCTCCAGTCGCTTGCTTCTAGCGAGATGTGCTCTACCCTTTTTGCTTCTGCTGCTTTGTAATGTAACCATTTGGCATGTTCGGCTCTATTGTAAAACTCGACCCGATGCGGTCTAATTGGCTCTGATGTTTATAATATAATGAATGGTTCAGTCTACGTCATATATGAAATGATTTAGTAATGTATTATGTGAACGCTATCTACTGATTTAGGAAATAACGCAGTGTTGTTCACAGAGGATTCTGGATTGTGAAATCCGAGTCCGACATTATCCATGCCAGAAAACGAACTAAAAAAACATTTCTAGAAAATCACAGGATTCTTATGTTTCCAGAAAAATAAGAGCTGTATACTCTGGACATGGCAAGATGAACAGAAGCATAAATAACTAGAAAATCTGAACAAAAAGCATAAGTACATTTCTTTCAACTTATGCAGTGATAGATTTCAGCTCCTCAAGATGACCACTGCTACTCTGCTTCACTTCATAGAGTATTTCTAATCCCCCAGCTTGCTTGCAGAAGAAATCACTTGGGAGGCTCTAGAGGGTCCATAACTCGAGGAGCTGCACAAAAAATACCTCATCAGCATACTTTAATTATTATCTTTGGGATGAAAGAAAACAGCAAAAGTATATGATCACCAACCATCAGTGTCATCCAAAATCCCAGCACGTAGGTGTCTCTGTACCTTGCAAATCATGTCCCTGCAAACACACAAAATTAGCCATCATTTGCAGGTAAGCATTCAGCATGCTTAAGATACAATGAAAAACATCAACAAGCCAAAGGATCAAGCCAGTAGCGACATGGCTGTATTTTTGGTACAGTACATACCATATAAGGGAGCATCCTGCAGCATCTTGAAAACTCAAGGAGATTCGCAGGCCTGCTTCGGGATCACTCCATGAGATGAACGTATCTGCCAAAGAAAATGCGTGAACCATGATGCCATTCAAGACACGGACGGAGCTCCGTTGGGGTCAAGGTGAGCCTTGGACTCCACAACAATTGGGTAATTCTATAGAAAAATGGTATATTTAGGGTAATTTAGTGATTAGTCTTGAAAATAGTCACATCTAAACTGTATAATTAACATATCATCTAGTGTTGGCCTAGTCTGATTTTGAGTTCAAGCTCTGTCACTGTCACTTAGACCAAACAATAGAATCTTCAAAAGAAAAAGGAGAAAGCAACAAGCAAGGATTAGCAAGCTGCCTCACCTTCCTGCTTTCTGTAGATGTCATCTGATGTGATTAGGTGAAAAAGCATCGCGTCGTCGTTCGATATATCTATCACAGTCAAAACAACTTCCTCCGTTGATCCCTGCAAATACGTAGCCGAAAGAGAAGAAGAGAATGCAACCCGATTAACAAACCTCAAT
The DNA here is from genome assembly GCA_036346255.1 of Ampelocalamus luodianensis. NCBI lineage: Eukaryota > Viridiplantae > Streptophyta > Magnoliopsida > Poales > Poaceae > Ampelocalamus > Ampelocalamus luodianensis. The sequence goes on along the minus strand of CM070627.1, from coordinate 57,811,772 downwards.
TGGTGGAAACCCTCCCAAGGGCATTCGTTGTATTGAGAACACTCACACATAAGCTGTGAGGACCGCATTTTAGCTTTAACCTCGTAGCAGTAATCGGGTTTAGCAGCGTTTAAGCCTTTCTTAGTGGAGAGTTAACGACGGTATTAGATCGCTCCTAAATTAGCCGAAGCGTATCGCGTCATTCAAGCATACCACATCATTCTTGCACTCTCGTTATTCAGCACAACAGTTTGATCAATAGGTAAATAGAAGTGCATTGTCAATTGCATTAGATAGTACATCAGTAGTTCATTTTACATCAACAAAATCTAGAAGCATTGGCATCATGACATTAGTACATCTTGCATCATGCAACCTTAAAACAAATTGATAGCACAAGTGCCTAGACCCATTCCCCGCTGCTCACAAGCATCGCAGTGTATCTCTAGCACAGTGCGTTCTCATCCACCCCCCTGCTATCAAAGCCGAGCAGCCACCTTCACTCTGCAAAAGGCACAGCTAGTCTCATCCGTTTGCACAGTTCGTTCCTATCCTCTGGCACAGCCGAGCAGCATCCTCTATTTCCCAGCCCCCTTTCATTCCCTCATTCCATTCTCCCAGTCCAAAACCAACAAGACCGAAGGCGCCGGGAGCTTGGCGTTGCCAAGGCCGCCAGGAGCTCGGCTTCACCACAGCCAGCGACACCACCTTGTTCACCACCGCATCCCCGCACCGAGCATCACATGCCATCATCACAGAACAAGCACACCAAAGCAATCCCATTCAACATTCCATCACCAGGTAAAAGAATATACCTTTGAGCTTGAGGTAAGCACCCTCATACCTTGTAGCTGCATTCTTCTTCCTCCAGTAGCATCCCCACCTCTAGATCCACCCCACTGACTTGCATTCATGCATAGTAGCGATCATCAGTGAGCGTCTAGCATTAACTAGTGAGCAATAGTAGGAGGAGCTTCGGTTCTTCGTCGCCGGCGGTCGGCAGGCCGAGCCGGCCAGGCCAAGCTCCGGGACCGGTAGATCTGGCGGTGCCGGGTGAGGAGGAAGCAGAGAGGTAGCCTCGGGTCGGCAAGAAGACTCGAGCCGAGAGGGAGAGGCGAAGACACGATGGCGCTGGTCTCCGGCCGCGCCTGGGGAAGGAAGACCCGAGCCGAGGGAGGCGAGAGGCGCGACGGCGCTGGCCTCCGGCCGCGCCGAGGGCAGGGCCGGGCCTAGGGGAGAGGCGCGCGACCAGATCTGCGCCGGGAGTAGGTGAGCCGAGAGGAGCCGGGTGCCGGGTCGGGGGCGGGCGGCGTGCGCTGAGGGCGAGGGAGAGGCAAGGCGGGGCGTCGGGTGGCCGAGAGGAAGAAGGGGATCGGGAGAGAGGCAGAGAGATGAGAGTGGGGGCAGTGTGCTGTGTGCGTGTGTGGGTTTAGGGTGAGCCAGCCGAATGAGGGCAATAAGAGAGAGAGAGAGAGATTAAGAGGGAAGGTTAGGTTTAGGTTAGAAATTTGAACTTAGAGTTAAGGTAATCTCAGTAATTGCATATTCTTGTTGATCGGTGGTTTGACTGCTAGAATAAGTTGTGTAGCTACTCCTTCTGTTGCTATTAAACTAGCTAGTGCGTTTAGGCAGTCGGACGACTTTCGGGAAGTGCTAACTTCGCCTAGATCTCGAAAATATTTTAGTTAATTAAAATGTGCTAACTGGTAGTCGTCACTAACTTATGTATTCCTATTATCACTCAAACCAACTACGTAATTACTTATACTATTATTTGTATTGCCGATTTGCTACAGAAGACAAACCGGCACCGACAGGAGCAGCTGACTAGAATTTCAGCGGCGCCAACTCTTCCTACGTCTACGAAGGCAAGCGATCCTCTTGAACATGAATATAGTTACTTTAAAAATATACCCTATCTTGCACTATTATAAGTATTGCATCAAAATGGTTTATCAAAATCTAAAGAAAATGATTGAGATGATTAAGAAGAATGAGAAAGAAATGAGACCTACTAGGAGGGTAAAAGGGGGCCCGGGCTGGGGAGAAACGACGATGATGACGATGAGGTAAGAGGTGGGCCCCTTTTTACATATGGTTATAATATAAGGACCAACAAACTCTTGCTCGGTCGGATCAGAAGTGCCAACCATTTTCCCGTTTCGGTGGGCGGAAAATGCTACCTTGTTACGTGACTATGCTCTCCACATCGGGTAAGTAATAGGTGTGAGTGAGTGATACAGAGGAACCCAGGACCGATGGGGGAAAGTCCGGAAGTGGGGGATCCATTGCGCTATAGCGCTAAGGTGGAGTGTTGAGTGCAGGATAGAAGCTGCCTCAACCAACCTCACCAGAACTCGGTGGATGATGATGTCAGCAGCGTGACTAAATCTGCACCGACGGAAGGTGATGGGTGGAGAAATTAATCACGTAACCTGGAAAACGTTCTGTATTCTGATCTCGAACCCGCATCTAAGGCAATGCGGTGGACCCTGTTCATGGAGAGTTCAGAATAGCTATGGGTAAAGTGGTACAAAGCCTGCGCAGTGCTAAACTAAATCATGAATTCATGCCAGTCTCCAGGATTAGAGTCTACGGGAACCACAGGGGGTCTATCGTCTCTCCGAGTGACTAGTAGAGTTTTCAGTATTAAAACTTGTCACTTAATTGTCGGGATCTATTTTCTAAAGTGAGATGATTTAGAAGTTGTGATAATGAATAGAGATAGTGCATCTTGTGCATCTTTTGCTATTAATGCTTGCTGAGTACATTCGTGTACTCAACCTTGATAGTATTATCCTTTGTAGATTCTAGTCCGACCGGGAACTATCCCGAGTGGGACGAAGGACTTGCAGGTACAGAAGCAACAGCTGAAGGAGAAGGCTTTGAATAAGAGGACCCAGGGTGAGTTGGGAGCTATTTTGGCATGTGGGACGAGTAGGCTACCGGTACTCCTGAGCCGACAAGAGAAGCGGAGAAGTTCTCTTGGGTAATTGTATAAAGCTTGTATTAAGACATTAGCTCTGCGTGGCTAACTGTTGAATAAATGACAGTTTCTATCTTATTGTTCTGCTGCGTAACTCTGGTGAAGACTTACTATTCGTTGGAGCAGTGTTCTACTGAGCAAACGAATAGTAATCCGTGTGCTTAAGTGTTATTACCCGGGGTAATGACACGGGCGTCACATAAGCTCAGTCAATGCATGTGTCATTAATTACTGATAAAGAAAAAAAAAATCAAGTGTTCACTTCACTAGACAAGCAAGGTAGGTACGTACCCCTCCGTTTTCGCAATATATGTCTGTTTTTTTATTAGTAGTTTCGCAATATAAGTCCATTGCTATAATCTCGATGTATACATCGTCCTTTTTTCACGTTTACTTATGATTTTAACGCTGAGAAAGAATGTTATCTGGTGGAGGATCTCATTGGAATAATTGCGTATCTGCCAAATTTAGCCCATCTCTATTTAAATCAAGTGTTCCGATACTGTAGCAAGAGGATCTAAAGAAAGTACATAGATTTTATCTGAGTTGATAGGTAGATCACAGGAGAAACGCAAGGAGGATTAATATACGTACCTCGAGATAGTCCATGGTAACATGTCCGGCTCCGTAATCATCCCACCCCTGTTCGTCGTTCAAGCGGAACAGCTTCACACGCTGCAAAAAAAAAAAAGTGCAGTTATTCTCGCATTTGTCAGTTCATCATACGTCTAGAACATAATACGTTTAATGAAGAGAATTATTTAGCACTAATTGTCTTGCTAAAAAAAATTGGGGCCATGGAGTGACAAATTTGGCAGCTACAGCTCCTAGAAGCTTCCGGAAGGGGAGGTACGGGAGGGAGCTCACCGGCATGGGTTGAATCGGGAAAGCCGCCTGCAGCTTCTTCCCCGGCATTGCGGCCGCACGACGGAATCCGTACGGCTCGGGATCGCCGCGAGATCGCAAGATCTCCCAAACCCTAGCCGCCCTCAGATTACGTATGTGGTTGTTTTGGTTGTTTGATGTGTTTATCGTCTGCTATATATATTTCCCAAACCCTAGCCCTTTGTTCATTAAAGTGCTCGGAGGAGATAAGAGTGCGAGACGAGTGACTATACACATGCAGACACAAACACACACGCAGGGACTTTGACTTCTCATATACTACTATACGACTTAAGTAGTACTCCTATACGTGAAGTAAAAGTCCGTACTATACACACACGTACGGCATGAGATTAGAGTGCGAGACGAGTTACGACTCTAATTCGAGTTGTAGATAGATGATGGCGTGGGTCATGTCATGCGTAGGGGTGCAGTCTCAGATTCTGAGTAGATACATACGGATATTATTTTCCTCGTATTCTATTTCATCTTTTTTAAATTGGAGTGGGACTCCGAGTCTCCGATAGTGCCGAATACCAATGTGGATATTTTTTTGTCATAAATACGAAGCGAATACATGTCGAACCGAATACAGATAGTATTAGTCATGAATATTTAATCGGATATTACGTGAAAACAGAAACCATATATATCACACGTATAAAGATCAATAAACCGTATTAGATGTCCAAAATGTAACTACGTTAGCCGTCAACAAGCAAATTTTACCCTCTGCCCAACACAGGGACTACAGGATAGGGAGCAGGCGAGTAGGTTGAGTAGCACATAGACATAGGAGAGTCACCTATCGATCGACATGTTTTATTATAGTATTTGTATTATATATGACAAGTTAAAAATGTATATACGAGCATATAAATCTAATTCTTCGTGTAATATTATTGCATATGTGGTTGCTTATTCCTTCTTAGATGTTTCTCTTTTCACGTTAGTCAAACGCAGAAGTGTTCTAGTGGCTAGTAATTGTGCTTGTTTGAGTCATTAGATCCCAGGTTGGAACCTTAGTTGGCGCGTGTTTTTGCCAAAATAATCCAAGGCAGAACTATGTGTGGCCTGGCCTGGTAGGCTATTGGGCCATCAGCGAGCTAGTATACCGGATATCTGAGGGCAGCTGTACCGGATAGCTCCGAATCAGATTCCATATCCGAGAAGAATTATCCGGCTCTGACTCCGAATCCGGGTGGTCCAGCCGGATAGTTCCGAATTCGCTCTGAGCGTCTTCGGTCGGACATGACATGACCGGTGACTTCTCATTTTCTGAGCACTAAAATACTAAGTAGTTAGAGATGAAATACCTTAGCACAATGATCTGTCACATAAACCTTAGTTAATCGTGTTATGATGGAGCTTCCCGCAAGTGGGGCGCTGCATTTTGTGGTAGATTGGTGTTGTGATTCCAAACATTCCTCGATCACGTGAACAAATATTTAAGTTGGATCACGCACAAGCTCTACAACAGCTGAATAAGAATGCATCTATATATTTTCACACATGAAACAACCAATGTTACAACTTACAGCTTCATCTCTTCAGTAAGTCGGACCATGAATTCAGCCATTCAGTTCACAAATCTGGATACAGGTGTAGCTTCTATAGGGGAAAATTTTCTCAAAAAAGAACTGAAGATGCTATGGACACTAATCTTTGTGACCAAAGTGAAGAATGGCTGACTGCAAGCGGTCATCCTGGCAACAGTGAACTGCTGAAACATTCCTATGAATCCTTTTCCTGCAAAATCATGCGCCTCTCTTGTGTCTATGTTGGAATAATCGATGAGAACCAGGACCAGAATGACCTAAATGTCCCTTAGGATGGGCCATCCTTTCTTAGCAATCTCATCGATCTTGGAGTTTATTCTCTTCTGAGTGTTTGGCGGGCAGAGCTCAGCAGCATATGCATTCAGCTTTGCAGCTAATGTTGATGACAGGAGCTCCTCCTCTGGCAGGTTCCCGATCAATTTTAGGAGGAATGGCTTGCGCTTCAGCTCAAATTTCTAGCATCAAAATTGATTTCACATAAGTACAAACAATAAATAGAAGGGAAAAAAGACATAAAACGCCATTTGCATTCTAGTTCTCAGAGGGAAGTATAGTGTCATAGCAACCTGATGTTCTGGTTCAGCAGGATAAAATGCCCCCGCTGGTTGGGTCTGTGTGGTAATAACACTAGTGCGATCCTTAGCTTGTTCTCTTTCTTTGCTAAGAGCAGCCAATCTAGCCTTGATGATTCCGTTTGTGAAGATGATGGATCTGTGACCACACAAGTGAATCAACAATTAATGATCATGATGCTCATAAGAGGATTATTTACTTCAAAAAACTACCATGATATAACATTGTGCTATGCACACAGAGGTTCTTGTTTGAGCCAATAGGGCAAATGGGTTACATGGATCCGTGGCATTGAGCCAGTAGGGCAAATTGGTTAACTAGAATCAATTCCATAAAGGCGTGAAACCAAGGAAAACATGATGGTTTCGTTACAAGTTACAACCATATCGTATGCTAAATACTGCAAGGAAAATTCATCTTAGCATGAAAAGGGTACTGGATGCAAACAAAAGATCATCACAGTCTTACTAGATAAAATGGCCATCACAAATCAAGTGCAAACGGAGTAGTTTTACCCAAACGAGAAGGAAGTTGAGAGAAAACTTAATTACCTATACTGGTTGCCAACATCTGGTCCTTGTCCGAAGACCTCCCGCGGATCATGACTTGCCCAAAACACATCCAAAAGCTGCTTGTATTGAATCAACCGGGGATCATATTCAACCTAAATGGTTCAAGAGCAAGCAGGAGTCAATGCCAGTCACCCTAGCTCAGAAAACATTCGAGTCCTTAATACCACTTCAAAAGCTATAACGCGCAGAAGTGCAGCACGATCGCGCACGCCAAGACCAAAAACATGTCCAATTGCTTCAGGCACACAACTACACATAGTAAGCAAATCAGGCGGGACTTGCCCGACACGCCAAACACATCCGACAAAGCTGCTTGTATTGAATCGATTTTAAAATAAATTTTAATTTTTAAAAACCGTGTTGGGATCATATTCAACCTAGGTTTTCTTCAATGGTTCAAGAGCAAGCGGATCGGCTCTTCCTCCTCGCACGTTGCGCCTCCTCGCTCGCTCGAGTCAATGCCAGTCACCTAGCTCAGACGCGCCGGCACCAGCCTCGTGTGATGCTTTGCATTCGAGATCCATGTGAAGTGGTATTTGTGATACCGAGACACTGTTAGTCCGAACTCATGTACCAGTAGTAATAGTATATTAGTATGTCTTGAATTACTAATGCTATGCTTGTGATACATAAATGATGCATTGATGCTTTGTTCTCATGTTAATATGTTACTGATTGCTTGTTTTCACTATTTTAGAAAAATGGAAAGTAATTCTAGTGCTAGTTTGAATGTTTGAACGCTACGTTAACTTTTATCGCTTATCGCTTATCAATTGTCAATTGTTGTTGCTCTATTGCTTTGAACCTTTGATTGTTCAAAAATCAAGTATATATGTTATCTTTATAGTCTTGCAACCTTACTGATCAAGTGTGATCATGTTACTTCTTTCCCAGGTTTATGGAATTGTGATTTCTAAAAATGGTATTTATATGAACAATTGAACATATCGTGATTCATGAATTGACTACAAGAAGAATGAAGAGGCAAGGGTCATCTTTGAGAGGTACATATTCGAGTTTACTTTACACTTTACAATATTTCAGTTCGACAAGCATAAAGAAACATAAAAATAATACATATGTGTAATTTATTCTTATTATTTAAATATATATAATCGGTATTTTTAGGAAATTGACGCGGGATCAAATCCGTGTCCGTGCATCATAGGTTAATAGTGTTAGGTAGGTCCTAAAACATTCATTCGTTCGTTCTAGTTGGAACCGAGCAAGCGTAGCAGGATACAGACAAGAACCAAGATCCTCAACTAGCGAGTAATTTCTAGTTTCACTTTCACATATAAAATGGTAACAACCAATCAGACTAAAGTACTACTGCGTGAAAGTAATAAGCATTACAACGAGTTGTGGAATCACCGAATCAGCCATTCTTTGGTTCGTTGCGTCAAGGATGAAAAACCAGATAAACTACTAGGAGTGGGAGGAGCTTTTGTACTACCTTGACGCACTCGGCGTGGTCGGCGAGGTTGCGGTACTCCGGGTTGGCCTTGGATCCGCCCGCGTAGCCTACGGAGGTGCGGATCACGCCATGGAGGCACCCGAACGCGGCCTCCGACCGCCAGAAGCTGCCCAGTGCGAACACCGCCGTGGCCGACGCCCCGCCCGGCACTGGGAGGCGTGCGGCCGAGGACGCCGCGACGAGGATGACGAGCACCCCTAGGAAGGCGGCGGCGGATGCGCCGCGGGCCATCGCGTCGGTCGGAGTCGCCGCGGAGATCGGGATCGGAGGAGGGCGACCTACCGGTGGGTTGCTTGCTTGGTTGGTCTGCGACTATTCGAGGCGAGTGATGATTAGCGAGCGAGGAGAGGAGTGCGAGTGTGCGTCGTCGAAGTGGGTCGTCCGGCCCATAACGACCCACTTATGTGGGCCCATTGATGGGCTCTAAAAGCTACATTTGGGCCCTCAAAATGGAGGCATTTTGGACTCCAAATGAGAAAGTGAGAGTGGCGTGCCGGCGGCCACCGGGAGGAGCCACCGGCGGTCGTGTTCGTCGGCGGCGGCGGCGTTGGTGTGGTACTAAAATACTGATACATGTAACATCAGGGTTGAACCTGCATATGGTACTAAGTTACTATGGTCTATGGTGCAATGATCCAAATGAATGAGCAATCAGTAGCCAAGACATGATAACTGACAGCAAAAGCATTCCCATCTACGCAGAAACGGAAGTACTTCATTTAGTACTTCAAAACTTGTATAAAAATCTGTAAAACAAACGATCTGCAACCTCAACACCTTTGATCTATACCATACAATCAAAATTCATGCTTAGTTTGTATGGAGATCTTCGTGCACACAGCAATGCTCCTGGGGAATTACATGCTCTATGCTCTTGAGGAAATACACGCTCTATTCATTCCTCTCAATTCCCGGCACAGGAAACCATCTTCTGAACCACAGCTCCAGGCTACTACTTAGAATTCCTTGCCACATGTCAGAGACCGACAAGTCCTTCACTTCTCCTGATTGCAGAAGTTGGCTCCAATACCCATTTCATTGTTGCCACAGAGTTCTGCAGGAACGCCTTTTGGAAGCGATTCCAAAGTTCTTCCATCAACAGGAACCTGCACTGAAAGGGCACGCTGAGTTACAAATTGAAGGATTGGCATAGTATATGCCAAACATCTTAGCAGAACTTCCAATCATCCAAGAAGCAATGTATTTGCAAGTTTGCGTGGATTTCATAGTAAAGCCGAGTCATGATCAAATTAATTAGAGAGGGATAACAAAAATTCATTAGAGGAGATTGACGCTAACCTGAAGCAGGGCAACACTGTTATTACTTCTACCCTTTTAAGTTACTTGTACTTTTATTCTGAAGTTAACGAATAAAAACCTAGAGAAATTATCATTCATGTTACTTGATTCACCAAGGAGTTACAAACGTACAAATGTACGAGGTCTAGATATGTGTGATCTAATTTTCTTGTACAGCAAATCTTGATATTGTACTACAATTACAGCAACTTATAAAACTGAAAACATATGTACAATTGCTCAAAGTATCCATCATCTATGTAAGCAATCTAAATAAAGGAACTTTTTTGGAGATGTAAACAAAGGAACTAATAGAATAGACCAGAGCAAACTTCAAACTGGTAAAGAACATACCCTGGGAAAGCGGGTTTCGTCAAACATGGCAAAGCCGCGACCAGTGAACCAGAGAAATAAGACCCAAGAATCAGACATAAAGGTCGAGACTTCTGCAATGTCCTGGACAGTCAACCAGCTTGGAGAAGATGTTGCCATTGCAAAGAATACTCTGAACAGAGAAGACGCCGGGTGCTTGCTAGTAATGCTCCAAAAGATGAGGGCCATTTTGGACTGAGGCCTAATGCCATGGCATGGAGCTCATAAGGCAACACTTACACAATAGGTCTAAACTCTAGAAGGTAGGCAGTTCTCAGATATGCAGCAAGATACTTTGTTGGACTAAATCCTGGAAATTTAACTGAACATACTTCAGATTATACTTAAATAGACACTAGCTCCTCATTAATAAGCATATGGTCCCGGGGAACAGTACCAGCCATCCTCATCATGTGATGAATATCTTGCAGCAAACCATTGATCAAGTCAGACTCACTGTAGGACTTATCACATGATACGAATACATGAACCTTATTTGCCACCTCGATCCAACTACATCCTGGCTGTTTCTTTAGTCCTCGATCATTCATCTCCGCCCTAATCTTTGCTGCTTCTTTCCACTTACCAGCAGAAGCATAAATGTTAGACAGGAGAGTATAAGTTCCAGCATTATCAGGTTCTGCTTCTAATAGATTTCTAGCTGCCAAATCACCAATACTTTCATTTCCATGTGCGTTACACCCACCTAGAAGGGCACTCCAAACAGTACATGATGTAGGCTTAATCTTCAGCCAGTGAATTAATCTTTTCGCATCATCAAGTCGTCCAGCTCGGCTACAAAGATCAATCAAGCAAGTGTAATGCTCATCCCGCACTACAATGGACCTATCTTTTACCATGGATTCAAAGATCTTAAGCCCTTCATCGACCAAACCAGAGTGGCTACACGCTGAGAGTAAACCCACATAGGTGACATCATTAGGGTTATACCCATTTTCTTGCATCTTTTTGTACAAACATATAGCTTCTATGCCAACCCCATGATGTGCATATGCTGCAATCATCCCATTCCAAGAGATTAAATCCTTCTCCCTGGAGAGATCAAACACCTTTCTTGCCAATCTAATTTCGCCACACTTGGCATATAAATTCATCAGGCTTGAGTTGACAAAAGTATCAAACTGAAATGATGTTTTGCATATCATCTGATGCACCTGCTGCCCTTCGCTGAGTGCGGCAAAATTGCTGCACGCATCAACAACACCCAAAAACGTCACTTGATTTGGTCTGATTCCCTCGACAAGCATACCATTAAATAATCCTAGTGCCATTTCGCTCTGCATGCCTTGCAAGTAACCATTCATCATAGTAGTCCAAGTGACTACATTCCTTTTAGGCGTCTCATCAAAGAGTTCCTGTGCCTTCTTCAAATCTTTGTTCTGGATAAAACCAGTGATCATGATGTTCCAAGAAGCAACATCCCTCACGGGCATCCTCACAAACAAATCAAGAGCTTCACCAATCCTGTGGTTCCGTGCGTACCCGGAGATCATAGCATTCCAAGAAACAACATTCCTCTCTGGCATGCCATCAAACAACACTCTAGCCTCATCAACACTTCCATTCCGTGCAACGCCAGCAACCATTGTCGTCCATGACATCACATCCCTCTCTGGCATTCTCTCAAACAGCTTACGCGCTTTATCCATGCTCCCTGATCGTGCCAGCGCAGCCAGAAGAATGTTCCAAGAACCGGCGTCCCTCACCGGCATGCTATTGAACAGCGCGCAAGCATCGCCAACGCGGCCCGCCGCGGTATACGCCTCCAGCATCGTGTTCCAAGAGACAACGTTCCTCTCCGGCATCCGTTCGAACAGCGCCTCGGCCTCCTCGACGCGGCGCGCGCGCGCGTAGCCGGAGAGGAGCGCCGTCCAGGTGACCACGTTCCGGCGCGCGTCGGGGCGTTCGAACAGCGCCTGTGCGTCGCGTAGCATGCCTTGGCGCGCGTACGCCGCGACCAGCGCCGTCCAGGACACCACGTCCCGGTCGGGCGTTCCGTCGAACAGCCTGTGGGCGTCGGTGACACGCCCAGCTGCCACCAGCTCCGCGATGCGGCGGTTCGGGTCCTGCACATGATTGATCTCGGCGGCGGCGGCGGCGGTGCTGTAATATACGGAGGCGGCAAAGCGGAGCCGCGGCGAGCAGAGGCGGCGCAGCGCGACCGAAACTACCACCATACTAGAAGACGAAGCGACTCCTGCGACTCCCGGTGTATTTCTTCTTTCCACGGAAGCTTCAGATCCTGACCGTCCAATCCTGCGATGGACGGGTAGGATCAGCACTGGCTATCAGAGTCCGATGCGAGGCTTGCTTCGTACAGGTAGTGGCCAAACGGGCCGCCCGGGCGGGCCCAGGGTGCTGACAGGCACGGTACACCAGTACCTCGCTCAATTAGATTTTTTTAAAAAAAATTAGAAAATGTATAAAATTTAAAAATACTTATGAAAATTGTAAAAAATAAGACAAATGTATTTAAAATGTAATAAGAAGTTTTATTAATGTTTACATGACTGCCTCGATAAAACATTTGCCAAATAAAGAATTCAACATGAGAAAACACTGACAAATGAAAGCGAGTACAGCCTATAGCTCTGCATACATCAATGTTCTAAGTGTTGTTGTCTATATACAGATTTTTGAACACATCCGACAACTCTGGACTTTCTACAGAGTGTTGTGTTTGTGCATCAGCTTGTTCCCAGTCCCTTCACAGTCAGAAGTATCTCTACCATTTCACTCGTGGGGATTGTTCTTCTTTCTTCCAATATTCTTCTTGAAAAACTGAAAGCGGGTTTGGAGGAAATCGTCAATGCAAAAACAGTTAACACATCACGTGCAAATATGGATAACACTTGATATGCTAACTTATGGCTATGCCACCATTGCAAAAATTCGAAAAATTATGAGTTGAAATCCACCATATCGCTATCTAGATAAGTGGATAGTTCTCCACTCCTTGGGTGCGATGTTGATCTTGATTGAGAATGTGTCAATGTAGAACTCCTGGACCTAAAGGAAGAACCTGCACCTTAGATCTTACCCTACAAATTTGTCTTGTTACCTGAGGTGGGTGGTAGTGGTGGTCATTGCAGACGAACTCCCTTAAACTTATTTTCATATCTTTGAAAAACATCGATAAATCTAGAACAAACATCTTCAAAATAGTTAGAACAATATATACCTATAGCATCACTAAGAAGATAAAAACATTAACAAATCCTTTAATTTGAGCTTTAGAATCTAAAATAAATGCAAATGGATATAAGAAAGAGATTTCTCACCAATATTCGAGTATTTTATTTTCATAGCAATAATAGCCTATTGTAAAACTATGTTATTTTCATATATCTTCAACTGAGTAGCAATATGTAGAATACTATACACAATTATAAGAGATGTTGGATAATACACAGTAGACAGAGCAACAATGGCTTCATAATTTTTTTTCCCAAAAAATGAAGTATCTTCTCACCAACCAACCAATACTGCTCAGTCAATGGTACACTACCATTAGTGCTTTGATAGTGCATTTGAATAAAAACAGAATAAGGCTCTTATATTGTAAAAGACTTTTAAACACCAAGTAAGTAGAGTTCCATCTTAGCAACATGTTCAAACCAAATTTTATTGGATGTATACCTATTGCACTGCAGAAGTTCTTATATATTGCTATTCTAATGTTATAATTATTTAAGAAAGATATCGTATCACGGAAAGCTTTAATGTACGAACTCAACCTCTTCAAACCATATTTTACTATAAGTTTAATAATATGACAAGTGCATCACTGATGCAGTAAGAAGGAATTACCATATGTACTCAACATCAGAGTAAGAATATCCATTTCTCTAGAGTTTGAAGCGGCATTATCTACAATAATTGAGAATATTTTGTTTGTAAGACCAAAGTCTTTCATAACTTTGATAATACAGTTTGCAATATTCTCACCTGTGTGTGCTACACTGCTACATCAATTAATTTGAAACCTATAATTATTTTCTCTATTTCTTGGTTGTCATTAATATAATGAGCAACTACATTAAGATAATCCTTCCAAGCCCAACCACTCTATATGACCGAGATCAGGGCCACTGAAAATATACACATACTAAATAGTTCACTTAATTTATCACGACGTTTATTATAGTATTTAATTGGATCCCTAGTTGTTGTATGTCTAGAGTGGAGTAATTATGTAAGTTTCGAAAGTTGTAAACTCATCAAAGCCTAAAAGTAAATCATCAAAAGCAATTAAACGATAAAGAGATTGATGGACTACCTCAAGATTGTAGTCCCAGCTACGTACCGTACTGTCAGGGTTGTACTGCAGCTGCGTCTGCATCATCGCCAATTCTTGCTTAGCCTTGCATCTTGCAGCATGTCTAAGCAAGTGCCCGTTCCACCTTTAGACTTTGCAGATAATTCATAATAATAAATCTTATAAAGAACATATGGTACCTAACTCCTTATGCGTCTTCCTTGGTTGTCCTATCAAAATTCTTTTAGACCCCGATGTACTCATCCTGGACCTCTTTGCTCCGGTGGTTGTCGATAAAGATGTTGTCGTAGAGCCCGATGACGGTACTCTTCATTGCCCTTTCGGTAATAACTCCGGTTGGTTTGAGGCATCGACATTCTCGAAAGGTGCAATATTCTCCGGTGAAATTATGTAATCATCAAGAGCAAAACTATCATAATTTCCCATAATGAAAACTGTAAAATCGAAACATACACTATTATTTTTTTAATCTTAGTATAACAAATAATAACTATAAAAATATGCAAAAAAAGTATTGTACCTCTGTTGCTGACTTTGTTGCTGGAATTTGAATTTTCTAAGATTTGGCATAACATATTTTTTGAATTTTGCCAATTATTTCACAAGGAATCTAATTTTGTACAATAAAATTCATAAGAGAGATTGAGAAATGGAAGGGTGCTAAATGAGGGGGTATGATGGCTATTTACCGGAACTTGTTTGGATTCTTTGGATTTTTTAAAACTATTTTTAAACTCCGTAATAGCAAAAAAAGACCATATTTATATAAAAATAGACCATTAGCCGGGCCAAACGGGCCTTAATCGAGATGGCATGTCATGCTGGGCACGAGTGCATGACCCATCGTGTCGACACGGGCTAAACGATCATAAACGTGGACGACACAATGACATGCCGGCCGAGCACACCTCCTCTCCCCTTATCCCGGCCCCACACTGCCGCACCCTGCCATCATCGTGCCAACGTCTTGCTGGGCTGTCAGGCTGTGCTGTGCTCGGACCGTGCCTAGCTTGGCACTGAATTGTACGTGTCGTGCCGTGTTAGCCCACTGGATCGGGATACAGACCCAAACACAACACGAATCACCGTACCTTCCCGACCTAGCTATAGTGTAGATCAACAATATCATACTTCGGGTCAGCCAGATGGGCAATGGCCACCTCTATTCGCACGGCAAGCTAAGAGTCTCCCATTAAAAAGGAACCAAACCTTCAGGGCGAATCGAAACCACTGAACTGAAGCACGGAGAGGGAGCGGGATTGGGAGAGTGGCAGTGGGGCCACACGCCAGCCCAGAGCCGCCGCCGCTACCATGGCTGCATCCTCCGCCTCGGGCTCCGGCGACGCCGACCCGATGGTGCTCGTCCAGGGGTACAACGCCGAGGAGCTCGCCATCGCCGGCGAGTTCCTCACCACCTGGCTCCCCTTCCTCTCCGCCGGCCTCTGCCCCTCCTGCGTCGACTCCCTCCGCAGCCGCGTCTCCTCCCTCCTCCTGCAAGGTAACTGCCGTGGCTAGTGTGTTGCGTACACCCATATTAGGGTTTCTTTAGTACTCGCGTCTTACATCCACCCAACTCTCGCAGCGGGCGAATCACCGACGCCGCCGTCGTTGCCGCAGATCGATCAAATTGAGCCCTCGGGGTGGGACTCGGATCCGGCTCCCTCGCAGCATGTGCCGTTCGATCCGATCGGGTGGGACTCGGATCCGCCGCCACCGCAGCAGCAGCAGCCGCAACCGAAGCCGGTGGAGAAGCCGCGGATGTCGTGGGCGGACATGGCGCAGGAGGACGAGCTCGCCGCCGCGGCGGAGGAGGACGCTGCGGCCGCTGCGGCTGATGACGGGGAGGAGGGGAACGAGGCGGGGAGGCCGAGGGCGCAGCTCACGAGGGAGCAGCGGGAGCAGAGGCGATTCCGGAACGTGCTGCGGAGGAAGGATTTCATGTGCTTCGAGAGGGTCAATGGTCGGCTCATCAACATCCTTGCAGGTCTAGAGCTTCACACCGGCGTGTTCAGCTCGGCTGAGCAGCGACGAATTGTTGAATACGTGTACGACCTCCAGGAGATGGGCAAGCGCGGGGAGCTTGGAGGTGAGGCTTACACTGACTCCATGGAGATTCGATGTTGGCTTTTGGCGTGGTGTGTGGTAGAGAAATTTTGGGTTGAATTGGCTAGATTTTTAGATGATGTTTCGAGGTAAGAGAAATATTTGCTTGTAGGTGCGGAGAAAGGTCATGTCTAGGTCAGGAGGCAAGGTTTTTTAGCTGAATTGGATGTGAAGCTTTTCAAGCTTTTGTATCATGGCGGCTACTAACGCTACTTTGGGGAGAGTGCTTGTTTTGAGTTGAAGTCTGTGACTCTTAATTAGGTTTTCAGGTCAAGTTACGCTGGTCTATATGACTACGTTAGTTCTGCTATGTAGAACATTTTGCTTAATGTTGGCATGCAAAGAAACGAAGGCCAAAGAATAAGCAGAACATGTCTTTTGTGGGCTATGACTTTTAGGTTTAGCGTTATGTTATATTGTATGTGATTTTCACCAAAGAATAAAGATAGAAACTTTTGTTGTAATTACTTAGTAGATCATAGATCTACCAATGAAAAGTAGCAGATTTAGCTTTTGTCAATGTAAGCAATCAAGTTTGACGAAGATAAATTCGGTATTTGGTAAGGCATGGCCATCATGGGCGTAAGCAATCATGGATTAAAATACCACAATTTACATATTACCATAGATGGTCAACTCTAGACTCTACAGTGTTCTAAAAAGCGCTAGGTGCTAGAGGGGCGGTGGCGGGGTGGCGCCCAGCGCCTAGTTGCTGATTAGCAGGCTAGGCGGCTGCCTAGGCAGGAAAAATGGGTGAGGCGGAAGGGTGACGCCTAGCACTTAGGTGCCGATTAGGCGGGCTAGGCAGCCGCCTTTTAGAACGGTGAGGCTCTAGAGGACCGGAAGTATCTCCCAGAGCTATATTGTCACGGCGACAAGGCGAGGTGAGGCGCTCCGGAGGCACCTAGGCGATGATTAGACAATGGCAGGAAAAATAGGAAAATACGATAGTATCCTGAACAATGATCAGCAGTATCCTCCGCCTAGACGCTTAATCCTCCACCTGGACACCTAATCCTCCCGCCTAGACGTCTAATCCTCCGCCTGGACACCTAATCCTCCGCCTGGCTCGCCTAACTGCTAACGACCTAGGCGATGACCCCTGGCGTCCACCCTGGAGCGCCAGGACGCCTTGGCGTCGCCTAGCCTAGTGGATAAATTATGTGCAAAACATTTTCCTTTGTCTTCTGCTACCTATCTATTAATTTTGCACAGATGCTTCTAATATAATGATATTTATCCATGGCATGTTAGTATCAGTATCATTTGGACATTTATGGTATTCTCTGTAAATTTGTTTGGTTTCTTTGTTTCTATGCTTTTACATTAACTAGTGATATTTTACATAAACATCTGCAAGCATGAATAACACAGCAAACATGCATGACTTACTGTGTTTCTTACAATGTTGCATCCCGTGATAACCATGACTGAAGGAAGTCAAGGAACCATGATATGTAGAATGGGTTGTCCTCACATTTGTTTCTTATAATCTTGAAATCTACTTTCTTCTTTGTATATAAAAAAGGTTGGAATTTTCTCTATTTACTGAAACCACTCATAAATGGATCAGATATGTAGAATGGGCCCCTTTAAAAAGGAAAGATACGTAGAATGGGTTCTCCTCACCACTGTTTAATTGCAACAGGCCATTTTAGTATAACTTATTCCTTGAATCACTCAAGCCCTATATGGGTCACCATAGGCCCTTAGCTCTAAATATAATTTCCGTCCTTCATCGTGCGAACTCTAGCCTCTGTTGACAAGGCTAGCTCGCTTACTGCTATTCAAGGTACTTACATACCAAAGTTGATAACTTTTGTAGCTCACATGCATGTGCCAAGAACCATACAATATGCTATCAAAGGCTAACTATATGTTTGCAAGCTTTGAGAAGTATATTATAATTCTTAATATTAGCCAAGATTGAGGATGTATGTGATGAATGCAACTTTAAATCAGTTTGTATTGGTTTCATTTGCTCCTTACTAGGGTGGGGATGAGTTTATCCAATTTTATCAAATCAGTACAGTTTCAACTTTGATTAAAAGGAAAGAAAATGTGAAGAAAAATCAATTAGCCGTCTAACTGTAGTGATACAATGCTCATAAAGTTGTTTTCTTCTGTTGATGTTCAAATGTTATTATACATGTAAATGTTCTCGGACCCATAGCTGCATTTGTTGATCTGTCATGTTTAGTTTTATATTTTTCTATGGTTAAATCTGAGCACAATTTTTCCCTTGCCAGATCGTACATATACAGAGCCCCAAAAATGGATGCGTGGTAAAGGGCGGGTAACAATCCAATTTGGATGCTGTTATAATTATGCTACGGTACTTACCTTGTTTAAGCTTCTTAGTTCCATCATCTTGTAAATTACATTTAAGTATTGATTAAACCCATCTGTAAATATATCTCAAAGTGAAATCTGTCTTGGCAGGATAAGAATGGAAATCCACCAGGCATTATTCGAACTGTTGCTTCTGATCCGATACCTGACCTATTTAAGGTCATGGTTAAGAGATTGGTACGGTGGAATGTTCTTCCTGCGGATTGTATACCAGACAGTTGCATTGTCAATATATATGACCCTGGAGATTGCATCCCACCACATATAGACAGCCATGATTTTGTTCGGCCATTTTGTACTGTCTCATTCCTCAGCGAGTGCAACATACTTTTTGGATCTAGTCTGAAAGTCGCTGGCCCTGGAGAATTTACCGGTTCAATTGCAATTCCTCTGCCTTTCGGGTATGTTGGTTATCTTCTCGTGCATTCTCTCTATGCTAATAGATTACTTGTTGTAGTTAGTTGACTTGGCTATCTACTGTATGGATAGTTTGCCAATTGATTCTATTTCTTCAGATTTCAAACTTGTGAGTACATATTAATTCAAATATTGTGTGCCTCATTTGATTTTTGTAAATGATATTGCTGCATTGTATAGTGATTTGCTAAATTTCTCTCCTTTGATGCGATTTTTTTTTTGCTGGAAAGGGCTATTTTCTAATTATTCATTTTTATGTTATCTTGTTTTCATTCTTCTCACCATAGTGTCATGAATTTTACATATTTTGTGCAGTGGTCTCTATAATTGTTCAGTGGTACAATTTATAAACACTAGTATTCATGTCTTGTAATATCATTCAGTTTTATTCTGCATTTATTTGGTTCTCTTACTAAATGCAAACGCTCACAGATCTGTGCTTGTGCTAAATGGCAATGGTGCTGATGTAGCAAAGCATTGTGTTCCAGCAGTCCCATCCAAAAGGTTGTAATAGTCTGTTTTATTGTCTTTAAGAATTCAATCCCTTCGCCTGTTTGACATTCGAATTCTGATGCACAACTTATTATCAAAACACAGGATATCCATTACCTTCAGAAAAATGGATCCAGTGAAGCGTCCATTCAGTTTTAAAGATGATCCGGAACTGGTTAACATTACTCCTCTAGAAGCAGCTGTACAAGAAACTGGCAGATCCTCAGATGAAGGCAAGGGCAAGCAGCCTGATGTACACATTAGGAATCTGAGCAAAACATCCAGAAGCAAGAGATCTAAAGGAAGAACATCTGCTGGAAAAGCTGGATTGGGCATTCTTGGAGACGAACCTCCTCAACATGCACAAGCCCCTGTCACAGATAATTTGCCACAGCTAAGCTTGCATGGCCATCCTACTATCTCTAGTGCAAGTGCTCAGAGAGAAAGAGACTCTGTTGGGAGGTCGAGAGAATCAAGATATCAACGGGATTCGCCTGGTATGCAACCTCAGATGGATGAAATCAGAGAGCAAGCTAATTGGGCACAAGAACGGAGGTATGGTAATGGCATGCATTTCATTGAAGATGGTGTAGAATCTCGGGATAGGAGGCAGCGAATGGAGCATAGGCAGATATTGACGATAAACCGCACGATCCATGATATGGATTCCCTTTCAATCGGGAGCCATGACTCAGGTCACACTGTCGATCAGCCTCGTGTAAGCATACGGACCATTTATAACAAACCGAGGAGAACTAGGGTAAACATGGATGAGTAAGCCATACTGCTCATGTCTGTCCTCGAGTCCGTACTTCTTGTTGGAAAGCCTGATTGATATCTGGAAGGATACTTAGGCTGTACATTCCAGGAGCTGTTGCTACGATGATAACACTAGAAGATATAACTTACCTTTTCTTATTAGACATGTATTGAAATTAGACAAGAAATTTATCGGCAAGATAGGCAGGCGCCTACTCATGTGTAGATAAGAGTTGTTTTGCAATGCTGTAATTATGACTTAATGTGGATGCTGCATTGGTGATTGATGACTGCTCAATAATTTGATTCAAAGGTGGCCAAAACATATGGATTCCATCTCCTTCTGCATTGGCATAATTTTACTTGCGGCCTGTGTGATTGTTATTGCACCGCGTTCGTCATTACTGCAACTACTGGGTTGCGTTTGATGCTCCCGTTAATCGGTGGCATCTGGGATTTGCAAAAAGAAATTTCCCGATGTGGAGAACGGATAATCTGCCGCTTGGTGATGCGGGGTATCGATCCCCGTACCTCTCGCATGCTAAGCGAGCGCTCTACCATCTGAGCTACATCCCCTTGCCTGTTTTTAGTAAAATATAAGACTATATGTAGCTGGGGTTGCTGAGTACTTCCGCACTGTACTATATGCATCTCTTTCTACTCTTGTTGCATAGACAAGAAGTTTTTACAGCGAGTTAACAACTAAACAACCAGTAATGCCGCTCTACTACTAAAAAGAAGGAGTTGGTAACGGTCGTCCGTCCTCCACACGATGTGAGCCATTGGATCCATCTTTCAAGGTGCGACGTGAGTCATAGGATCTTCTCGCGTCGTTCCACCCACGTACGAGCAAAATTCGCGAAACCACCGCCTGAACCATCCGCGCCGCTCTCCCTCCCCCCCTCCCTTCTGCGGTTACCACTCCCGAGTCTCGTCTCTCTCGCCTCACTGCCTCTCCTCTCTTCCATCTCGCCGCCTCCGCAACTATCCACGACGCCCTCCCTCCTTCACCTCGCCGCGCCGCGCTATATTTTGGGGCACATGCGTGCGTCTTTCGTCCCCCAACCACCGCCATTCCATCCGTTCGTTAACGCTTAGGCCGCGCCTACGCTGCATGAGGAGAGGAAGGAGCAACCACCTCCGCAACTGGAGCGAGGAGGAGGAGGAGGAGGAGGATGCTCGGGATTAGGCCGCAGATGCCGTGGTCGGCGGCACCGGCCGAGCCGCTGTGAGACGTCGCGGCGGCCGTGGTGGCGGCGGCGGGGATGGACGCCGACGGCGGTGGATGGCGAGGCGTTCGAGGAGCCGCGCGCGGATGAGGCCGATGGTGGGGCGCTCCGACTCGCGACCTTCGGCGACACTGTGCGCTCGTCTCGTGCTCTTCAGCTGCCTCGGCATAGCCTTCAAGTTCACTGAGATCGAGGAATTTTTTAGTACATCGCCAAGGTGAGCACCTCTCCGTCCCGCTTGCCGCCGATCTCGCTTTTTTGATCGTTTGCTTCGCTCGTGCCATTTCTTGGATCTTTGGGACAAAGTTTCAAGATTTCACGATGACGAGATAAAATCGTATGCGACGCCGTGATTTACATGTAATTTTGCGTTTGACTTTGATTAAATCTTGCTGCTTGCAACCGTGTCCGCATTGGATCTTGTAGCGTCCACCGCCATCGTTTCGAACTGGGATATTCTTTCCCGTTTTGTAGCGTTCACTGTTTTTCATGGTTGTCCTCGTCTTGTTTTGATGTGTAATCCACATTGCGGATCATCTACGAGCTCTTACAAATTGGAATTCGGCATTTACGCATTCGAGCTTGAAATCATTTACGGTAGAATTGCTCTAAGCGGGAAGAAGAATGGCGTTTTAGCTAGCGACTTCATTGCTTAAATTGGTTTTCTTCATGCTATTTTAATGCATTGGACATTTCCAATCATGTATGAACCGCTTCAAATCATCGGCCTGATTGGGCCATTATCATTTGCAGGGGTGATTTTGGTGTGGTCGATTTAGAGCGATATATGAGCCCCCTTGGAAGAGCCTGGCAAGGTCATATGATGCCTTCCCGTGATGAAAGGTGGTTATGCAGGTTTCTTGTCAACAAGCTATGCTTCGCCTTGTGGTACTCCTCATTGTGCCGATTGTTGTCTTCTTACTGGAAGGTGCACCAGTTCTCACAATCTTCAGCACAACACCGGAGCAATTGAAAGTTTTCTCCCAAGGTATATCCCTCTGAAATCTAGATGCTCTGCATCAGACTTGTTACTTTGGTTACCTGCGAGGATCTACTCTACGCTATGTTCTTGACTTGTTTGCATGCCCTTTCAACATCGGGTTTCCTCTGGCGGGAGCAGGAGCATCTTGGAGATAATGTATCAGCTCTAGATGGGCCTGCAGGTTCAGCTTATAAGGACCACACTCACAAGAGTACTGCCAGACGGAACAAAGGTACTTGCTTGTGCGATATGCTACTTAGTACATTATTGTTTTTGTCATTTGCCCACTGCTGCTTCATGCTTGTTTGTTCACCTCAAGCATTGGAGGGCTATTCCTAATAACACAATTGTTTCCAAACATGAGATTTAGCAGTTTGTGTACACAACTTATGCATTGATGCCTAAAGATAATTTTCATTTGCCTAATAGAATGTTATTGTTACTTCATAGACTGTAACTATGCAAAGGGGAAGTGGGTAGCAGATGAGAAGCTGCCACTCTATTCTGGTAATGAGTGCAAGCAATGGTTGTCGAAAATGTGGGCTTGTCAAATGATGCAACGCACAGATTTCTCCTATGAGAGTTACCGGTGGCAGCCACATGGATGTGAGATGCCTAAGTTCTCGTGGCCTAACTTTTGAAAAGGTATTTTGCTTCCATTCTTGCTATGCATCTCCGCATGAGACTAGACTTCTTCTAACATATTGTGAGGCTTACGAGGATGAGGCATAAAACTCTTGCATTTGTGGGTGATTCACTTGGTAAAGCAGCAATTTCAATCCATGATGTGTATAACGGCAGTGGTAAATACAACCGGATGTCAAAGATGTTGGATGGAAATATGGCCTTGTTAAAGCCTCGGTGCTCTAAGACACGATGGATGGGCTTATCAATTTCCTAGCACTAACACCACTATCCTTTTCTCTGGTGCAAGTCTATCTCGAATTGGAGCCTTTGAACACGACAAATTCGGTGACTAGCTATGCATTGCATCTTGATTGGCGGTTGCATTCTTGAAGAAGTATCTCCATAGTTTTGATGTCCTCGTACTTAACACGAGTTATCACCGAACAGAGGAAATTTAATGGAAATCATTGGGAATTGTACGATGGGAAGCTCAGAGGCAAAGGTAGACTTGCGATCTCAACGTGCAAAAATCTTACATTGTACAACATTGCGGATGGGTGGATTCAGAACTTGTCGTCATCCTCGGATGAAAGTTTTCCGAGGACAATGTCACCAAGGCATTTTTAAATGGCGATGGAACACGGGGAAGCTGTGGTAATACCATTCCCTTGTCTAATGGAAGTGAGGACTTTGATCATTTTAAGTGACTTACCTACAAAGCGTGTTGTGAATGGAACTCGGGTTAAACTTTTGATATTCTGCTATCTCACAACTATGAGACGAGGGTATATCTCAAATTATAGTTTCAAAGCTTCAACAGCATCCATGATTGCTTGCACTGGCGCCTTCGATATACGGATATGTGGAACAAGCTCCTCTTTGCATGATTTAGTACCAGATATACTACACTACGTAAGGAGATTTCCGAGAGCCCCAAGGGTCTCCTCTTCTGCATGTGCCACTGTCTGGGGTGACCAGCTATGTTCTACTATAGCAGTATATTTATGGAATTTTGGTTATCCATCGTGAGGTCATTAATAGTGTCAAGATTATTGCATTGCTTTCCAGAAATGATTTTACAGTTTGGTTCATATTCCTAACTTGCTCAAATCAGATATGGAATTAGCTGCTACAGAGCCCTATAGAGTGATCCCAAGGCACGTCGAATTTTTTTCTTTGTCTTTACACTGAAATGCAACCACAGTCCATAATTTACCATGTGCAGCATATATTCTTTAGAAATGTTCATACAAGTTGATTTTAGTGCTATATGCTCTTTAGTTAAAAAGTGGAACTTTTCATTGATGTATGTGTCCTCAAAACTTATATGTATAGCATTGCAAAAGATGATAGTAGACTTGATATTCCATGCATCACATAACCACATCCTCATCAGGGCAGCCAAGTCATACGACACGCTGAACGACATCCTCAACAAGGATGTCGAGAACGACTCCGTCAAGAAGCAGGGCAATCACTCCCGAAACCTGCGCAGGTTCCGGCTGGGCCTCGGCCTCATCAAGGCTCTCTTCGAATTGTTCCTCTCCACCGAGTACATTTCGTTTCACCAAAACACAACATCTCTTCTTTGCAATTCGAAGCATTCAGGCATTTCAGGCCAGTTAGGCAGGTTGTCTATAGAATTAAGTCGTCAATTTGTTCCGTGCCTTTTGTTCTCCTCTGCGACAACAAATGTTTGACCCAAAAATGGTCGTATTTTTTTTATAAAATTATTCATCAATTGGTGCTCATAAGACATTGCATAGTATAATTGTCCAGTGTCGACTAGCACCATTATTGATAGCCAATTGTGTCATGACCATTTATATGAGCGTAGTCATGTGAACTGTTAGTCATCACGATTGCATGCAAATTCCTTCCACGAAATGCTTTATGAAAATGTTAGTACACTATCTTGGATGCTCAAAGCACCTTCTCACTTTGTACGAGTTATGCAGGAAGTATGATTTTTAGTCTGTCTTAGTTTGGTGGCACACCAATATCTAATGTTAAACTCATTTTCATTACATAATCTTATCCTTTATCTGTTTTGATCATTTTCAAATTGCGGCTAGATTATGTGTTATGCTTTTGACATTCATTGTCTTGATGTATTCAGTGCTTGAGATTCTTGGTCAAGTGAACTCATGGGTAGAGAAAGTCACATCAGTCTCATCAAAGAACTTCTCCCTCCAGGGTTTGTTGACCATACTACTAGGCTGGTTCTTGGTAATGCACTTTATTTTAAAGGAGCTTGGAGTGAGAAGTTTGATGCATCCCCAAGTTCAAGATATCATTTGGATTTGAAGCATACGATCTGCTCAAAGGTTTGGGGCTCCAGTGCCATTCGGTCTGAAGGCATCTTTCAGAGATGGTCGACTCACCGGTGGGACAGAGCCTGTATGTTTCATCTATTTTCAATTGCTAGGGTTTGAACAGTTGATCATGCCACCCGTGCAATAAATCTGATAAATGTTTCAACTTTTGAATTATGGCTTGCTTGATGTATGTAAGGTTTTGGAATGACAAGAGTCCAGGATTGCTATGGAGTAATGTGCTTCCAGGCTGCTTGATACATGAGGATTGCATGCATGGTTTTTTAGTCATCTGAATATGTTTGAAGGTACTAATTGCCTGTTTTTGCCATCTGAATGTGTTTGACATACTAAATTTATTTTGCATGATTGTTTAGTTAAATCTGCAGCAAGAAAACCTTCTTAGCTCTGCTGTAAAATATGGAAGTTTTAATTTATGAATGGCAATAGGGAGATTGGTGAGCTGCAACAATATATTGACATACTAAATTTATTTTGCATAGTTGTTTAATCAAATATGCGCAAGAAAACCTTCTTAGCTCTGCTGTAAGACATAGAAGTTTTAACTTATGAATGGCAATAGAGAGATTGGTGAGGTGCAACAATATATTCTATGCAAAAAATTGATTTTTCGTTGCAACGCACGGGCACATGACTAGTAGTAATTGACTAATGGGTTTAGTGGGTAGTACGACGATTCACGTGAAAACCTCGCAAAAAAAATCGCGTCAAAGAACAATAGGGTAAAACAGTTTTTTGCTGAATGGACATGTTCTTTATTTGTAATAGAACGCATTCTTTATTTGTAATAGCAAAGCTAATCCTTGCTCGTATGAAATTGTAAAAATGACACCACAACAAGTTAGGAAGGCTATGTACCGTGCTTCTAGTCCACCACGGAATTGACGTACCGCGGACTAGAACCACTGAAGAACGTACATATTTTTTTGTCCTTTAGTGATTAAGTACTGTCTTTTTAGTGATTACGTGCTTAATCATGCATGTAACCCTTCCTTTTGCGGTTCCAGTTCGCAATAGGTTCCTTCGCTGTTCCAGTCTATAGTACGTTCCTTCTGCGGTTTTGGTCTGTGGTACGTCAGTTCCGCAGATTAGGAGCATGATATGAGGCTTTCCTAACATGCTGCGGTGCTATTTTTGCAATTCCGTACGAGTAAGTAGCCTTTTGCTATTACAAATAAAAACGTGTCAATTCAGCCAAAAACTCGAGGTACAAGTACCCAAATTGATTTTGCCTAGCTGAATGTCAAGTTTAAAGTAATGCGAGGCCATTTCGTCGACATTGAAGTAGCTTAGAAATCAAATGCCCAAGGAATAAACATTCTGCATTCGTATATAGAAAGTTGGAAAGCACCTACAGTAGAGTGCCTTTTATTTTGCACTATTTAATTTGGGAGCTCTTTTACCATACACTCAATTTAATACGGATCGTCCATTCTTTTTCTATCTAATGGTTTAGATTAATTATACTACACCTGGTGGTATGAGTGGTAGAATTGTAAGAGAGGTAGAATTATAATTGCCCATGTGAGGAATCACATGTCACAGTAGTAATATTTTGAACCATAGTTAGAAAAGTCCATAAAACTATCATGAAAAATTATAAATACAAAAAATTCTATTATGTCCTTTACAAATCAATGACCATATTTGATTTATACTACTGGCCGTAAAATTTCTCTAATTTGGTTCATTAGATCGGATTTGAAGGTCTAGAAAAAGGTAAAATTAAATATATGCTACTCCAAAACGAGTCACTTCGAGATATGCCACTCAGAATCATAAAATTGGATATGTGCCACTATAAAACATACTTCTCTAATTTGGTTCATTAGATCGGCTCTTCTTCCTCCCTTCCCTATCTTGATGAACCCGAAGGTCCGATTGTTGGCCCGATCTTTCGATGAGAACGATAAGTTTTGAAGGTCTAGAAAAGGTAAAATTAAATATATGCTACTCCAAAATGAGCCACGATTCCTGCATACAGAAGAAGCACGCAAGAACAAGATTAAGCAATCTGAAATTGCAAATAGGAATTGAAATATTTGAATTGAATCATGAAATTGGATATGTGCCACTATAAAACATACTTGCTTTGATATATACCATCCTACGACACTTTTACCCTTTCTACGAGCTCTCCAGAAGGAATCTGAAGATGAGGCCTCCGTTGGAAAGAGGACGAAATAAGCCTTCTCTATCTCCTCCGTGTTTGGCTACTCCGACGCGTACCCCCATGCCTTCGTCGAGTAGACCAGCAATCCATCCTTGAACAATTATAAACTCCTTCATCGCATATCTGACGAGTAGACGCAGTAGGGATGGTTGTATCAATGGAAGGGATGTCCTCATCATATCTCCTCCGTGTTTGGCTACTCCGCGCGCACATCGTCGTCGAGCTGACCACCCACCTTGTCTCCGATGTCTAGCGGTCAAGCTCGGCGATGTCTAGCGGTCAAGCTCGGCCTTCGCGTGCTCCCGTGCCTCCGCCACCACTCCACCTTCTCCATCTCATCCGACATCTCCTTGGCGGCTTCCTTGCGGGCACCGGGCTTCTTCTTCAATGGTCTACGCTGGCGTTTGCGCGACTCGACATGCAACATCTCATGGCTATCTTGTCGAACTCGACCTCCGCATCGGCCTTGGCCTTCCTCGCAGCGGCCGATTTGGCCGGTGGTGGGGAAGGGAGGAAGAAGAAGAGCTCCTAGGAGAGGCGATCTCGTCGAGTTTGGCCTCCGCGGTAACCGATTTGGCCGGTGGTGGGGAAGGGCGGAAGAAGAAAAGCTCCTAGGAGGGGCGTAGATGCGGCGGATGTTGTCAACGGAGGAGGAGCGGGCTGGCGGCACGCGAAGGAGGCCAGCGGTGGGAAGGGAGGAAGAATAAGAGTCTAAGGTAAAGAAAACATGTTTTGTAATGGCATATATCCAATTTTAAAATTCTTGGTGACATATCTGAAGTGCCACGCTGTGGAGTGCCATAAATCCAATTCTGCCCCAGAAGAATCCCGCCGCGGTGCGCCAATCCGAGTCCGGCTCCCACACGTGCTTCCACCTCACGCCCGTCCGGTCGCCCTCGCCGCCTTCTCTATAAAACTACTAGACCAACACACGTACGTACACCCACGTTCGCCGCGCACTTCACACGGACACGAGACGAGACCTGTCGCAGAGACTCCCGAGTCACGTTGCAACCACCGGCAGTTTGGTTTCAGAATCAGCCATGACGATCTCCGGCGACGACGACCCGGTGCTCCTCTCGATGCCGCCGCCTCCTCCGCCGGTCGTCGCGTGCGGCTTCGTCCAGCCGGGCATGCTCCTGCCCCACCCCATGCACATGCACAGCATGCAGATGCAGCCGACGCCCGCCATCGCTGCGCACCTCGTGTTCCCCGGCCAAACGTTGCAGCCGCCGCCGCCGATGCCGGTCCACCCCGAGGAGTGCCGAGTCGAGATGCGGGACGTGTGGTCGATGAACCTCCGGGAGGAGCTCTTCCACATCCATAGCCTCCTGCCGAGCTACCCCGGCGTGTGCATCGACACGGAGTTCCCCGGCACGGTGCATGGCTCCGACACGCCGCGCCACCTCCGCACCCCGTGCGAGAGCTACGCCGTCGTCAAGAGGAACGTCGACGAGCTCCGCCTGCTCCAGCTCGGCCTCACCCTCTTCGGCTCCTCCGGCCGGTACCCCGTCGTCTGGCAGTTCAACTTCCGTGGCTTCGACGCCGACCGGGACCCCCACGCGGCCAGCTCCGTCACCATGCTCAGGTCCCAGGGGTTGAACTTCTTCATGCTCCGCGAGTTCGGCATCGACGCCCGCATCTTCGCCGCCGAGTTCTTCCGCTTCGGGCTTGGTTGCCGGGCCCTGACGTGGGCGGCGTTCTCGGGCTCCTACGACTTCGCGTACCTCGCCAAGGTGCTCGGCGGGGGCTGCCCGCTGCCGGAGACTCTGGAGGGGTTCTTGGCCCAGGTCCGCGGCCTGTTCGGGCCGGCGGTGCTCGACGTCAAGTACATTGCCAGGTTCTGCGGCGACATACGCGGGGGCCTGGAGCAGGTTGCGGCGGTGCTCGGCGTGAAGCGGGCCGCCGGCCGCGCACACAATGCTGGCTCGGACAGCCTCCTCACCTGCGATGTGCTGTGGGCGATGGTGGATCGTTTCTTCAAGCACGGCGACGTGCTCGTGCACGCCGGAGCGATACAAGACCTCGTGTAGTGCAGTGCAGTGTTGAGCTGTGGCATAGCTCGGCATGGCTTTCTGTAACAACTAACAACGATGTATAAAGAAACCTGAATATGTTTTGCCTGTCGTCCAACAAATATAGACAGGAGAACAGAAGACTATTGCAATTTCTGCTACTTAAAATAAGCATTTGGTGGTCGTCCGTCCTCCCCGTTCCTTTCTTCCACGCCGTGCGTCCACTACTCTTTACGCCGACATGTAGGCCAGATAACTAGTGGTTGCTGGCACCACCACCCGGTCACCCCTCCCACGTTTTTTTGGCAACTCCTGCAACAACTCACATCAATATTGTTCTGTTAACTTATGCTGTTCCTCCCACCACCACCTCCACTTCCTCCTTCCCCCAACCGTCTCCCCCTCGTCATGATGCTTAAATGTCATTGGAAGCTTCACCTGTTGGTTGAAGGTTGAAAGCGAGAGGGAGAAGGGAACAGAGGAGAAGCCTGGGAGAGGGGAGTGGAGTGGAGGAGAGGAAGATGTTTGATAGCTTGCTCAACTCCAAGTTCTCCAACAAATGGCAAAAGATTGTTTCTTTTTTCCATAGGTTTTCAGGCTCTTGGGTTGCTCTAGTTCGAGTTCGGATGGGTTCTTGAGGCTGGCTTGGAGTGTATGTTCTTTGTTTTATTTTAGTCCAATTTGTGATGCTATTCTGGTGCTTGGTTCTTGAATAGCGCGAGTTCAATACGCACAGCGTAATGGTTGGAACTTCTTTGCCTAGAGCATTCTTGTATTGCGGGGTTCTTGATTTGTGTTTCCGAAGTTGTTCGGTTCCTGAGTTGCTTAACCTATTTGGCGTAACATCTGAAAGGGTATATTCTTGTGTTCGGTTCACATTGATTCTTCTTTTCCTTTGTTTTTCTTGAATTGCGTCAATGTGGTTTCTATCACAACAAGAAAATGCTAGACAGTGGGTACAAAGTACCATTTGTCTTGAGAGGAGACTGAAGGAGAGAGGAGCTAAGGCACAAGATGTATGAATGTATTGCATTGAGTGTGTGAAAGCATCTAGGCCCCTAAAATTGTTTTGGTAATTAATGACTATATGTGAATGTTTGTTTAACATGTTCATTGAGTATCTACGAGGTGAAGATCCATTGATGGTTAATGATGATGCAAAAGATGCACGTTGAACGGTTCGATAAAGATCTTCTTGGCTCAAAATAAATAAGTAGACTAGGATCCTTTTCGTATTTTGCCGGTCTTAGAAGAATTGTTTGGAAGACCGGATTTTTAGGATAAACGACGTACTATTAAGAGGGATCGTGACTAGTAGCTTGAATATATGGTCTTGTGCAATATGGATCAATTTAGGATCATGCATGTAATTGAATTCCCTCTCCAAAAGGTTTCAGTGTGGTTGTCAAAAATCGGTTGTACCGACGTCCGTCTAGCGGTTATACCGTTTGGTGCGGTATGACCGCATGTTACTTGGCGGAACAACCGGTTTTTGAACTCCTCAGCCAACCGAGCGTTAATACGGTACGACCGGCTCTTTGAGTGGTACTACCACATTGCGGTCATTCCGTTTTTTAGTTGGTGGTTGAGTTTTACCAGAACAGATGCATTTCTGACTCAGATCTCTCCGACATAATCGGTCGTACCGAAATTGAGAAACGGTCATACCGATCTGCTGTTGTACCGAATTTCATATGGTGATACGATTTTTACAGAGAGCATGTCATCTCGTCGTTTCTAGAAACCCTTCGTTCGGTCGTACCGCTCCTACGAGCGGTATAACCGGAAGTTGCGGTCATACCGCAAGTTAGTTGGTGGTCATACCGCAAGGGTTGTTCAACGGCTATGTCAGAGTCATTTAATGCCACTGTTCTAACCGTTACAGTGCTCAGTCTCGGGTGCGGTCGTACCGCACCTTAGATGGCGGTCATACCGCATTTCGCTGTTTTTCTGGGTATGACTCTCCTACGGTCGTTTTTGTTGGTGGGTGGTATATATAACCCCCCAACTGCTCAAAGGCTGACAGCTAGACCTCATTTAACATCTTTAGAGCCTTGAGCATTTATTCAACTCCTCAAATACACTTGTGCACCCTTTGAGAGGTTGTTGAGCTCATTCAAGTGCATTCATCATTCTAGTTGATCCTCTTGCACTTGGTTGTTGTCAAGCAAAGGTCATCGATTTGTTACTCTTGGAGTTTTGCCGAACTCCTAGACGGCTTGGCGGTGTGTGCACGGTGATCTCTTCAAGAAGATTGTGAAGAGGCCCGGTGCCAAGATTGTGAGTGGTTTGGTGTTCACCATCTCCGGAGTGGAGGGAGAACAACCAATAGTGATCGAGGAAAGACTTAATTGGTGGAGCCGGCTTGATTTGTTCAAGCTCCCTCAACGTGGACTAGTGAAGACCAGCAAGTCTTCGATACCACGGGAAAAACCCTCACTGTCTCACTTGTGGTTAATTCTTGTCTTTACTTATTCCACATTTATAATTCAAGCATTTATCTTGTGTTAAACTGCTTAGCTAAGAATTATATCTTGTATTGACATTAGTTTCTTATTGTGTTAGAAAGTATTTGCTAGTACCTTTTAGCTCTAAGTTTAATTTAGTCGATTAAATTTAGAAACCTCCTATTCACCCCCCTCTAGTAGGTTATCCTTGATCCTACAGTGTGTGAATGAGATAATGAGGCCAAGCCCCCCTTTGTACATGCCTTTGGGGTTTTATTTATGAGGGCAAGAAGGGACATTTACCTTCTTGCCCTCATAATGCATAGAGCGAGAGGGGGTATTTTAGGTACATTTGCCTAAATACACCATGTAGACTAGGTTTATGTATGTGCACTATCCCCGACGACATATTGGTATTCCTGATGACCTAGGGTGCATGGCACCCCTTGGTGCCCTATTACGACAACTCCCTCATCTGCATGGTCCGAGGTTGCGAGGATGAGTCCCGCTGTTCCGAGGGGCGATCGGACGCAATCCTGTCGCCACCGGCCCCTCGAGAGTCGGGATACCCCGGAAGAAGTCGATTCAGGACCGCCACGCTGAGGCATGGCCCTCGAGGCGGGCAGTGAGCAGTGGCGGAGCCGGTGTGGGCAAAGTTGACCC
The DNA here is from genome assembly GCA_036346255.1 of Ampelocalamus luodianensis. Classification (NCBI taxonomy): domain Eukaryota; kingdom Viridiplantae; phylum Streptophyta; class Magnoliopsida; order Poales; family Poaceae; genus Ampelocalamus; species Ampelocalamus luodianensis. The sequence continues at coordinate 57,779,175 of CM070627.1, read as the reverse complement.
AAAACCGCCACGCCGAGGCATGGCCCTCGAGGCGGGCGGCGCATCGGGGCCGCCCCACCGAGGCTACAGCCTTGAGGTGGGTGGTGAGCAGCGGCGGAGCCTGGTGTAGGGGAAGTCAACGCGGAGCCCCCACGCCGAGGCATGGCCCTCGAGGCGGGTAGTGTGTCGGGGTTCCCCGAGTAAGGAAAAGAGTACAGTAACAACATGCGCACCTACTAACTACTCATCAATGTTGAGATCGTTCATACGTTCGAGGTCAGCGTACGCCTGCACGATCTCAGGATCCTCCAGTTGATGTTGTTGTCGCTCTTTAGCCAATTCCTAGTCATTGGTGCATGTGATTGCCTCCACCATCCTAGGCATGAGGGACGATCTTCTTTCTTCAATTATTCTCTTTACTATGCTGAACATTGCTTCTGAAAAGACAATGGACACCGGCACCAACAGAACATCCCGTGCGAAATGTGACAGCACAGGAAATATCCGCTTGTTGTTCTTACACCACTCGAGCAAGTCTATCTTTGATCCATGTTTACAAAATCATACTTCAGGTAGTGTTTTAGCTCTAAGACTGAATTCCACTTGGGGGCTGCCTGAGACTGAGAGGATGAAGAACTGGACTTGCCTCAAGCTCATTTTTCCTTGTTGAGTCTGCTGTGAGGCCTTTGATCTCGCGCTGCTACTGAATTTGCCATGACACAAGTGAAAAACATGAAAAAGCTTCTCTTTGACATGTGCAAAAGCTTCTGAGTAATCAAGACCGAGGCATTCACCTATTCCCTCCATACTGATCAACAAACCTGACAACTTTTTTGTAAGATTGAAAATGATAGCAAAGCAATATACGTGTGAACTAGAACCAAAACATTTAATATTTTTTCCTCCATTAGTGCGATAGCATGACCTAAAAGGGATCATCCCTAGATTTGGCAATCTTGTCTGCAATAAACCAAAAAAATTATATAACTAAGTAAGAGGTAGGGTAATAAACACAAGATAGAATCTTTGTTGCTTTATATAAAAAAGGTCTTAAAAACTCTCAAAAATGACTAGCAATCTGCCAATCTGAATCAGTAACTACTAATTCATTGTTTTGGGAGTTAGCATTGATAAAAACGGATATAACATGTTCGTACCCTTGTAACTTCTTTAACATGATGTATGTTGAGTTTCACCTCACCTTCATGTCAAGACCGTATTTTCTTGGCTCCTTCCCATTGGCTGCACACTACTCCGCAAACCTGGCTACCACTTACTGTTCAAATATCCGCCAATCGCTTCCATACCGTCTTGAACAACAAGGTTCAAGATATGACATATGCATCTATGGTGGAGAACATAACCACCAATATACGCCTGCAATCTTAGGGTGATGATGTTCATAGCAGTCGTGTTCGCTGATGCGTTATCAAGAGTTATAGAAGCAATCTTATTATCTATCTTAAAATCATCAAGTACGTATAGTGTACGCTCGACAATGGCCTCTCTCATGTGTGATTCGTTAATTACCTTAAACCCTATGACTCTCTTGTTTAGCTTGTAATTGTCATCTAAATAATGGGCTACAACACTAACGTAGGCACTTCTTTGGTGTGATGATATCCAAATGTCTGAAGTTATAGCAAAAGAGAACTAAACTTGTAGGAATAGTTCTTTTAGCTCTGCTAGTTCCTTATTATACATCCGTAAAATATCAGATGTAGCGGTTCTCCTACTAACATGTTGGCACTGTGGGCAGAAGCCGCGTTGGACCATTCTTTCGAACGCGCGACTTTCACTCATCCTAATTGGTTGATCTTCGCAACAATATATAACTCCTCCCCCTCGACTTGCGCTCCGATCTTGCGCAAGCATGCTTTGTAGTGCCGGTTCAAGTGTCGTGTCCCTACGGTTGTACGAGCAGTTAATTTAGCTTAGCAATAATTACAGGTTGCGAACTCTACCGTTTGGTCGTCTTGGATTTTCTGTCTCCAGGTTATGTACTTCTAGCAATTCGCCCTTCGTCCAGACCCGCCAATGTTGCCACCCGTGGACGGGGAGAACTCTCGTGTCCCCATTGCCTCTGAACCGCCCTGGTACTCCTCGTAGCCCTTTGTACCGTCCATATGGCGGTCATCTACGCCGTGGTCTCCCATGCTTGGTGAGAGTTGACGAGCATCAACGGGAGTCGGAGCCGGAGGAGGACTAGGGGAGCGACTGTCAGGACCCAGGATTAACACTCCCGAATCCTATGTGCATTTCTGAACTAGTCCTATGATCAGTCGCTAGTTCACACAGTAAACAAATATGGTAACAAATTTATATCACAACTTTATTAATAATCAACAGAGGTTATTACAAGAAAAGCTTACAACCAACAATAAATAAACACAACGGAAGACGAAGAAGAAGTAGAGTCCAGCAATCTGCCGCAGGCAATCGACTGGGGTAGCGGCCTAGTCGTTGAGATCCACACCGGTAGCAAAGTCCTTCTCCTCTGAAATTTATTTGCATAAAGCAAGTATGAGCACTACTACCGTGCTCGCAAGTCACACCCGTCAAGTAACAGAATGACATGCATATATGATTGTAACAAGGATGGCTTATAGGGTTGAATTTGCATAAAGCAATGTTTGACATTTAAATACAATACTAAGTTCAAATGTTCAAGTTTTTCAATAACTAAAATTGATTTTGAAATAATAAAGATAGTGTAGGCATCAACCTAACACTAATAAAAACACGGGCATCAACCCATAACTTTTCTCATGGACACCCATCCATGTCATAAATAGTTTTATAAAATATTTTGAAAACAAAATCAAAGTCTAACTTTGAGCAGTTCTGCTAGCATGTCCATAACCGTGGACACGGCTATTCGAATAGTTTTACACTCTGAAGAGGTTGTACAACTTTACCCACAAGACACAACTTCTCTAGTTTGTTTAGCATCCGTCGATACCACCGCTCACTACCTTAGGTAAGCAGTCTAGAGGACGTGACAAGGCCTTTACAAAGCGCCATTCCATCGTAGTACACCCTCACTAGGTTTCTCTTCCATCGGCTACAACCCTCCGGAAGCCCCCTTTTGTGCCAGGTGGGGGAACATAGTCATGAAAGACAACACACCTAAACAGTTGGATCGACCGCAATGGAACTTTGCAAATTAGTCAGCCAGGTCCTACTCCCCATGCTGAGGACATGTGGTAGTACGGTGAGGCATATCATCATACATTTAAAGACCGGTTCTTAACTGACTCGGACAACTTTCCAACGAACCCATGGGCCTCAACCTTGACTAGGTTGAACCCGTGCATTAACATGCACCAACCAAACGTCCATCATGCCCAAGTCCAAACCATTTTTATTTATTTCATTTTCTTTTCAAAGTCATTTATAAACCTCCATAACATACCAATGCATGGATTCGATTTAAACAACAATTGATTTTTGGCTAAAATTCTCCAAATTAAACATGTTTGGTCTATAAGCATGGCTAAGCATATTTTTTCTCAAAATACTCTAGCTCATACTATAGTATCAACTAGGCTTTATCTATGGTGGCAATATGTTTGCTTCAATTATCAAAATTGGTCATACAAAGGATTTTAGGCATAACTATAAATTTAAAACATGTATTTAAATTAATGAATATAAATAAGCATGCAGTAATAATTTAAAACAGAATATAAATAATTTGAAATAATAGGATCAATATGATCAAGGGTATAAATTGTCTTTCTTGATTACTCGTTGTTCTTAAACGACGTCGAAATCCGGTCGTCCGAAATCGTCGAAATCTATACGCGTAAACGATCCGAATTCAAATAACATTAAAAAAATCCAAAAAAAATCTAAAAAATATAATAAATACTGGGAGGAAGGTATTGACTTTATCTGAATTTAGGAAGTTGAATTGACAGAATCGGAGTTCGTATGAGAGATAACGAAATTGTAGAAAATAAATTCTCAAAAATGAGATGTATGTGCATGCATGGACTAGTTTGCATGGCACTCTTGCTTGCCATGCAACGTAGACACAAGCAAACACAGTGCATGGAGAAATGGTGACGTTGGGCGAGAGGAAAGGACAGTGGCGGTGAACCACAAAAATGGAACCCCGGGAGTAAGACAGACCCACTGGTGGTGGTCGCGTCACCGGCGAAGGTCCGGTGTGGCGGCGGCGCGCAAAATAGTGTTGGAGGAATAGTAACGCTGGTGAGCCGGGGTGTTTTGGAGAAAAAGAAGGGAGCACCGCGTAGAACATTGCGAAGCGAAGCTAACGGTGTGGACGATGTTGTCGGGGGATCAAAGACAACACCGGAAATGACGATAGAAGGTGGTTCGGCCGCTAGCGCAAAACTTTTGCTTGAGGCGAGATAGAGGAGCGAATTTCAGGGATATGAAGAGAAAGCCGAGGGGCATCGGCTCGGGAAATGAGTGACCGAGGAGAGAGAACGGAGAAGGGATGATTAATGGATCAAATAAATGACAGAAAATAAATAAAATCTAAAAATCCAAATAAATACTGAAAATAGTAGATGAATTTAGGAGGAAGAATCAATGGATTTGGAGCTTGTATGAGAGAGAATGGATTTTTGGAAGGAATAAAATGTGTATGTACAAAGTTTAAAGCATCGACTAGATAATAAAAACACTGTTCATTCATCTTCAACCTTCAGCCGAACATAAGCTAAGAAAAGAAATGGTAGTGCTAGAGAAGAAAAAGGGAGAGGTGGCCGGCGAACAACGAAAATGGGTTGCTCACCTTGTGACAAGGCCGCAGGAGGTGGCGGTGCGACAAACGGTGACCAGTGACGGCGGCGGCGGCCATGGAGGCACACGGTGGTGCACAGGGGCGGCGGCGCTCCAGCGAGATTCTGGCGAAGAGGGAGGGAGCACCGTGTAGATCACGACATCGCGATGCCGGTGGTGGTGACGAGAGTGGCAGAGACCCATTGGAGGCGGCACTAGATATGGAAGATGGCGTTCGGACGGTGGTAGAAAAAGCTTCACTACATCGTGGAGGAAGGGAGGGAGGAGCTAAGATTTTCGGGGATGGATGAGGGAGAGGAGAGACACCCATGGCTCTCTTATATAGGGGCTGAGGAGGTCTGAGGGAGGAGATCAAGGAGACGTATCTTTCGGGTGGCATGACCATTTCTTAGTGAATTAATGCACGAAAATTTGGGGGGAGGCCGGGAATGGAGGTGTCTTGATGAGGGGAATGAATGCATGAAGTTTCGTGAAGAATGGTGGAGGAAATCATGGGTTTTGATGAGCTTTATTTGGGGCTTCAATGGTGTGCGCATGTTTTGAACTCTCTGGACAGAAAGCCTTCGTGAGGAAGAAAGGCAATAAGAGAGGAGAGAGAAAGAAAGAAAAGAAAGGGAATAAAGAAAATCAAAAAAATAAATTAAATCCAAAAATTCCAAGAAAATTTTTTATAATACTTTGGAACCTGGAAAGACCAAATAAAGTAGTTTTGGATTTAATTGAGGTATATTTTAATTATTTAAAATGTTTTTCGCTTAAAATTCATTGCACGCATTAATAAATTCAATAAAACACAAAAACTCTGAAAGGAATCCCTCGCTTTTAGAATAAATAATTTAAATTAAATTTTACAACCGAGAAAAGGAATTTTCGGGAAAAACATAAAAGGAAAATAATTTAAATTGAGTTCCGAGAAAATAGGAAAAATAATTTAGAGAAAATTGAAGAAAATCTAGAAAATCGAAAAATAAAATAAATTTAGAAAATTCAAGAAAATTCCACAAAAATCATTGGAACCTGAAAAGATCAAATAAAATAATTTTAAATTTATTTGAAGATTATTTTAATCACTTAAAATGTTTTTCATTTTTGGAAATTTCAAATTAATCTTTAAATTAATCCAATAAATTGAAAATAAAATTATAATACCAAAATAACTTGGTTCAACTCATTTGGAGTTCACAAACATTTTTTTTATGAATTTTTAAATTTAGAAGTATTTTCTGGTGTGAAAATAATTCGGTTTAAGGACTAATTTCCAAAACTATGTTTCCTGGGTTAGCGACAAGTTTGAGACCTATTTTAAAATAAATTTTATTTAAAATAAAAATAAAAAATTTGTTTCACTTGATTTGGAGTTGAAATGAATTAGATATGAATTTTTGAAGTTAAATGAATTTTTAGAAAATAAAATATAGAGAAATTATTCGGACGGTCTGGACATCTACTTTCACTATTCATGAGTACTGTAGGGTTACTGTTTGTGAGGTTCGGACGGTCCGAACAATTTTCATGATTTTCGGATTTAAAAAAACAATAAAACTAATAAATTTTTAGAAAATTGCAAATAAAGTCCAAAACTTCTAGAAAAATTCATAAAAATATCTTGAATTATTTTGAACTTATTAAAAATAATTCCAACTTAAAGTTGGCCTTTATTTTTGAACAGTAATTATTTTTATTTTAAAATAAATAGTAAAAAGCTTTTAAAATTCCAAAAATTACTTAAAATTTTATTTTTCACTTTAAATCCAATAAAATCCCAGACAACTCAATAAATTTTATTTTTGACTTTAAACCAAGAAATTAAATAATTGATTTTTTCTTTTAATTTTAACAAAGAAAACTCTTTTTAAATTATAGAAAATCAAGAAAAATCTTTGATAGTGAGATATCCAATAAAAATAATAACTTTATTATTTTTATTTTTGGTAACAGAACTTTGAGATATTACAGCGACGACGAGAGCTTACACTAAGTCGCCCTGCTGCCCTTTTCGTGTTACAACTCCTCGGTAGAATATCGATCGGGAGCTTCTTCATGCTCTGACTCCTTGGTAGCATAATGGATGGATGGTGAATAAATGGGGAGAGTTGATAGATGTTGAAGAAACGAGGAGAGTAGATGGATGGTGAAGAAATAAGATGAGTTGATTTTTTTGGCACCAGGATAAGACCATTGCTCCCGAACGTTGCTCGGCACCGTTGCTCTCTGGCATCTGCTTTGTGCCAAAAGGTGAGCCATCTCACCTTTCTCAGATTCTCCCCCATGGCCCCCATCTCCCCCAGCGCCTCCCCCGATACCCTATGTCCCCATCCCCCCAATCGCCTCCCCCTGCAAATTCAACCCCATCGCCCCCATCTCCCCCATCGCCTCCCCTTCCGACCCTTCCCCATCCCCCATCCCTTATCTCCCCCTGCTCACTCGACCGCGCTTCCTCCTCCGGTCCACCGTGGCCTGGCTCACCTACGCCCGTGCTTGGACAACACTACGCGTGCGCCCTCGGCGGAGCGGCGAGGTGGATAAGGCGACGTGGCGTGACGGGATGGAGCGGAGGAGGCGCAGTGGGAGGTGAGGAGGCGCGGTAGAGCCTGAGGTGGCCGTGGGAGGCGAGGAGGCGCGGCAGAGCCCGAGTCGTGGGAGGCGAGAAGGCAGGAGACGTGCCGATCGTGCTGGCCTGAGCACAACACAATTTGTCGTGTCGTGCCATACCAACCCATCTTGCCACGTGTTGGGCCGTGCCGTGCTTGGGTCGTGCGGGCCGACCGGGCCTCGGGCTGGCCCGGAAAAGCACGGGCCGACTCCCAACTCTACTAGTAGTTCGGACACTTGGATGAATCATAACTTTTCTCCATCTTTGGACATTTCAAACCTCAGAGAACGACAAGGCATAGGAGAACCCAACAGAACTGCAGAACGTCTCTCCCTACAGGAGAAGAAATGATTTATCGCACTCATTGATCGACCCGGATCTAACGGTGAAAAAGTAAGAAACTGACCGCCGTCGGTGCCTGTTTCCCGCATAGATTCGACTCCCAGGTCGAGACTTCACGTGACGCCACACCCACCAGCTACACACCGGGCCACCGGCCGACCCCACACCGACCGACCGCGTACGACATGAGTCTACCGTTACGGTGTCAATAATTATTCGTTTTATTTGACTATAGTATTTGATAGGAGATGAATATAATTTAGATTTTTGATCTAATTAATAATTTCTCTCATATTTGTATTTGTATTTGTACTCGTATCGTATAAAAATATTTATACGGATAAGGTATTGACTTTTGCTATCCGAAATGTAATTTTATCCGTACTATTTGTATTTGTATTCGACTAAGTGTGCTATGCACAAGGATAAAGTTTCATAAATATCTTGCCATTACGTATGTTATAAGGGTATCTGAATTTGACCTAATTGAGTATGTATTTGATTCGTATTCGTATTTGTTACACGTTATATTTTCATTCATATTTGATAATATTCAAATTTGTATTATATTCGTTTAGAAAATACGAATAAAAATATAAAAAATTACTATTCAATTTGTATTCGTTCCATCATCAGACAACGCCACCTGGTCTGGCCTGATCTGCCAAAGTTCGTACGTTTTCCTCCAAAATTACCAGATTTCAGCGCCACTTCCACCCGCGGCCCACGAGAAAAGACACCGACCAAACCCACCTCAGACTGAAGGGTGAAAGCCCACTACACCTAAGTCCAACCCAGCAAACCGTGCACCGCCTAACCGGCTAAGCCAAACCCTCGGGCTCGCGAGACGCGACACAGCGACGCGACGAGCCCCCATGGTCATGGAGCCCGCGGCGATGGACCGCATCGCCGGCCGCCTCTCGGCCGTCGACGACCTCTACTTCCCCACCTCCTTCCTCCGCGCCACGCCGCCGCCGTCCCCGCCTGCTCGCAAGGAGGCCCTCCTCGCGCTCCTCGCCCGCGACGCCCCGCTCTTCCTCGAGCGCTACGGCGCCGCGCTCGCCCCCGACGAGCTCGACTCCTTCGACGCGCTCCGCCCAGACTACGAGGTCGAATGGCATCTCCGCCGCCTGCGCACCGCCGCCGCGGAGCCCCCCGCGGCCGCCGCCGCGCGGGTGCGCAACCGGCGCCGCGCGTACCTCGACCGCCTGGTGCGCGAGGGGGAGTACTTCTCCGAGGAGGCGATGCGGGAGCGGGAGCCCTACCTGCACCACGAGCACCTGGGGAGGTTCCAGGACCCGATCGGGCGGGCCATGGCGCGACCAGGGGAGAGGTGGTCAGAGACGCTGATGCGGCGGGCCGAGGAGGCGGTGATCGTGGAGAAGATTCGAGGCGAGCAGATTAGGAGAGGGGTTGACCCCAGCGAGTGGGTGGGTGGTGGTGATGAGGTGATGCGGGAGCAGGAAGAGGAAGAGGAGGAAGAGGAAGAAGAAGAGGAGGAGGAGGAGGAAGCGGCGCAGGGCATGGAGGAGAAGGGAAGAGAGACCGAGAACCCGAGTGTGACTGAGGTTATTGCTTGCATGTTCTTACTTGACTGTGCTTGATTTCTTTGGTACATTGTTTGCGGTTACATAGAATTGGAAGAATTTGAGTTTTGACAATGCTAGATATGCGTGGAGAATATTTCCTGTGGCCTGTAGGAACCACTCATTTTGAGGACATACAACCTGTGATTGAACTTACCACGGTGATCCTTGCAGATTAGTCTTACTTTGTAGTCTGCACTGTATAATATGTAGATGAGGGAAATAGTTTTGCCTTGCAATCTGCACCATATGAAGTATTTCGATGTTGAAAATTAATTCTTTTAGAAGTACAATTGTATACGTCAAATTGAGTAAATGGTCAGGCAGAAAATTCATTTTAATTTTTGGCAGGGCTGCTTTACAGTTTCCTTGTAGAATTTTGCGGAGCATACTTGGAGGAGCTGGCTGCCCACAACAGCCCCTTAGTGGTTTATGTTTGTGCTAGGATATGTTTAGTATTTAGATGGGAGAGAAATTCTATATTATTCACTTTTATGTGAACCTCAGTCTTTGTATGGCACCTTGGAAGTGCTAGTTACAAAGCTCTACCTTTATATATACCAGACTCATTCTAAGAAACTAGGATTACCATTTTTTTTCCCGGAAGATTTATACATACTTGCTTTCTCTAGCCTGTGTTTGTAGCTGTGATCAGTCTTACAAATCCTTTTCGCCCTGAACTCGGCAATATCTTCCTTCTCCACTGTGCCCTTGGGCTCTGTCTGAAAGGAATAGGTACTTCATACTTTGCTCCTACATTTAAGTGGTGACTGGTGAGGACCAAATAAGATGAAAGTAGAATCTGATGAGATGATCTCTGTTAATTGGATAGGTTCTTAATTGTGTATGTGGATGGTCCAAGGTTGCAAATAGCGTTGATATAGCGGCGATATGACGTTATACCATCAGGATTAGGCCCGACACTAAAATTCAATGCAGATATTGCAACAGGCAATTTTTGGCGATTTATCGTGTTTATCGGCAATATATCGTGTGAGGCATCACACGATATATCGTCGATATCCGTCGCTTCTCTTTTTCAGCTTTGTGGGAGGAGTTTTCGCCCATCCTACTTAGTCCACTAAGGCCCAATAGCAATATATCGATATATAAGTTTAACTTCTCCCTTGTAACCCTAGTCACTTTACTTACCTTGGTCGGACATGATAGCTGCTGCCTGCTGCTCATCTTCACTGCATCACACTAAAGATAATCAGATGGCTGAGTCAGGGAGCTCATCTCCTGAATCTGGAGGTGGCGAGTCGGATGTTTGGGAATTGTAACTTAAGTACTTAGTGGTTGCTCTCTAATTTGTTTGTGAGTTGTGACTCTCTTTGAATTGTTTTACCATGTCTATTTGTATCTGCCATGCTACCTTGTTGAACTGAAAACCATATTTGCCTATTTCATAATGGTACAATGAGTTTGCAAGTTCAACTTCATTTGCTCATGTCATTTTTGCACTCTTACTATTGATAAAAATTATAATCTTATATATTGTATATGTATTATGTCATTTTTTGCGTTCTATTAAAAATTTAATTAAGCAAAATGATCTTATTATCGTAATTTTTAACGCTTATCGGCCGATATATAACGCTATATCGCGAAACACTAAGCGGAACCCCTGCCACTAAATGCTGCTATACGCTATTTGCAACCTTGGGGGTGGTCTGGAGAAATGTCAATCCAGTTAGTTCAGTAGGGCCCTGTAAGACTTGTTCAATCTAGTTCACATGTGAAGCTTATCTTTCAAGTATTGCCCCTTCTGGTTTGCTCTTATGATATTTGCTATTTCTCATTTTACTGGAAAGAAAATCGGAATGCCTCTTATCTGAGTTTTGATCAAAATTATTTCCCATTGTGAATCTTCGGTGGTACGCCATATCACAACAGAAAATTCACTTGCTTCCTGTCTCTGATTGCAGGTGGCTGCACATGAAGATACCGTCCGAGACCCCAACGACACTGAATTTTCGCCTGCAGGGACTTGGAAGCAAACACTATCTGCTGAAGAGATGCAAGATCAGCTGGAACAGTTTACATCTGTGATGCAACAGAAGTTCCTGTCAGGTGAAGACTCTGAGCACATGGACTATTCTCGGATCGACAACGATGAGATGCTGGACGACTATTGGTCGAAAGAAGCCAACTACGATGCTGAGGAGAAGTATTTTGAAGAAGATTAGTTCAAAATAGGCTGCTATTTGGTAGCGCATCACCTATGTTGTTCATGTTTGTTTAGCACTTGTAGTGTACATATATGCATCGCTTTGGTTTACTAATCAGGATAGAGCAGCTCTAGGAAACTTTCTACGACGGTTTCTACCAACAGTAGATAATCGGCGGGTGCTTTTTGAGTAGATTGTTTGGCCGCGACGAACGAGGGTGCGTTTTCCAAACAAGCTTTGCCATGGCTCGCTTGTCTTTCTTGCGCAAGCAAACAACCACACACCAAGTAATCAAACCTTTGGTTAATTAATTATGCTAAATCGAAGCAGTGTAGAGTTAGCACCACATGATACTTCCACTGTCTAGACTCTAGACTACATACATCCTCGCCTCACCTCACCTCACCTCACCTCACCCTTGGCGCCGACCACCAGATGACCAGAGCACGAAACGCGCCAAGCCAACACCACCCGCACCCCACCAACCGATCGATCCCTACCCGGCACGTCACCACCCAACAGAAACAGGTCAAGAACACACACCACCAATTCCCCCGCCCCTAAGCAACGAGCATCCTCCTCCCCCAGATTCGAATCCGACTACCCAATTCCCATCTTCTTCTTCCTGCCGTCTTCCCCCCTCCGTCCCCGTCTCTCCCCCCAAAACGAAACGCCTCTCTCTCTCTCTCTCTATTTATGCCATCGCTCCCCTCCCATTTGCTCTCTTCTCTCGCTCCCCTTTCCTCTGCTCACGGCGAAGAAATCGGAGCGACCCGTATCCAGCCCGTCCCACGCGACTCCCGACCCCACATCCCGTCCTCGCGTCCGGCTATTTAGCGCCCGGTTCGTCCCCCCACCGCACGCCTCCTCCCCCCCTCTCCTCTCCGACGCCGGGGAGCGACGACGCGCGCACGACCCGAGCCGGCCCCACGAGGCCAGTCTAACAAGCGGACATGAGGCGCCACGGCGGTCTCCTCCTGCTGCTCCTCTCCCTCCTCGCCGCCGTTGCCGTCGCGGCGGCGGGGGCGGCGGCGCAGGACGCGTCCGAGGAGGCGCACCTCCTGCCGCGCCCGCTCGTCATCGAGCTGCCGACGGCGAGGGGAGCGGGCGAGGACGAGGAGGAGGTGCCGGCGGAGGTGCGGTGCGCGAGCTGGAGGCTGGCGGCAGAGGCCAATAACCTGGTGCCGTGGAGCGCGGTGCCCGAGGAGTGCGCGGCCCACGTGCGGGAGTACGTGACCGGCGTGGCCTACCGCTCCGACCTGGAGGTCGTGGCGAGGGAGGCGTCCGCCTACGCGCGCGCCGCGCGCGTCGGGGACGACGACCGCGACGTCTGGGTGTTCGACGTCGACGAGACGCTGCTCTCCAACCTCCCCTACTATGCCGACCACGGATACGGGTGAACCGCTCGCGCAACCTTCAATTTCCTCATCTCACAGATCAAAAAATGGCGAAATTTTTTCTTAGGAGTGCGTTCGATTTGCCAATTGAGATGCTCACACGAGTTGTTTGGTTTGAAATGGCAGGCTTGAATTGTTCGATCACCACGAGTTCGACAAGTGGGTCGAGAGGGGGGAGGCGCCGGCGATCCCCTCCAGCTTGAAGCTGTACAAGGAGGTTCGTGAGCTCGGATTCAAGACCTTCTTGCTCACGGGGCGAAGCGAGGGGCACGAGGGCGTCACGGTGGATAATCTCAAGAAACAAGGGTTCCATGATTGGGAGAAGCTCATACTGAGGTATAAATTCACCATCCTCTATTATTGGCATTGCACTCGTTAGCCGCCATGTCCACATGCGCGCTTCAAGGGGAAATCTTCTAAGAAAACTACTGATTTATCCCTCGATGCATCATTAGTTTGGAATTTCACTCGTTACCTGTGATTTATTCCAAATCTTTAGGTGGTTTCTGGATGCTCTTTATAATCTTTGGATCAGACATCTATTAGAATGTCTAAATTGCCAAACAAATTCCCAGGGTGTGACGGGCGGTGTGTACAGGGCCCGGGTACATATTCACCTTTGGTCCGCGATAAAGAACCTACAGAATGTCCAGTGCCACAGCAATGCCCTTGCATTATCATGTAGGCAGTTTTTCAGTTCACTATGTTGTACTGAATAGGCGCTTCGGATATGAATGTTCAATGCCTTTATGCTGTCCTTTTGTCCAAATGTTCATATGACATTACCAGAGAATAGTCGCCCTTAGTTAAGGCCTTAAGGGTCAAAATCCTCTTGTTGAATGCTGAATTTGACATCTGCTAATCTTGGTTTACCACCTCAATTATGTCAATAAAGCACCTGGCGTCGAATTTGTTTCCTGAGCACCGTGTTACCTACTATTCTTCGTTGCTGCATACTGGAAGTCTTATACGTGCCCTTCGCAATGTCCAGGGCCGCAGCTGATCGCAAGAAAACAGCGACAACCTACAAATCGGAGAAGAGGAAGGAGATGGAAGCGGAGGGGTACAGGATCCTAGGCAATTCCGGCGATCAATGGAGCGATCTGTTGGGCTACTCCATGAGTGCTCGCTCCTTCAAGCTTCCCAATCCAATGTATTATATCCCATGACAGAACAGAAAACAAGGGCGGATGGAAAATGCAGTGTTTATTTGGTGCATTTTTCATACCGGGCCCAATTGAACTGAGTACTGACTGGTGCAAATAAATTTGACAATAATACAGCATTGGAATTTAAACTGTACAAAATATTCACTAACTTCATGTTGCAGTATACATTAAACTTGTAAGTTCGAATGTAATGCATGAAATGAGAAATGTTATCATTGAATAAAATGGCAAGCTTACAGATGTCAATGATGTCTTGTCATCTATGTTCTACCGAATGGTTCAAATGTATGCTCCACATTTCGTCATCAAGTGTCTCCTTGGCACAAATCTTGCATAGACCAATCAAACAGCTAGAATTCCACAAGAAAAAAACAAATGCCGAAACGATGCCTAGCGCTCAAATCTTTCATGAACAAAGATAGACCACAAAGGAATCGACAAATCCAGAAAAAATGCAGAGAAAATTCACAAAAAAAAAACTCAGCTCATGCTACTGCACCCTTAACGCGATGGCCATGTGCGGAAGACCTCAACACCATCGCCACTCGCTGCAGGAAGCACCTCCACTCGTGCCACAACTGCTCGCCGCCGCCGCCGCCGCCGAGTACCAGATCTGAGCCGCAGAGGAAACGGGAGAAGACGGGACTCGGAGCAAATCGAGAAGAGGGCAGAACGGAGGCGGCACAGGAGCCGAGGGGCGGAGTGGTGAGGGCAGAGGCACAGAGGACCGGGCCGACCCTCGGATCGAAGGCGGAGGCGGCGCCGCGGGAGTTTTGGGGGCTTAAATGATATATTTTTTCCATGCGAAACAGCAATTCATCTCCTGTGCGGCTGGCGATCAAAGTAAAAAATGATACCACGGACTTGCGGATTCGCCGATAAACGACATATACATATTCTCGTATGTGCTACGGATACGCGGACCTCCTCGTCCTCTGAGGAGGGTGAACTTCTGACACGTATCCCTATCCCTCTCTCTAGAGAGAGGGAACTTCCATCGTAGTATCCCTATCCCCCTCTCTAGAGAGAGGGAACTTCCATCGTATTGATAATTAATTACGGTTAAATTGATTATGATTAAATAATTAAGACTAACTAATTAAGACTAATTAATTATGAATAATTAGTTATGTCTAAATTAAATACGACTAAATTGATTTGGACTAATTAATTATGACCAATTAATTACAACTAAATAATTACCACCAATTAATTATGACTAAATAAATTAATTTTATTTAGTCATAATTAATTAACCCTATTGTGTAATTATTTAGTCGTAATTAATTAACCCCCACCGTGTGATTAATTAATCCTCGTCCGCGCCACGAATCAATTAATCATCATCCGCGCCATGGTAGGAACTTCCCTCGTAGTGCTAGTTAATTACATGGGTTTATTTAATCATTGCTAGTCATAATTAAACTAGTGATTAATTAAATCCATGTAATTAATTAATTAACTAGTAGTATGAGAGAAGTGCATACCGTGACGTGAACGACGATTAATTAATTCGTGGCACGAACGAGAATTAATTAATTAAACTTGTGTAATTAATTACATGATGGGGTTAACTACACGACTAAATAATTACATAGTGGTGGTTAATTAATTACAACTAAATAATTATATGATGGGGTTAATTAATTAAATATGTATAAATTAGTTATAATTAGTTAGTCATAATTAATTGGCCATAATTATTTAGTTGTAATTAATTAGTCCTAATCAATTTAGTCATGGTAAATTAGTAGCAATTAATTTAGTCATAACTAATTATCTATAATTAATTAGTCATAGTTATTTAATCATAATTAATTAGTTGTAATTAGTTAGTCATAATTATTTAATTATAATTAATTAACAATAGCATAAATGTCCCCTCTCCAAGAGGGTGAACATGGACACACGTCGAAAGTCTCCTCTCCAGGAGAGGGGACAAGAACACATGTGAGAAATCACCTCTCCAAGAGAGGGGACAAGAAAGTCCGCACACTCGAGAACACGTCGCCTACCGACGAGAAGACTAGGTTTACTATTTCGCGCAAATAATGTTGTTTAAGTCAAACACTCACACAGCGGAGGGGGAGGCGGCGGCATGGCTCTCGGTCTCTCGCTGCTCGGCATTTGTTATTTCTAGTACAAACAGTGTCGTTTAAGCTAAACACTCACGCAGCGGAGGGGGAGGCGGCGGCATGGCTCTCAGCCTCTCGCTGCTCGGCGGCTCGCGGCCAGGGTAGTCAATGGGGACAGGGTTCATAGGGTACTGCCCCTGTTGGACCTCTTTTTTTGGGGACGGCCGAATACCCTTTGGTGCCAAAATTTTGGGAACGGGCTATGAGGTCCAGCGGACCGAACCGGGCCCTTGCACCGCTAATAAGTATTACATGATAGAGATGTGGTTGCATCAGCTCTATTGAGAGCTTCAGATCCAGCTTAAAGATGAATCTCAATAATTTAACCACGACATGCATAATTCACTCTCATCACAGTAACATCACAGCACTCCACCATGACAGAGACCTAATTTCAGTAACTATTACCGAACATTACCTGAAACACCAAACGTTGTGCCGAGAAACCAGGAATAACATAGAGTAAAATGTTGTGCCGAGAAACCAGGAATAACAAAGAGTAAAATGTCGGTGTGGCATAATCCAGCAGGAATATCCAATTCTTCAGTTAAAATCTAGAGAACAAGTCAGATACAACTGAAGTTTGACAAAGAAAGGCATATGGCTGGAGGGCAAATTCACTGGACCATCGGGTCAGGGTTCCCAGCAGCGAGTATATCAAGCAGTGAGTTCTGGGGCTCCAGCTCTTCATGCCACAGTGGTAGTTTGTCACCTGGGTAAAAGTTCCTCTTAACACCATCAGCGTTTATCTGTACCACGGTAAAATCAGTAATCCACGGTCAAAACATTATTTTCTAGCAAAATAAAGTAGGAAGAAAATGATAGATGTATCTCAACTTCTATTTTACTATCCACTGCATTACCATAGTTTTACAAATCAAACATTAGCAAAAAAAAAGTGCATAAGACAATGAAAGCAAAGCAAACAGAGAACCAAATCACTGAATGAATTTGATAAGCAACTGGATCAGGTAAAAAAAATTGGTCCCACAACAGTTTTAGAAAACGATCTGATTTCAGTTTCACCGCAAGCACATGCAGCAGTATACATCAGTTTAGAAAATGATCTTGGTCCTACAGAAGTTAAATGATCAATATATGTTTCAACTGATTAAATTTCTAAAGCCCTCACAAGGCACAGATGTCAAATAGATGTGCAGAAAATTAGGTGATAGTACAAAATCCATTAAAATCATCACATTCAGGTTTTTCTGATATCAACCAAAGGAGCAAAGGCAGTGCAAAGCACGATGATTTGCATGAGATAAGAGAGCACTTACAGTAACTGTACGAACAACCCCTCCACTGGCACCATCACGGGCCATAGCAAGGGAAACCACCTTCACCACAAACTTCTGTAAAGATGAGCATAAAAGAACCATGTTAGGAGATGCACCAGAAGCGCAACTGCACAAGGTATGCGCTCTATGATCCTGGAGTCTGGACTTTGTAATTAATGTTTTGAGCTCTTTGCTCAATCATGGTAAAATTGTGACCAAATAAAATAATCAGCTGAAGGTACACTTCATTTTCCCTCACAAAAGCCATGAATAAGCTATTTTCTATTCCATTTTGCAAAAATAAGGACGGCATTTCCTAGTTAATACCCACAAAAAAATGATGGCCAAACAAGCAAACAGCAATACAAGTAAAAGTAGAATCGAAACTAGATTTAGACTTTATTCTTCTTCATAGATTTAACAAACTATCTCCTATTACCCTCAAGTCTCTAAAGAGAAACTCAATGACGTACCTCAGCTTCTTCCTGGGTCATTCCCTCTCTCCATTCATGGTCAAGCAACGCATACAGGTAGCTGGAACCCGAACCTGCAACAAGTCAGAGATAACATTATGTGTCAGAAACTGTACCTGGTATAACATACACTAAAGCTGGATTGGCAAAATTATATGATCAATGCTTTTGGAGCCAGGTTGCGCTCAACCAGATTTGGAGTATTGATGAAACCCCAATACTGATGCAAACCACTGAAGGAACCATGTAGTTCTAGGGGGGGGGGGCATACCTCCAATTGCAAATGGTTGCCTAAGAATTGTTCCACCAAGGGGCACAGAGAAAATCTGGCCTCCCTCATATTTATCCCACCCACCAACTATCATGCCAGCTTGTAACATGTTCTGTACATGGATAACACATATCAGAAAGAAATGTCGTGACTTCATGAAGGTGAATGAACAACAGCATTAACATTCTTGTGTTCTGGAATGGTACAGCAAACATACCTTGTTCTGGTAAGCCAACAACCTAATTAAGTTGGCTGCAACTTTCACAGTAGCTGGTTGCCCAAGCTGAATTCTGCACATGGCAGACAACTTTAGCATCAGCTATCTTGCATGTCAAATATTTCAAGTAACTATACAGCATTGAATTAATCAATGAGATCTGAGTTTCATTTAGTTCATTCAATCCTATCCTACTTAATTTATAAGAACAAAATATTGTTAGGTTGTTCATAAAGAACAAACTTACGTGTGTTGGTGGAGGAAATAGCGTACATAATCTGAAATGACTTGTGTATCAGCAGCCTGTCAAACAATAAGAAACATGTTACACGTGAAACATAGAACTTATGAACAGGAAATGTACCTTGTCTGGAACTAAGTAGCTGACTATAAAAAGGAAAGCAGAAGACCAACATTAATATGTGGTCATAACTCATGAGAACCACATTCTACTACAAACAAGCAATAACAAGGTAGCAAAAAAATGATGATATATTGATATGCAGCCCTAAAACACAAAACCTTTATCTTGCTAGCTTGTATTTTTGTTTTCATTGTTCACACCAGCAATCAAACACAAGCTACTGTCTGATTTAGGAAACATTGAAGAAATGCACTAAAGTGACATTAACTTATTAAATGGACTGATTGAGCAGAGAGTGCCTACTCAACAACATGAAAAAGGATATAATCTTCAAAACAATATAGTCACTTACAGATCCAGAGCGGCAGACATACACATTGTCTGTCAGCTGAGTAATCTTGTCCGATGCACGGTTCGCCACATACATTCCTAAGAATTAAGATCAGGCAACAAAGGATATTAAAGTGAAGCAACAAAACATTATGAAAACACAACCTAATATTGATTTCATTTGTTTCAAAACTCAAACAGAAGCAACAAGTCAACAACATTTTGCTAAATAAATAAGATGCCACAGCAGACCCACCTTAAGGAGGGATGTTTTCCAGTAAGCACAAGATAAATTAATCACAGAGATACAAGGTTCCAGATTCACAAAACATCCAGATTCACAAAACACTGACAGCACCCTCCAAACTAAAGTGAGCACAGCACATATTCTCATTTTTCACAGCCACAACAACAACTATCATAACAACAAATCAGGTGACGGGTGTTGTTTTCCTCTAATTCTATGGCAATACAACAAGGCAGTCCATAATTTCACATGTATGTAACAGCACTTCGAGTTGTCTCTTTTACCAATCATCTGCAGATTTTAACATGGTCAAGCACTGGGTACATCCAATTATCTAAAAAGCCCAACTTTCCTCTATTCGATTGCAAACACATAGGATTTTCCCCAATCTCGCAACTAATAAACCTAAAAGATCCAATTAGGGAAGCAGCGCATATGATATCACAGACACTAACTTAGTAACTGCAACAACTATATTCCTCGATTCCCCACGATTAACTAGCGAAATTAGACCGTCGACGCCATCCCCACATCAAATCTAACCATGTCCACGGGGAAATCCCCTGCGGAATACATACAGATCGGGGGGATCGGGGCGTACCGGTGCTGGTCCTGGAGTCGGCGGCGAGGATGACGCCGCCGTCGTAGCAGACCCCGACGATGGTGGTGCCCATCCGGTGCTCCCCAGAGGTGGGGGCGTCGCCGGCGGAGGAGGAACCCATGAGAGCGGCGTCCATGGCGGGCAAATCGGCGGTGGCAAAACCCTAGCGACGAGTCGGCGAGATGTGGAAAGGCGAGAGCTGTGTGTGTGTTTGCTTTGTAGAATTGTATAGGCTTTGGCCTCCCCCGCAAGAAAGAAAGAAACAAGGCAGCCGAGACGGGGAGGAGTGGGGAACGTGTCCGGGTCGTGTTCGGGTCTCGGTGCGGCTGGACCTGGTTGATGGGCGCACCGGCGACGGCGAGTCTGACTCGGTTAGGTCGAGCCTTCTCGGCCCGCAAAGGAGCGCAACTGGTCAGGAAGCAGCCCACGCGGCGTACGGCCGAGGCTGACTGGTAGCCGGGTGACTCGCCTCGCGCTGCCGGTTAATGGGCTTGTTTGCTTTGCAGCGGTGCAGCCTGGCTGCTTTTTTGCCTGGCCGGCAGTGAACCTGGCTGCTGCCGGTTGCATGTTTGCTTCGTTTCCTGCATAACCTCTCAGGTCAAGTCAGGCCAGCAGCGAATTCTCAGGTGTTGAAAAACAGCAACTGGTTCAGGCAGCTCCGATCTACCTGGATTCAACGTTCTATTTTTTATTCACCAATTTCAGGCACAGATTTTCAACCAAACAACTCATCTTCAGGTTTGTCTGATCAGACAAAAATCATCTACTCTCCAGGCTACCTCCAGACACCACTTTTTCTCAAGCATGGAATTCAAGGCACCAACCAAACAGGCCCAAAGAGCCTGGTCGGTCGCCTGGACAAGCAAAAAGTGTTGCCGCAAACTAGCCTGCAAATTTGATGTTTTTTTAAAACTCAACAATAGTCTAGTTTTGAGTGTCTTAGGTTTGACAGTTAAGTTCTCTAGGGATTATTGAAAAGGTTGGTTTATGTCCCCGCTCGACAGCTTAATAATTTATGTATTTGGCTTGGTTTCTTCAATTTCATTTCCCATTCTAAAATCAATGTCCCTTGTAGTATAGCAGGCTCTCCGTTGGTGCGCTCTTTCTAACTTAAGTTGGTAATTCGATTTTTACCTCTGTTTTTGTTGGTCCAAGCATGCATATATGTTGTTTGGTTAACAAGAGATTAAATAAATTATCACCTTTATGGCATTGATTAGAACAGAGAGAAGGACTGATGTGTTAGCGTTGAAGCATGGTGCCTAAACGCTCACTTTCGATAGCTTAGGCATCTTCAATAGTGGTCACCTCAGTCGTCTTTTACCTGTCATATCACTTAAAAAGTTTAGCTGGATGAGAGATGATGTAAAGAGAGAATGTGTCATCTTTTATATAAGAGTTAAGCTGGGCACATAAACCAACACAAAATGGTGAGTGAGTAATAAGAGAAGTTGTGTTAAAAGTGATAATTTTATAGATTAATTATTGGAGATATTGTCTCTAAGATTGTCTGTAGATGAATAAGAGCCATTAGTGACAACCCTAAAAGATAAACTGTTGTACATACCTTTAGACGAGGGAACACATGCCTAGACCTGGAGCAACCCATGCAACTTCAGGCCTCTAACCATACCTGTTCAAACGTCGGGTCGGGCCGGGCCGGGCTTCGGATCGGGCTTAAAAAGCCCGACCGCGAACGGGCAAGCCCGAGTCCAGCCCGGCCAGAAAGTTGCTTTTTCCGATAAAAACCTGCTGTTTTAATGCTTTTTTTAGAATAAAAAATAATATTTAATTTATTTTAAGGATAAAAAAGGGGTTATATATATTTTTTATTATTTTTATTGGGCCTACGGGCTTTCGGGCCAGGCCTTTATGCCAAAAATGCAGTCACTGGCCTTGCCTAGACTGGGTCAGGCTCGGTCCAAGCCACCCATGAACACCTCTACCTTTAACCAAACACGCTCCTGGCTAATGCCAGTGAGGGTCCAGGCCATGCCTAGTTGCTCTAGGGCTCGAAGCAAAAAGGCTCTTTCCTGGGCCAGCCGCTTGTAGGACGGACGCTCATGGGTGCAACCCTTGGCTGGATATTCGTGGACCGGTCGTTTTTGGGCTGCTAGAGCGATGGGCACCGGGAGCTGGGCGGCCGAACAAGGAGACCATTGCCGGCGTTGCGTTTGCCTTCCCGTCACCAAGTCCTCCGCCCTGGCCGTGGGACTCCGATAAGACAGGTCGGGCCTCCTCATCGACATCGAGCCGAAGGAGACAACCAAGTAATCAACCTGAATGGTGTACTATGTATCATTCAGTTGTACAATTACAGGCAACAATTGTGTACGCTCCATGTATATATAGGGGGGGAAACAGCAACATGCTTGTAAGATTGTAGTGTGTTGTGCATAGTTGTCTTGAAGAGTTCAAGTCGATGCATGCGGTGGCAGTTGCAGCTCTGCATGCGGTGCCTTCTCCGGCATCTCTGCTAATGGAACGCTTGTTGCAAAAAGGGGAAAAGTTTTTTGATACATCTGATCGCCCCATCGTTTTGATTTTGAGCTCCTTTTTGTCCTATCGTTTTGGTGAATCGAATCGATTCACATGATCTTCCTTTGTAATACCTGTACATTTTAAGAATGTGGCCGGTTTTGCGAGTTTAATCAATGCACGGTTCCAGGCAATCTGAGGCTCTAGATCTCGAGGGACTTAAGGGGAAAGAAGAGCGCTAGTGCTAGTACAATGCACATCTATAATTGCAGGAGGATGCGATGCGGTCATGAACTTGCCGAACGACAAAGCGCCCGGTCCGGATAGGTTTCCGGGGCTTTTCTACGAGACCTGCTATGAAACCATCAGATATGAGATCGACGCCTTATGCAATCGGATAAGTAACCTCCGAAGGTGCAAGCCGCACCTTCAGAACCGTGCCCACAAAAGGCTGACGCGACAGAGCCAAAGGACGACAGACCCAGAAGCTTTCTCCATGGAGTGACGAAGATCTTCACAAAGCTAATGGTTAATAGGCTGGAGCTCCACATGAATGACATTGTGGATACACTACACCTCATTGTCCAAAAGGCGATATCCTACAGCATCCTCAGCTCTCCTCTTGGCCGACAAATCAGCTCTCCGTTGACGCTTTACGCCGATGATGCGGTGTAGTTTGCAAATCTAGTTAGAGACGAGTTGTCAGCAATCAGCAAGATATTGGAGTTCTTTGGTGAGGTGACCGGGTTGTGCACAAATGCCAACAAAAGCTCAGTGACTCCTATCTGCTGCGAGGAACTGGACCTAGGCGTGATTTTGCAAGAGTTCCCTTGTCCAATCACGTCCTTCCCATGCCGTTACTTGGGGCTAGCTTTGTCGCACGAGAAACTAACAAGAGCCGATTACCAGCCTTTGACTGACAGTTTTGCAAAGCATCTAAGTGGCTGGAAACCAATGCACATCTACACAGGAGGTCGTTTGATCCTTGTCAAGACAGTTCTTTCGGCTCCGGCGACGCACCATCTCATCGCACTTCAACCTCCTAAATGGGTGATCAAGCAATTAGACAAAATAAGGTGTGCCTTCCTGCGGAGCGGCTTGGATGTGGCTTCACGCGCTACATGCCTAGTTAATTGGGATAAGATGTGCAGATCAGGATAGAAAACCCGGCGGTTACCGACCAGTAACCGCCTACCGGAGGGTGGCCGGGAAATGAGATCCTGGCGGTTTTTTTTTTTTAAATCCAAAATTAAATTTTTAGATTTCGAATGAATTTTCATCAAATTTGAACGAATTTCGGCCGAACAAAATCCGGTTTGACCGGTAACCGGTCCAGTTACCAGTACGGAGGGGGCCGGGATCCAACCCGGGAACAGTTAGCTGATCCCTGGTGCAGACCGACAAGCTTTGAGGACCTTGAGATTACTAACATCTCACACCAGTGTGTCACCCTCCGGGTTCGTTGGTTGTGGCTAGCGTGGATGGGAACAGAACTTGGCACAACCTGCCTATGCTGGTTGACGCTTTCACCAGGAGCTTCTTTTGTGCCACAACTCAATTCGTGCTGGGCAGCGGAGCAAAGATACTATTATGGAAGGATCACTGTATTAATGGGGGAGCCTCGATGGAGATCGCGTCGTCAATTTCCGCAATCAGCACAAGGAAAGGGAGGACGGTTCATAATACGATTGAAGTCAATAGATGGATAGATGACATTGGGTATGTCTCAATTGAGCAGCAGGTGAGAGAATTCTACACCCTCGGGTCATTGTTGCGGCATGTTCACCTCTAACAATAGTCGGACGATCAGCTGGCTTGGAAATGGGCAGCGTCTGGTTTGTATTGGGCGCAATCGGCTTGTTTTCACCTCTTCGAAGGGTTGCTATGGTCTGTTCATAAGGAACTAATATGGAAATGTTGGCACCGATGAAATGTAAGTTTTATGTTTGGTTAGCATCCCAAAACAAGTGCTTAACGACCGATAACCTGGCCAAGAGAGGATGGCCACATAATCCGGTAAGTCCTCTCTGTTCAATTCACCAGGAATCGGTGCCCCATTTGCTTGTGGACTGTTCTTTTTTTTTCCAAGAGGGTAATCCAGGTGGTGTCGGCATGACTAAGTTTGTGCAAACTAGTACCTATTTAGATCCTTTTTTTTTTGCAGAGTAGTCCTCCTGACCTGACCTTTAGATGGACGGCAGCTCTTTTGGCTCCCGCCTATCTGCCCCGCCGCCTCGTCGTCGCGGATGGTCGAACAACCTGCCCCTGTCGGTGTGGTGCCATGCACTGTTAGCTGCCACCCAAGCTCGTAGTCACCGCTACAACCTGACCTAACGTCGGACCTCCATCGGCATCGTGCAATGCTATTCGTGCCTCCGACCTCCAACTTCCAACCTTTGAATGGTGCCGTTAGCCGTGACAGCTCGCCTTGTCCCCACCGCAGCCGCGCGTCCACCCTTCACCGACATCGCAACTTGTCCCCATGGCCGCCGTGACTTCACCATGTTGGCCATAGCTTGTATCCGCCATCGTCGCATGATATGAGACCGCCATCATCGCAGCAACCATGTTTTTCCATTGGATGCGTGTTGTAGTTAATTGTCTTATATCGCATTCCGCTTCTTTGAGGCTGTTGTGGGAATATGGGTGCATAACCGTAGCTTTTTTGAAAAATAGCTTCTGATTGAGCTGAAGGGCTACACAGCTGAGCTATGTTTGACTGTTTGTTTTTTAGATTGGTTGACTAGAGCTTCTGAGTTGAAAAATATTTTAAATGCTTTAAAAGCAAATAATAGCTTGTTTGATGCCGTTTAACGACAATTAACGGTACTTAACGACAACTAATGATAATTAACGATAACTGACGACACTTTACGACAATTAACTCATTGCAGGAAGCCGCAGGAAGCTCCACGCTAACGGCTTCCGACTTCCGCACATTATAACGGCTTCCGGTAAGGAAAAGTAGGGGGAGAAAAGCCGTCCGTTTGGAACGGTTTTCAGCTTTTCTGAGCAAACAAGCCGAAACCGTTTCAAACATGGTCTGTTTACTGAATTTCAAACATGAGGTGCCAATGTCGTCATCAAAATAGCTGTTCTGACCATTCAGGCAAGGAAGGCCTTAACGATTAGGCTCCACAGAGGCACATACCTCAGATCAAATGCCACTGCAAATGTCATCAAAGTTTAAAACTAAATCAAGCAAAACACCATAAAACCATTGCCGAAAGCCGTCAAACAGCATATCAAATGAGCCGCACCATGAAATTCAGTCGCGTACTTGCAAACATTATGTACAATGTTACAGGTTATAGCCATTATTCCTCGTATTCTGGAAAAGGTCTCCCAATTCAAGCACAAGTTTCCCTCTGAAGAAAGCTTTTGGGATTTCTAGTTTAAATTGGTCTCAGTTACTCATGATTCTGTTACCCCAAAAAGCACGATGAATGCTATTCCTTCTTGATCCCAAAATCATCAAATAGGCCCTGAAAGTCGAAGTGCAAACTTTTTAGTCCTTTCAGATACATTTAGAGGCATGGAATGAACAGAACAAAGACGTTTTAAAGAGAATGTTTGGTAGATGAAAGAATCATATGCTAACCTCGGCATCATTGATTCCATGAGCCACGCAATAGTGTTCCTGAAAGCAGAAATCATAACGAATGGAAAATTAGAGCACAAACACATTTCACTATTTTTATGGGATCACTCAACCAATAATCAGCAATTCTCAAGGAATTACCTGCATCATATGCCACTCTTCGAACTCATCAAACAATTCTAGTCGTTCCATCCTGCAACCATGCAGTTTCATGAGTTGTGACATTAAAAAATACAATGTAAACAAAGCTGGAACTTATATCCTTCATCAAAATCAAATTTACAACTCTAGAGCGATCACTAGATCCGCTAGAGTGACCTTTGTAAATATAGCCAAAAAGTCCAAAAGAATAAGGTGTTTTCCCTTGTGACACTACAACTCTACATGGTCAATAATGTAATAATATACAACACTTGTCCTCAGAAAAACCTCTCAATAGGTGAGTGTCCCATTGAATTGGGTAAGATGCTTTATCCAGTTAACAGTAATGACATCAACTAGCATCACTCAACAAATATTTGAGTTTCATCAATTGCTTATCAGTTGACACGAAAAAACTAAAAGATGTGAATCATCCTTTAAACTAGGAAACATTTAAAAAACCTTGCAGTATTATTTTTCAGAGACTAAGTTATGGGCCAACATCTGTGCGGAGTACTGTAGCACATGCACTATTGCACCACGAGCGTGGACTGTACCGTGCACGCACGGTAGGGCCTCGGGTTATTGTAGCACAACATTATTAGGCAAGCTTCGTTATTTAGGAATCTACCTATTTGGTGTTTGGTAGTATCTATTAGTTAGGCAAGTTATTATTAGATTGGATTGTTAAAGGTAAGTTTCCTCGTAGATTATTTCTTAGGAGTCAAGTCGGGTCGTCCCTATAAAAGGGATAGCGTGTATCCATTATCAAGGAAGCAAAGATGAATAGACAAGTTCATAGTCCCTAAAGTCCAGCTGTAGTCGTTCCCTTGACCGGCTATTCTAGATCCATCTCTCCCCCAATCGGTGCCCTTTTCGTCTAGCGCTGTTTTACCTCAAGTCATCGCCGTCCGACCTCCCTCCGACGGATGTTTACCCCGTTATGAACTAAAGTTCACAACATTTGGTATCAGAGCCACCCACCATGGCTTCCGGTGCTGCACCATCTCTCTTGGAGAAGTTGAAGGCTACCAGCGAAGAACAGCAGGTCTTACTCAACAACATGACTGCTGTCCATTGGAGTTTCGTTGATCCTCATTCACGTGACGTCATCAACATAGGGCACCAAGGATTTCAACCGTGGCCACCACCGCAGCTCGAGGACGAGCTGCCTTGCCGCGAGGGGTGTAATGTTATGGGCCAACATCCGTGCGGAGTACTGTAGCACATGCACTGTTGCACCACGAGCGTGGACTGTACCGTGCGTGCACTGTAGCACCTTGGGTTACTGTAGCACATCGTTATTAGGCAAGCTTCGTTATTTAGGAATCTACCTATTTGGTGTTTGGTAGTATCTATTAGTTAGGCAAGTTATTATTAGATTAGATTGTTAGAGATAAATTTTCTTATAGATTATTTCTTAGTAGTTAAGTCGGGTCGTCCCTATAAAAGGGATAGCGTGTATCCATTATCAAGGAAGCAAAGATGAATAGACAAGTTCCTAGTCCCTAAAGTCCAACTGTGGTCGTTCCCTTGACCGGCTATTCCAGATCCATCTCTCCCCCAATCGGTGCCCTCTTCGTCTAGCGTTGTTCTACCTCAAGTCGTCGCTGTCCGACCTCCCTCCGACGAATGTTTACCCTGTTATGAACTAAGATTCACAACAATGAGAAACATTACCTGCGCTTTTCTTCACTGTCAATGAATTCATTATATATTCTCAGCATATCCCACGCAACAGCTCTCTGAAAAATTCAACCATAAGATCCCCAGAAAGAATTTTTCCTATTGAAATTTAGTGCTAATAAAATATATACCTGCCATCCATGATCAAGAAAAAGTTTTTCCTTGTGACTTAAGGTTGGTGTAGCATTTATACCAAGGAGGGGGCATCCTCTACTCTGCAGTGGCAGGACAACAGAGAGCATTAAGCAGCAGCCACCTCAATATATCTTTCCATGGCAGAGAAAAGAACAGGTGCTAACCAAAACAAGTAAGAGCACCATCTGGTTTCATTCATACAAGTAAGATGTACTCAATCAATTGAGGTCCACAAATACAAGATATTTAAATTTTAAACAAATGACTTCAAATATTTGATTGCACAACACTCTTCTCATCCTCCCTAATGGCGCATATTCAATGCAATTTAAGTTTGTCTTCTTCCTCTTCAGTTTTTACACAATAACTTCCTATACTCCCTTCTCCGATTGCCATACAGCTATGGTCAGCCTTTCCTTAATTTTAAGACAGGTCCAATAGCCCAGACATAAGCTTTGATGAATCAAAGAATTAGTTCGTGATAAGTAAAGGCCACAACCCACAATTGTTCAATTCTTCAAGGAGATCCCTACAATCTGTCTTACTGCCTTCACACTCAGTGGACCTCTTTGGGTCGGCTCGGAGATATTTACCAGATACGGTATTTCTTAATATAAGATATGTGTTCCTCTTTTTGACCAAAAAGGTCCTATCTTGATAATTGGATTCACAGAACTGAAGGCAGTCTATTTGTTAGGAATTGTCTAATTGGTTGCACTTTCTTGCGGAAGTCTACAAGTCATTTGTTTCCTACTTGGACATAATATCATGCAAATTTAGCCCAAAATCTTCCATTATGCCTCAGGCCAGTGAAACACAGATTATTCATGCAAAATAAAGAAGAGCGTAAAAGGGTACCTCAAGATTCCTAATCATTTGCTCCCCAAATGCATCATCTGGATGGATCTGCATCAAAACAGAAGTCAACAGTGCCAAAAGCTATCACATATAAGAGTGGCAAAATAGTACATCATGGAAGAATGACTCGACCTGCTCGTATAAGAAAAAAATGGCAGTGGAGAACTTTTCAGATGCCCAACCAACAATAGCACCGGTTGAAGTTGGATCTAAGTAAATTAGCACACACTCTGCAATTATAAACGTCGGCAAGCTGATGACAACAGAAAGATTTATCAAAAGCTTGAAAACTTGGCTTGTGATTCAAGTGCTAGAGATAAAAGCTACATGATACAAGTATCCCATTTGAATATTTGATGGTGTTCCTAATGGAAAGAATTGTGCATCATAACTTCAAGTCGATATAATTTTCATTAACAGATGAAATGGGCTAAATGGGATCATTCAAACAGTCAAATAAACTTCTCCAGAAATAAAACAGATATGTTCATATAAATGAGAACGGAAAACACTGTACATTTCTGTTGTTGTGACATGTACATTAATATAAATATAACAGAAAAATTAGTTACAACATAAGCGAACATCATAGAGGGTAGAAATTATGATTAAGCTAACAGAACCTGCCCACTTTATATATCATAAAAGAGAGAACATAAGATTAAAAAAGTTTACCTAGGGTCCATTTCAGCCATGCGAATAACCGTATCTAGTTTTGGTATGTCACGAATATCAGCAGAAAATAGCTTGTAATGCGCACTCGTCACTTCACCTTTTTCTGAAATATTTGGCGACAATCATTATTGTGCAGGCACATTAAGAACGGAAAAGTATCAAGTTATGATGGCTGGGATTTAACAGTAGTGTTGTAACTAAGGCCATTATGCTTTCAGTTCAAGTTATAGCAAAGAGAACTTTCTTCCAACGGAATGGAATAGCTACCTCCAAATGAAAATAAAATAGAAGCTATCTATCATGATAACCAATAGAGCATGCTTCCTCCAATAAAGCCCACTTACTATAAGTAATGCACCACATACTATAACCAATAGCAATTACTACAGTACTGGCTAACTTGACAGAAACATGGAGAATAAGCTATAGAAAAATTCATGCGAACAAAAATAACTAGATCAAAACTGTAAAATTTGAGATCACTACTACTCGGCAAACAATCCCTCCTTGCTTGTTGTTAAACATAAATATTTCTGCCAGAGAGATCCAACTAGAAGAAAGCACCCACTAGATAAATATAGAAAGGATATTTTAGTAGCATGAGTGGACAAATTTAGAGTTATCGGTCAATTGACTCAATTCCAGTACAACTAGGAATGTGCTTAGATGCAAATAGGGCTAGGTGACACAAAAATTGGAGTAAATGAGAGAACTACCAATTGAAATTGAAGCTTCTGGTCCTAACTTTTCCTTCATTTCACTATAGTGGTTGATGATGGCAGCCTTTTTGCTGGTTACCTGCCAAACAACATAAGTTGTCAGAAATTACTTGTATGCACAAAGATAAGAAGCTGGTTTTGGGAAGGAAGATTCAATACAGTAACTAGCGTACTGAATTACAGCACAGGAATGATATTGCATTGAGTAGTAAGCCACACTTGAATATAGAAAGGAAAGTTTTTCACACCTCCTTGAAATCCAGCTCTACATAAAGGTATGGAGCAATCCCTTCATCCTACAACAACAAATACAACACAGAACGAGAAAGACATAAATCAATAGCATAATCACCAACACAATTCATGTAGTTTGATCTTCATCACTTCCTCCAACAAAAGCAGTATATAATTTACCCACAAGACATACTGGAACATTGTCAGCTAATTAAAAACAATAAAGGGCATAGAGGGTTAAATTAAAATGTTATGAATGATGCCGAAAAAATGTTAAAACTACAGTGCATATTACATAGGCCTGAAAAGGGCAGTAAGCATGAATTTGTGATGTCTATGAAATAGGGAGTTAAAGACTAACTTTCAACTGGAAAAATGTTGTGTCAAAGCCAGCGCCAAGAGATAATATTTGTTTCCGCTTTTGCTCATTACTGTCCTTCCCAGCATTGAGGAACTGACGCAGAAGCTTCCTAAGAACAGACCAACGGGCATAGTACCCTTTGCAGAGTCATTTGGAAATAAAAACATTAGAATTTCCAGATACTTTACATTTAGAGAACCAGATTTTTAAAAATCCACAGAGGCAGTATCTACCACGATTGATTATTGGAGCCCTTTTTGTTGTTCGCCTAACAAAAAAATGCACATAATCATCCTTCATGTATCCTTTATTAACACAGGACCTGCAAAGGAAGACAATTATGTCAAATAAGTAACGACAGCTAATCCATACTTTTGCAAACTAGAACACCATCTAAATTTATAAGCAATATCCCACATTTTGCATAGATTGTAAAGGATTTGCAAGATTCTCTAAGATTGGTTCGTTCGGGTGTTCTAAATAGCGGCTGCTAGAGCTGCACATGCGCCCGCTAAAGCGTTCAGGTACCCCAGTCGTCTGCATATCAAGTCTGCTAGCCCACATAAGTACTTAACGGTGAGGTGTCGACTCACTATCTGCCAACCGTTATTTACAGCATCAATTCATTCAAACCGATAATGCTCCATAGCACAAAGTTTTACATGACCTTAAGAACACACAAACTTTATATAAGCGGCCAGCCAGCCACAAGGCAAAAAAGGATTCCATTCAAGAAAAATTGGTAATAGAGGCACAGCTCTCCTCTTACCTTTTTGTTGATTTCTTGTGGAGAAAAAAAAAATAGAGTCGGTTCAAGAGAATGTTTCAATCACACTGCATGGTCACTTGCAGAAAAGAGGCTGACAAACGGGAGATGGGGCGTAAATAAGTTAAGAACGAACTCATAGGAAATTTGGATCAACTAGCTAGGCAGCTATCAAGCTCGAGGTTTAACCTGGCTCTAATGTTTTTCGCCTCGATTTATTGCAACAGAAAGCACAGTAATAGCACGACGCGAATCGATCTAAACAAACTAGCTGCGTTCTCTTCCAATAATCTCTTGCAAGGGAGAAAACAAATTAGCCGTACAACACACAGCAGAAACCATGGCTAAGATCACTGATACGCGGGTGGGGGACGAAGGGGGGGTGGGTTACTTACAGCTTGCTGGCTGCGGCGTCGTCGTTGGTGGCCTGCACGGCGGCCGGGCTGCTCCGCGCGGCGGCGCTGCCTCCGCCTCCTGCCGCTGCCGCCTCCATTCGGCCGGGGCACGGTGCGGGTCGATCGATCGGGTGCCGCGGCCGCACGGGGTGAGGGGAAGGAGAAGATCACAAGAGAGTTGGGTTGCGGCTTGCTCGAGCACGGCTCGGTTCGACCGCGCACCAACAAGGAGACGAGACGGAAGGGGTGGGCCCATGTCCCTTCGACCCAGCCCGATGGATTTGTCTCAGGCCTTCGGCCACCGCGTCCGGCCCGGACGATATGCAATTGCAAACCAACCACTTGACCAGGAACAATGGCTGCAAGGCCCGAAAAGCACACAGGATGCGGTTCCTAAATGGCCTGAAAGCCCAAAACTTCGTGGTTCGCGCATGCGCCCAGTCCCCACCCCACCACCCTGCCGAGGCCGGGCGCCGGCGGCAGGAGGATTTGCCGGGGCGCCGGGCTCGGCGGTGCCCGTCGCGCTCGTCTCGATGTTTAGCCCTAGCGCGTAGAAATTTCACATGATTCGCGCGCGATGAGGTCCGGGACGGGAACACACGCCGTCGCTCAAAGTTTTGATATACGGTCGGAGGAGGGCAGGAGACGAGCGGCGGCGGCGCTTGCGCCGACGGCTCGCTGCCGGAAAGTCCTAGGGAGGTAACGCTCACTCGCTTACTTCTATTTATGTCTTGTTCTGGTTTACTGCGTCGGTGTGTTCATTCTTGTAGTCTCACACTCGCACTGTCACTCATACAAGCACAATGCCAATAAACATTTGGGAATCATGATGGGAATCATGCTGCAACTGTAGTTTCATTGCTTCACTACTGTGTCCAATGTCTATGAATTTCAGAGTTGCATGTAAGAGATGCGAACTGTAACATAGAACACTAATGTTCACACCAAATGTCACACCATTACATTAAAACAAGACATAATATACCAACATGCAGCTGGTGGATTACACAGAGTACATTATGCGTCTCTGACCAGAGGTCCAGAATTATTCCTAGAAGACGGCATATGGCTGATCTGAAGTAATATTAATACTTGTACCATACAGAGCATTTTAGTAACTGGCAGCTGTGGATCCAAGCTCCAGCTCGTAGCAAGTGATGTAGTTCTGGCTGCCAACACGCCCGATTTCCATGGATTGGTCTCTTCCTGCCCTGACCCTATTTAGTTTATCTCAACTACAGTGCGGAACTCTTCCAATGTATTGTCAGTGAACTGAAAGTAGGCCATTCTTGCGGTTGCGCTGAATACGAGGATGGCAGAGATACTGGATAATCCATATGCAAACCCTAGCAGTGCACATAAGTATGCCCCCCAGTCAATCTTATTTCGATGCTTGCTGTGTTGTTGCCAACAGTTCCAACTTTCCACACAGTGGAGCCCCACAAATATTTGCATTGCCCGAAAATGATTCATTTCTGAAAGTTAAAAATTGACATGTAGACGGTACAACTCCTGACAGGTCGTTGTAGGATAAATCTAGAACCGCCAGATAAGTCAAATTTGTCATGCTTGGAGGAATTGGGCCTGATAAATCATTCCACGAGAGATCATGTGACTAAACAAATCAGGTTCCCTACTTCCTCAGGAATTAGCCCACCTATGTAATTTCCTGAGATATTGAAGGCTAGCGATGCTGTTAGAACTTGTCAGGCTAATCTGCTCGAGCCAACATGACACGGCTCACGAGCTTAGCGTGTCGTGTCTGAATCAACGGTTGAACCACGAACTGGCACCAAGCAATCCATTTGGCCAGGTCTAGCTGCTTACATAGTAGGCTGGTCCGTATGTTGCCATCATCACGAACCAATCCAGAGTGGGCTTCCTTCACAAGATCAAACACTAGAAGTACTGGTACTCCGTATGACCCGAGGCGAAGCCGCCTCGAAAGTCGGGAGTGACCGACCGGGGATACGGGAGATCAAGTGCAGATCCTCAGAAAGCATTTTGTTACGAGGATCGAACAACTGCTTCCTTCCCTTTTCTTCTCTTCTCGAGGAGGTGGAGAAAAAGGCAGGAGGGAAGAAAAAAAGGTGATCCCTCTGCTGACTGACTGCACGCACGCGAGGGGGGGAGATCTCATCTCATCTGCCCCGTCAGACGACCGCACCCGCCTGGCATGCCCGGCGATCCCGTATCCGAGCCACATGCGCCGGCCTGTGCGCGCGCGCGCGCTCGCTCTGATTGACAAATCATCAAATCATGGAAAGGCGCGCGCGTTGCCGAGCTTGCCTTACCCCGTGCGGCGCAGTCGTCGTCGCCGGTACTGCTGATTAAATTAGCGGAGGGCGCACATGAACAAATGATTGGGGAACCGAACCCCGTGTGTGTGTCCATCCACATATCCTGCCTTCGCTGTCCGATCTTTATTGCGTTCCCAGCTGGCTGGAGCTAGATCTAGGAGCCTCATTTGCTGTGGAATTATTCGTGGAGGTCAAGTGCATAAACCATTAATTATGCAAGGTAGTTTAGTTAGTTTGCACAACTGTTGGACTGTTGGAGTATATATAGCACTATAGCACTACAATCTGCGTACTTTTTCTGATTACAAATGTAAGCCTACTTGAAATGAATCACTAGCAGTTCTCCTGCTAACGGTCTAAAAAAAGTCGTCCTACAATTTGTATTGGTCGAACATATTTAATTAGATTTCATATATAAATATTTATTTAGGTTGGCCTCACAAACTTGGTATCAGTATAATATATGTACATGGCATATAAATCAACAATATATATATATATATATATATATGAAAATGGTATGGTACTCCTGGGAGTACGTACTTCCACTTCTCATATACCACTTAAATCGTATGGTGATATCTTTTTATCTATTTGAGTATACTCCAATAATAATTATAAGATACCTCAAAGTGAGTTTTATGAAAAAAAAATCATTAAAGTCCACTTTTTATTGCAATATTTGTGTGCATACTTTTTTTTATATAAAAAAGGGTATATAGAGCAAAAAAAGCTTCAATGAATTTTTTTTAATCAAGTCGCGTTGAAGTATATTATAATTGGTATTTAAGTATACTGAGAGTAATAAAGAAGTATAATATATTCATTTAAGTGGTATATTCGAAGTGGGAGTACGAAACGGACGTAAGATTATAAGAAGACTTAGCGATGAAATTAAATCAACAATATATATATCAGTGTCCCAAAGAGCCTATATTTGCAAGTAGAGGGAGCAATACAGTTGTGCTTTACTCTATGATCAGCATTTTCAAGGGGGTTTTTTTTGTGACGAAGCATTTTGAAGTTCAATCATGCATGTAATGTACTACAACACAATCATCATGGTCGAAAAACCATGTGCGTCCGCAATGATTCAGTAGTTTGCTAGCTAAGCTCCCTGGGATGCGAGAGCCCCTGATCGAGTTAGTTATAAAGTATAAGCAGCTGCTCTATTAGTACGCCATGACTTGGATAACATGCCGTTGTCGGGCAAATTATACGAACTACCAAGCTAGCTAAGTAAGATTTGTGATACATGATCGCACCAACTAGCTTGTTAATGGCCATCCAATACGTGTTAACTAACATTCCAGAAACCCTTTGCACAATTAATTATGACATGTGTTCTTGCAACTGTATAGGCTTTTGAGCTGTGTTAACGACCACCAGTATTCTCTCAAGATGCTCGAGCTAACTAACGGCTAGCTGGACTCTGGACTGGACAGTCATCAGAAGCAGATATCTCCATCGTGAACCATTGACATTTAGACCACACATTGTCACGGTATCATCATACCAACTTCTCTTGATCCAACGGTCATGATCGTCACTCTTGACGAGTCTCGTCGTCATGGAGCTGAATCAAACTGACGACCCTCGATCATGCATGCATGGCCTGCTTAATACGCTGGTGAACGCTGCGAATTTTCCAAAATTTATACCATGTTTGAACTGCCTCATGACGAAATTAATTCCTACGAATTAACCGCATGCGTTCAATTTTAGCGCCAAGATTCGGGTTTCCGGCCGGAATGTTGACCGCGGGCGCGCGAAAGGCAGAAGACGCTGACCGGCCGCGGCCCGGCGGGGCGCAACATGCACGTGTGGGCGACGCGGCCGTGCGCCCGTCCGCGCTGGCGTGCCACGGGATTCCCCCGCACGGCCACATGCGCGCGCGCATATGATATGCATGCCGTCGCCGAGCTGCAAGCTAAGCGCCGGCCTCCGGTTGCAACGCACGTACGCACCTAACCAGCAGGCACCACCACTGCGCGCTGCTGCTACTCACTCATCAGCTCGCTTCTTCCTCCCATTAATATCTCAATTATTCAGCGGCCAAGAGCCAGGGACACCAATGATTAGGGAAAATAGCATGTTCTCGGCTGTCTCGCCTTGAATACTCCTGTACTCATGTCCCGTCCCATCCCGTCCTGCTTAATATTGCTCACCGCTTAGCTAGCTAGATCTCAACTGCTACTGGTATACATCGATCAAGTCCATATCCATTGATCTATTCTATTTGGATGCGATTCCCAGAGAAAACGGGCTAAACTAAGAATCATCTGGTACTATATTAGACTATATATATTTTGCACTTATGCGTAGTATATATCACTTGCACGTACGCCCGCAATGGCTGGCTAGTTACAAGTTTTTAATCATACATACATAATCTGATCGTCAACAGCAACGGCATCGATCAGCAGAACGCATGCTGGCTTAACATGTACAGTCAGACAGCCAGGAACCATGTGAGGCCGAACGCAATGATTCGACAGTTATTAGTCGTCCACTGATGATGAGAAAGCCTCCCAGTTCTGAGCTGGTTAGATCGATCGATATGCCCACGCACGTACGTGCTCCTTCCTACCTTTAGTCGTTGTTGCTGCGTGATGCATGATTTCCACAACATGGCATTGTCGGGCAATTATATACTCAACCAACGAGCTGGCAACGATATATTGAGGTTATTTCCTAACTGGCTAACTAAGGTTGAAAGTAGCTACGAAATAAATATCCAGTAGTAACCCTGTTTGGCAAATCAAATTAAAGTTTAACAAATTCTTTTATCACACGTGGATTCACTATTCGCTTGCATGTGCGTCCATCCAGAATTTACGCAGTATTTTTGTTTGTGTGGTTTAGTTTTGGTAGCTTTTTCTGCCATATTAGTAGTACCTTCTTATATCATTTGAATAATGCAGCTTAATCTCCGTTTGTATCAGGCCATGTTTAAAGGGGAAAACATATTTCCAAGGGTAATTC
Source organism: Ampelocalamus luodianensis (assembly GCA_036346255.1). Taxonomy (NCBI): domain Eukaryota; kingdom Viridiplantae; phylum Streptophyta; class Magnoliopsida; order Poales; family Poaceae; genus Ampelocalamus; species Ampelocalamus luodianensis. The sequence goes on along the minus strand of CM070627.1, from coordinate 57,741,910 downwards.
GTTATAAGTCATTGAATAACTTCAAATCTTCATAATACGTCACTCGTCGCGTGTTACTGACATTTTGGGCCTATATATCAGCCTCACAATGAGTTGGATATTGTGAATCATGTAGTTATTCAGTGACATATTATGAATTTTCTCTATTCCCAAACACTAAAATATATGAAAACGGTCCAGCCAAAGGGATTACCATAATCCACTCCTACGTGCAATTTCGTGTGTGATTTCTAGCAAATGGTGTTAGGCGCGGGGCAAATCACAAAAGGGTGTGAGTGGGAGGGGGAGCTCCCGCGTGCGCGTGCGGATCGGATGGACGAGAGCGAGTTTGTGTAGATGTTCATTCATTAGGTCATGTGCACCAGATATATTGCTCTCGTGCAAATCCCATGGAGCGCCTACATGCATGAGATCTCTTAACTTTATCAAGTATTTAGTCACCATCTAATGCATGATTAGTTCAGCATTACATTGCTTACGATGCACTGTTGCTGATGCGTATATGCTAGCTTTGCAAGCACTACTCCCTCTCCCCTGTATATAAATTCTTTTCAAGTACACCAAATGGCAAATGCAGTACTACAGTGACCAACTAAACAGCATCTTAATAATAATTCCAACAGAAAGCTGTCAATCATCAAAGTGTTAATGGACCACGCTAGCTTATCATGACGCGGTAAGGGGAGGCTGCATTTAGCTCCGCTGTTTATCATTAGACCCATCCATGCATGTGTCGAGAAGGATAAGGTCATGCCAATCTGAATCTGCTGCTGCTTAACACAGGCCCTGTCAGCCCGGGCCCCACCCAGCAACACCCATCCCGACAGGCCCAGCTTGGTGTTTAGGGCTTGCCACTTCGCCAGGGCCCGACAAGACTGGCTCCAATAAACCGGGGTTTTTTTTTGTGTGTGCATGCACCCAAAACATTTAAATTTAGATTAAATTGCTTTTTAGCTATACCAATAAAACCTACATGATCTTTTTTATTAAAAAAAACTTACATAATTTTGGTAGGTTGGTTAGCTGCGCTAGCTAATGCGAACTTATAGGACACATCAAGCTTCCGACGGTTTCAAGCTAAAGTTGAAGCACTTAGGTTGACACCGCATTAGTACTGCTGAAATCATGCAGCCACATTGTATATTTTACACAAATCGAGCAATTTCTCCCGCAGTTAAATTACATACAATATTTTGGAGGAAAAAAACATTATCTCTTTTTTAACTTAAAAAACATTACTCTCTCTTTCTAGTACTAGCATATACTCCTATCTTATATAACCTCACCTGGGAAACCTGAATTGGCCAGCAATTAACCAGTTGATTATTCCGGTAATGCATCCCTGGTGCCTTCTCAAGGGTCAAAAGTCGCCATCAAGCTCGCTAAAGAATCTCCAAAGGAGATCCATCCCACGCGCACCAGCTCATCATTGCGACCACTCCATCATCTCTCGCAATCCTCCAATTGAATTTGATCCCTCTATTTATATCCGCGCACCTGCGCATCCTTTCTTCATCACCATCGGCGAGTTCTCTGCTTCTCTTCCTACACAGAGCTTATTAGCTATAGGCCTACTAGTTAACAATGGCGCCTCAGAGCTTGGATCTTGGCCTGAGCCTTGGCCTAGGCCTCGCCTCCCAGCACCAACCCAGCTTCTGTTTGATCTCTGGCATTGTTGCAGCAGCGGACCAAGAAGTGAGTCCAGCGGCGGCAGAGGAAAGGGCATGCTCCCCCGCCAGCCCAGTGTCGTGCGGCAGCGGCAGCGGGAAGCGCGCCGAGAGGTCGACCGGCAGCGGCGAGGAGGACGACGCCGGCTGCGACGGCAACGCGCGCAAGAAGCTCCGGCTGTCCAAGGACCAGGCTGCCGTCCTCGAGGAGTGCTTCAAGACCCACCACACCCTCACTCCGGTACGTGTCTGAAATACGACTGATCGCTGAAATTAGTATCAGCGAGCATTTGCAGAAAGAATCGAGAATGACATGGATTTCTTATGCTTGCAGAAGCAGAAGCTGGCTCTGGCGAACAGCCTGAACCTGCGGCCGAGGCAGGTCGAGGTCTGGTTCCAGAACCGCCGCGCCAGGACGAAGCTGAAGCAGACGGAGGTGGACTGCGAGTACCTGAAGCGCTGGTGCGAGCAGCTCGCCGAGGAGAACCGGCGCCTCGAGAAGGAGGTCGCCGAGCTGAGGGCGCTCAAGGCGGTGGGGCCGGCAGGTGCGGCGGGCCCCTTGACGACACTGACAATGTGCCTCTCCTGCAAGCGCGTCGCGTCATCCTCGGCCTGTGCAGCCAAGGCGGTCAACCTCTCTGCCGCGCACGTCGACGCCGCAGCCAATGCCGGTGTGCCTTCTCCGGTGGTGCTGCCCGGACACCGGCAGCTCTTCTGTGGATTCAGAGAGACCGGAGCAACGTACGGCGGCTCCTCTGGACTCGCAAAGGCGGTCAAGGCAGCCAGATAGAACGAGCTCTCTGCTCTGCCGCCATGATCAGCATCGCATGCAAAGTTAAATGGCGGCATTGTCACAACTCACAACTCACAAAAGCAAGTGTAGCAGAAAGTTCCATCTTTTCTCTGTCTTTTGGGGGAAGTGCAAGTTAGTTTTGACAAGGTAGGATCGATCGATTAGTTCCCAGAGATTAATGTGTGCCTGTGAAAAGTTGTTGAAATAACAGGAGAAGAAGCTAACCCTCTGTGTCGTACTTAATTTTATCTGTTTTGGACTGAATATATCCTCTCTCTTTTTCTTGTCCTGCGTAGCTGTGGAACCCCTTTGATACGCAACAGTCAACACACAAGTGGGATTGTGGGAATTTACATTGTAGGATTTTGAAGCTCAAGGCTAGATCAACTTTGGAAGGTTTAAAACGAGAGTTGGTCTATATTACTTGACTTAGTTTGGACTGATGTGTCATCTACGTCAATGTTGAGCTGCCAAACTAGTTGCAACTTAAAGGTGACTTACGATGTAGTTTGGTCATTTAGCAAATTAAGAAGTTATGTTAATTATATTATAGCATTGTTCTTGACTTTTTCAGCGCCTTAAAGATCCATTTTCTATCTAGACCATGAATTGTCGTGTAGCTAAAGGCAACACTTGAGTCTACTGACTACGTACACGTTAGATGTTCATTTCCAGGGATTTGATCTCATCGCCTCTCGGCTGCCAAGCTTTTAAGTGCTCGCGTATGCTACTCCAATTAACTGTTGTGTCGTTGGTGTATAAGAGGCACTCATATGTTCAAGAATATATACAACTTTGATCATTACTTTTTTATGTGAATATGTTCATAAAATAATATAAAGTTATTATATTATAAAAACATTTTTCATAACTAATCTAATGATACTATTTTCACGTGACTAGTACAAATAATTATATATATATATTAGTGATCAAAGTTAAGAAAGTTTTTCTGTACGCTTTCTAAACCATCCTATATTTTGGAGATCGTTTTTGGCGCTTAGCTAGGGTGCTTGCAAACTTTTCTTTTTCTGGTGGACAGCACCGGGGGTGGACTAGGCCTAGGCAAGCTTTGAGGACCAGAACTCCGAGGGTAGCTCGATCGGGATCGATAATCCGACCAAGTGCTCCCCAAACCATGGTCCATGGACAACCCGGTTGATTTTAGGTCGGAAATTACACGCGCTGGCCTGGCCTGACCTCCCTAGCTAGACCCAGACTCGTGCCGAAATCAAGCGACACAAGGCGCGCAAAAGACGTTCGTGGTCGTGGACCGAGACCCATCCCGAGCTACGTACGCCCGTTCGGCGCGCGGCCGAGCCCCCGGACAGCTCACCCGCGCGCGCACGCACCTTCAAGGCGTCGGCGTACGTACGCCTGCCCTGCAGACGGCGGCCACGACGTACGTACGTATCCAACGTGCCATTGCCTGCAGCCAAACAGCAGAAGCTGCCCCTGTATACGATCGACCGTTGTAAATTCCGTCGCACGTGCCGCCGTGTCACTGCATGCGCCCATTAACAAACGCGCCCGGCTAGCCCACAAATCAGATGCCGGCCGGGCACACCAGCACACACATGCAACGACAACGAAAGTGACCGAGCGCACAACGCAAACCGCCTAGAAAACTAAAGAAGTGTCGATGTTTTAATATTGATCTTATGAAATAAATGTAGAACTGTTTATTCATAAGATGATTAAAATTTTCTTAAGCATAAGTCACGTTTTTATCCATTATATCAATATCTAATCATATGACACATCAATCTCTACACAAATCCAATGATCACAACAATTGATTTAAACTTAAGAAAATTTCAGACGATTTAAAAATAGCAAATCTGAATAAATACTAGGCCACTATAATCGAGATCATACAAGAGGAAACATGTATTCTTCGGAGAGAATAACAATCATACTCATGTGTTTTTGTATTGAATGTATTTATAGAATGAAAAAGCCACCGAAACTAAAGCTAATAGCTTTTGAATTGATCACTCCATCGTCCTCTCTCTCTATCCACCGGTGTCACCCCTTATATAGTTTTTGAAAGGATGGCAGCTACTGTAAGTCAAGAGACGTCTTAACGGTTGGCCGATTGCTCACGTTGGTAGCGGTAACCGTTAGAGAGACACTCTCCTACACGTTCGTTATGCGGTTACGCCAGAGACAGAGAATTATGTGCGGTTATGTCAGAGATAGAAAACACGTGTGTTAACTACCACGTGCGAATGAGCGCAGTGTACAGAGTCTCTAGTCGATTAGGTTCACATGTTGTGGATTCTATCAACTATAGGGTGATCGTAGTTAACCTAGTCGTAGCAAACCTTACGACCATAAGATGACCGTAGTAGATCTTACGACCATAAGATGACCGTAGTAGATCTTACGATCATAAGGTGGTCAGAATAGATCTTGCGATCATGAAGTGGTCATAATCTTCCCTTATCACTTTAGACTAATGACAAGGAGTATCTCTGATGGTAGTTAAAGATATTATTATTCTTAATAAGTACTAAAAATATATAGTTTTATTAATCGATGATTATTAGATCTCGTCGAGAAGCAATTTGGTCATAGTATAAATAAGTAGAACTAGAAAGACAACCGAAAAAAAAGGCTAGCTAACTAATATAAAAGTGGCCTGCTGATGCGGGCGAATGTTGACCGGAAGGGGCATTGCTTGGGCGCTGACCGCGCGCACGTATGGGCGACATGCCCGTACGCCCCGCCCGGCTGGCGCGGCCTTGGGATTCCACGCAACGCCCACGTGCGGCTCCGCCCTACTTGCATGCCCTCCCCCTCGTAGTTGCTTCCTTCGTCCCCTCGTCGTCGTGGGCGTTGGCACTTGGCAGTAATAATAACCGAGCCCACTGGCACTAGCATACTAGGCATGTTGTCGCCTACTTTAATTTAATGAAACCTATGCTGAATTGCTAATCAGCTAGCTTTGATTTGCTGCACTTTGTTAAACGGGTTGCATTTGCATGGTCTCTAGGCTATGGATCGAGCGGTATGTGTACGTAGTCGCTGTCTGAGTCGTCCGATTAAGAGTTGACGGACGGACAGGCAGGGCAGGTCTTGTGACCGTGTAGCGGCAACGCGCAGCATCAATGGGCGCTATTTTGTACTGTAGCGCGAGCAGCGCCACACCATACGTTTTGGGATAATGATTAATCTTCTGAACGAAGGGATACTAATTAATCTTCGTCGATCCTCCGGGGCTCAATGTGGACGGCTTTAAGGACACCCAACTGCACGTTATGTACGTTAATTATTTGCATATACTCTTGTATGTATTTTTCTTTGACTATGTAATTAAGCTAGAGTGCTACATTTCTTTCGTAGCAAGGCCAATCCGCCCCCCCACCTCTGAAGGAAAAAAGAGAACAAAAGGAAAAGGATGAGATGGATATGGTTTTCGTAATGCTGCTTTCACTAGCACATTAATTTGTTGATCAACTGATAATCATTTGAAGCATATACGCTCTTCCAAAACCATTATTATATATATATATGCCATGTTGCTAACAAATTGTACAAGATCAAACTATTTAATTATTCCATCCAAGTAATTAAGCGAACAAATTAATATAGCTTCCCACGTACACAATTATTGAGACCGATACGCATACCGATCGATCGATATGATCTCTGCAGGAGCAGGATGCGTGAGATGAAATGATTACCAGCAGAGAGCGCCATGTGCACCTGGGATAATTTAGCAGTTACCGACCGATGGATCGATCCAGCCCAGCAGCTAGCTGCTGCTTACGAAAAGGCATGGCCTCCTGTACATGCCACACTAAACAGCAAGTTGATCGGGCACACACGGTGTTTTTTTTTTTTTTTTGACAGCTCGGCCATGTCGGCCAAATCAATATATGGCAAGCTAGCTAGCTAGCGGCAGAGATAAGGTATGTATGTGGTATGATTGGCGTGAACAAGTGGCCGGCCTGCAGGGACACCATGTAATGTGCTAGTATGCAAAACGAATCGCACGTAGATATATATGTACTCCATCATTGTACTACCTTGTTAGTTACTTCTTCCATGCGTGCCATTAATCCATCCATAGTGCAATAATTTCGTCAGCTAGCTCCAATTATTTGGATCACATATATCGATCTGGTGTGCAACGACTCCATGGCTAGCTAACTTCTCGATCGTGAATGCACCGGTCGATAATTCGTACGTGCTTGCAACGGAAAGCTAACAGACGCCCAGCTGGCCTTCACGTTACATGCTGGCCTCCATGCCGTTCTACTGGCTACTTCATATATAGCACGTATGTATATGTACCGCCTCCCCTAATTGTACTACTAGGCTTTATATATTCTACCAAGTACAGCATACTGTACATACATTCCTTCCTAGCTAGGGAGTCTCTCTGCATTAACCTTGCTAAATTCTGATGCAATTTACTCTACGGCCTTAATTCCTCATTGGTCTAAATTAATTCAACAACATGGAGGCCGGGATATCGGAGTTCGATCGCCTTGTATAGCGAAACCCGTGGATTACGCACAATATGTAGTCCTAGACGGTTGGGATCTGATGCGTACTTTGCTGTACACCCATAGACGGGTGGATTAATTTACGGGGAAATGAAGAACAAGATTGTTGATGTGAATGCGCAAACCTGGAATCGCATCTCTATGAAGAATGAATGATGAATCGGGTCAGCCAATAATCAAACAACCGTCCCAAGTGTCCAACCGAACGGTGCATGATTGTGGGGGGGATCTGGGATCCAATACTCAATCATAAGCTATACCCGCTAGGTGCTCGCTCGCTCGCACGGCAAGTGGGGCGCGCGAATAATTATACGCGAGCGCGCACGACCACCGCCACACCACACCACCGGCCTCGCGCGTCTCGCCCGCCCGCCTCCACGAGGGCGGCACATGGGGCGTCCCCGCGAGCCTCGTACAGGTGGGCCCGACCCGGTCGACAGCCGAGACCGGCCGGAGGTTGCACGCAGACGCAGGAGAGAAGCAGATGGTCATCGCATGATTGGGCGCACGTGAGGGACAGCTGGCCAGCCTCAAGTGCCAGTATCGCCGTTGCCCATGTATTTGGGTATAGTCCTGTGCTGTGCGTGCATGACTCTGCCGCGAGATGAAAATAAAAATAAAAAGGGAATTGTTAGATCCACACCACATTTACAGCCTAATAAGTACTATGCAATTAAAGATACTCCAACAATGGTTTCCTATACTACCCTTACAAAGGGAAATGCATCCTCTGACATTGTAGCAATGACATGGTGCTACAGTACTATAACATTACGTAGCAGTCGTCGGATCGGAAAGTAAAGGATGAGATCATGTTTTGCAACTGTAGCGAAAATACTGTAGCACCATCAACATTCGTGAGTATTGTAGCACCACTGTAGCGATTGACGCGAGACGTTCTTCTCGAATCGAACGGCTCGGATCGGCCGAACGTCACGACCTGTGCTTAAAGATAGGGTTTGCACAGTGATTAAAGATCATTTGCGACATTACAGTCGGTTTGCAACACAAGATCCACACCAAATGTACTGTTACAGCCTGTTACTACTGTACAAAGATACTCCAGTAATGGTTCGGTTTCCCATACTGGTTACAAAGAGGGCACTGTGCAAAGTTGATGGTTTGCACAGGGATTAAAGATTGCTTATGATTTTTTTTGTCTATTTTGGAGCACGAGATTTTATGAGGATTAAGGCCAGTCTCAATGGAGAGTTTCATGGCGTTGTTTCCAAGACTGCCATGTCATATGAAATGAAATGAAACTCGAATGAAATACCCACTCAATGAGAGCTGATAGGCATTTAATTTTGACTCAGAGGAGTTGGTATTCTGCAAGAGAGTTTCATCTAGATGGCCATGTCATCTAAAATGCCAGCAACACATTTAATGAGAATGAAACTACAATGAGGAGGCCTAACTCCAGAGGAAAGCAGGCACCAAAGTGGGTGTGTTTTTTCCTTTTATAAAACTCCAGTCGGTAGAGCAAGAGCATGCACCCTCTCTCTCAAAAGAAATATAATGAACTAATTAAGAGCATTAGCAAGAAAAGGTGGGGAAATGATGGTAACAGATATGTTTATTTTTCATCGATGTGGGCATTAGCAGCTGAATCACAAACCAATTATTGGTACCTGATACTCTGCCGTACCTTTTCAAATAAACATAATTTACACGCTATCAGTGCTTTTGTTTTAGCAAAATCTCTCTCAAGTCTCAACCCTCCCATTTCATAATCAAGAGTACATGTACATTTGCCTTCCTTTTTTTAATCCGTGAAACAGTGCTAATTAAGCATTCTTAATAGTCACATTCCAATTAAAAACACTATCATTACATAAAAACAAGTGAGTACTCATCATCTAGCATATGCCATGAGATCGGTAGGGTCAGCTCTCTAGTGGTTCGCTAGCTAGCTTGTGTGTCTAATAATTTGCGGATAAAATATAAAGGGAAATTAAAGAAGCACCACTTGACCCGACAACAACATCTAGGGCACTTGAACGCCACCCTAAGTGGACATCCTGTACCATTATTCAAACACCCCATCTGCTTAATGCAGCTTTCAGCACAAGATTGGTCCTGTCCTCTCTGTCATGTCAAGATACATAAACATGATGGGGCCTATCATTGTATGCATGCCCATCACCAGTTTCCTCTGCAGAATGGAAAGGCTCCAAAAGATAGTGATGATGCGGATAGAAATTCACCTAACCTCTCGCAACATAAGTTTTTTTTTTTGATATTGAACGGTTTCCATTGAAATTCCTGTGAAATTTCTATAAAAATTCATGCATTCCAAAAAAAAAGGCCTTAAGTCCGGAACTCCCGTTTTTACCAGCTTCACTTTGTTTGGAGCTTCCAATCCAAAACTAGCTTAAGCTTCTATAGTAAATAAAAAATAATCAACCTTTTTGGCCTAGTTTCGCTTTTAAACATGCAGCCTATAGGTTGAAGCTGAAGCTTGACCAGCCATGCCTTTTAACTAGCTGGGTGATTATACTTTTCTAGTACCAACAAAAGTTTGAATTATTGATTAAATTCTCTAATGATGTCGCACGGCTCATAATTAATAGCACACTTGTAACTCGAAAAATTGTTCGTTTACCCGCAAAAATCCGAATCTGATGTCTCATCAGATTCCACGAGATATGTTCACATTTTTTTTAACATTCCCAAACTTAATTATCGAAACAGTAAGGCTGCTCCCAATGCTCCATTTTGGCTAGTATCTTAGTTTGACATGTAGGCAAAATAATGATGTAGTACCATAGTTAATGAAGAGAGAGGGTACTCTAGTATCTAATTTAGATACTACTCCGGCTCGAAATCCAACGCAAAACAGTCTCATGCATGTGATTAAATGAAACAGCTTAAGATACTACAATATAAGAAACCATGCATTGGGAAGATGGTATCATAACACTTCTCATACACTAAGAAACTGCATTAAGATACTGCCCATTGGGAGCAGCCTAAAGAAGAAGGAAGATGTAATTAAGAAAAAGAAGGTACTCTACTAGCAGAACCCACAAACTCAGACTGCAATCATAGAATGCATCAGGCCAAAAGTTCAAGGTCCCACATTCCAGAGAATGGAGGAACAACTACTATCAGGACTGGGGGGCAGGCATGGCCCAGCCAATAATTCCTCCAACCTGGGTGAGGTAGGGTTGAGTAATAGAGCTAGAGGAGAGATAAGCATGAAAAAGGTTGAAAAATAAATAAATAAATAATGCTTTATAGACAGTACAAAGGGAAATTATGGAAATAACCTTCTATTTTTGTGAAATTAGCACTCTCTCTTACGACGACGACCACCTACCATAAGTAAACAACCACAAGTGCCACCACAATTTAGCTAAACTTCGTAGTCATGGTAGGTGTAAGGTGATGTTTGCCCTCCATTTAACCTAATGTGGTGGTGTTGGAGTTGGGCTAGTTTTTGTAAAAATTTGGGTTGTTTTTTATTTAAATTCTGTTCTCCGAGGTTATTAATGAATGGAAAGAACTAGGGCGAAAGATAAAATTAAAAGCAACCGGCGAAATGAGTATATTTTGGGGTTGGACGAGTGAATGAATAGTTTAAGTACAGCAGTTGGATTGGAGGGGTTGAGCCCCCAATGATTGCGGGGAGGTTGTGGGGGTGTCCGGAAAAGTGCCGGCAAAGCGAGGCACACGGCCGGGCCGGTGGGCCATCCCTGTCTTTCTCACATTTGTCCATTCACCGCAGGTGGGCCCCACCCCAGGGGCCGCAGCGCTGGAAATCATGGGCTCTGCCTTGCTTTCTTTCGTTTTGTGACCCGGTTCGTCGGCTACTCGATCGGCTCGGCCGGTCCCGAGCCGATCCTGCTTTGAGCTTGAGCCAGCTCGATCGATGCACTCGCCCTTTTCTTAATTGAGTTCTTCTAGAATGTTTACTGTGCACTCGAGGAGGAATACTAGTTTTTTTTTATGACCTTGCTTAAACTGTCATGAATGTACAACTGGAGAAAATAATAGCAAAATTGCAAATTTGAAGATTCACAGTTGTTGGTTCAGCTTTTGTTTGGGTCTTGTAGTAGATATTTTTGTAGGGAGAAAGTCATATACACTATTGATTTTGAGTGCTAGACTAGTTCCTTTACCTTTTTCTTTTTTTACAACAAAATCATGGCAGTACTGGTGGGAATCAATGTAGCAATTTTCCTACTATTTGGAGTGCAAGAATTTCTTAGGAATATTACATGAAACTGCTCAGTTACCGTAAAATTTTGACAAAATCCGCACATTCCAAGGAGGCATCAATTAAGGAATTGGGAGGCAAGCTTTTTAGATGATTTTTAGAGAGTACACTGAGGATGCACACACACATCCTTATTTACGCCACACACGCTATAAATTTTGCGGAGGCTAAAGAGTCTTATGGAGCGCAGACATGTACTTTTCCACTGAATACACACGTGCATGTACTCTGATTAAATAAGTCGCACGACGCCGATCTCATGATCGAACTTGGGTGGGTGCACACTGTCGGACCCGGTATTTCCTAATCCAGAATCCTCTGTGAAATACTGTGCTATTCCCTGGATCAGTAGCTAGCACTCACAGATACATCACTGAATCAATTCATACATGGCGTAAAACCATACCATTCATTAATTGACACAACAGAGTTTACATAGACCGCGTCGGGTCGAGTTTTACAATAGGGGCATATCAGGCCAAATTGATTACATTACAAAAAGTGGAAGCGACAACGGAAGCAAAAGGGGGTGAGAGCACATCTCTCCACAGGCAAGCGACTGGGGAAACCCGTGTGCGTCCGATATTAACCAAGGCTTGGATAACAGTGGATGCACGCAAGTATGACACGAGTCAAGCTGGATCAGGCGAGACTAGAACAACTAAAGACTACACTACGCTTCATCCTCTCCTGGACCTCCAACTTCTGGATCCTTGTAGTAATCGTAATCTCCAGGATTTCCTGCTTCTGAGGATTTTGGGGGAGAGAGCGAGGATGAGCACAACTTCCGTGCTCGCGAGCCAATACACAATGCAATAATATACATGCAAGGCTTAACAAGGATGGCTCAGGTTCTTTTATTTGCTAAAGCAACATTTTCAATTATCATAATTACAAAGTCCTATTACTTAGCATTTTTAACAAATTGCATTTTTGTTAAATAGAGTAATTGTGCAATAATCTATAACAGCAGAGGTTCCCTCCATCGGAAACTCTACCTTATGCTTACTTTTGATTGGGTCCGTCCCCAATTACCAACATCACTGAGTTCAAGCACTCAGGCAAAATCCAATCTCAGGGCTAGGTGAGCCCACCACATTTTTCATCCCAACCACGAAGTTTTTGAAATAGAACTAACTCGAGTAAAGATTCCCATGTCCGCCTTTGACCAGTAGGCGCATTGTTTAAACAGCTTTAGACTCTGCAGAGGTTGTACACTTTACCCACAAGAGATAGTCATACTCGTTACCCCACATGATTCCTTAGTCATGTAGTTGAGCGGCAAATCACAAGAACCTTTCAAAATATCTCACCCTTCCGTCATCTCACCTATATGGGGTTACGCCCATATGTTGGTGCGGATGTCACCCCTACATCTTCTTTGTAGAAGGCACTTCACCATCGGTGTCCCATTCAAACGTGATCAAGCTCACACTTGCACCCTTTATTGTTCCTTCCGTGAGACCGACTTTCAAGGTTCAATAAATCTACTAAGCCAAGTTGCGCTTTGCGGACTTGTGGTTGTACTTGTTTTACGGTGGTCATGACAAGATTAAGTCCTTAGGGTTGTCTAGGCGGATCATTTCACACATCAATATTCTTTGGGTGCATTAGCACCCATCAACATACTCTTCATCACACAAATCGCCTGACGATGAATAAGAATATTAGGGTTTTGAGGAGTAAAACCAAATCAACACATTTATCTCGGTCATGGACCACCAATGACGCCCAAATCATTTTTATGTTTAAAGGGATGATGATTGGGACATTTTAATATCCCGGTACTTAAGCAAGACTAGCATGTCGCTTAAGTACAACCTATAGCTAGTATTACCATATAGTTACTAGGGTGACAAGGATTATTGGATTCAAGTTGTCAAGGATGGCGTAATAATTAATTAATCATCCAATGGGTATTAACTACCTTAAGTTTTAACATACATTAGATTAAAGAATTAAAGCATGCAATTTGCTATTTTAAAATGATATAATTTGCATAAAATGTAGGCTCAATATGATCAAAGTATTGACTCGCCTGGGATATAGGCTAGAGGATCTTGATAATCTTGGGCTTGATCAACTTGGGGGTCTCCGGCGTCTTCAAATCCTACTCGGGCGATCGAACCGGAAAAAGACACAAATAAACAAAAGAGCAATTAAATACAAATAAATAACAAATAAACTCCAAATTAAACAAGACCTATGCCATTAGCAAGATCTTGAATTTACAAATTTTTAGAAATTTAGTTTATAATTTTTGGAGCTAAAATGAGGGAGATACTAATTTTTGAAGTCTAGCTTTTGAATTAAAAAGAAAAAGGAAAAGAAAACAACCAAAAAAGAAAACTGCCGACGGCCCAAAGCCAAAAAGGCGGCCCGGCCCACGGCCAAAATCACGCGCAGGGGCACGGCCCACGGCGGGCGGCCTGGCGCGGCTAAGAGGCGCCGGCCGAGCAGAGGAGGAGGAGGCGGGGGTAGCGCGCGGCCGGGAAGGGAAGGAGGAAAAGAAAGGGCGGCGCGCGGTGACAACGGCGGCGCCGGGAGGTCCGGCTCACGGCGACCGAAGGGAGATGGAGGCGGCGGCGCGACGGCGGCGCCACCGAGGTCGATCAGCGGCGGCGGCGACGGGACTCGAGAAGCGGGCGGCGGCGCGATGGAGGTGAGTCCTTTGCTTCCTCCTTCCTCTTTCTTCCTTGTTCTTCTTTCTTGGCTCCTTCTTCTTGCTCAGTGAATGAAAGGGAAGGAGGAGAGGAAGGGGCTCGGGCTTTAAAGCCGAAGAGGAGGAGCGGGAGGCTCGGGAGAGGACCCGGGCGGCGTCTGGCGAGGGTGATGATGGTGACAGGGAGATAGCGTGCGCTTGGCGCGACGCGAGCTCGCGAGCGAGGGGAAGAGAGGGGTCCGGCGGTGGCGTGCGCGGCAAAGGAGGCGTCGGGGCCGGCCATCATAGCGCGGAGGAGGTGGCGTGTGAGGCGAGGGTGCCAGGAGGAAGGAGCCAAGGAGGGAGAACCGCGGGGTTGGCCGGGAAGAAGGGGGTCGGCGGGGTTGACCGGGAACGGGAAAAGGACGTCACAAAACCTACCCACCTTAAACGAATCTCGACCCGAGATTCGAGCTAGTCGGATTAGACAGAGAACGTACCTCTTATTATTCCCGAAGCCGCTGGGCCTGCGGCGATGACATGATTGACAAGTCCTTGACTTGGCTTTGGCTTGGAGGAAGCGGCTCTGGATGCTGCGAGACTTGATAACTTTTGCTTGCGGTGACGTCCGCCTCGGGTGGTGTGGTTCTTAAGTCGTACTCCTCTGGTGATCGTTGGGGCACCTTCTAGCAAAATGTCCGCTTTCCCACAATTGAAACAACGAAGATGTGCTATCGGGTTGACCGTTGTAGGTGTCCAGTGGAGTGAGAAGCGCGGAAACATTCCCACCGGAATGCGGGTTGTGACTAGAGTGGAGGTTGGAGTTGGAACCGAATCCTTGGTGATGGGGCGGCTAATCGCCGGTAAGACGGCCGCTCTGAAAGTCGACTTGCGCGAAAGTCGTCATCGGCCCTTGGAATACCATCTTCCTTTGCGCTAACCTCCACGCTTTGTTCTCATTTTCACGAGATGAGGCTTTATTGACCAACCGTTGAAAGTGGAGTAATCGTGGAGGATGAGATGTCCTCTCATATCTTCACGCATTCCTTCCACAAAGCGGTCGATCTTTTCTTCTTCATCGCCTACGTCATTGGGGCGAAGCGGGCAAGTCGTTGAACTTGGTTAGATATTCATTGGTGACATCCGCCCCGCTGAGAGCTCGAACTCGTTCTTCTTCAATCTCATGGTACTCTTTGATACGAAATTGGTTCTGAAGCGACTTTGAATTCCGCCCAAGGAATTGCGCCATGCGGATTCGATTTCTTAGGTTTCAAGAACTTCTTCTATGGCGGCAGTGGGCTCTTGTGGGGCTCCAATCGTAGATGCTACGGCTTCTGTTATTTCTGCCTCTTCTTCTTCGTCTGGACGGTCACCACCTCGGGCCGCGAGGTAGTTTTCCCACCAGGCAGCGGCAGCTCCTTTTAGCTGATGGGTGGCAAAATCCACCTTGTCTTCGTTTGAGCAATGGCAAGACGGAGCTTCTTTCCGTATCTCGAGCCGTCTTGACTTCAAGGGTTCATCGGTTGCGGCGAAGGTGAGGGGTCTTGTCCTGAGGAAGTCTGCAAGCTTGGAGTGGCGACCGGCTGGTCCAGTCTGCTGATTGGTTAACAAAGCTTGAAGAATCGAGTTTGCCGGAACATGACTTGAGTCATTGTTGGGCTTTACGGTGGTGGAGGAGGTAGATCTTGTCCACGGCCACGACCACGGCGGTCCGCGGCCTCTTCCTCGGCCAGTGCAAAGGCACCACGGATGGGCGGTGGCTCTTCTTGGCGACACATCAAGACACACCGCAGCTTAGAACGAGGAGGGTAGTGGTTTATATGAGGGTTCTCCGCCCTCTAGAGCACAAATGAAGAACTTCAAACCAACGAAGAAAAGAATCAAACACAATACAAAGCCTAGAACTACCGTGCATTATATTAAGGGGAGGGTTAGGTGTTACATGACTCTCGAAGCATAGCGTATAGGCTAGGCTAAGCCATGACACAAGGTACAAACACAACGTCATCGATCGGGTAGAAGAAAGAAAAGATGCTTGCGGACCAAAGGCGCCTAGCAAGCATCGCTAGCTAACCTCGACTAACTACTCATCTAACGGTGTTGACCACCCCAAGCGGTGCGATTGCCGGGGGCGAGGATGGGAACGGTTGCGACTGAGGTCGAGCAACCGGGAATAAGAGCGAGAACGAGAAAGGTTGCGTCCTCAATTGGAATCTTCAACGTTGATGGCAGGCGGTGGACTGGGATGTCGCATGCTCTTACGTGCGGCGATCCCGTGCAGGTCCAAGACGTTGAGTTGGCGCCGGGTTGTTGATGATGACGGCCGTACAGAGGAGGCGGGCACCGCGCGGCTACTGTAACAATAGTGTTCTTGATGTCGAAGATCTTCGGGTAGCGTTCTCCCTCCTGGAGAGACGGAAAGGGACAGCAAAGGTGACCTCAAAGAGATCCTTGTGCACGCGGCACAAGGTGAGTCGAGGCGGGCGCTATGTTACGAGCGAGAACCAACAGCGGCTCTCGAAATGCTCGATCACGGAAGGTGGGAGCGATGAACTCAACCTCCAAGGACGAGACTCGATCCGAACTTAGGTCTTCCACCTCGAAGATGGGCGGTGACTAACCAAGGTGCGATTGAGTTTGTGGGGATCTGACAAACTTGTCGTCGTTCTCTCCGTGAGAAAAGAAATCCCACGGGCCATCGGACGACGATACGGTAATAAAAAAATTTTAAAACAAAAGAAAGAGCCAGCGACGGAGTAGGCTCACAAAAGGCGGTAAGTAAAGAACTAAGATAGATGAGTAAGAGCAATAAATAAGCTATATTTTGTCAAAGCTTTTCTTATTTTTTTGAAAATAACACTCAAGTCCTTAGGCTCGACCAGTCTAGCTAAGGCTCCTACAGTCGTATGCTCTGATACCAGCTCTGTCGGACCCGGTATTTCCTAATCCAGAATCCTCTGTGAAATACTGTGCTATTCCCTGGATCAGTAGCTAGCACTCACAGATACATCACTGAATCAATTCATACATGGCGTAAAACCATACCATTCATTAATTGACACAACTGAGTTTACATAGACGCGTCGGGTCGAGTTTTACAATAGGGGCGATCAGGCCAAATTGATTACATTACAAAGCGGCGACAGCGGAAGCAAAAGGGGTGAGAGCACATCTCTCCAGCAAGCGGATGGGAAACCGTGTGCGTCCGATATTAACCAAGGCTTGGATAACAGTGGATGCACGCAAGTACCGACGGGAGTCAATCTGGATGGGGCGAGACTAGAACAACTAAAGACTACACTACGCTTCATCCTCTCTGGACCTCCAACTCGGATCCTTGTAGTGTCGTAATCTCGTGATTTCACCTTCGAGGATTTTGGGGAGAGAGCGAGGATGAGCACAACTTCCGTGCTCGCGAGCCAATACACAATGCAATAATATACATGCAAGGCTTAACAAGGATGGCTCAGTTCTTTTATTTGCTAAAGCAACATTTTCAATTATCATAATTACAAAGTCCTATTACTTAGCATTTTTAACAAATTGCATTTTTGTTAAATAGAGTAATTGTGCAATAATCTATAATGTGAGATGTTCCCTCAGTCGGAAACTCTACCTTATGCTTACTTTTGATTGGGTCCGTCCCAATTACCAACATCACCGAGTTCAAGCACTCGGCAAAATCCAATCTCGGGGCTAGGTGAGCCCACCACATTTTCATCCCAACCACGAAGTTTTTGAAATAGAACTAACTCGAGTAAAGATTCCCATGTCCGCCTTTGACCAGTAGGCGCTACTGTTTAAACGATTTAGACTCGCAGAGGTTGTACACTTTACCCACAAGAGATAGTCATACTCGTTACCCCACATGATTCCTTAGTCATGTAGTTGCGGCAAATCACAGTAACCTTTCAAAATATCTCACCCCTTCCGTCATCTCACCTATATGGGGTTACGCCCATATGTTGGTGCGGGATGTCACCCCCTACATCTTGCTGTAGAAGGCACTTCACCATCGGTGTCCCATTCAAACGTGATCAAGCTCACACTTGCACCCTTTATTGTCCCTTCCGTGAGACTGACTTTCAAGGTTCAATAAATCTACTAAGCCAAGTTGCAGTTTGCAGACTTGTGGTTGTACTTGTTTTACACGGGTGGTCATGACAAGATTAAGTCCTTAGGGTTGTCTAGGCGGATCATTTCACACATCAATATTCTTTGGGCTGCATTAGCACCCATCAACATACTCTTCATCACTGATCACTTGAGACGAGAATGACAATATTAGGGTTTTGAGGAGTAAAACCAAATCAACACATTTATCTCAGTCATGGACCACCAATGACTGCCCAAATCATTTTTATGTTTAAAGGGATGATGATTGGGACATTTTAATATCCCGGTACTTAAGCAAGACTAGCATGTCGCTTAAGTACAACCTATAGCTAGTATTACCATATAGTTACTAGGGTGACAAGGATTATTGGATTCAAGTTGTCAAGGATGGCGTAATAATTAATTAATCATCCAATGGGTATTAACTACCTTAAGTTTTAACATACATTAGATTAAAGAATTAAAGCATGCAATTTGCTATTTTAAAATGATATAATTTGCATAAAATGTAGGCTCAATATGATCAAAGTCTTGACTACTTTGGGATATAGGCTAGAGGATCTTGATAATCTTGGGCTTGATCAACTTGGGGTCTCAGCGTCTTCAAATCCTACTCGGGCGATCGAACCGGAAAAAGACACAAATAAACAAAAGGAGCAATTAAATACAAATAAATAACAAATAAACTCCAAATTAAACAAGACCTATGCCATTAGCAAGATCTTGAATTTACAAATTTTTAGAAATTTAGTTTATAATTTTTGGAGCTAAAATGAGGGAGATACTAATTTTTGAAGTCTAGCTTTTGAATTAAAAAGAAAAAGGAAAAGAAAACAACCAAAAAAGAAAACTGCCGACGGCCCAAAGCCAAAAAGGCGGCCCGGCCCACGGCCAAAATCACGCGCAGGGGCACGGCCCACGGCGGGCGCACTGGCGCGGCTAAAGAGGCGCGGCCGAGCAGAGGAGGAGGAGGCGGTAGCGCGGCGCGCGGCGGGAAGGAGGGGAAAAGAAAGGGCGGCAGCGGCGGCGGTGACAACGGCGGCGGCCGGGGGAGGGTCCGGGGCTCACGGCGACCGAAGGGGAGATGGAGGGGCGGCGGCGCGGACGGCGGCGTCACTGGAGGTCGATCAAGCGGCGACGGCGACGGGACTCGAGGAAGCGGGCGGCGGCGGCGATGGAGGTGAGTCCTTTGCTTCCTCCTTCCTTGTTCTTCTTTCTTGGCTCCTTCTTCTTGCTCTGTGAATGAAAGGGGGAAGGAGGAGAGGAAGGGGGCTCGGGCTTTAAAGCCGAAGAGGGGAGGAGCGGGGAGGCTCGGGAGAGGGGACCCCGGGCGAGCGTGCGGCGAGGGTGATGATGGTGACAGGGAGATAGCGTGTGCGCGGCGGCGACGCGGAGCTCGCGAGCAGGGGGAAGAGAGGGGGGTCCGGCGCTGGCGTGTGCGGCAAAAAGGAGGCGTGCGGCGCCGGGTCATCATAGCGGCAGGGAGGTGGCGTGTGAGGCAGAGGGTGCCAGGAGGAAGGAGCCAAGGGGAGGGGAGAACCGGCGGGGGTTGACCGGGAAGAAGGGGGGGTCCGGCGGGGTTGACCCGGGGAACGGGGAAAAAGGACGTCACACACACCCTCTCTCCTACACAGCAGGCAAGTTGGCAGTCAGTCTAGCTACCCAAATTGCAGGATTCATGCATTAACCTGTTTGAGTACTAATTTTGTTGCCTGGCCTGGACACGCAGACGCAACACCGATTGGAAGCTAACTGTTGTTTAGCATCCTACCGCTCCAGGAATTCCGACTCGAGTTGGCGGGGGTGCATTAACTGACCTCTTCCTCGTTTTCGGCGTCATCCATGCAAATTTGTCAACTACACTAATCCGGCCCGGTTCTTTTGTTGTTTGCAGGTTTTGCTCCTAGGAATCAGCGTCGCTGGAAGGACGAGCCATTCGTTCGTTTTCGGCCAGATCGATCGATCTCGTATGCATGTGTGATGCATGAACTGGTCAACAGTGAGATCCAATATTCTTGTAGGGGATACCAAAGCATGCAGAGCTCTGTCGTTCCATTGGTGGCCAGCAGCTAGCATGCAGGAGTCTGAATCTGTCCTAATACAACAACTAATTAAGTTCAGCGCGTATTTCCAGCTCTTTTTTAGTACGTGGAATAATTATATCTGCATCCAGCATGCTGGGCTAGCTCTGTATTACTCCATAAAAGAAAGGATTCATGATTGATCTTACAAAATAAGGAAAACGATCAAAATACATCCACACCGTCGAAATATAGTATTCGGCAGTGAAACTGTGGCTGCCAGCCAAAAAAGTTAGGGTACTACACTCGGTAAACTATCGAATGGTTAACATTAATTTACAGTTGCTCAATATATCAATTATAGGATTGTTTTTTTAGCTTATCAAATCTAGGATTGTTGTTTTGTTAGTACTTACTACTCCACCCGTTTCACTATATTTGTGCATTAGCTCGGGAGTATCCATTTCAATATATTTGTCCATTGTGGGAATCTAGAATATAGTTATTGTAATTTTTTCTCTATCTACCCCTACTTAAATGCTTTGGAAAAGGTTAAGTGGTTGTTATATGCCATTTAATAAAGATATGTATGATCATTTCTCATTAAGTATTTGTTACATTTAGTGTTTCTTTGGTCTGTGCGCAGGGTGAACCATGGATAAAAAAAAGTGAAACGGAGGTAATAGTTAGAGCATCTACAATAGTCCACGTCACTTGTTACTAAAAGGTTGCCATATCAGTATTTAGGTGATGTAGACGAGAGAAGGTGATGAGAGAAGGTAAGCTTGTTTCTAGATAAAGAAATAAGTAAGTTGTTAATACCAAGACACAAAAACAACTAAATACTCTATTGGAGATTTACTTGTTACTTAAAATCACGTTTTGTATGTTCTCTGTCTCCAAGTAAAATATACATCGGATCACTTGTGCAGTCCAACCCCATTATTGATATGATAAATGAGCCAAAAATATATAGACCACAAAGTTGTACTTCATTATTGATCATTAAGAATCATCATGCGCACTTGTAGCAATTAAAGTTAGATACAAGCTTAAGAAACAATCTATTGAAAGATTTATTTTTTTATTAGATTGAGTTCTCTCTTTCTTTTTAGTAACAAGCTAAGAAACAAACTATTGTAGATGCTCTTACTGGTCCTAATTAGTAATCCTACATCCACGATTTGTGAGCAGTTAACGTGCAATGCACACATGCTTAGCTACGCTAGGACAGCTAAAAATCAGAGTAATCTGGTCAGACCAGGCATGCACCAAGCTCCAAGGCACGCACGAGCCACAAGCTCCACGGGCCCAAGGCGCTAGCACAGCACACACAGACACGGCTAGGCTAGCTCGACACGAGCTCGAGCTCGAGCTCGATGAAAAGAAGAAAGGGGAGTAGGAGAGGGTCAAAAAGGCTCAGATCGATCGAGCAGCATGGCCGCTATGAGCCTATGAATGATGAGTGGCGCGGAAGGACTCGATTAATAATTGCTGCGAGGAGAAGAGGAGGAGTTCCACCCGCACTGCTGCTGTTGTTCGGCTCGATCCATCGCCTCCTCCTCCTCCTCCTCCTCCTCCTTCCTATTTATAACCCGCCACCTCCACCACCACCGCATGCCCAGACCACCAAGCTCACCATTCTTCTCCTCTCCCTCTCCACTCCGGCAAGGAGATCGATCTCTTCTTCCACCTTACAAGATGATGCCTCGTAGCCTGGATCTTGGCCTCAGCCTCGGCCTCGGGCTCGCCTCGCAGGGCAGCCTCTCGTCTTCGACCACCACCACCTCCTCCCCGGCGTCCCCCTGGAGCGCCGCGCTCAACTCCATCGTCGGTGCGGTGGTGGATGCGCGGGGGGCGGCGGAGGACCAGGGGAGGACGTCGACCTCTCCGGACAGCGCGGCGGCGCTGTCCAGCGCCAGCGGGAAGCGGGAGCTGGAGCGGACGGGCTCCGGCGCCGCGGCCGGGAGCGACGAGGAGGACGGCGCGGACGGCGCCGGCGGCCGCAAGAAGCTGCGGCTGTCCAAGGACCAGGCCGCCGTGCTCGAGGAGTGCTTCAAGACGCACAGCACGCTCAACCCCGTAAGCATCTCCTCGCTTCTTCTCGTCCTAGCTGTTCATCCATGGAGTCCGCCCGCGCGCGCGCATTGAGCTGATCGTGATTTGTGGTGTTTTGCAGAAGCAGAAGGTGGCGCTGGCGAACCGGCTGGGGCTGCGGCCGCGGCAGGTGGAGGTGTGGTTCCAGAACCGCCGAGCCCGGACCAAGCTGAAGCAGACGGAGGTCGACTGCGAGTACCTCAAGCGCTGGTGCGAGCGCCTCGCCGACGAGAACAAGCGCCTCGAGAAGGAGCTCGCCGACCTCAGGGCGCTCAAGGCCGCGCCCTCGCCGGCGTCCGCGCTCCAGCCCTCCTCCGCCGCCACGCTCACTATGTGCCCCTCCTGCCGCCGCGTCGCCACCGCGGGGGCGCCGCCGCCTAACAAGCAATGCCACCCCAAATTTAACATCCCCGCCGCCGCTGCCCCGGCTGTCGCCGGCAACGTCCTGCCCAGCCACTGCCAGTTCTTCCCGGCAGCCGCCGACCGGACCAGCCAGAGCACGTGGAACGCCGCCGCGCCGCTTGTCACTAGAGAGCTCTTCTAAGATATCGCCATTGACAAGGGGAAGGTGATTGGTTAGAACAAGCTAGGAGATTGCAGTTGGTGATTGGGTTAATTAATTAATTAATTAATCAATCAATCAATCGATCAGGAGAGGAGATTGTTTTGGTTTGGTAATTAGTAGTGATTTGGTTTTGATTAATTCAGTTGGGTTTCTGAGGCGACGACGAAGGAACAAATTTAAGCAAAGCAAAAGATGGCTGTCTGCTTTTTCTTGGACGGCGTGTACCAATTCACCAAATCTGCTGGTTGGTGAATTAACAGCTTGATTGATTGTACTACTAATTGATTGATGAAAAAGATAATGAAATATTTTTACATCTTTCTTAATTCTCTTCTCCAACAAGAGTATTTGGAGCCATGTCGATTGATCAGTCGTCCCATGCCTTTTTCTTTTCTGCTGGTGTGTTTGCAACTGACCTAACATCTTGCAACTTCTTTAAACGAAAGGAAATTTT
Organism: Ampelocalamus luodianensis; assembly: GCA_036346255.1. Taxonomy (NCBI): domain Eukaryota; kingdom Viridiplantae; phylum Streptophyta; class Magnoliopsida; order Poales; family Poaceae; genus Ampelocalamus; species Ampelocalamus luodianensis. The sequence goes on along the minus strand of CM070627.1, from coordinate 57,718,817 downwards.
CGTAACAGCGACACCTGATTGCTGAAAGTAGGTCATGGTGATCCACATTTTATCATAGTTTCAGACTTTCAGGAATGGAAAAAAAATGTTTCTTGATAAAATATGCATAAGTTTACGAGTTTACATACATACTCCTCTTCTTTAATCAAAAGCTAATCTGCAGACAAGTGACAGGGTAAAGTCGCGGTCAGATCTTTAAGAGATCTGATTAGATTATGATCCTGCTTGATTAGTTTTGGCCTGGGGCAAGTTGTTTTCAGCCGACAATTGTATCTTTACGCGATTCGCAGTGATCAAAGTTAATTTGACGAAAGCTTGCTTCCAGCTTTTCCAGTTCTGATCTCTCACAACAACTTGTAAAATCAATCAATGGAAGAGGGAGAGCTAACCTAACTCAACATGGCAAAGACAAGATGAGTGCATAAAGCAGAAGCAACTAATTTGCTTATTGACTTTCCTGTTTTTTGAAAAGCTATTTACCTCAGTTTACTGTAACCATTGCTTTGTTATGCTGTTCTAAACAGTGTGTGGAATGTCAAACCACTGACACCCGTGTCGCTTGTTCAGGCAACCAGGGAGGCGACGCCCCTGCCGGCCATCGCCGTGGCTCCGGCACCGGCAGCGACCCCCCTCCCGAGCCTCCCCTCCCTCCCTCTCTCCTCCTCCCCCTCTCTTTCAGATCTAGCCACGAGAGCACGACCAACGTGGTGGCGCGCGAGACATTCGTGGCCGACAAGGTGGCGGCGAGACCCTAGCGGTCCTCCGGAGGCGCAGAGCTGCCGCTCTTCCCGGTCCTCTTGGCCAGAGCTCACGGTCCGTTGGCACCTCTCCCCTTTGAGGCTTGATCTAGATCTGGCCCCTTGTCGTCGCGCCACCACCCCCCGCGCAGGTGCTCCGCCTAGGGGCGGATCTTGAGCCACCACTCGCCGATGTTGGCGTCGGCCGGCCGCCGTGGCCATAGCGGTCGTGGGCTTGGGGGCACCGTCGTCGAGGAGACCCTGGTGGGCCGCACGTGGAGCCACCATGCAGTTCGTCTTGGAGCCCGTCGGGAGGATCCCTGTGGTCCATGGTGCTCCACGCTAGGGGGTCACCAACGTCAACACGCCATTGCCGGGAGCCTCCATCAATCGGCGACCACGTCAAGATGAACGGCGCCTCACGTGCGCACGCACTACTCCAATGCCTGCATCGCACTGTCCCGTGCTCGCCACTGTTGGTTTCGAACCTTCGATCGCTGGACCGGACAATACCCTGGTCGAAATTCAGAAGAATGCTCTGAAGTTCACACACGCACGAAGTGAAAAACAGAGGACAACAAAGTTTCAGAACTGAGAGCACTGGACACACACTCGCGAACTGAGCGCACTCAATTGGGTTATTGCTCTGTATTTTTCAGATGATGAACAGTACAGAAGAAAACTCTACTCTGAACTTGTAGCTTAAAACTCAAAACTAAAACTGCTACTTCCTTATCTCACGGAAACAAACTCAACACGAAAGAATCAGAACTACTTGCATGATCCGATCTACACGCACCCACTAACAGCAGCATGCTAACACTTAGTCATGCCACCTCTGACTCAGCCGAAACTTCCGGCCAAACTGACCAAGTCGCTAGAACCAAGTCACAGATTATTTTCTCACATTCACCCCTCTAATCTTGACTTGCTTACTCCAGATTCTTCACACCAAGTAATCCACGCATCTCTGCAAATTTGATTCTGCTTAGTTCTTTTGTCAGAATGTCAGCTCGTTGTTCCTCAGAACTAACATGCTTGACAACAATTGCTGCCTTCTCCACACACTCCCGTATGAAGTGAAAACGAGTGTCGATATGTTTGCTTCTTCCGTGGAAGATGGGATTCTTCATGAGTGCAATAGCTGATTTGTTATCGACAAAAATGGTCACTGGCTCAGGATTTTGGTCCATTATCTCACTTAACAAGCTTCTCAACCAGATGGCTTGACAAGCTGCGGCAGTAGCAGCCATAAACTCTGCTTCACAAGATGAGAGAGCTACAGACCTTTGTTTTGGGGAGCATCAGGTGATCACATTACCGCAGAAATAGAACACCAGTCCACTTGTGCTTCTCCTGTCGTCGATGTCGCCAGCAAGGCTACTGTCACTGTAGCCTGTCAGGCCCACTGAAGCTCCTTTCGTGTACAACAGTCCATAGTTCAGAGAACCTTTGAGATACCTTAAGATTTGCTTAATTGCCAGCAAGTGTGTATCTTTTGGCTTCTCCATGAATCTGCTGACCACCCCAACTGAATAGGCCAGATCAGGTCGGGTGTGGATCAGATATCTCAAACTCCCAATGATGCGGCGGTACTGAGTAGCATCGACTGGTGTACCTGCATCCTCCTTGCTCAGGTTCATTTTGGGCTCCATTGGGTACTTTGTGGGATTGCACTCCTCCATGCCAGCTAACTGAAGAATCTTCTTTGCATAGGCAGATTGCTTCAGTGAGATTTGATTGTTCTTCTGCTCTACTTCGATGCCCAGATAATATGAGAGAAGTCCGAGATCAGTCATCTCAAATTCCCTCATCATCTCCTGTTTGAACAGGCCAATTTCTTTCTCACTTGTGCCGGTGACCACCAAATCGTCAACATATACACCGACAACTAATACTTCACTTCCTCTAGACTTCTTGTAGACTGCTTGTTCTTGAGGGCATCTACTAAAACCAAGATTCTTGAGACTGCGGTCCAACCGGATGTTCCAAGCTCTAGGTGTTTGGCGTAAACCATACAAAGCTTTGGCGAGCTTGTATACCTTCTGTTCACTGCCCTTTACTTCAAATCCTTCCGGCTGAAACACATATACCTCCTCTTGCAATTCCCTGTTCAGAAACGCAGACTTCACATCTAAATGATGTACTTGCCAACCTTGTTGTGCTGATAAAGCTAGCAACAATCGCACAGTCTCGAGTCTTGCTACTGGAGCAAAAGCTTCTTCATAATCCACCCTTGTTTCTGAACATATCCTTTAGCAACAAGTCTGGCCTTGTGCTTCATTACATTGCCTCTGGAATCTTTCTTCAGTTTATAAACCCATTTGAGCCCAATAGCCTTATGCCTGGATGGTAAATCAGTTAACACCCAGGTCTTATTCTTCTCAATTGCCTCCAGTTCTCTCTTCATGGCTTCATGCCAAACCTCCTCCTTGGCAGCATCCCGATAAGTGTTGGGCTCTTCTGCGCCAAGCAGGTACAGGCCATCTTTTGCTCAACCTCTTCTGTTTCTACATATATGTCAGCAAGAGAGCGAAAAACACTTGGTCTCTCATCATATGAAGAAGAATCTGGTGAAGATGCCAGCGTTGCCCCTTCTGCTACGCCATGTGGTACTGCTGCTTCAGCAGATGGTGTGCCTAATGGCGAGTTTGGTTCACCCTCAGATGCCAGTTCAACTGAACCTCCCGACACACCATCAGTTCCAGGTTCTGCTACAGGGGACTCTGGTGCCGGCTCTGCTGAGTTTCCTGGCACATCTTCGTCTGTAGGTTCAGCTACAATAAACTCCACCCATGTACTGTGAACTGATTTTCCTGCTTCACTCCACTCCCATTTCTTTCCTTCTTCAAAAACTACATCCCTGCTGACATGTATCTTATTACAGTGAGGATCATATAACCTATGAGCCTTACTTCCAGGTTCAGCACCTAAATATACCATTGGAGTGCTCCTATCATCAAGCTTCCTTGTGTGAACTGACGACACCTTTACATGTGCTGTACACCCAAATACTCTCAGGTGCTTCAGGTTGGGTTTCCTGCCCGTCCAAGCCTCGTATGGTGTGATCCCCTCCAGAGCTTTGGTTGGAACTCGGTTCAGAAGATAAACCGCATGTCGCACCGCCTCTCCCCACAATGTCCCTGGTACTACCATAGCTTTGAGCATACTCCTTGCAGTTGCCAAAATAGTCCGGTTTCTCCTCTCCACGACACCGTTTTGTTGTGGGTTGTACGGTGCCGTCAGGTGCCGCTGGATGCCTTCCTCGTCGCACAACGCCGCAAACTGCCGGGACAAGAATTCGCCTCCCCGATCAATCCTCAGCAGCATCAGCTTGTGCACTGTTTCTCTCTCTACCTTTGCCCTGAACCTTTTGAATGCAGTGAAGGTTTCATCCTTGGACTTAATCACATAGATCCACATCATACGACTGTAGTCCTCAACTAGGAGGAGAAAATATTTGTTACCACCAATAGTTCCTGGTGTAATTGGACCACAGAGGTCAGCATGTACAAGCTGCAACGGCTTCTCTGCTCTGAATGTTGTTTGAGCTGGGAAAGGCACTCTTGGTTGTTTAGCCACCAAACAACTTTCACACAATTGATTTGGATGGTCTATCCTTGGTAACCCCACAGCCATCTGCTTGTCTGCCATGGACTTGAGTGCATGAAAATTTAGGTGTCCGAGTCGGGCATGCCATAGCCAAGATGGATCAACCAAGCATGCACTCAAACAGATTGGCTCACAAGTCTCCAATTGCTGCTTGTACAACCTGTTGGGGGATCTCCTCACCTTCATCAACAAGCCTCCATTTCTGTCATAAACTTTCAGAAGTGCACCAGCCAATACAACTTGATTGCCTACTTCAGTTAATTGACCAAGGCTAATGATGTTATTGCACAAACTTGGTATGTAGTATACCTCAGACAGCAGCCGCTGGTCCCCATTCTTGCACTGGAGAAGAATAGAGCCCTTTCCTCTAATGTGTACCACAGAGCCATCTCCAAACTTCATCTGTCCAGAGATGTTTTCATCAAGTTCATTGAACTTCTCTCGATCACCAGTCATGTGGTTGCTTGCTCCGTTATCGAGATACCATAGGTCTGTTTCCACCCGAGTATCTTTTCGACCATGGAGGGAGGCTGGTGTGAGCCTCTCCTCATTGAGCAGGACAACCTCACTTGTCTGCTCAACGGCCTCAGCTAGTAAAACAGCTGACTCATCATCTTGTGCTTGGGCTAGATTGACCTCCTCTTCTCGCTTCTTGCTGCGACATTCCAAGGCATAGTGTCCATACACATCGCAATTGAAGCATTTTATATGACTTTTATCTTTACCTTTGCTAGCACTGTCCTGGCGCGACGTGCTGGAGCCACCATGACTTCCCTTGCCACGGCCTCGCCCCCTGCCGCGCCCTCTGCCCCGGCCACGCCCGTTTGGGCTGCCGATGCCACGCCCCTTGCTGCTTGACGACGAATCCCCGCCGCCATTCTTCTGCCGCGCCTGCCACTCGGCGTGAGTGAGCAAGAGCTGCCCATCATTGTTGCCTTCGCTCCGCCTCCTTGTACGATCCTCGTACGCCTTGAGTCGGCCGATCGCCTCATCGAACGGCATGGTGTCCATATCAGAGAATTGCTCGATGGCCGCGACTACCTGCAGATATTTGTCAGGCACAGAATCGAGCAACTTCTTGACGAGAGCGTCATCCTCCAGGGATTTCCCTAGTCCACTGAATTTGTTTGCCAAAGCACTGATTTTCCCGGCAAACTCATCAATGGATTCGGTCTCCTTCATTCGCAACGCATCGAATTCGCTCTTCAAGGTTTGGACTCTCGCCTTCTTCACCCGATCAGCTCCAAGGTACCGGGTCTTGAGGCTCTCCCATGCCTCCTTTGCCGTCTTCTTCTTAGCGATCTGCAGCAGCACATCCTCGGGAACGGCTTGAAAGATGCACGCAAGTGCCATCTTGTCTTTCTTCCTCTCCACGGTCTCTCCGGCCGTGGGTTCAATGGCGTCCCAGACCCCATGGGCCTCCATGAAAACCTCCATCTTGATCGCCCAAGTGGAGTAGTTTGAGGAAGACAACATTGGGTAATGCAGTGAAACATTCCCCTCCTTGGCCGCCTGCTGTGTAGTGATCGCCATAGTTCTGAACTTCGGGTATTTGGGCATGAACCGGCTCTGATACCAAGTGTTGGTTTCGAACCTTCGATCGCTGGACTGGACAATACCCTGGTCGAAATTCAGAAGAATGCTCTGAAGTTCACACACGCACGAAGTGAAAAACAGAGGACAGCAAAGTTTGAGGCGAGAGCTTGGACACACTCATGAACCGAGCGCACTCAATTGGGTTATTGCTCTGTATTTTTCAGATGATGAACAGTACAGAAGAAAACTCTACTCTGAACTTGTAGCTTAAAACTCAAAACTGAAACTGGTACTTCCTTATCTCACATAAACAAACTCAACACGAAAGAATCAGCACTACTTGCATGATCCGATCTACACGCACCCACTAACAGCAGCATGCTAACACTTAGTCATGCCACCTCTGACTCAGCCAAAACTTCCGGCCAAACTGACCAAGTCGCTAGAACCAAGTCACAGATTATTTTCTCACAGCCACCGCCTGGCTCCAAGGACACGCCCGTGCGTCTTCAGCACCACTGACGGCAAGTTGATCCAGAGCTCAATACATCATGCCATAGCCAGAGAAGCATCCTCACAACCGGTCCCGAGCCTCGCCTTCTCCCCCAGCCCTTGTCGTTATCCGTCGCCGGTGTTTGAGCTATCGGTTTCTCCAAGTGTTGTGCGTTCGCCGGATTGCGTGGATGCGGAGAGGACCCACCCTGCTGCTATGTCGGGAGCACCCTGAGCGTAGGCTATTGTCCTGAGGAGTAGCAGGTCGGCTATTGGAAGAGCCCCGAGTAGTCGGGCTATTGTTGTTGAAGTGTTGTCTTGAGGCGCAAGACAATTGTCTTGGAGGCCCCGTTTGTAGCAGCCGGTCCAGTCCACCATGAATGAGCCGCGTGAGCAGAGGGGGAGAGGAGTCGGAGTTGTCGTCCTTTTGTTCTGCATCGTCCACCGTCGTCGCCGAGGGAGGAACCACTTGCTTACCAAATTCATCTGAAGCTCCTTGCTGGTTGCCCTGTTAGTGTGCGGATTCACCTTGCATCTGCTTCTATTCTTCTCTCTCAAACTTGTGTTTGGACGATCTTTTACACTGTCCGATTTTAACTAGTTCGAAGTTCTAATGCATTAGATGGGAGGTGTTGCCCTTCCCTTAGCCATGATGTGTGTTCGACAGAGCTAGTTGGTGTTAGGGCGTGGTTAGGGTTTGCTGGTTGGTGCCTCTAGCTCTAGTGCTGTTGCTAGGGTGCTGCGAGGCGTGCTCAGTTGCGGGTTCTCTACCGTCTGGGGTGTATCTTTTTTATCTTATTTTCTCCTGCTTTATCAATACAAAGAACATCTCTCCTGCCTCTTCGTTTCAATTTTCTATGTTGTTCTAATTTGCAATCAAATGAGAAAACCTGCTAATTGGTACTCCATCCATTCAGAAATATACAACGTTTTAGAAAACATGCGGTCAAACTTCCATAACTTTGACCACTAATATAGATAAAAAACTATTTGTTTGGTCATGTGAAAATAGTATCATTAGATTAGTTATGAAAAATATTTTCATATTATTTTATGAATATATTTATGTAAAAAGTCATTATAAAAGTTGTATGTTAGAGACCGTGTCGATATCCAAACGTCATGTATTCTTGAACAGAGGAGTATTAATTACCAGCATATAACACACTATGCATGGGAAAGGAAAGAAAAAGAAGTGTCCCACCATTCACCAGGGCAGTGAGGTAACTATCAGCTAATAAACAATTTTTTACATTTTGCTTGAGCTGCACAACTTAAAACCTCACTATCAAGACTACTTCTACATGAGGTCTGCCAAAACTTGACATCTTGGTAACAGAAAAAATCACCAATTGATTTGCCACAGTGTGGCGGATGCAGCCCAAAATGTGTATCAGTTTGTCTTTGATCTCCAATCCATGATTGCAGAACGGAGCGAGTGATTTGGTATCAGGCTCTTGTTGGGCAATTGTAGGTTTGTCATCGGGGACTTGTCGTTCATACTTAGCCACATCTCGATCGCCTTATGATCGTACGTGTACCCATCTGACGCAACGTATGGAACGACCATCACTTCCTGAAATATTAGTAGAAACCATCTCAGTAAAACTTCGTCTATGAAACGATCATTGCAAGTGCAAAAGTGCAAAGAGACTTCAAGTACTGATTCCAAATTACCTGAAGTATGGGGCAAATGAAGTGACTTGGAGGCGCTGTCGGGCCGTGAAGAGCCGTTTCTCTGGCCTTGGTAGCAACATCCTTCAGCCGCTCCAGCGTCGGAAGAACATGCTCGCTCAAGTCGGGCCGGTCTTTGCGCCTCATTTCAGCGCACCTGAGAGCTAGGGCAGCCAATTCTTGTGTCTCATTCAGAGGCCACTGCCCAGCAGTTGCATCCAGAATGTCCACAAAGCAGCCATCTTCTAGTGCAGTCTCCACAGCATGAGCAAGGCCCATTGGTGATTTTGCTGTCAGCAATTGCAAGATCACAATGCCTAGCGCGTAAACGTCGGACTTCATGGAGACTACACCGGTCCGTTGATATTCCGGGTCTATGTAGCAGAAAGTGCCCACTGGTGCAGTGTTCTTGATCATTGTGGACAGGCACTGATCCATGCTTGGAAGCAAAGTAGATAGGCCTACATCACCTATCTTGCTAACCAGGTTCCTATCTAGTAGTATGTTTGCAGGCTTCAGATCCCGATGAATGATAGGCTCTGGTTTGGAACTGTGAAGGAACATGAGAGCAGCGGCGACCTCCCAGGCAATTCTGAAACGGTCAAACCAGGTCAGTGGCGGCGTAGTATTTCTACACTTCAACATGTCATCCAGGCTGCCATTTTCCATGTACTCATAGACCAGGCAACCATGTTCAGGGCATGCTCCAAGCATCAGCAGCAAGTGAGGGTGCCGGATTTTGCCAAGGACCTCAAGCTGAAATAAGATGAGTTGCACTGTTTAGATGGTAAAGTAATTGGAGTATGGATGATCAGCAGACTATTAACTACTTGCACCGTATGTGCAGTCGTTTAAAAAGTTCAGAATGTTCATAAATTGTCTCAGCAATAGAACGGATCCTGCTGTTTGTATAAGATGCACATCGCAAGAGGTGGAAAAAAGAAATAGTGTTAAAACGTCCAATGATAGGTGTTGCCTATTTTAAATTACTTTTTGAGGAGTTACAGAAACACATGTGAATATCTGACAAATAGAATAAAAAAACATCATGTTGCTGGTTGCAGTTTATTTTTACAGACTGAGTAGAAGGCTGTTTTATGCTTGTTAAATTTGTTTGTGAAATCCTTGCATTTTGTTGGAAGGCTATTTGATGTTTGTTGAAAGCTCCCCTTGGTACAATGATCAGCTTGAAAGGAACACAAGAACACTGGTGAGAAAATAACAATACCTCCTGTTGTAATTGCTGAGTTCCGCAGCCTTCAAGGGACTTCAAAACTTTTACTGCTGCAACTGTATGATGAAACTTAGCCTTGTAGACTGTGCCATATGATCCCCTACCAATCATATGATCAACAGAGAATGATGAAGTTGACGCTTGTATCTCCTCCCATGTATACCTATTATACTCGTCAAAACAACGTCCAACAATCTTCTCTTCTATCTTATTCTCATTAGCTTCTTGGTCACCATTACTCTGTGTTGCTTCCTTTTCAGCAAAGCGTTGCTTAAATTCAACTTCTCTTTTGGCTGCTTCCTGTTCTTCCCTCTCCATTTTCCTTACCAATCTCCTTACCTTTTCTTCTGTCAGTTCAATATCTTTAAGCTTAATTTCATCCTGAATGCCCAACTTATGTAACTAATAGCAAAGATTCAACAGGAAACAGTTAGACATTGTAGGTTACTTATTTTTTATAGTGCCCACCATGAAGAAATAAACCTTACTTTCTGAGTGGCGTCAAACGATTCGTTCTGAGCAAACTCATGAAGCTTCTGAATATGCCGTAGTTTGACCCTCAACCTTTCGATTTCTAGCTTTAGATCATCCTGTTTAGTACAAGATGTTCACAGAATATACATTTACTCAGACAAACATGTTAATTTGTATGTAATATTTTATTATTTGTTCCGAAGAGAACAATTTACTGTTTTACTTGAGAAGATAAATACCTGGTCATGAGAATGTTTCAGATTCGTCGCAATTTCTGAAACTGATGCCTTATCAGATTGATCGGGCAAATTATCTCTTTGGAAGCTCTTACAGATAGAATTTCCACTGCTGCTACTACTGAATTGCGCTTCTGAAGTGATTGAGTATGAACTTGTCAAGGCTGTGTCATCATGGTAAAAGCTCTCGCTCCCAACACTGCCTGAAGGGCTAGCTCGCCTGTTAGACAACTTGTTTATGTTTGCCAGAGCTTGGTCACGCTGAGATGACAAGGAAGGCTGGCAGAAGGATACATTTGCTGTTCCATATGTGTCTGCCCATTCTGCAGTAGACATAATCTTTAGTACACAATGTCAAGAACAAAAAGACCAAATGACCAAATACATTTTATGTTCCTGAAAGTTTGCTACTTCTAATAAACTCAACCCGCTGATCTAGGGTGATCAAAATTCAATGAATCTAATAAATATGTTTATAAACCATATGTTATCTTATACCAATATTCTTCCATCATAATGTCTATCTAGAGCAAAGTGGTGTACTTTTGAAAGTACCATAAGATATGGACGAAATTAACATTTTTCAAAATGCAAACACTGAAGCACATGAACCAATGAACCTCGAAACATGCATGTAAGAGAACTGGAGGGTTTCTTTGTTGACTTAGCTCTCTAGACGTCAAATTCATTGTATTCCATTCATCAATTGATAGGTCCACAAACCAACAAAGTTCACAAGATAAAACATGCAGACTTGTGTATTACCTGAAGGTGCACCGGAGGAAAAGCTTCTAGAGCTAGAAGAAACCGTTGAAGAAGATATGGATTTAGGTGTTTCACCGGTATCAGATGTGGCTGAGCGCACAAATGACAGTTTGCCTTTTGAAACGATGTATGCTGTACAGAAGCTTGGAATGCACTCAGAGATTTTGGATGCAGTCTTACTTCCCTTGAGTTTCCTGGAAATAGTTAACGATGTTAACCATATGACATGACTAAAATCAGAGACATACAACATGCATTTTAACTCTAGAGGGGACGCTGTGAATTCAAAAAAAAATCATTGAAAAGCTTAGGATATCCATAGCGATGATTATTTTCAAACTGTAATTACAATGGCCTGTACATACTGTACATGACTTACCTTCACCACCAGTGGATATTGTCATATTGTCTTGAAAGAAAAATGAATGTGAAACAACTGAAGCACTGTTGCTATAATGTGTAAGGATTCAGGATTAATGGATCAGTTTTATTGCGGTACTCTTTTTGGTAGGTAGTTAATGGAAATTTTGAACAATAGTAAAGGAACATGTAGCCCATACAATCCGCACATATCTGCCTCTGCAGTACTTAATGCCTTTTTTCCTGAAGAATTGTTCATTTTGCATTTTTCTGCCAGTTTACACATAAAACTTGCAATCAAGTAGTTGCACTGCAACCTTCAGTGGTAGGCCGGTAGCTGAGGCATTAAATGAGAGGGCATGATCATCCTACCAAATTCTTAGCTTTGCTAACGATTTCTTACCGTAGACCAGCTATCGGTCTAAGGGCATGTACAATAGTTTGTCTCTTTGGTTGTCTCTGAAGATTTCAATTCATCTACAGACAACCTTAGAGACAACACTTTTAATAATTTATCTATAAAATCATTCATTTTCAACACAAGTTCTCCCATTACACACTCATCATTTTGCAATAGTTTATGTATTCAGTTTGTCTCTTATATAAGAGATGGCACATTATCTTTTACATCCTCTTTCCTCCAACTAGAATTTTGAATGACATGATAGGTAAGAGACGTCTGAGATGGTCACAATTAGAGATACCCTAAAATTTTATCGCCTTTGCACTAATTTGCTGAATTAGTGCATGTACACTAGCATGGCATCTGTTCACAAGTCACAACAACAAAGAGCAGTAATACTGCAGTGTTTAAAGTTCAAACAAAAGGTATTTTTCCGGGATGTGCAAGTGAGAGCTGGGAAGGTTCCCAATGGAGAAATGAATTAAATATATTATTGTTAATCCTGATTTTTGGATCACAAGACAACTCTTAGTACCTGGCCTTACAATTGTGCATTTAATCATACTTGAGAGTAAGCCCCTCATGCTAGCTAATCAAGAGCATCTAACATGACAACAGGAGTGTTCTACATACATCCATGCTCATGTGTGTAGCTTGATAATATACGCAGTAAGATAAATAAAATTTCAGATAAATGCTGGAATATTAACGATAAGAATTTACCTTCGGAATATGCTTTTCGAGGAAGAACCTAAAACTAACTTGCAAATATTGAATTTGTTGATTTCTTCACTTATAGCAGCAGGCACATCATCAGATTCAAGTAAACCAGCTTCAGCTTCTACCTGTTCATCAAAATGGAGTAAATATGCTATTTGATTAACCGCAAGTGTCATGCTTAGAAAATTATGCAAGCCAACCTTTCTCTGAGCACACATCTTCTTGAATGGAAGTAACATATTACTTGCTTGCCATTCCGCTTCTTTCCTGTATGCAGATGCTACATCTTCTCGCACTTGAGAAATTGGAATAAAATTGCCCACTAACAAAAGAGGAAAAAAAGAACAGGTTGGTATTCAAGTGATTTGAAATAGTAACAAGCAACAGGTACACTCTTAATTTCATATTGTCCACACCTAGTACAACAAAAGTTTTGGAATTCATATTGATCAACCTAATAATGTAGTACGCCAAACTCTGTAGTTGGTACTCGGTAGGTGTGGCATCGCAATCATAAATTTGTTCATGGATGGTGCTACTGGCTAGCAGTAGATCCATGATCAAAACTGATAGAAAATACTTCAGTTTCCTGCACCATTTTATTCCAGTTAGGAGTATCTTCATACCATGCATACCTAATATAGATACTCTGAGTACAGACCACTGTACTTATCTCTCCACTAGTTCTAGTTGCACTTTTTTTTTGAACCGAACTAGTTGTGCAAATTGGAATCTGTCTTATCATCCCTTAGTATTCTTCTCTTAGACAGACATAAATTAGCTAACTTCATATAGTATGCCCTTATCCAACATTAATACAGTGGATATCAACAACACATAAAAACAATTAGTATACGTATACCAATCTGGAGTTGTATTCGTCTAGTTTATTCAACTATGTGACTCAAATTCCACATTCGGCTCACTGACCTAGTAAAACTATTCAGTTTAATTCACCTCTCTGATGTATCCAATGCGACCTCCTCCAATTGAAACTTCCCAAACCATAAACCATATCGCCCCCGAATTTCTCCTAAAAAAAACTCACCACAGAGACTAGTAGTCACTTCACAATAAGGTTCATTGTCTACAAGAACTGCATTTTTTCCTAAAGACTACAAGAAGTGCAAATAGACGGGTAGAATCAATCAGAAAGAGGCAACGGAGAGGGGAAAAAAGATGCTCACTTGGAGTGGGCACCGTCTTGATCGTCGGCCGGACATACAAGATCCGGAAGAGGTAGAGGACCCTCCCTTCGGGCACGAACTTGTCGAGAGCCCACTTGAGTGCGCGCCTGCTGTTCTTGCTCCCGCTCACCGCAATCGCCACCGTGCTGACGCTGGGAGCCTCCATTTCCGTCATCTCCCCGCCGGCGGCGACTTCCTCGATCTCCATCTCCTTCTGTATCGCTTCTTCCTCCTAATTAATCAATCACTGTTCCAAGAACAACAAACAACCAGGCTAGGAAAATTTCAATTCCCAGTTCCCCTCCTTGCCTCCTGTGCAGTTCTCCCCCAACTAATTCCTCACATCACAATGCACATACAGCCCTGAACAATCTCAGAAATATGAAGGGAATTCTAGGTGAAAAAGACATGGATATGGTCCACATGGTGAAGAGAAGAAAAACTAACATGGCAAGAACAAAATCGCAAAGGCTAGAGAACCAAAAAGGCAAGAACTTTGAGCCGAGCTTTGAGATGTTTCGGATGAAACGAGAAACTGTGAGGCCGGAGATTCATTAATCATACGTACCTTTGAGCCACGGAGAGTGACGACGAACGAGAATGAAACCGGCGAGTCAAGAGATGCCGACATGGAATGAGGACTGAGAGAGGCCAAGATGGATAGGCAAGAGGCGTCCTCAGTTAAGTTCGTTTGAAGGAAATAATTACAAGGGAAAACGAGGGATCTGGACCATCCAGATGACATCTGACGGCTGGATCAAAAACAGACAATAATGCTACGTTCACACACAAACTCACCAATAAGACTGCAGACACGATAAAAGGGTGCGTACCTAGTGAAATAATGTAGCAGAGGCCATATTTTCATCCGTAAAGATGTAGATACTATTTGGAGCATGATGTAAAATACTAGTGATATGCTAATACTAGTGATATGCTAGGTTTTAGCTTTAGTTGCGTTGCCATTTGTCGGATCTAGGGTAACACCCCTAAATCCTTTGTGTATTTTAGGCTAGTTCTTGAGCAGTAGCTAGTGTACACAGTAAATAAATATGATAACATCCATATTTCACACAATTTTATTAATAAATATCATAATTTTATAAGAACGACTTATAAGCCAACAATAAAGAACATAATAGAAGACGAAGAAGAAATAGTACAACCCAATAAATCTGCTACAGACAATCGATTAGGGTAGCGGCCTAGTCGTCGAGATCCACACCTGTATCGAAGTATTTTTTTTCCCGAATAATATTTTATTAAGCAATTGTGAGTACAAAAATGTACTCCGCAAGTTACACCTAATAACATATTATAATGCATGTAACGATATATCAAAGGAAGGCTTATATGTTTATTTGTGCAAAAGCAATGTTTGACATTTTAAATACATTTACTAAGTCCCAAAGCAGTTATACGATATTTAAAATTCTTTGATTTTAAACTGTCAAGTTGATGCACTTCTGGTGAAGGATTAAGCCCCTTACAACAAAGCTTCCTGCTGAATTTTTCAATTTGATAAACTATACAAGATCATTTGATAAAATCTTTGAAAATAAAAAACAAAAGTCTAACTTTGAGTGGCTTTGCTCATCATGTCCATGACTGTGGACATGACTATTCGAATAGTTTTACACTTTGCAGATATTATACAACTTTATCCACAAGAGATAATCTACTTATAATGTTCGTTTCACACACTTCTATTAGTATGCGAAAAATATCTTTACAATATGCCATCCCAGAGTAGTGTAGTCATGGTTGCTAAGATTTCGCTGCCGTAAGGTTTCACGCCAAATGGAAGCCTCCTCTTGTGACTCCATACTTATAGTAGTACAATTGAGTTTAGCAAGATGTGACTCTCAGATTAATCCTTAGTTGACTAGACGACTTCTAAAAAGAACCCCTAGGCCTCGAACATTCACTGAATCGACCCCCCGTGTATAAACTTTCACCCACCAACTATTAGGGATGGCAACGGGGTCATTCCCCGTCGGGGAGTGGTGGAACATCCCCATCCTCAAGAGACGGAAAATTCCTCGTCCCCATCCCCATCCCCATCCCGTCCTCGGGTATTATTCTCTCCCCATCCCCGTCCCCATCGGGTTATTGGGGGCCACGGGGACCATACCCGAAAGTTGGATCCCGAAAGAAGAGAAAATAAGATCCATAATGTTATAAAATAAGTATGAACATCCATATATAATGCTAAAATAACAATGTTTTTTGATTAATTAACATCTGAAAAGTAAAGAATGCAAATAAGATTATCCGGCTATCGCCTTATCGAGTTGTGCGGTACTGGGCTAGTGGCCTACATGTCTTATCGGGAGCCCATGCGGGTAACGGGGATGAAGAGTAGGAATGCCCCATCCTCGCTTCACGTGATGGGGAATTGTATTTGCATATTAGCATCCCCGTGGGGAAAGAAATAGCCCCATCTCCGTCCCTAATGGGTGAATTCCCTGTCGGAGAATGGGAAATGAGGCCCTATTGCCATCCCTACCAACTATCCACTTTCACCCAAGTCCAAATAAGTTTTTATTTTTCTTTTCAAATCATTTGTAAAACTCTATGGTATAATAATAACATAGACTTATTTTACATCCATAGTTGAATATTTGTTGTTTACAAAATAGCAAATAGAGTTCAATTTTTTGAAAAATTCACATAAATTTCCTAAATTATTTTGAACTTTTTAAAAATATTTTTGACTTAAATTTGGTTTTTTTATTTTTGCACATAAATTATTTTTACTTTATAGAAAATAGGAAAGGCCTTTTAAAATTTCTGAAAATTTTAAAAATTATTAAATTTTATGTTTTAACTTTAAATCCAAGAAAATCCTAGAAAACTAAATAAATTTTCTTTTTAACTTTAAAATCCAGGAAATCCAGAAGAAAACTCTTTTAAAATTTCAGAAAATTTAATAAAATAATAACTTTATTAATTTTATTTTTGGTTACATTTTTTTTCTAAAAAAAATGAGTTGGGGTAACTTTTATAACAGTACTAACTTAGTTGACTAGTTCGAAATTTTCAAGAGAAAACTGGACGCTACACGGGCCAGATTTTGTAAAAGTGTTTATTCACGAAATATGTGAGATACTCAATTGTATGATTTCCGGCTCACTGTTGATTGTTGAGTAGTATTTAAATTTTTGTTAGTTGCTAAGGCGTATTTGTAAAGAAAATCAAGTCTGTCTGTAGTAGTACATGAAGTAATCCCATGTTTAGTATGCATGTTACGAGAGTGTAAAATTTATACTTTAGTATTGAGAAAATTGCCAATAATATATTTTTAAATTGCCGTCAAATCCCAAGTACTTTATTATTTTTATTTTGAGGTGCCATGCGTCTGTATCTGTATATAATATGTAGGATTCCTGTGTGACCACGGCATTGATCAATATATGATTGGCAACTTGGTCCTATGATTTGCCACCGCAAAACATCAATATTTCATAATTTACTACTGATGTGTAACTCATATGTCAATGAGATACAGAGCGATAAATCATGAAATTCACATGTTTGGAGTGACAAATAATCAATAATTTCTTAAATTAATCATCCGACTTGACCAGAGGGGTAGATTAGATATTCCAAGAATATACTCCACCATCACGCAAGTAGGATGTGAACACCAGCGAAACGCAGACCCTTCCTCGGAAGGGGACGTCCCGGATATAAATTCTCTCCTCGCTCCAATTGCTCGGTAGCCTGGGAAAGCCTTTGATTTGACCGTGATGTGAAGGTCGCTGCAGCAACAGCAAGCAGTGGT
This sequence comes from Ampelocalamus luodianensis, assembly GCA_036346255.1. Taxonomy (NCBI): domain Eukaryota; kingdom Viridiplantae; phylum Streptophyta; class Magnoliopsida; order Poales; family Poaceae; genus Ampelocalamus; species Ampelocalamus luodianensis. The sequence continues at coordinate 57,701,600 of CM070627.1, read as the reverse complement.
CAATTGCTCAGCTCGCTTGTCCTCGGAGGGATGGACATGGACTTGACCTGCTGTTTACGGTGGTGTTAATGCTACCGCTACTGTTTTGCGCTGCAATTTGCACTCTTTGACGGATGAACGAGAGCTTTCGGCTTCTCCTAAAAAACCCACTGGATTGGGAACAAAATAGTCCAATTAGAGATGATTAATCAGGTAGTACTAGGAAACACATGGAGATGATTTCTCTTGTCATTTGTTCGTCGTAAAACTGATCAACACATGTGAAGAGCAGAAACAAGAATAATTTCTTATAACCAGCTCCTGTTGCTTACGTAGGATAGGCATAGCACAGCTACGGAACCAGACCTTAAACGCTACGCGGGTGCAAGGAAATATTTTCCCAGAGCTGGTAAAGATTACGCATGCTCAATTAGCCTATTTCGGTAGCATAATATAGCAATCTGGTCTGGGGAACTTTGCAACGACATGGCCGGGCCCGGCGTATGGCCGCGGTGGTTGGAGCGGTTAAAAGCACCGTGTTTTTGTGGGTTTTGCACAGCAGCACGAGCGAAAGAACGGGTCAGGCGCGAGCACCGCGACGTGGAGTCCCGCGCAGTGGCAGAGCCCGGACGATGCGCCGATCGCCGCGAAAACGCGCGGGACGTGCGGCTCCCAGAGACTCGCTCGCGGCGGGCCGAGTTTGGGCCGCGCTATCGGCAAGTCTCGGGCGGGCTAACTTGTTCGGGCCTGGGTGGCCACATATCGGCATGTCGTCGCGGGCCTGGAGAGCCGGCAGCTTGAGATCTCTCGTGAAGCTTTTCTCTTTTCTGTAGCAAAGCCAAGTGTCTCCAACTCTACCGTAGAAACTGTCACCTTCGAGAGCTGGATTTGCAGTGGATTATCCTCAAAACGTGTAAAGCTCTATGAAACTGGTTTGCTGCGTGTGCAGGAATTTGTTGACAGCTACTAGGAGAGTAACGTGAAAAATTCCTTGTTCCAAACGGACCGTCCAAATGAAGATCAGATCGCAAGATGTGGAATTTCTGTGTTCCAAATGGGTCGTCCAAATGAAGATCAGATCGCAAGATCATGGATTTTAATTATAAGTCCCGAAAATGAACTTTGGAACATCCACCATCGATGGTATTCGTGCGTGAACCTCCAGACCTCCACCCGCTGAACCAACCACTGAACCTGCATTCATACTTCCATTTAAAACCTGCACCAACCATATACATTTTTAGACTTCCAAAATGCTACAATGCAACTTAGGAAAATAAATCTTTTCGGTCCATGCTAATGGTTTGTGCTTCAGAGCTCCTTTTCATTTTAGCAGAAGTGTACATATTATCTATGCAGTATTTCAGTAGTCTCGGCCTGCAGTTGGGAATTTTTGATTTTCAAGGATTCTGTCAGCATATGTATGATGCTTTATGTTTTTTAACGCGAGATTATGGAAGCTTGTTTTACTTTTTCTTTTGCTGGGAAAGGCAAAAATGTAACTCTCCTAAACGAATAATGTTAGAAAGAGAGCAACAGAAACAAGTTCTTTGACCTGTCATCACCTTCTTATGAGGTTAGCGATTCTGCAAGATCTCGAACAAATTCACAAGTTGCCATCATGAATACAAGAAATGTTCTCCAAATTATGAATCAACGGCCCAATCTGAAATAAGGAAGAGATTTTTGTTTTCTCTGTACAAGATAAGGTTTCTGTTACCCTGATAAATTCTTCATCTTATCGCATACATGCAGCTGATCATCATGTTAGGAGCCACAATACGCACGCAAACAAAACAAAGAACCTCTCGAGACATAATTACACAGATATATGTATACACGGAAGCAAAAACGAAAACCAAAACGAAAACCAAAACCAAAACCAAAATCAAAATCAAAACAGAGAGCAAAGACTCAGAAGAGCATCCTTTCTTGAAGAATTAACACATTTAGGATGCACAAATATACGAGGAGGAGGAGGAGGAGCACTTATACAGGTGCTAGTAATACTCAGGCCATCACGGTGGCGGAGTCGAGGCGGTCGAGGCGGCTCCACACCTCGCCGAACGTGGGCGGCCTCCGGCCGCAGGCGACGACGAGGAGGAAGATCCGCTGCAGCTCGTCGACGAGGCGCACCAACTGCCGCACCGGCGCCAGCAGCAGCGTCAACGGCAGCACCCAGATGCCCAGCTCCAAGATCAACATCGCTATCTCTTCCTTCTCCTCCTCCTCCTCCTCTTGTCTTCTTGATACTATCAAGTATCAGCAACAACACAAGGCTTTTCTTTTAATTCCACTAGTCTCCAACAACCAATTCATTTTCTTGATTCCTTCACTCCTACGCGCTCCCCATCCTTATAACTATAAGATAGTATTATCAATCGTTGTGATGACTACCTGGCCTAATGGCCGATGCATGATTCGCATGTTGGCCCCGGTTGGCCACACACCAAGCCTCCACGTCGGCATCGATGAATACTCAACAGATAGATCGATTTATATACTGCTAGTAGTAGCTGTGATTCCGAGCGAGCGTGTTGCGACGTGCTACCCTTTGCTGGAAGGGAATTCTCCGGCGGAGAGGCCCCTCCCCTCCCCCACCTCCTCGCATTGTTTGGATGGACCGAGATGCCGGGGAGGCCCCCGCATAGGATTTATTTTCCTTTGCTTGCCTTGGATTCGCTCAATCTGGCTTCTACACATGGCCGACCTGGAAGCGTACGTGCAGATGGAGCCCACATCGCTGATCAGTTTGTCTGTACTAAAGGACGTCCTTTATTTATACTAGTCGCATGTTTATAACAGTAATAAAATGAGTTTCTATTAATTGAGTCCTCTTCGACAGAAACTTTGACTTTGATCACAGGTTATCTTAGATAATCATGTATATGTAATATGTATACTCTTATCCTTACATAAAGGAACACTTCAAGTCACAGCTTAGCCGAATATTACTCATTTTGCTTTACGAACCTCCGGTTATTTTTGTTTTGGATCCGGACCCTGCTCCGCCCCAGATGTGGTGGTTTCATTGGAAATTTTCAGACACGAAATAACGGAGAGTAGCACCTTGCGATGACGTCAAGAGTGGCTAGTATAAAAAAGAGAACGCATTGAAGTAGCCAGTTCCTGCTTCTTCCAGGCCACATGGATAGGTACACACGTAGAGATGATCTATCGATGGGGCAACGTGGACAGATGGACGTATCAATCAGTTGGCCAAATAATTCAGGCACCACAACAGTACAACACCGAGGTGTCTGAAAGAAACTTCTGCGATCTTATCTATCCCTCATGGGCGGTCGATAGCGCTGCTGCAGCAACTTGTCCATGTCCTGTTCAACGTTGGAGATCAGCAAAGCCTCCGCGTTTTCTGCGCTGCAAGATGCTTCGTCCCGTTGGCTCCGATCAAGAAGAAACAAGGCGCGTGTTCTCGTTGATCGGCAGGGGAAGATGACAAATGTCAAATGGTGATGCACGATTTGAGAAAAATGGATGGGGAGGCAAGACATCGGGCATGTATTGGCCGGGAATAAGTATTGATTTGTCCTCTCAATTACTGTTCTTGTGGTGGATGTTGTTGACCTGAGAAGGGGAGCTGATTATGATGTCCCGTAACGATTCGTCCACGTACGTACGTTGCAAATTGAGTAGCTGTAGCTGTTAACTTCGTAAGATCTAACGATATGTACTAATTAAGGTTCTATGGTGAATAATTTCCCAACAGTAATTCCACACGAATTTTACACCCTGAATATGTCAGATCCTGAAGAAGGGACAGAAATCGGTGTTTTCTGCTTAGCATAACCAATCAAGAATGTCAGGGTTCGAGCTCCATTAAACTGTATCTCATGTAAGTTTTTCATTGAAATTAATCGCGCGAACACTCCGTTATCTAGCTACACTCTCAAGGTACGTGCTCTAACCAACGCATGCGACACGTCGGAATTCTCGTGATGCGCGATTTTCCGAACGAGCGGCTCGGCACTTCAACGCGGGATCGGAGTCTGTACAACGTTTTTTTTTCTATCAGATTTGTTAGTTTTAAATCGTTTCAAATTTTCTTAAGTTTAAATTAATTATTGTGATCGTCAAATTTGATATAAATTGAGATAAAACATATGACTTATAATTAATAAAATTCCATTCACCTTACTAATTCTCTGAACTGTAGAGTGATAGCTGCTACACAAATGACAAATGGACGGACAGATACGCGTCCTGATTCGTGCAATGTGCGTTCAGAGTTTCCCGCTCGCCCGCGCCTCCTCGGCGCCCACGACCCTCCTCCAGAACCAGTGCTCGCCCCACACCGTGGCGACCTGCTCGATCGGCATCTCTTTCGTCTCCGGCAGGAGGAGGTACACGAACGTCGTCATGGCGGCGAGCCACACCGCGAAGAAGAAGAATATCCCCGCCCTCATGTGGCACAGCATGGCGAGGAACGCCTGCGCCACGAACACGGTGAACACGAAGCTCACCGCCACCGTCACGCTCTGCCCCGCCGACCGCACCTCCAGCGGGAAGATCTCGCTGGGGACGAGCCACCCCAGGGGCCCCCACGACCACCCGAACCCGGCCACGTACACGGCGATCAGGAAGATCAGCACCGCGGCGCATGTCTTGCTCACTCCGCCGTCGTCGCCCAGCTTCGCGGCCATGATGCCACCGATCAGCACCTGCGACGCGAGCATCTGCACGCCGCCCACGAGGAACAGGGTGCGGCGCCCGAAGCGGTCGACGGCGAACATGGATATGAACGTCGAGCCCACGCCGATGACACCCGTCACCACCGCCGACAGCAGCGACGCGCTCTCGCCCATGCCGATGGTGCGCAGCAGCACCGGCGCGTAGAACGCGATCGCGTTGATCCCCGTCAACTGCTGGAAGAACGGTATCATGACGGCCATGACGAGCTGCGGCCGGTAACGTCGCTGGGAGAGGAACATCCGCAGGCCGCGGCTGCCGCCGCCGGACGCCTCGCTGTTGGCGGCGACGATGTCGTCCAGCTCGCCGTCGACGTCGTCGGTGCCGCGGATCTTTCGCAGCAACAGCTTCACGTCCCGGCGATCTTTGCCTTGCTGGACGAGGCTGTTGGGCGTCTCCGGGAGGAAGATCGCGCCGAGGGTGAGGAGCCCGGCCGGCACTGCGGCGAGCGCCAGCGAGACTCGCCACCCCCAGCCTCCCCTGATCTTCTCCGTTCCGAAGTTGATCACGTTCGCCGCGAGCGCTCCGATCCCGATGCTGAGCTGGAAGCCGTTGCTGAACGCGCCGCGGTACCGTGACGGCGCCATCTCCGACAGGTATAGCGGGACGGCCTGGTTGGCGAACCCGAGGCCGACGCCGAGGAGCACCCGGCCCAGGATAACCATGTAGATGTCGACGGACGCTCCGCCGATGGCCGCGCCGGCGAGGAAGGCGGCGCCGCCGAGGACCATCGAATAGCGGCGGCCGCGCCCTGCCGTGACCCGCGACGAGAGGAAGGTGGTGAGGAGGCCGGCGACGTAGAGCGAGGAGGTGAAGGCCGTGAGCAGCTGGCTGTCGAACTTGCAGTAGTTGCTGACGCGCGTGTCGCCCTTCATCCGCCGGTACACCTCCGGGAAGAACTTCCTCAGGAACGGCTCCATCGACGACACGCCGCCTGCACGTCGTTGTACGTACGTGTCAACTATTTCCGCTGGTTTGCTCGTGCAACTTGCCCACGCATGGGATGTACTACTGTACCTGCGATCCCGATGTCGTAGCCGAAGATGACGCCGCCCATGCCGGCGGTGATGCACGACAGCACGACGAAGGCGGTGACCCTTCCACCATAGCGCCGCTCCTGGCTCTCCGCGACAATGCCGACAGCCATGGCTGATCAGACCGAGCCGCAGGCATGTAAGTTAACGGGCAAGTGCTTATCTTGTTGGAGTTGTGGATTGTGGAAATGTGGTGCACAAGGTGAGCACCGAGTAGTCGTCATCGTTGACCGGCTTGTATTGACTAGTCGGAGAGATTCGATGCTGATTGACAGCCTGATTGCTTCTTGATCTTATAAATTTAGTAATCGATACGTGTTATACTCTGGTACCCTTCTTATACGCTATAGTTCTTAGAACGGATCAGAGTTACGAGAAACGATATGAGAGTACACGGTATCAAGAATGAAATAGTTGAATGTCTCAGAGAAAACCAAATAAAGGCGGTGAAATAATCACGACAGAAAAATTTGGCGAAGCCAACTACAAATTCCTTAAGCACAACCTCAAAAGAGTACCAGGGATTATTGCTCTCTCACAGTCCACTCGAACCTTTTAGGACCATTAGATCCATGCCCCATATAATAATCTAATGCTAAAAAATAACATAATATCTAATCCTCTCGTGCACCTCCTGCTTTGGATAAGTTTAATCTAATGCCCCATTAGATCCATGAACCTCGTAGAGAGAACCAAATAACTGCGACGGAATAATCACGACAAGAGAAAAAGATTTAGCGAAACCGACCGCAAATTTCTTGAGCACAACCTAAAAAAGTACAAGTGATTATCGTTCTCTCACAACCCTCGAACCTTTTAGGTCTCTCGGATTCTTACCTTATACAAGAATTTGATGCTAAAGAATAACTTAGTCTCAAATCTTCTCGTACACTTCTTGTTTTGGATGAGTTGGTTTATGACTTGTATTCTCCATGACCAACCCTCATGATTTTATATAGTGCCTCCTAGTCCTTATCTAAATAGAAGTAGGAATCCTAATCCTATTAAGATTCATATAGGAATCCTTACCGCACACTTCTCCAAGTCCTAGATGATTAAGATACGAGCCATCCGTACTTAACAATACGATTCAGCTAAATGCTCCGTTTAGTCAGCAACTAATCTTGACCCTCTGATTTTATTTGTTTACATATTTTCCAATTTCCAAGTCGTTGCTTGGCTCGATGGCAATGCTAGGTGGTACCTACACTGTAGCACGTGTTGATGCGAACATCTTGGCCATGCTTGAATCAAGTCGGTGTCAATCAGCAATCAACATAAAGCATGGCATGGACTAGCTTGGACGATTCTGCATATTTGTGTTGACTGTTGACTAATTGGAGATTGATGCAGATTGCTTCTTGTTCTTGTGCAAGACTAGTCAAGCTATTACTTGGTGAGTTTCCATCAGCTAGATACCACGCATGTAAAATTTAGGCACGTCACTCACTACTCATCTATTGCCGTTTCTGTTGCTAACCTGCCGCATTTTGAAGATTCAACTCTGAAGACGAGATAGTGATGCACTGCAGAAAGTAGCGCTGTCACAGCCCCGAATCTCGGGACTGCTAAACCCTTCGCAACCGCCCAGGATGTACAGTTGCGAAGCAAATAGTATCTCAAGCAAGCTTCCAATTGCAACAAAAATCAGACTTTTACTAAGCAAAGTTAAGGTTTAACAACCTGTTTTGACCCGACACGGGCATTCAAGCCCAAAGTTAAATATAAATCAAGACAAAAGAACTTCAAACCACGTGACGCTGAGCGCGATCGAGACCTAATGTAACGATCGTTGCCTTACAGGGTCCACCAAAATCTTGCTCACAGGGATCCTCTGCACTTTCCCAAGTTCCTTCTGTAGACTGTTTGCAGATTTTGCAAGAATGAGTACTACCACCGTACTCAACAAGCCGTATGGAAATGTTAAATAATTACATGCAAGGAGTTCAATGGATGGTTAGGGTTTACCATACTTGGCATATGTGGATGCACTTTGCATTTAAAACAATTTTATAAACAGTAAAACAATAATAAGTAATAACATCAGAGGTTTATCAACAACCTTGATTACCAACTTAACATCTCAAAAACTCTACTTATGCCTTTGTACTGGAATCACCCATTGACACAGCTTCATTAACCGGAAGCACGGCGTATTCGAATACCTTTAATTATTCACTCTGCAGAGTTGCCCAACTTTACCCACAAGATATCTCATACTCATACTGTCAGTACATAGACACGCAACACGTTAGCGTGCGACTGAGCTGAGATAACAAAGCCTTTTCACTGCTCAACCTCTCTAGTCTCTACACGGTAGGTCTACATTCATACAGCTCGGGAGACCACCGGCCATTCGTGGAATTCGCACTCCGACACTGATGGGCCCATACCGAGGCGGAAACCAGCGAGTGACCATTTCTGGCCATTCCCGTCCCACACCTAGCTCATCTGTCCTATCGAACAAGCAACAGATGATACTTGTAGGTATTCAATCGGAAGAGCAGTGTACTAAGCTAGGGAGTAATGACCACGCTTGTGGTTGAGCGGATTCTATGTCTGTTACCTTGGCACAAGGTTCTTGTCCTTACTTGTCATTCAGTGAGGCGATGACCCAACACCAACTCGTGGCTGTCCACCTCCAAATCTCACTGATGACTCACTTTTAACCCGAGTCTATTGGGTTGTCCAACTTCCTGGATCCACCCTCAACTCACCACCAAAACCATTGGCCTAGAGCCAATACTTGCTTTTGATTGATGAACACAGTTTTGGTGACAAAGCTACCTTGTATAGATAATATTTTATGTGGACTAAACTTGTCAAGGTGGATATGGCCTACAAAAGTTGGGTGGGTTTGTTTGTGGGGTATTTAGGACTTAACTAGTTGTCATGTCATTCAAAAGTATTATTTTAACATTTAAAGTAATTGGCACAAATACAGTAATGAAAGTAATGATACATAGATGAAAGGTAGGTTCAAAATGATCAAAGAATGTGACTTGCCTTCTTGCACAAAGTCTTCTGGATTCTGATCTTGTCCTACGTCTTCTGGAACTTGGTCGTCAAAGTCGTGACCTAGCGCGAAACGAAACAATAAAACAAATCAAATAAAATCCGGCTCGACAAGGAATGAGCTGGGAACAACATGCAAGTAAGTAAAACCAGAAAAGAAACACAGAGTAAGGTAGGTTGGAGTGGTGGACATTATTTGGTGTTTGGTTGATCTGTACGGAATTGAGATTCGGATCCAAGTACAACAAAAATATTGTAAATGGATATAGAATCATAAAGGAAGGTGGTGGTGTGGGATACTGGAGATTTATCTGGCACTTGTTTGGACTGAACGGAGTTGAGATTTGGATTCACGGGTTCGAAACGGTCGAAAAGAGTATAAAGTGTCTAATTAGGGTTTTGGGCGGGAGAGGTGTCAGATAATGAATAGTACTTATTTTACTATTCATGTACGACAATGGATCAGTGATTAATGGCTGAAATCAATGTTTCGTTTGAAGTGGGCAAGATAGCTAGGGTTTCTAGTTTTAGGACAAAAATGAATAGCACAAACCCATTTGGGTAATGAGCGATAATGAGTTTACTGTGCAATGGCTAGTGTTTAGGCTGATTTGAAAGAATGGATAGCGAAAGGGGTTTTCGGGGTTCGAGGCGATCAAATTTGACATATAATGTCAGATTAGAGTGTTGGGCAAAGACGGTGTCGGGCAATGAATAGTATCAAGTTTCTATTCATATATGACAACCGGAGGTGATCGACAATTAGAAGTTACTATTTTTAGTTGAAAAGGGCAATAATGGATTATTTTGAGATAATGAGCGAGAGCTAGGTTCACTGTTCAATTCTTGAAATTTGGAACAGTGTTTCGGTTTCAGATGAACAGTAAAAAGGATTACTGTGTAATGAATAGTAAAATCTTTGAAATTGAGTGAGCAGATAATGGTGAGCCCGATCGCATGCATTGAATAGTGTAAGGCGAAATGGCCAAGCAGATTGGCCGCCCAAATGGCGAGCCTTTAAGGCCAGTGCCAGCGCCTAGCGCCTGAGCTTGAGCGCGCGGCGAGAAGGCCAGCGCGCTCGCCGAGCTGGCGGCGACGGCGATTTCGGCGGCGGCGGTGGTCGGCGGAGGTGAGTGGTGCGGGAGCACCACAGAGGTGAGGGTCCCATTTGGGGATTTGCCGGGGCGGAGGCTCGGGGATGGGGTGGCGCGGAGGTGGCGCACGGCCGGAGCGAGAGGAAGAAGAAGGCGGCACTCGGTGACTCTCGGCCAAGGTAGGGGTGCTTGAGCTTGGTGGAGGTAGGGAACTCGGGGTGGTGGTAGTGGAGCTCGGGAGGTCCGAGGTGGCTTGGCGACGGTGGCCATGAAGGGGCGGTGGCGGAGCATGGTGCCGCGAGGTTCGGTAGTTTGGGGAAAGAGGAGGTGGGAAAAGGTAGGGCGACGCGAGAAGCTCACCTTGGGTTCAATTTGGAGTTCGGGTGGGCGGAGGCGGCAATTTGGCGTCGGCTTGGTGGAGAAGAAGATGGAGCGGTGGCAATTCTTCAAAATCGTCGGCTCTGGAGGAGATGATGCGGAGGAGGTGGTGGAGGGAAAGGCGGTGAAGGATGCTCTGGGGGTCTCTTAAAGGCGGGATTGAGGCGGTGGGAGCGAGGAATCTTGGCGGCACAGAGGCGCGACGTGGTTGGCGGGAAGAAGCGGCGCGGGAGAGAGGGTGGCGGGGTGAGGTGGCGCGCGAAGGCGGTAGAAGACGCCGGAGGTAGTGCGTTGGCGATCGTCGGTCAAGAATGGCGCGCCAGAGGGCACGAGCGATGGCGCGCCGTGAAGCGAGCGGAGGAGGAGAGGAGGAAGAAGGAGGAGGCGCCGGAAGAAGACGCGCCGGATGAAAAAACGGAATTCCCAAAGCGAAGGCGGAAATTCGAAGGAAGTTTCCGAATTGGGAAAGATTTTGAATTCAAACGAAAAGCTTCAAAGAAATTTTGAAATCCTGATTTTTGGGGTTATTTCAAGCGCCCTCCCCTGGGCCCCGGCGTCTGCCGCTACAACGTGGTTGCCATTGGCTCACACATGCTGGATTGGATATCGCATTTGAGATTTGCAGACATCGGCAGTTCATTTACTGTTGGACCGAAGCAGCCACAGGATGTAAGTGAACAGGAGCTCACTTATTCTTATCTAGTATTAAACTCTTTTTTCATTCCCATGTCTATATAAAGCCATAAAGATCAAGGCCTCAAAATCACACAATGGAAGGTTTGAGTTGAAATTAAAAAAATCATACTTGAACGCCCCTCAGCCGGTCTGACCGGCAAGCAACCGGTAGTCTGACCGCTCCTGGAGATCGATCTGACCACTCCTACTAACAGAAAAAATAGCACGATGATGGATCCACAAAACGACCTAACTTTTGATCTAGAGATCCAAATCAATTGAGGTTTCAGACATGGCTCAACAAGAATGTTAAGAACCTATTCCAATCGAGAATCGAGACGACCATAGCCAAGGTTCTATGAATTTCTTGATTGAGGGTATGAGAGTACAAAACTGGGTGAAAACCTAAACTTGATCTAAGCTTGCTCGTAGATGAAATATGGTCAAGAAGACCTTAGATCAAATTACACAAGTTCTAGCAAGCTAAATCACAACAAAAGACTAAGACAAAACCCCTAGAACACAAGAACCCCCAAAGCACAAGAAAGCGAGGAAAAACAGGAGAGAACTCATCTTTGCACGAATTGATTGGATTGATATTTAGGAATTGAAGGTTTACGATCACTCCACCATAGAGGATAAAAGCTCACTCTTAAGCACCCAATCCCGCAATTTCTCTCTCAATAAGTATATTTCAAACTCTAGCTCTATTCTTTTCACTTTCCCCAAATACCAAATTAGGGTTTCCAAGGCTGCGAAAGTGCAAATCCTGCACCGGCCCTTATATAGTGGAGGTTAGGTTTATAGAGAAATCTTAACGAGCACCCATTAAGCCTACACATAAACGAGTCTCACACTCACGCACGCTTCTCCTTATGACCTAAACCGCTTCTCATTTGTGTGTCACGGTTTCTCCAAGGTCACCAACCCGGTATTTTAGTGAAGATATCAAAATACCCCTTCTAAATCTTTCCGTCCTTGACCGAGTCCAATCTTGTGAAGCAATCTCATGCTTCGTCACGCGTAGGTTCATCAATGACTTTTTCTCATACCAGCAAGTCTCTCCCATTCGTCTCTCACCGGACCGCCTTAACACTTACACTGGTTTAAGCCACTTGATACAACCCATTGCACCAAACATCATGTTCTTGTCGTTCTTGTCTATCTTACGCCTTGCTTGAGATCAATTAGTTCACCTGGCATTATCGATCGTTCTAGACCTTGATTTCACCAAACCAAGTCCCGATCATCCTCCTCATTGATCGTAGCTGACTCCAAGCATCCCTACACGACAATAGACCAAAAAAATCGATTCGAGCAAAAGTTCTTCGTAACCCACGTTAGCCAAAACATATCGTGCAACACATATACACTGATCCCATAACTTTGGCCACTTCACAAAATCAGCACACCTCACTGTGCATGAAGTCTTCATGGCCGGTTAGACCGCAAGCCCTAGGCTAGTCTGACCGACAACCCATGGTCAGTTTGACCGCACTTCCCCGATAACAGGGAACCGATCAGACCGGTGGAATGGTCGGTTAGGCCGCTTCCTATTTCCATAAAACACCCTTCTCTGGACTTTTAGTCAAATATCTATCTAGTATCGTGTCCAAACTCTATTTTCAATGGCATCGTGTGTAAACACATCCACAGACACTCCCACCCAGGTGTTTGGTGTCCATTTGAACAACTTTTGCACCACCGGTCTGACCACCCCCATGACTGGTGTCGATGACTTAGTATCGATCTTATAAATGAATGCTGGGGGACTCTCTTGGAGCGAAACCACACAGAAAAGGACACGAGAATTTTATACATGTTCAGACCTTCTCGTGTGGTAATAATAACCCTACTCTTGTGTTGTTGTATTGATTGTATTTACAACAGGGTGAAGTCACTAAAACTAGGGATTGATGACTTCTGTCTCTTGTTATCTCTGTTGAATCTCTTCTCTGTTCTCTCGTTTGTCCACCGACTTTACTCCTTATATAGCGTATGAAGGGGCTGCAGTTGTCCACGTCAAGGGGTGCTTTAACGCTTGATGCAATGCGCACGTTCAATGGCGGTTATTGTCAGAAACATATCCCCTTGCATCGCCATGCAGTTATGTCAGAGACAAAAGTTTAATACGTGCAGTTATCTCAGGAAATAACATCGCATATTAACTACTATGTGTATTAAACACAACGTACAAATATCCTAGTTGATTAGACCCACATGTCTGTGGTTTTTATCGACTATAGGGTGGTCATAAATGACCTGATCGTAGTAAAACTTATGACTATGAGGTGATCGTAGTAGGACTTATGATCAACAAGTGGTCGTAGAAGAACTTACGACCATGATCGTAGTAATACTTACGACCATATAGGCTAGTCGTAGAAGAACTTACAACCATAAAGTGACCATAGTAGGACTTATGATCAACAGATGGTCGTAGAACTTACGACCACTGGGTATTTATAATCTCCTCCATTGTTGATATTGAGGGGTATTCTTGAAGGTTGTATAAAAGACATTATCATCTATAATAAATATCATAGATAAATAGTTTAATTAATTAAAGATTATTAGATCCCGTCAACCGGTCAAACCGCCTGAACCTGACAGCAAATCCGACAATTTGCAAAACTAAGAGTTCACTCCTCGACAACGATGTCAATTGTTCATCACCTAGATTATGACCGAATCACACGGCCTTCACATTTACCTCCATCCATAGATCCATATAGGTACTTCTATTTTGATGTTATGTGGCAATTTAGCTTCAAACTTCCAATTTACGCAGGCAGAATTACACTAGATAACAGGTAAAAGAATGGCTTTGGCTTCAAGTAAATCTGACAGATCATACGGTATGATGCCAGTTCTCTGAATAGGCAAATACATCAGTACGTATGTGCTGTACCTATACATTGTTAGTTTGTTACATATGATATGATATGTTCAAAATGCCAATGACCATAAATGGGTGTACATGTTCCGTAATGCCCCAATTCCTCCCGTGAACCTGGTGTACTTCTCTCGGCCTTCTATTACAACTGGTAGTGAATAACATCATATCTACACTAACAAGAATGTGACAGCGTAGTGTAACACATACATGATCCTACAAAGATTGAATTCACTATCCCGCCGTCTAATGAAACTAAATGATTATAGGGGCTCATAGGTTTGAGAAGGAGCTAGGCACCTTTGGCGCTCCTTCAAAAACCCATGATGATATGAGGTGATGAGCAATGGCAAAGGGTCCAGGGACGAACATCAGAGCAGGCTCCCCATTTTCCACATTGAGGTCAGCAGAGATGCTCTGCCCTTTCTCGACACCCTTGCATATGTGATTGACCTTGAGCAAATTTGTTCTTTTGAGCTTTCTCGTATTCTGCAAATGTTAGTGCTTTCTTGACATGCTCACGGTTGTGCCATTGGGCATCTACATGTATGGCAAAAGAATGGCATTTGAGATGAGAGCTAAAGCTCTGCCCAGAGTTATTATAAGGTTGATTTCTCAAAAAGCCTTTTTTTGTAATACAGAACATCAACTTAGCAATTCAATTGAGTTTGATTTCTGCAGTATTTAATCTCTATTTATTCCCGTAAGATATTGCATATGAAGAAAATAACAGAAGACCGACTCCAACATAGGATAAAATGGACCATTTTATTCCTGACGTGTTAAAAATTACCTTCAAGCTCTTGCTTGTCCACACGTATCACCAATGATTTAGCATAAGCAAAGAAACCCACCATCAGTTGGCATGGCATAGTATTCGGTACAACTGAAAAAGAGCATCTATGCAACATGAACACTATCAGACTTAGTACTAGAAAACATGTGACTTAAAATACATTAGTTTGCGACTCATAACCTAAGTATGGGCGCAACTGTATAAGTACTTCTGTATTTTTTTTATACTAAAAACATGAAAAAAAAATACATTTCTAATCTTGCAGTATTATCCTCCACTGGTTTTCATTGAAAAGGGGAAAACAGTTAAAAGACTTTGTTACCAGGCCATGGTTGAGAACTGTGGTAAATGACTTCCCCAACTTTATACCAGTTTTTTCCCACGTTTCCATTCTCACTGCCTCTTCCAAGCCTTCTCCTGGCTACAAACAGAACAGTTGTAGTGTACATAAGCTTCTTCCAATGTACAACAAGAAGATGGTATACTTGTTGCTTTGTTAGCTACACTACACACTGAAAGTTGCGGTGAGCATAAGCTTACGATGAAATTTGACAAGAACATGAGTTGCTTTTCAATGTTCGAAATGAATTCACTCTACTTAGGATAATCACACCAAACTTTAATGGTTACAGCAGAGATGCCATTAGAATCTTACTAAATTCAAAACCAGCTTATTCAACCCAAACCTTACCAGGTTCTGATGATCAAATGAAAACATTACTGTGTAATAACAAATACTGGAAATCTAAGAGGTTCTTCCTTGTGTACTAATAATTACTGGATGCCTAACAGGCCAAACCCAAATTTTCAGGTTCTCATGTTTGGCATGCTACAGAAGTGCCAAGTACAAAAGCGCATGAAAATGTGTTGATGGGGTATATTTTTCTCCCTGCAATTGAGATTCAATTTGGGTATTTTCGCAGCAAATTTAAATACAAGATCTTCTGCTTAGTAAAGTGCTTCAACCATGACTAATGTGGCAATGATAACTTGTTATAAGATCTAACCAGGATATGGGTATGGTGTATAAGAAAGCTCTTCATTAACTGAACTATTTATGCAGTATGCCATTACAATGTTGGTGTAACAGCAGCTTTTAGTCCTGCTATTTGTGCACTAAGTTATTTTTAGCCTCCTTCTTCCTTCTCATCCCACCCAAAACCAGCTTAAGAAAATTATGACAAGAATCAACAAAGTGCATAAGAATATGCACAAGATATATGAACAACTGAAAATAAGAAAAGATGAGGTAATTTGCACCTCTATAAAACCAGCAAGACAACTCCACATTCGAGGTACGAATCTTGACTGACGGCTCAAGAGGGCGTGATCATTTTCTTTATCAATGACCAACATAATCACAACCTGAAATACACCAAAAGGGATAAAGAAACAGTGAATACAAATAACGGGATTGGATACAAATCACGGGATGCCATTACCAAATACAAACACTATGCAAAGGTCAGCAATAGAGCACAAATCATACGGGATCAACTCGATGGTATATCCTCTTCTTGCGGGACTCGTGGCTGCACAGCCTTCTCCTTCCTGCTTCAGTAGGAAGTAGGAACTGCCCTTGCTCCACACGATCCACAAAATTTTGCTGTGTTATGCCATTCTAGCAGGAAAATTTGATCATATACCCTCCCCTTAGATGGAAATTCGCTGGCCCACATGTCCACATGTTGAAATTTTGCTGTGTTATGCCATTCTAGCAGTGCCCGAGCCTGCTCGAATTAGAAATCAAGCTTGCCTTTTGTAGTCCCCAATCACACAAATGTCTCTAAATTAATGGGTCTTTTTACTTGTCAGTACTAGTTGATAAGAATTCAAGAGTCAAGAACCGAAAATTAAGGACACGTACGTGTCCGGCGATGGCGAGCTCCCCCATGGCGTCCTTATCCCTCCAGTCCGTGGCCACCATGAGCGTCCTCAAATCCACAAACGCCGACCCATCGCCCCCACCGCCGACCCTGGTGCCCTCGCCCTCACTGACGTCGACGGCCCGGTAAGCCGCGACCTCCTTGCCCTCCTCCTCGCCGTGTGCGCCCAAGAACACGAAAGCATCCGAGGAGACACCGGGGACGCGCGAGGGCGGGAGCCACGCGAGGCGCCAGGCCGGCGCCTCCGCTGGGGAGGAGTGGGGAGGATGAGAAAGGTCCAGGGAGCGCGCGAGGGGGCGGCCGCGGCGGAACGGGAGGATCTTGGAGAGGTGGTGGTGGGCGGCGTCGGCGCCGTCGAGGAGGGCGTCAGCGGCGGCGGAGGGGGATACAGCCGTGGAGGCGGTGAGGCCGCGCAGTGGGTTCGCCGCGAAGGCGTTGGCGCGGAGGTGGATCGACATGGCGGCGACGAGGCTGCCGGGGTTGGGTGGGGTGGGCGCTTGCCTCAGTTGTGTATTACGATTTTTTTAAAGAAGAACTACAGAAAAAAATAGTCAGAATTTATTTTTTACAAAACTAGACATTGCGACATAGAGCTGTCGCCATTAACCGTGAAATAGGGTCTTATCATCAATTGAATTAACAATATGGACTAAATAAATGACTGAATTGCTCTCGTCTATAGGAGGCACAGCCCATTAGAGAAGTCTGTTGACGATAGACGACAGGAAACTATCGCCAATTTAATCAACGATGGAAGAACGACAGAGTTACTGTCGCTAATTGAAACGGTGATAATCAGCTATGGTAGGCTGTTGGATTGGAGGAGGCGGTGGCGTGTGTCCTGACATGACTTGTGGGGTTTAGCCTGTCTATGGCGAATTTTTTAAAAATAATATTATTTTAAAAGATATTTACAAAAATAAATATTCACCCCAAAAAATTACAAAAATATGTCATCGTTGTCGTTGTTGAGAACGGCGATAGGTTCTGTCGCCGCTCTGTCGCTGACTAATCGGCGACAGATTTATCGCCGATTCAAGCGGCGATTGATTCTATCGCCGATTCAAGCTGGCGATTGATTCCTGTCGCCAGTTCAACTGGCCATAGCTTCCTGTCGCCAGTTGAACCGGCGATAAATACCTCAGCCTTAGCCAATTTTGGATTTTGCCTATTCCACTTATGTAGTTTGTGATTTTCGTCAATTTTGAACGGTACGAAATCTGTTAGACTCGCAATAACATTTTATCATCGTCGTATGTTGTTCTACTACGATAAATTTTTGGAGAATTTAGCGAGGATGTCTGAGGTATGAACGATTCGTAAAGAGTAAAGTAAGTGATATTGCGATTCGTTCGGGAGTTCATGCACACTGATATTACAGAACTTGCAGCAGAACATCATAACACTTAATTGAAATGATAATTCAGAACATTGATAATAATATTTTTCCCGCGGTCGCGATGTCAACGTCTCCCATGTGGACTGCCTCTAGTCGGGGCACCAGATGAGGTCCCCGCGGCGACGTCCGGAAGGCCAATGTCTCCTTGATCCTGAGTATTTCACGTGGGGCATGTCTTGAAGGTATGCCCAGACTCCCTACAAATGGAGCACTTCTTCGTGCGACGTCCGGCTTCTGCCTCGTCCATATCGTTCTCGATGCGCGTGCACTGCCGCGGCCAACCTTTCCCTTGAGCCTAGCAATGTTCGCGGCCCAGATTAGTTGCTCCCAGGTTGGATGGCCAGTGAAATGGCCAACAACGGCGTAGCCATACATCTCCATGTACTGGCCGTACATCTCGGGGTCGTACTGATCTTGCCCACACTGGACGAGGTCCTCCTGCGCGCTACTCCAACCTTCGACCCAAGGGGCCATCCGGTCCGACCAAGACGTCGTGCCACGAACACCCTTCCTAGTGTACCTGTGGACGGCAAGAAAAATATTTGGTGCGGATGTAACACATATTTTACGAATGAAGTAAAGAGTGAACTTACGCGTGTACGTGCGCCGGCACCTGCCTCCCCCCAAGGGGCTGGGACCTCTTGTCGAAGATCGAACTAGCGCATGACACGTTGTACCTGGTACTCCTCTACGAAGATATCATGCACTAAGGCACTCCGCGTGTACCAGTACAGGTAGTCTCGCGTGCACAGCACCGACAATCCGTTGGGGGCGCGCGCGATCACCCTAGCGTCACTGTACGGTGTCGAGATGACGCGGTCATCGGTCAGCTGATCGAACATCGCAACGTACTCCGGGTAAGAGCCCTGCGAGGTGACCGGCGTGAAGGTGACCTGTGCAATAGAACACTGCAAACTAAGCACACGAAATAGTGATTGCAATACGAAAACAATAAATGACAGAAACTAATCCGTCGGCGGCACCACATAGTGCCCATGGTCGGCTGGTCCTGATCGTCCTGCGGGACATACAAGCTATCCTCGTACGCTCCCAAGTCCAGGTGTGGCCGTCCGATCTGGAAATGCTCCAATGAGCACAGTGCGATGAAGCGGGCATCCCGAGAGGATGGAGCCGTCGTGCGCGACGCCCGCACGCGCCGCGACGCGGTCTGTGATGCGTCGCGCCACAAAGACGGGCGGACCTCACGCGTCTTGCGGGATGCGGTCGACCGGTGAGTCCGCCACCTCACGCGCGTACTGGATGTAGTGTTTGTCGACGCTGTCGCCGTGGGAGCCCAGGAACATGACCCACCCGAACAACCACAGCAGGTAGGCCTCGAAATGCCTCCTAACAGCAACGTCCCCTGGGTTCTCCGCCATACGCTCGGGCTGCAAGAAGACACGTACACGTCAACAAGGTTCACGTACGAATTGTTGTGAGAGAACAGTACTTACAAACACTTACGTAGAACTGACAAATCCACTTCAGCGTGGGCCCGTGCGGTCGCGAACTCCACGTACCCCGCTGGCGGCGGCAAGACATGTGGAACCTGGCTAGGAGGTCCGTGCGCCACGTGGCCGGGACGTCGTGCGCCGCCATCGGAGCGCCTGCGCACGGCAACCCGGTCAGATAGCTCACGTCCTGCAGCGTCGGCGTCATCTCCCCGCACGGGAGGTGGAACGTGTGGGTCTCTGGCCTCCAGCGGTCAACCAGCGCCGTCAGCAGGGCCCGGTCGTACGAAAAACGCCTAGACGTACGACCAGCACGCCGGTCCTGATCGTCCTCCCCCGTGGCCTCCATCATCCTCGCGAGTTGAAGGAGGCCTGCCGCTCTCAACCTGCGTCCAAACGATTAAGCACAAAAAGGAGTCAACGTAAAATAATCAGACCGCGATTGAGTGTATGAAGAACACAACTTCACGTACATCGGAATCCAGTCTCGGTGCAGCCTCCATGCCCTGATGGGGGTGCGTAACCGAAACGCCCCAAGCTCTATCGGCTACCGCCTCGGGAGCACGCGATCGAGGCGGCTACTGTGACGCGTGTCAATCACTGGGTCAAGCAACTCGTATTGACTCGCGTCTGCCATACCTGAAAATACAACAAAAAAAGTTCATATTTTTTTCATGCATCTCTACATAGCCTATGTAGCAACTACGAATTTTCTATACAAATTTAATACATGTCATTCTATTTTTCTAGTTTAAATGGTATTTTCCGTACTAACAAGATATTGATCGCGCACTAACACAATAATAACAGCGCACTAACAAATAATAACCGCGCACACTTATTCTCATTGCTCTTCCGATCTAATCAGCTACTTCGTCTTTATCTCACAATGTACCATACTCAATTCTATGTCGCTATT
Organism: Ampelocalamus luodianensis; assembly: GCA_036346255.1. Taxonomy (NCBI): domain Eukaryota; kingdom Viridiplantae; phylum Streptophyta; class Magnoliopsida; order Poales; family Poaceae; genus Ampelocalamus; species Ampelocalamus luodianensis. The sequence goes on along the minus strand of CM070627.1, from coordinate 57,681,371 downwards.
GTCACAATTCTATGTCGCTACACAACTCAAAATATGTACTACACAGTTCGACTACATTTATCTAGCCTACTCAATTCTATGTCGCTATTGTCACAATTCTATGTCGCTACACAACTCAAAATATGTACTACACAATTCGACTATATTTATCTAGGCTACTCAATTCTATATCGCTATTGTCACAATTCTTTGTTGTTACACTACTCAAAATATGTACTACATTTATCTAATCTGCTCAATTCTATGTCGCTATTTTTGTTTGCTAACCTACAAAGGTTTGGACGTAACGTACACAGTTCAGAAAAATTTACCTGCAAGATGATTGCTCGAAACTGATGCTCTGTCAATCTCTCCTCCGCGATTTAACCAGCAGAGCTTCGCTACTATTTCTTCTCTCCTCTCGAACTCTCTCCGTAATTTTTCGGAATTAAAATGAATTATGCATCGATTTTTGGGGTTTTATAGCGGTCTCTTTCGCGATTGAGTGGCGACAGAACCTATCCTTGATTCAATGGCGACAGTGACATATTTTTGTAATTTTTGTGGGCGTAAATATCTTTTAAAATAATATTATTTAAAAAAAATTCGTCTGTGGCTGTAGACATCAAATGTTGTAGTAGGCCTACTCATATGAGCCCAAAAAATTATCAAGCCCATTTAGTACAGAAACCAAGGCAACTGCTCGCAAGACGCCCACTCATTTAGTGGGCCCATCTTCTGACCTTGCAGCTCACGTCTATGTGGCCCAGTAAGCTAGTAGCATCCCGCGGGCTAGATCACGGCCCGGCCTACCCTACCCCTATCGGCAGGTTGCAAAAACGGCAGCGCGCGCGGACAGCGCTAGCTTCACGTCACGAACGCCGATCGGTGGACGCGCACGCGCACGGCTTGATTCTCCATCCCCGCGCGGAAAATAAATTTTCTGAGTGAGCCCTCCGATCTTCTTTTATACTCATACGCTACAGTAATATCATACGAATTCCAACCGTGACGGGGAGAGGCCTCACCTTCCCCAGAAAACTTCCCTGTGCCCAGGTATAACGGCGGTTTGTCTCTCACACACGTACGTACGTTTTTTGCAAGCTTTTTTTAGCTTGCGTGTGTCTGTGGTAATGCTTTGATTCTCACCTCATTACCTCAACATTGCTGGGCACCTGGTAGTGTGATAATTGGACAATACGATGTTCCCAGGGAACTTGTGTCGTACGTGTACCCGCTATAATTACCTCAGCCTCAGTGAGGGCTGTCAGGTGGAACTACTGTTTGATATACCCATATACATGTCTCCCCGGTGAGTTTTAGTATCAACAACCGACGATGTTCAAATGACAAAGATCAAAACTTTAGGCACTGTAGATAGCCCTGACACAAATGGCAACGGCAACCGTGATAGCAGTAGATCGCCATATATATATGTAGCTCTGGCCTCTGGTAGACCATGCACCACTAGTACTGATGAGGATACTTCATCCATACGGGTCGGGACCGACCAATGCTGTTATTGTTAGGTTTTCCCTGTGACCTGTGGGACGCTATATATGTCATGTTAATTTGCGATCCTCGTTCCTCAGTAAGTAACAGCCTAACACGCGCGAGTTCTGAGCACAAATCGAAGCAGTACTAAATCCTGTCAGTTAAGTAGTGCTTGTCACCCGCTGCTGGCCATCAACGCGCGGCCCGGCCAACCCCAATCCAATCGGCAGTTCGCACGCCGGGACAGGCGCGCGGCGAACGTACGTACGCTGAGCGCGCACGGCCGGATTCATGCACCGTCCACCGCGCGTGCGCCCAGATTGAGATTGGCGGACCGTACCGAGGTATATATATATAATAACAGCGGTTTTTTCTCACAAGTTTTTCACGGGTTTTAGCTTGCACGTTTCGTGATGGACACTCACCTGAGCATTGCGCGCTGGTCACTCGCTATATATGACGATGGTTATACGTTGTTCGCAGAGAACTTTTATCTTGCTGAGCCCGCTCCTGCGTTAGCATTGATTACAGGTTGGCACCGGCGGATCTAGGATTTCATCATGCATCGGATTAAATTTTAATAAACTAACATCATAGAATTAATATCAATTTATACCCACACCACGACATAACAAAAATAAACTACAAATACATCATTGATATAAAACTTTAGCTCAATGCTTCAACATAAAACATAATCGGGGAGCGAGTAGGGAGTAGAGACTACCGGATTGGAGAAAAGAGATGGTGTTGCACTACTGCTGTCGTGTTGCGTGCTTGCGGCCGTGCGGAACCAGGAGAGCACGACGAGGCCGAGGAGGCTTGAGTTGCTACTGCCCCTGTCCGGGCCCACCGACGGCGAACCGAGAGCCTCGGAGGTGGTGGGCTGGTCCGCGATTCGTCGGACGGCCGTGGAGGGCATGGCGGCAGCTGCGAAAGCGGAGGTGGGTGTGCCCTGTGGGTGGAGGGCGGGCGGTGCCGGGATGTTAGCCGTGGACGCGGCAGCAGTTGAGGAAGTGGAGGTAGCCGTGCCTTGTGGCCCGTGGGTGGAGGGCAGGCGGGCGGGCGATGCCAGGAGCCCGGCTGTGGAGGGCACAACGGCAGCGGCGGGTGTGGATGGGGGATTGGGGTTTAGGGTTGCTGGTTGGAGACTTGGGGTTAGCCTCGGGCTGGGCCACGCGTCTGGAGCTAGACCACTATATATGTGTTTTGTTGAGCCTATATAGGGAGAGAGTACAACTGTTAATTCTTTTAGGTCTCAAGCTATATCCTCAGATCCGCCCTTGCATGTTGGCACCAACCGACGGCAACAACCACAATAGCAGCAGTAGAGGAGAGGCGGAGAGCCCATACAGCTCTGGTGGTGGTAGACCACCACTGATGGAGTGATGATGACGACTTCACCGATGCAGATCGATCGGGACTGGCCCACACGTTTCTATACCAACCACCACTTCGCGCTTTCGTGCGCCTACGATGTGTTTGTGCTCCTGGGTCCTCACCAGCTAACGCTTGGTGCACAACACACACCGCCCTTCTGACCTGTGTCAAGTGTCAACTACTGAGGAGCACAAATGCTTACACCACTGAGGTACAGACAAATCGTGCAAAGACCAGTACAACATCCTGACAACCTATAAAGGTTCGTGAAACAGAGGTGGACAAGCCTAAACTGACCCACAACAGCTAGCATGATCATCTACGCTGATAAGATGCATAGCTAGAAATGATACAATTCAAGTAACATGCATGTAAGCTTAGGAAGCAACAGGATATCGTAGTTTGGCAAGCAGTACACAGAAAGAAGCAAGAACACAAGTACGCCAACTTTTACATAATTTAGATGGATGTTTAAGATTAATAATGCAGGTACATCAAGACGTACAATCGAGCAATGACTGAACCAACGTAAAAAAAAAAGGCAGAAAACACAGGATTACAATCGGGAAGCTAGGGTACTTCTCCACCCTCGCAACCATGCAGTAGTATTATATATACTTGGCAATAACAGCATATTACTATATGTAAATTCATCCTTTCTGGATCTCAGCTTGTGGGTGTGACAACGGTCGGTTTCGCACATCCTTGGACAGCTCGCCACATCGATCTCACGGTCTTGGTCTCGGGTCAGTGATTTCTTACTTCCCGTTGCCTGCCACACGACAGAATAATCCCTTTTTAGAATCACAAAGCATCGGCAGAGGTTGAAAGGAAGGACCATTTGCAATGCAAACCAATGATGTATTCGGGATTGATTGATTAGATAGCTACTGTCTATCGTGCCTGATAGATCTTCACTATAATTAATTATTCTTATCGGTCTTTTTAGCTCTTTTGCATCGATCATCGCGGGTAGACTTGTACCAGGATGTATGTATCTGATCAAAGAGGCGTAGAAAAGGCACACCAAAATAGCATAGTTGCAAATTGAGGAAGACATATATACCTGCTTCCCTAGGTGCATTGCACCTATAGCACTCGCTCCTACTTGCAAAGTTGTGCACATTGCAACCAGGCCTGGCAAAAAAAGAGAGAAAAATACAGTCACTTTTTGTGTCAATACATGGTTCAATCAACTCCATAAGATTAACCTATAAAATTTCTGTTGTTTAATTAACGTTCATATTTTTTTTAAAAAAAATGCATGCATGCATGCCACATGCATACATCTGTATCTATACTTGAAGTGAATAGAATAGCTAGCTCACCTTGCGCATATCCAGTCGCCAGCTTTCCAGCCGGCACGAACTCCACCGCCCTCAGCGGCACCGGCACCAGCACCATCTTGGCCCGCTGGTAAGTCCTTCACGATGGCGCCGCACTTAAAGCAGCTGGCGCGGCTGGCGAAGTTGTGGTAGCCGCAGTTGCAGTACCAGTCTCCCGGGCGGACGTCCAGGGAGGTCAGCACGCCGCCCGTGCTGCGGCCGTCGCCGAGCTGCAGATCCGGGCGTGGGCCACGGCAGCGCTGGCAGAAGTCACGGCGGCTGAAGTTGAGGTGCTGGCAGGACTTGCAGTTCCAGTCTCCTGGCTTCCTCTGGATGTTCATTCGCAGTTAGCCCCTGCAAGCCATGCATGCATGGATGTGTCAAGAAGTTAATTGTAACATGAAGCGACGAACATCACAAACAAAAGTTGTACTGTAAGTACTCCTACTCATTGGCTTATTTCTTCGTAGATTTGCATAGTATGGGAATATAAATATTACAGAAACCTTATGTTGTTGCAATTAATTATATATGTAGGGATATGTCCAGTCCTGGCACAAATGCGATTACGGTCTAGCTAGCTAGGAGCTAGGAAACAAATAATGAGATGCGTGCACTTAAGTCATTTGCATTTTTTGGCCTTTCTTAGATGCTTGTAGGACGCATATGTAATCGCAAACTAAAAAGAAAGAATATTATAAAGGCTAGACAAGACATGCGCGGAGAAATCAATTAATCATAGGCTGCCTTCGGCGCTCTAATCAATCATTCGCACTTGTTGATACATAAGATTATATTTTTTAGATAGAGGGTCCCAATGGAGAAAAAAAGAAGAAGCGAAAGGCTATGAAAGAGAAAACTAGTTAATTCCATCTAGGACAGAATTAAATGGAAGTTAATTAACTACCAATTAAAATCTTATGCACATAACAGCACAGGCAGCAAGCTCACTCTTGCAAATAATATTTTTTAGCAACTGTTAGTAAATTAACGGCTAGAATAACTTAATAAGATTATATATATGAACTTTTCGAGAAGAATACATAACCGATTAAATTGTCGCAGTTTGATAGAGGGGCCACAAGAACAAAGAGAGGAACAGGGACACATTACACATACCCTGTGAACTTGTAAAGCCTTTGGTGGCTTGTTGTTCTTAGTACAAGAGTTCTCAGTTGCTGTCTTGTCCTTGTGTGCTCGCTTGCCTTCTGTGTTCTTACTTCTTGTGGTTGGTTGGCTTTTTATAGTTGAGGCACCTCAATAATTGCGAATCCGGGGTGTGCTTTGTAGGCACGGAGAAGCTCTGTTCCTAGCCTTTCTAACTGGGCTATCCAAATTGAACAAGAGGATGAAATAAAAGAAAAAAAAAATGGGGGGAAACAAGAAAGGGAAAATGCAAGAGGAAAGTGATGCAAAAGATAGGGGGATTTCACAGTGTTACATCTCGGGTCTACACCGTGGAATATTACTTCTGAATATGTATTAAATGCTATAAGAAAAACTACACCAAAAATCAAATAGTTGGTCTCAGTAACATAATTTGAGTATCATATCTGCGAGATTCAGTAAAGTGCTATTTCGTTGCGAACATTTCATACAACTCTGATTAGATAGAATATAATACAGGTAAATGAGTCATATAATTAGATGGACACAAAAAAACTTTGCATTGCCAGGGATAACTCACTAGTTTCTTAACTATAATATAGATCTCGAGTTAGGGCTACAACTTGGTCCAGTTGTGAATGTGCAGGCAGGCAACAAGACATGAACAGGTGCGGTGGTGACAGGTCAGAATGGTGTCTGCGGGGTGCGCAAGACATGCAAGTAGACGCTAAACCATTTAAACCAGCAATTGATTATCAGTTTTATAAGTAACTTGCTTCAAGAGTTAAGATTAGCTGAAGATAGATGTTGACTTCGTTGATATTGCTAGACTCGACAGCAACAATCTCCAAGATGACATGACCTGATTAAGGAGAAGATGTTTTTCTGCTATATATTCGTGACCTCCTTTTATCTTTTTTTTTCCCCCTGAGAGAACCTTTAATTAGTAAGATTTTTAATTAAGTCATTCGTGGACAATAGCTTCAATAATTTTCGGAAGACATAGGTGTGAGGAACTAAGGATCGAGGAATATATTTCTTTATACTTTGATTCTTCCCCCAAATATGTACCTGGGGTGGGGCAGATCTAGCAATGATGCACACTTCGTGTGGCTAATAGAAATCCTAATGTTCCCAGCTTAGACCAAAGTGCCACATCACCTGAGGAATTCTAAGAATAAAAGAGATAGTCAGATTAAGAAAAGGAGGCCAACTATTATAGTAAGAAGGGAAACATAAAGTGTTGGACCGTGTTAACTACAGGGGTGAATAGGAGTCCACCTTTTTTTCTTTTGGAATTTTACTTTTTTTTCACCCCAATAGCTATATAAAGAAATGAAAATCAAGGTCTAAAAATCACAGTGAAAGAATTGGGTTGAAATCAAGAAGCTCAATCATCAATCTCCCTCGGCTGGTCTAACCGCCATGTAAGGGGCGGTCTGACCTCTCCTCAAACTAACAGAGAAATTAGAACGATTTTGGATCCATAAAATGACCTAACTTTTAGATCTACAAATCGAAATCACTTGAGATTTCAGACACAACTCAACAAGAAGGTCAGTAACAAATTATAATCAAAGATCGAGACAATCATAGCAAAGATTCCAAGGATTTCTTGTTTAAGTGCAAGAGGGCTCAAAACCATATGAAAGCCAAATTTGATTCAAAGACTTGCTCGTGGATTAAAGATGATTAAGATGACCTTTGATCAACTTCCACAAGTCATAGTAAGCTAGATCACAATAAAAGACCAAGACAAAATTCCTAAAACATAACAACCCAAAATCTCAAGAAAGAAAGTAAGAACAAGAGACAAATCATCTTTGCACTAATTAGCTTGGATTGATATTGAGGAATTTAGGGTTTACAACCACTCCAACATGGAGGACAAAAGCTCATTCATGAGCTCTCAATCCCATAAATTTTCTATCAATACATCTCTCAAACTCTAGCCTTATTTCCTCTCTCCATTTTTTCGAATATCAAATTAGGGTTTCTAGGGTTGGTTGGTGTGCAAACTAGCCTTATATAGTGGAGGCTAGGACTAAAGAGAAACCCTAATGGACACCCGTTAAGCCCACACATAAATGAGTTTCTCACTCACGCACGCTTCTCAAAGCATATAACACTCCGGTGCTCCCGAATTCGTCTCTTTGTGATCTTATCCTGCTCTTAACTTAAACCGCTTCTCCTTTGCGCCATCATGCGCTATGGTTTCTCCAAGGTTACCAACTCGGTATTTTGGTGAAGATATCAAAATACCCCTTCTCAATCTTTCCATCCTTGATCGAGTTTAATCTTGTGAAGCAATCCCAAATTTTGTCACGCGTAGGTTCACCAATGACTTTTATCATGCCGGCAAGTCTCTCCCATCCGGCTTCCATCGGACCACCTCAACACTTGCACCGGCTCAAGCTACTTGATGCAACCCGTTGCACCAAACTTTCCATTCTTGTCCATCTCCCCCCTTGCTTTAAACCAATCACTTCATCCAGCATCCTTGATTGTCTTGGATCTCGATTGAAACCAAACTAAGTCCCGATCATACTCGTTATTGACTGTAGTTGACTCCAAGATTCTCTGCATAATAATAGACCAAGAAATCGATTTTGGGCACAAGTTCTTCGTAACTTGACCCACATTAGCCAAAATATGCATCATGCAACACATATGCAACAACTCCATGACCCTAGGTCAATTCCCAAAATTTTAGCTCTCAACATAGCTCATTATGCACTAAAATTGCCACGATCGGTCTAACCGCCGCCGCCAGGTCGGTCTGGTCGTCAACCATTGGCCTGTCTGACCACACTGCGTCCACCGGTGGCGGTCAGACCTCTTTCCAAATTAAACCAAAAAAACACCCGTCTCTTAACATTTAGGCTAATATCAATATAGTTTCGCGTCTAGTTTTTATTTTCAATGATACTTGATGCAAACACATCCTCAAACACTCACACACAAGTGTTTGGTATCCATTTACCCCAAGATTGCACCGCCCGGCCATGATCGGTCAAATTGCCCCACATGGCCGATCAGACCGCTTCCCCGGGCCGGTCAGACTGCCCAACTCTTGAATGCAGTCCAACACAGAGAACTAACTCCCGAACTCTTCGACAAGGAATGTCAATTATTCATCACCTGATCTAGGACCAAACCACATAGTCTCTACATAAAGTAGTGAATCTGAATCCATTCAATTGTACAGAACATGTACATTATTAAAGTTCTTAATTACACAGCACTACTACAAAAAACGTCATCACAGACGGTTCGGAACCGTCATCACAGACGGTTCGGAACCATCTGTGTTTTTGTACGTCTGTGATAAGCGGCGTTATCACGGCGGTTTTACCATCACGCGGCGGTTAAAAAAACCGTCTGTGATAAGTCACAACACAGATGGTTCTAGTTACCAACTGTCTGTGATATGTGAGATATCACAGACGGTTCATAATTAGAACCGTTTGTGTTGGTAATTATCACAGACGGTTCTTATTCAGAACCGTCTGTGATAGCTTTTTTTATTGCAAAAAAAATACTGTCATTTCATGGATACACTCATACACATACACTGTCATTTCCCAAACATCCCAAACATGGATTTACATGGATTCTAAGTCCCAAGTCTCCCAATAAATTTCTCAAGTCATGGATTCATAGATACACTCATACACGCGATCATATACAAGTACCAACATAATTAGAATCTGGAGGAGAATCTAATAGAAATCTGGATATGAATCTAACACAAGTATCACAAGCACATACATACAAATCTGGATCTGAATCTAACAAAAGCTCATATACAAAAGTACCAACATAACCTCATATACCAGAGACGTCGGCGTCGGAGGAGGACTGGATGAGGTCGGCGTCGGAGGAGGACTAGAGGAGGTCGGCGTTGGTGTCGGCGTCGACTCTTAGCTGTTGGGGAGGAAGACCACGTCGGAGGTTGGGGACTGCGGGAGCAAGGGAGAACCGGAGCGCGGAGGAGTAGCGGGGGGCCGGGAGATGCAGGAGGACCACAGGAGCAGCGACCAGCCGGAGCTCAGAGGAGGACTGCGGGAGCAAGGGAGGATTGAGCCCAGAGGAGGACCGGGACTGCAGTAGTGCGAGACTGAGTGCCCAAATTTCAAGCCATGGTAAAATCAGATAGTTGAAGCCATGGTAAAATCAGATAGTAAGAAAAAATTGAAGCCATGGTAAAATTACAGAGTAAGGAAAATTTCAAGCCAATGTAAAATCCAAGTCACAGACGGTTCTTAACACCAACCGTCTGTGATGAGGTCATTGTCACAGACGGTTCGTATCACGAACCGTTTGTGATACTTCACAGACGGTTCTTAATATGAACCGTCTGTGATAATGACCTATCACAAACGGTTTCAAAATGAACCGTTTGTGATAAGACAACACAGACGGATCCAAACGAACTGCCTGTGATGAGACGTCTACTATGACCTGTTTTGTAGTAGTGCAGTATGCTAAAAGAAATTCTCAACTTAATTGAGTTGTTTAAATTAGCCTTTCTCTTAGGTCTTCCTCCCATTATGCAGGTTGTAAGTACGAAATGGGCTTATTAATGCAAGCTTGTAAGCGTTGCAAATCTAAAATCGCACCGTTACATGTCTGTAAATCAGTAAACATGCTTCTCGTTCCACTATCGCCTTCCTATATGGACACTCATGATTACACAGCAATGTGTAATACATTGGATCATTGTCATCCTCTGTTCTGTAGTGCACAACAGTGGAGGCAAAAAAAAAAAAACCATTAAGAGGGTCCATTAATAGATGATATGTATAGCTTTTAGGAAAATGGTCGACGAGATCCACGACGAATGGCAACAAATCAACATTTCAATGAAGGTACTACTAGTTCGGGACTTAGTAAGAGAAAAATAAGTAGCGCTAATTCCCTTGGGTTAATCTTTCCCCTTTACTAATTTAGTAGAAGATTTGCATGTCTTGTCACGCTCTAGATGCTGAGCTGCCTCCCAAAGATAGTACTAAAGCTGGATAGATGTTCGCGTTATATGCCAGGGGCAGATGGGCGCAGCTACAGATTGATTGTATTATTGGGGTTATATATATATAGCCTTTTGAGAATCGATTCTCCACATACGTGCATGATCTGTAGACATTCACAAAACCTATTCTGATCTACATATATTCTCCCAAATCACACCTTTCCACAATAATTCAAGAGGTTCCATGTTCACTTCTAGTCAGCCATCCGTACTATTTTCTGGGCAAGAAAAGCATCTGTTGTTACTGCCCTTCAGAGTCGTTAGTTATGCTCACCTCAAACCCAAGTAGGCATGTAACATGGACAACCCTGTTGCTCAGAGACCAAGCAAGAGCAGTAGGGAAATACACGATTATCTGATAGAAAATTAATTATTGAGATTGAAAGTATGACTTCCGTCTTTCAATAAAAACAAGTATGGTTTGCACCAATGCAAAATGTCTTTATGGATTTCCTAAAAAATTAAAATGGATAGATCTAGTTGTCTAGCTTACAAGTTCATATGGATTTTTCACAATCTAATTTAGAATAAATGTTCTTCGATGGGATTCAATATATTTCTTTCCACTGCAATTGCTCCTCTATATTACATCTTAGAGCATGTACAATTATGCGACGTCACTGTCTATAAGGCTTAACACGTAGGACACGATATGATGTGGAGAGAGGAGGAGCATAAACAATTGAGTCGTCTCTCATGCAGTAGTCGACTATAACACGAAAAACAAAACACGTTATACATGGAACAGTCTTCTATATTGATATGTAAAAAGACAATTTATTATAGAAACTGTTTTTAGTGCTGTCTATAGATGGCATGAAAAGATACTACGGATGGATGCAGATCTATTGCAGTGGAGTTACCTATGCATGCGCGTGCAGACCATTGGATCAAACATTAACCTTCTAGATTGACCACCATGGAAAATTAGGCCCTGATGTCTCCCAATATCAGCATGGCTCTCGGCCAATCATTCGTAGACACATTAGTTGAGTGTTCCATTTGGAACCATGAGAGCACTCACCTAGCATCTATCTTACAGCTTTTGTTTTGTGATTTGGATGGCTTTAGCGCCGTCGACAAACGGTAGAGCAAGGTTATGTGGATGCTTCTCGCGCTGCTGACTTGAGGAATCAATTCCACGCGGAAGAGCAACGGGCAGGACGTTATCAGTCGTAAATACTGTTTCCACTAAATCATGTTGGTTCACTATTCATGGAATGTCGATCAGTAAAGCAAATTAAAGATCAACTTGTGAAGATCTAATAAATCTTTCGCATTGATGGATACTGATCTGGTGGATGTGAAGTTCAGTCTATGTCGCACCTAAGCCGTACTCTACTTTCTCAAAAAAAAAAAAGCAAACGATTCCAAGGTTTTCGTGGGTCCTAAATTTGCTTAATGCCCAGTTCACATATGGAACGGACACGTGTATGCATAGTACTACTTTTTGTCCTCGCTTTGGGTAAAAGGGTTAATCCGTAAGTGCTACATTTGGACCTAACATGCATTATATGTTACTAAAACTTACTTTAGACATGTAATGTGAGACTAATCCCACCATTGCGACTCCACATAGGCCACATGAGCGCACTACAAACAGGCTGGAGTATTACACTCACCCCTAAGGGTTGACGTCTTCAGCAGCACACTGTATACACGGCAAATTTTCAGAACCATGTCTAGGTGCAACCTCCGTACCGTGGGTAACTACTAGTGGGCCCACACGTACACATACCTGTACAGCGATGGTTAATGCTATGATACCATATGTAATCATCTGATCCAAAATCCGCTCAATGCCTAGCCCACCCATAGAGCGGATCCACGCATGTATAGCACAACATTTACACTTTTTTCATCGCTTTGTGTAAAAATATTAACCGTAGGTGCTACGTTTGGACCCAACAGACATTACATGCCTACTACAACTCAACTTAGACAAAGCAATATAAGACTAATCCCATCGCTACAACTCCATATAGGCCACATGGGCGCATTACGAATGGACCGATGTATTACGATTCTAATTCGAATTTAATTATTATTTGCATAGATTGTTCCTGGTGTCCCCTAAGAATATTGTTCCCTGTTCCCTCAGAGGGAGCTCTTGTGCGGCAACGCGCCATCGCCTATTCATATTTTCATTTCATGCAGCCGAAATTCTGCATAACCGCAGACTTTTCTCAACTGCATATATTAGTCAGTGATTGAAAATTCGGAACTGCATGGAGTAAATATACCTTGGGAGTTTGAGGCTCTGACAAATTTGATTTATCTTGGAATGACAATGACATAGCTAATCTTCATTTATCTATAAGTACTAAGAAAACGTAAAACAGTGTAGTAATTCTTTATTCCCCTTTCTCAATCTGAATCATTTTATTTGATTCAAAATTTCTTTTTCCCCTCAGGTCTTATCATTTGAAAAGCAGCAAGAACCCCCAAAAGTACGCAAACAGGAAAGAAAGTGTGGCAGTTCATCGTTATCTTCCTGTTGCAACCAGAGTAAAAAAATGGCAGCTCAACTGATGGCGACGATGGCAGTGGTAAAGGAGGCCAAATTACACGAAGCTTGTTTGCTTCACAACCTGGCTCGCATTGCCTTCTTCGCTCCTCGGCGTGATCTTGTCCGGCCACCGAATGCGACCAATCACCGACCTGATCGGGCCGCCGTCGATGGGACAGACGAAGCCGGCATTCAAGCGGCGCCGCCTCCTCCCGCGCGCCTTCGCACCCCCCAAGCAACCCTTGTACTCCCCGCTTGCTCTCACTCGCCGCCGTTGTGCCCGACAGCCGGAGCCACCGCCCAAAGCGCGGCATGACGGAGCTGCCGCCGATCGCCGCGTGGTGGTTGCCGCCGCGTGGCTCTTCTCTTGCTCCGCCCGCCGTCTCGCGGTTGCTTGTTGGGCCTGGGCTGCAGCCCCACTGTTTCGTCCACTTAGGGGCCACGTCGAAGTCTATCTCTGATGGGTCAGATCCAATATTACATTGGCCGGATGACATAATAGCTTGCCTCTCCAGGATACAATGCAACTCCCTTATCATTGGCTTCGTTTCTCTCTCTTTTCATTGTATGTTTGAGCTTGTTAGGTCATATTTGGAATGCAGGGATCTAAAAAACAATGTAGGAATTTTATTGGAACGAGACAAAACCAGCACGATTGTTCTCCTAGTAATTTCATATACTATTTTCTTAAGCTTTTTCCATCTTCTAACGGATCGAGAAAAAAGTATCAGGCTGACAGCTCAGGATTGTATGTTTGGATTAACAATAAAGACATGATAATGTAGGCATGTACTAACTACAGAACAACAAAAAAAAACAACAGAGATGTACATGGAAGCTGCATGGCCTTTATTCTTTATTATTCAGTGCCCACATATACCATATATTACAACACACATCACCACGTGCATCCATGCATGCATGCTTGCACACAAGACACCATATATTACTAGCTAGTTTGATTCAAACAGCATGGGCCCTTCTTGTGACGCCATTGCTGATCGATGATCCATATATAACTAGCTAGAAGCTAGCGACACTCAACCCTTGAAGCTGGTGTCCTTGGCTGCCTCAAGGGAGTGCTTCCTCGACAGCTCCACCACCTTCTTCTCCCCGGCGATGAAGTACGCCATGCCAGCAGCTGTAACCATTAAGCAAATTTCTCACACATTATTTCTCTAGCTAGTACACTCTTTTAGCTGACTGTAAACAATCAGGTTAAGCTATAGGATCAAACAATTAAGGTGAGAAAAGAAAAGCTTCGAAATTTTACCATAGGAGATGATTACTGTCTGGGCAACTGGGTTACCCAGGTTGGTCCTAGCCCACTTTGACATCCGAACACTGGCAAACTGTAAGAGAAAAAGAAACAGTTAGTTCAGATGAACACACGTGCACAAGAACACATTTTTTTGAATAACAGAAGGGCAACAACCCTCCCGATTTCTTTTATTAGAAACCACAGTCGTCCACAACAAGCACATGAACGTATACTTAACACTGAATCACTACAACGTGCAATTTCTGAGAAAAGATTAGGATCCTGCGTGCTCTGCTACTAGTTTACACTACTCACGGTGGGGATCGCGGTACAAACGGCAGTGGCAGCCGCCGCCTTCAGCCCGGCGATCGTCGCCTCTGCAGAACTCAACAATGCACGCACATGGGAAACAGCACCACATTATTACCATTCGATTGATAAAATCTTGAGAAGTTGATCATGTTAGAAACAAATTTTACTAACCACGGGAGCATTGCTTGGCCCTAGCGAGCTTCTGTTCGAGCTGGGTACAAGGAACCTCATTAGGCATCTCGATCGAAATAGCAAATGCTAGCTAGTTCTCTTAATTCTGGGAATATATCTATCTAACAGGCAGAGATCAATTAAGTAGAAGCGATTAAATTGTGTGTAAGAAGGCCATCAAATGCACCAATTTATAGGCGGCCGGGATGTGCATGCACGCAATGCTTCACGATTTCATCAGGCCAAAAGAACAGAGAGATTTTGTGAAGCGGAGTACCTGGTTTTCTCATGGAGCAGAGGAAAGTTGCGGGCTTCGCCATGCATGGGAACACCGGTTTGCAACACCACTGTGGTCGCAGAGTCGCCGAAAGGACGAGGCTGTGTCCTTAGGCGCAGGACGCAACAAAAGATTCATGCGTTCCGCGGAGTTATACAGATGTGATGGCATGGATAATCATCCATCCCTGCACGCGTGCTACTCTTGTTCACATGCAGAGGCAGTGATCTTACCTTTCAGTTGTGTGTACACTTGCACATCGATCGATCTACTTTGAGTGTACTATACAACGCAAGGGCTTATCTTTTATGGCGGATATGGAACAGCTGGATCGTAGTTAAGTTGTTAACTTATCTGGCAGCCAGATGCATGGTCGACAAGAAACCCTCTCACTGGCATGTGGGCCTAAGGGGTGCATATGCTTATGCACAAGAAGACGACATGACAAACATTGGTGGTGACACACCAGGAAGGATCTACCGGCCGCTTGAAATGTATTGCTTGAAGAAACCTACACCATCACCACCCTAATCACCTGGAAAATTACCACCTATAATAGTAGTATTAACGGTAAAAGGAATTGCATACGTAATTATGGAGCAATTAGCGAAAAAAAATAAAGAAACTCATCTGCTTCTCATGCCAATTTCAGGCCCCGTTTGAAACGCAGGAATTTCACAGGATTTCGCAAGAATTTCACAGAAAATAGTTCAATTCCCACTAAAACCAGGGAAAATTCCCGCGTTCCAAAAGGTGCCTTAATTGACTAATCATATATTACCAGATGTGGACCGCCCTAACCTTAGATCTCAACTGGGGTGAGGGGGGGCACCGTTCGCCGCAGTTCATCGGCGGGTGATGGGTATGGTAGGAGGGCGGCCAAGGAAAGGAAGATAACCAATTTAGTTTTTGGGGGCGGCAGCGATAGGTAGGCAAGAAATAGGAGGCAACACGGAGGATGGCCACATCACCTATGCGGTGCTCGCGGTAGAGGGTAGAAGAGGGGGGGGGGGAGGAAGGAGTGGGCGGGGGTTGAGCTAGTGGGGTGCGCTCCATAGGTGTTTGCACTTTATATGCACGAGAGGAGAGGCAGATGTGCGAATAACGTGACGTGACAATGTGAATAACCAGGAAAGGAATTCATTTATATCGAAATTGCGGAGGAAAATCAATGACGTGGATAGGCGTCCTAAATAATCAGATGAACACAAACCTTTGGCATACGACATGTAGCTCGATATATGACATCATATCTCGAGAAATAATGTTTTTGTGATTTCTATATTGAGCCTTTCTTCGTGCATAATTAACTCACACATTGCATCCGCTATCTTTCATGACGATTTTTCATTGGGGTTGTCTATCAATAAGTTGAGTGATTTTTTTCTTTAAGTAAAGCCGTATCTTCTGTCATTGAACCAAAATCATGATCGGACACACACGTCTCTCAAAGCTAATTCAGTGGCCATGAAAATCAACTTAGATTTTAAAAAAGAACCAAGCAACTTATAAACAGCAAGACTGTTAAAGTTTATTTATTTTGTACATCGTAAAAATGTTTCAACACAAAAAGAAAGAAGTGCTGCAACTCACTACGGTTGCTCACCACGTTTTCCATCAGACATGAGCCCAGCCTGGTCAGGAGCTAGCCCCAGTTTATTTCGAACCTGCGGAACACGGATGCAAGATGCCAAATATGCAGGCATGTCATCCCTGTGTGTACTTAGTATTTGCACTTTCGTGTACAGTACTCAAACGATGATCAAAAAGACAAACGCCACTGAATGGCTGTCGTTTGTAGATGCCGCTGTTGTAAAGCTCATCATAGGACCCTTCTCTCTCTTAATGAAATGAGTGCAAAGCTTTTGCGTGTCATTTTTTATATACCTACCTTTGGAAGGTAGCTAGAGAACAAAGTAAGTTATACTACGATTCATCCAGAAAAGCTTGTACTGGAGCCTGCGTGCATGCACGCAAGAACGACGCTGTGCGCAGGTCCCATGCAGAAGTTTTCCTGTGTCCGGCCGGACGCATGGCACGCGATGCATACAGCACTACACACACCACCTTTGGGGGAAGAGAGAGCTTGCGCTAGCTGCATGCACCGATCGATCTGATTCTGCCTGCCCTCTGTGTCTGTCCATCCATGCCTGCTGCCGCTGCTTGTTTTGCCCTGTTTCTCAGTCTCCGCCGCATGTAATTGCGAAAACCAGAACGCGCCCAGGTTGCTGTTGCCATGCAACTTTATAACTTTGTCCAACTGAACACGCACTCGAGCAGGTTTGCAGGACGGGGGGAACCAGTTGCACGGGATGTGTACAGTTTGCGTTGCACAGTGACACGACGAATTGACGGTGTTTGGTTAAAGATCTGAAACAATTTCCCCCCCTGTTTTGCCGGATGAATGGAAAGAGAGGGAATCCAGAACTGCGTGCTTCAGACTACGGTTCTTTAACCCGGAGTCCCAAATCACATGGAGTACAAGGCGGCAGACAATATCGTTTTTTTGGCAAGACGGTTATTATGTCATATATAGTTCATCCTGTTTACATCAAATCTACCCTAAAAAAATCCGGAAATCGCAACAATATCGTTTTTTTTTATATAATATCTCAACAATGTTGAAAAAAAATCAACCGGTATACCATTTGGACCAGATGCTTTATTTCTCTCCATATGATTCTCTCCATATGAAACAAGACATTTTAAATTTCTGATTTTCGAAAATGTTTTGTTAATTTCTGATGCTTGGTTAAGAATCGATACGGTTAAGACATAAATTGCTAAAGAATTAAGACTTCAGAGTATATGGCTTGTTTGCTTCGCTTCCTAGGATGCGGTGGCCTGGCCAGGACGCTGCCGGAGGTCTGCCAGGCAGCCCATTTGAGCCAGGCTCACAAAATGAGCGCCTGGGAGCCAGCGTCTCAGCTAATGCTAGCTAATTGAGATTAAAAGTTAGTTAATAAACTGTTTTCATACTATTTATTTTTAAATAATCTGTTGGGCTAATATAATTTAGTTTTCATGCTATTTTTTAACTTTATACTTTTCCTAGGCCTAGGTCTTCAACCAAATACCACATCCCTAGGCTTGCCTGGCCAGACAAAAATTATCTACTTTTCAGAGCTACCTTGAGGCACCAATTTTTTTCAGGCATGGAGCTCAGATCTCAATCCAAACAAGCCCTATATACTTGGCTACCAGCCGAGCAAGCCTCCTCTCAGACTCTCGGTCCTCTGCTCCTCGCCTCGCTGCCTACCCTCTCCTCACTTTGAAGTATCTTGTAATTATTCTTGGAGTATGCTCAAATAGATAAAGAGGTATCATCGTACCATTTAAGTGGTATATAAGAAGCGAGAGTACGTACTCCCTGTGAGTACTATACTATTTTCATATATATATATATATATATATATATATATATATATATATATATATATATATATATATATATATATATATATATATATATATATATATATATATATAATGCTTTACTCTAGGAGTACATACTCCCACTTCGAATATACAATTTAAATGAATATATTATACTTCTTTATCATTTTCAATATACTTAAATACCAATTATAACATACTCTAATGCGACTTGATTGAAAATTTTTCATTAGATCCTTTTATTTTTACTATATACCCTTTTTCATATATAAAAGAAGTATATACACAAATTTTGCTATAAAAGGTGGACTTTAATGATTTTTTTATGGAACTCACTTTAAGGTATCTTATAATCATTATCAAAGTATGCTCAAATTGATAAATAGGTATCATCATATGATTTAAGTGGTTTATGAGAGGTGGAGTACGTACTCCCAGGAGTACCATACCATTTTCCTATATATATATATGAAAAATACTTTCTACTCCCAGGAGTAATTACTCCTACCTTTCATATACCACCTAAAAGAACTTGACATACTCCATTATCACTTTGGGTATACTCACATACTAATTATAAGATACTCCAATGTGAACCACGCGAAAAATTTGTAAGAGAGTTCATAGTTTTTAGCATATTTTGTAAATATCTTCATATTCGCACATAAAAGGAGTATGTCTAAAAATTGTACATACCGCCTTTGAAAATATGTAAATACCACCTATATGATCTTATATACTCATATACTACACAAACATACTTTTGGTTGCGCAAGATACTCCCTACGTTATGAGATATGTGAGATACGAAATAGGGAGTAACTACTCCTGATAGTAGAAAAAAAGCATCATATATGTATATATATATATATATAGGAAAAATACTTTCTACTCCCGGGTGTAGTTACTCCCACTTTTGATATACCACCTAAAAGAACTTAACATACTCCTTTATCACTTTGGGTACACTCATATACTAATTATAAGATACTTCAATGTGAACCACACGAAAAAATTGCAAGAGAGACTATAGTTTTTAGCATATTTTGTAAATACCTTTATATTCGCACATAAAAAGGAGTATATCACATAAAAAGGAGTATATCCAAAAATTGTACATACCACCCCTGAAAAGTGTGAATACCACTTAGGTGGTTTTATATACTCAGTATACTACACATACATACTCTTGGTTATGCAAGATACTCCTATATTCATGAGATACGGAATGAGAAACTACACTGGGAGTAGGAAAAGGCTTCCTATATATATATATATATATATATATATATATATATATATATATATATATATCCCGGTTTCGGGTGTGTCCAGTGACGTCACCGTCGGCATCGGCATCTCCGTTCTGTTCTATCATCTCCATCTGTGGGCTCTCTGTCCTCTTCCCTTCCCCCACAAAAGCGGATTAGCAATTATTGCCTGCGGGTCCAGTTCAATCTATAGTATGCGGCTGTGAGCCACATCTTGGCTCTTCACTATATTTGTTGTTAATCTCAACCGTTGGTCCTTCGATCAACGGTCAACCAGCATAGTGTTTGGAGGTTGCGAAAGTGATTGCTATGTGCAGAATGTTAGCAACTTGTTGATTAAACATTTAAACGCCCTTTTGGCGAATACTACCAGTAACAATGTAATCATCTTATAGCAGAGTACTGAGGTATATATTACGAAGAAATTTAAATAAGCGGATTTGTTTTCCTTATGACCTTTTTCCCAGAATAAAAACTTTTAATTTCATTTTCTTTTTCATGTACTAATTTACGAGTTTTTGGAAACTCTGTTCTCTCTCTGTGTGTCGAAATGTTATCACTGTTTCAAGAGCAAGAGCAGGTACATGGCTACATGCACATGAAACACACTTCCACATTACTGTTATTCATTTGAGCTCGAAAGATACATGATATACTACATCAAAGTGCTTGCATGCAGAAAGTACAGTAAACCACTTTCTGAAAGCAAGGCTTTCACCATACTCGGCAGAGTCCAGTTGTGTTGTAAACTGACACTGAATTACACTGATTAATAGCTCAAGGCCTGAAGAAGGCCGGATGGGGACGAGCAGCGCCCTGGAAGGAGGTGTTCTTGAGGTGCGGAGGGGCGCTCTCGAACGAGTGCTTCCTGGCCAGCGACAGGATCGTCTTGTCGGCGACGATGAAGTACGCCATGCCGGCAACTGCAGGCAATTGCAAGCAAAGCAGGTCACGCAAAATCGCACAGATCGATGCAATGGAACGTGTTTGTGTGAAGAAGCTAGATATCGTCGCGTAGATTAGATCGTAGTGGTACCAGTGGAGATGATGAGGGCTTGCCCGGTGGGTTTGAGGTTTGCCTTTGCCCATGGCAGCATCCTCACGCTCGCCAACTGAATCACACAGCAAGAATATGTAGGTGAGATATCCGCATGCATTTGCTCGCGTGAACCTGAATGCTATTCACGAACAGGTTGATGGTCTGCAACTCACAGTGGGGATTGCAGCTGCGACAGTGGCTACGGCTGCCGCTTTGGCTCCTGCCATGGCCGCCTCTGCAGTTTGAATTCGAGGACACAAACATGAGAACAGTTCGGCACAGGCAGAACAAAAATAAACTGTAATGCAAAGAAGTAAGAGCATTAGCCTGAAGAATTATTGTTACCTCTTGAGCAGCGCTTTGCGATGGTGAGCCTCTGGTCGAGGTAGGCACGAGTCACCGTCGACATCCTGATCTCGAGATGGAACTGAAAGTCTGAAGCAGATAACCGATCGAAGGAGAGGTGAGTATTGAAAGGTGTGCGAGAGAGATGAGATAGGCTTGCAGTGCTAGGGGCTCTGGAATTTGTAGGCAACAAGAAGCGGATGATCATATCAGTGGGCTGCGAAAGGCTGGAAGACAATAAGGTGGGAAGCAGACCATGGTTTTCGGATCAGGTGAATGGTCGGTGCATTGGACTCTGCTCTCGCGTCCGTCTTTTAAATCCATACTGCTGTAGTAGTACATATCATCAGCCATCCAATCACCAGTTAACAGTCCAGATCGATGAATCGGAGAAAGATCTAACAGCCCGTATACGTGCGCAGCCGTTGCACCACTGCAACAGATCATCTAGGCCAGGCCGGCTCAGTTGTCACTAGTCAGTAGTTTAGCCGGTTTTTCTACCTATCTCTGATTCTTTAGCAACAAAAAAGTAACAATAGGTAATGTCGGGCTGGAGTTAGTGGTAAGAGGAGAAAGTGGATTGGTTGGTGGGCAGCGTGCGTAGCATCACCAGTCATAGCATGTGTGTGCACTCTGCACTTCTGCAGTCTGCAGAAAGTGTGCCTCCGTTTTGGCCTAGATTTGTGTGCGCTCCCAGTTTTCGTCGTCGGCACACCTCCAATTCCGCGAGCGGTTTCGGCTTCGGCCGTTTGGCGTCGCCCCCAAAAAGAAGGGATAAAGCCGAGGTTTATCCTGCAGAAATGCAGAGCGCAGCAGAGCTTGGAGCCCACTGACCATACGCGGAGCGTGGAAAGCCGCGGTTTATCGCACAGAATGCTGGTCGACACGAGGCATCCCAGGCGGCGAGACGTTGGCTGCCGGTCCGCTATTCCCGTGACCAAAGGGTTAAATTGAAAATAAAGTTAGATAGATGCTATCTTTAAAATAATTTTTAAACAAAGATTAAAAATTTCGCCGGCGTTGCCCGCCGGTTCGCTATTCCCCATTTCGCCAGTGGGAGGAGGTAATTCGAGATTTTATTTGGTTATATAAATGGGGTGGTATCGAATGGTTTAAGATAGTATTTAGTTTAAAAGATAAAATTAAATAAGTTGTATACAAAGATGAGTATTAGCACGATTAATTATTAAAATATTAGTACGATGATTAATTTTACTTTAATTACAAACGAAGTATTTAAATAAATTAATTATTTTAACTATTCACTAATTAAAATAATCTACTGATTAGTAACGTATACACAAAAAGAGAGGGGATAACAGAGGGGACGCACCCATCCCTACACCGCTCGGTTCATCCATTTTTATGAAATCGTTCGGTACAACATATTTGAGGAATATTTTTATAATCTTTATGATTCCATCTTGATGAGTTGTTCGATTCACTTAACCAAACAGAGGGACAATGTATATTAAGAAGCATCTCGTACATATATGCTCCGATTCACTGAACCAAACACACTCTTAATGAACGAACAAGGTGAAAATTCGCTTTTGACAAACAGTCAGGATCCTCTGAAGAAACCATCAAAGTCAGTCAATTACAGATGCTGATGATAGAAATATGCACAATATTTTAATTTCAAATTTTATTACAAGCAAATGCACCAATTTATAGGCGGCCGGGATGTGCATGCACGCAATGCTTCACGATTTCATCAGGCCAAAAGAACAGAGAGATTTTGTGAAGCGGAGTACCTGGTTTTCTCATGGAGCAGAGGAAAGTTGCGGGCTTCGCCATGCATGGGAACACCGGTTTGCAACACCACTGTGGTCGCAGAGTCGCCGAAAGGACGAGGCTGTGTCCTTAGGCGCAGGACGCAACAAAAGATTCATGCGTTCCGCGGAGTTATACAGATGTGATGGCATGGATAATCATCCATCCCTGCACGCGTGCTACCCTGGCCACAAGCCGTGCCTTATACTTCTCGATAGTACCATCGGGCCTAAGCTTCTTTTGAACACCCACTTACATCCTACGAGTTTACAACCATAAGGGCGCTCGGTGATCTCCCAAGTTCCATTAGAGATAATGGAATTCATTTCACTCTGATTTGCTTCCTTCCGTATTCATGCATCTGAGAAGCATATGCTTGAAAATGGTACTTGGAGTATCATCCACAAGGTACACAATGAAATCGAGAACCAAAAGACTTTGCAGTCATTTGTCTTTTACTCTTCCTCGAGTTTCATTGTCTTCCTCCTCGAGAATTTGATCGGGTTTTCTCAAAATATTCCATTGGAATGGCGAGTTCGGGAGTTGTATCGGGCTCGACTCGATAAGCTAGGCATATCTTTCATCGGAAAAATATCCTCAAAGAAAGTTGACTTTCGCCAAACAACCCCAAGTGCGCAAGTATGATAGTGATAGTCTTTTCTTCTCCCATTGTTCAAATGGAGTTATCTCTTTATTCTTTGTGGGAACCCTATTTAGGACATGACATGAAGTCAATATAGCCTCCCCCCACCATGCCTTGGAAAGACCGATGTGTCTAACATGGCGTTAACCAAATCGCTTAGAGTATGGTTCTTTCTTTGGCAATCCCATTTGACTAGGGTGAATAGGGAGGCGTCCTCTCATGGATTATACCATGTTCCTCACAGAATAAATTGAACTCATTAGAAAAGTACTCGCCGCCACGATCAGACCTAACCCTTTTGATCACGAATAAGAGCATTTTTCGAATTACTTTAATCACATGCAGAGGCAGTGATCTTACCTTTCAGTTGTGTGTACACTTGCACATCGATCGATCTACTTTGAGTGTACTATACAACGCAAGGGCTTATCTTTTATGGCGGATATGGAACAGCTGGATCGTAGTTAAGTTGTTTAACTTATCTGGCAGCCAGATGCATGGTGGACAAGAAACCCTCTCACTGGCATGTGGGCCTAAGGGGTGCAGATGCTTATGCACAAGAAGACGACATGACAAACATTGGTGGTGACATGCCGACGAAGGAGGAAATCAGCTAAATAAACATACGAGAAGTGTAAAT
This sequence comes from Ampelocalamus luodianensis, assembly GCA_036346255.1. Classification (NCBI taxonomy): domain Eukaryota; kingdom Viridiplantae; phylum Streptophyta; class Magnoliopsida; order Poales; family Poaceae; genus Ampelocalamus; species Ampelocalamus luodianensis. The sequence continues at coordinate 57,657,414 of CM070627.1, read as the reverse complement.
TTACCTCATAAATTTCACCATTTAATTTATTGAATTATTATGGGGGAGAGGTGCTTAAATTATTATGATTGGAGTCAAAAACGAATTAAAATAACACCAGGAAGGATCTACCGGCCGCTTGAAATGCATTGCTTGAAGAAACCTACACCATCACCGCCCTAATCACCTGGAAAATTACCACCTATAATAGTAGTATTAACGGTAAAAAGGAATTGCATACGTAATTATGGGTCAATTAGCTAAAAAAATAAAGAAACTCGTCTGCTTCTCATGCCAATTTCAGGCTCCGTTTGAAACGCAGGAATTTCATAGGATTTCACAAGAATTTCACAAAAAAACAGTTCAATTCTGACTGAAACCGGGGAAAATTCCCGCGTTCCAAAAGGTGCCTTAATTGACTAATCATATATTACCAGATGTGGACCACACTAACCTTAGATCTCAACTGGGTGGAGGGGGGGCACCGTTGGCTGCAAGTTCATCGGCGGGCGGTGGATATGGTAGGAGAGTGGCTGGGAAAGGGAGATAATCGATTTAGTTTTTGGTGACGGCAGCGACAGGTAGGCAAGAGAGAGGAGGCAACACGGAGGATGGCCACATCACCTATGCGGTGCTCACGGTAGAGGATAGAAGAAGGGGGGGAGGGAGGAAAGGAAGGAGCGGGCGGGGGTTGAGCTAGTGGGATGCGCTTCGTAGGTTTTTGCACTTTATATGCACGAGAGGAGAGGCAGATGTGCGAATAACGTGATGTGACAATGTGAATAACCAAGAAAGGAATTCATTTATATCAAAATTGCGGAAGCAAATCAATGACGTGGATAGGCGTCCTAGCTAATAAGATAAACACAAACCTTTGGTATACGATATGTAGCTCGATATTTGACATCATATCTCAAGAAATAATGTTTTTGTGATTTCTATATTGAGCCTTTCTTCGTGCATAATTAACTCACACGTTGTATCCACTATCTTTCGTGACGATTTTTCATCGGGCTGTCTACCAATAAATTGAATGACTTTTTTTTTTAAGTAAAGCCGTATCTTCTATCATTGAACCAAAATCATGATCAGACACACATGTCTCTCAAAGCTAATTCAGTGGCCATGAAAATCAACTTAGATTTTAAAAAAGAATCAAGCAACTTATAAAACAGCAAGACTGTTAATGTTTATTTATTTTGTACATCGTAAAAATGTTTCCACACACACACAAAAAAAAAAAAGTACCGCAACTCACTACGGTTGCTCATCACGTTTTCCATCAGACATGAGCCCAGCCTGGTCAGGAGCTAGCCCCGGTTTATTCGAACCTGTGGAACACGGATGCAAGACGCCAAATATGCACGCATGCCATCCCTGTGTGTACTTAGTACGTATTTGCACTTTTGTGTACAGTACTCAAACGATGATCAAAAAGACAAAACGCCACTGAATGGCTGTCGTTTGTTTTTAGTTAGCAGATGCCGCTGTTGTAAAGCTTATCATAGGACCCTTTTCTCTCTCTCTCCCTAAATGAAATGAGTGCAAAGCTTTTGCGTGTCATTTTTATAGCAATTCCGTTTTTTATATACCTACCTTTGGAAGGTAGCAAGAGAACAAAGTAAGTTATACTACGATCCATCCAGAAAAGCTTGTACTGGAGCCTGCGTGCATGCACGCAAGAACGACGCTGTGCGCAGGTCCCATGCAGAAGTTTTCCTGTGTCCGGCCGGATGCATGGCACGCGATGCATACAGCACTACACACACCACCTTTGGGGTTGGGGGAAGAGAGAGCTTGCGCTAGCTGCATGCACCGATCGATCTGATTCTGCCTGCCCTCTGTGTCTGTCCATCCATGCCTGCTGCCGCTGCTTGTTTTGCCCTGTTTCTCAGTCTCCGCCGCATGTAATTGCGAAAACCAGAACGCGCCCAGGTTGCTGTTGCCATGCACCTTTATAACTTTGCCCAACTGAACACGCACTCGAGCAGGTTTGCAGGACGGGGGGACCCAGGTGCACGGGATGTGTACAGTTTGCGTTGCACAGTGACACGACGAATTGGCGATGCTTGGTTAAAAGATCTGAAACAATTTCCCCCCTCTGTTTTGCCAGCCGGATGAATGGAAGGAGAGGGGATCGAGAACTGCGTGCTTCAGACTACGGTTCTTTAATCTGGAGTCCAAAGCGTAATCGCGATCACATGGAGTACAAGGCAGCAGACAATTAAAAGGTTTATCTGAAAGCAGAAATAGGCTTTTCTTCCTCCTCCTGTAAATCGGCAGCTCGGCCATGGCCGTCGAAGGTTGGGAGGGTATCGGCGCCGGCATGGAGGATAGGCTTGAGCCTGATAAAGCCCCCGATAGATTCACCTGCTTGCAAATCACATGGAATGCAGTAAAGTTTACTTGAAAGCAGACGGTTAATTAACCATCTGGTTATCCGGACTAGAGCATTTCACGCGCGTCTCTCAAAATCTGTGGATTCCACTAACTGCAAATAGGAACCCGGATTGGAGTAGATGGCAGGCAGGAATGGTGAAAACACGTGCGTACGCGCCTAACTTCACTTGCTTAGTAATATTCTAGTCAGTAAATTTATCCAAACTTCTGGTATTGCTGAACAATAGCAAACTTACTTGCATGCATCCTGGGTGTTACTGGCAATAATTCTACCGGGTTGATCGAAAGATCGATTTACTAACTTCCTTTGGCAGTATTTTCAATGCCTCAGTTCCATTGTAAAGTTTGCTTATCATATATAGATCCCTGTACGTACAGTCTTATATAAGCGCGTACGCCAACTTTTTCCCGCAGTTGGAGTATTCGTATATAGTTGTCACTGTCATGCATTATTGATGGAAGAAATAAAAAAAAAAATGTATAATCGTTTGATTGTTCAAGGAAGCAACAGCCACAGAGTGTGTATACATACACTGTGTAACTGTATAAAATATGTCAAAACCGTCAACAGCTGCCACCTTTTCACATGTTTGATTGGGAACCTTGGGGCCGAGCCCGTGAGGAATTAGTAATTCTTTACGAAGTAAAGAATGACTAATAAGCTATACTGGGAAGAAGATGATTCTCAATTTTTTCACACCCCTCTCGCATGGAAAAATATATATGGCATAGGTGCTACACATAATTATATCGGATTTGCTATTTCTAAGTCTTCTAAAATTTTCTTAATTTTAAATCAATTGTTGTGATCATTGGATTTGTGTAGAGATCGATATGTCATATGATTGGATATTGATCTAATAGATAAAACATGTAACTTATGCTTAATATAATTTTGAGTCATCTTACGAATAGACAATCCCTAATTATATAGCACCACCTCTAATATGTGAGCGTGATAAACACAAATCTTTATACATTTTTCTAAGGTAACCATTCCTAGCTACACCATTTTCTGAACCAGATTTTGTTCTGCTAGCTCAATGCCGTGCTTTGTTCTATTCCACAAAAGTGGTCGATTTTTTGCCCTCTTTTTAACCGAGTATGAGTACATCCATCCATGCCAAGTATACCAACATTGGTTGGCATTAGTGCTGAAACTTCATTGAATACTGCAATATTAAATGATCGTAGCAGTACAACATACATAATTAGGTGGGCAGGTAGAGTACACCACTCTACAGAAGCAGCTACCAGGTCTGCAGACTGCAGGGGCGTACTAGCTTATTGCAGCATACACGATGCATATATAAGCTAATCAAATTAAAAGTACGGTATATGTTTAGATTCAAGCCCTGAAGAACGCCGGATGGGGACGAGCAGCGCCCTGGAAGGAGGTGTTCTTGAGGTGCTCGGGAGCGTTCTCGAACGAGTGCTTCCTCGCCAGCGACAGGATCGTCTTGTCGGCGACGATGAAGTACGCCATCCCCGCAACTGCAGGCGTTGATAAGCCAATTAGATGCTGCACAAAAATTTGCCGGTGTTTTGTTGTAGATTCGTACGTGCGTGCTGTGCCAAATTGCTCAAGCATGTGACGTGTGACGAAGCAGAGACATAGAGCAATACACACCTGTGGAGATGACGAGGGCCTGGCCGGTGGGGTTGATGTTGGCTTTTGCCCATGGCAGCATCCTCACGCTCGCCAGCTGAACAAATCAAGACAGATAAAATAGTACGAGAGTAAGACTGTGTCTCGTAGGGGAGCAAAAGGATCAAACGTTAGGGCAAAAAAGACGAAGAAACAGAGAACTCACCGTGGGAATTGCAGAGGCGATGGTTGCAACAGCTGCCGCCTTAGCCCCTGCAAGGGTCGCTTCTGCAGACACGTGCATAAAGCCTTAAGAGCGGCCCATCCAACTAAGTAAGAACGTGCATGTATGAAGTGCAGTTGCACGCACCTCGCGAGCAGCGTTTGGCGAGGGCAAGCTTCTGGTCAAGCGACGCATGAGTCACCGTAGACATCCTGTGCCGTAAGTACCGTGTGTGTGAGTGGATTAACTATAGGCTCTGGCTGGAAATGAACACTGAATCAAGTAGCTAGTGCGAGAGATGGACGGATCTGCCAGAAGCAGGGGAGCCCGTGAATTTATAGGCAGCGCACGTAGGTGAAGGGCGGGAAGGGGATGCGATCTCGGCGGACGAGGAGGAGGAAGCGGCGGGCGGACCCGGACGTGGTTTTGGGCAGAACCCGTGTGTGGCCGGCAGATTTGAGTACGTACACGTGGGTTGGTAGGTGCACTTCACCTCCTCGATCTGCTTGATTCCACGCTTTTCTACCCATCCATCTATCCACTCACCATGGCTTGCAGAAGGTCGGTGCACGGGACTCTGCCAATCTAACTATACTTTACTACTGCTACTTCCCACCGGATCCTGCTCCTCCGGTTTACCACAGAGAATGCTATTTAAACTACGTGAACAGCGTCCGGTGGTAGTACGGTAGCAAATACAGAAACATGAAATATCTACTGTCTAATGTAGCGATTTTGATGTTTCTTAGGTGGTATGGTGTTTGATCTAGACCGTTTGTTTTTTTTATCGAACAGTGGTGAAAAGAACTTAACACATGTTACCGTACTCATCTGCATTAGCATGACTAATGCAGAGGATCCACTTGCCTTCTCACCGGGAAAAACAGAAGGAATCCACGGAAGAGAGCGAGCTAGTAATTTTGAGTATCGATGTCCACCAATGCATGGAGACCCGGACAAATTAAAACGTGGTAGTAACTTGGTAGCAATTTCTGTGACTTTGTCAAATTATCGGAACCTACTCATTCGGGTAGGTTCGACATTTCTGTGACTGCTGCTACCAAAAGGGTCAAAAGAGAATCAAACGGTACGTACGTTTGACACGCCACATGGACACATGTCAACAGGTCAAGCCATTGCTAGCTACTGCATGTGCAGAACACGCACACAGTTCACTGGTTTCAAGTTTAAAACTTACAAATGTCTACTTTAAACACTACTGTAACTACATGTTGAGGCTGTAATCTGACTGTAGGAGCAGTACAAACCGGGCACGCGTGGAAAGGCGAAGAGGAGGAAGCAACGGGGTGGGGAGTGATCTGATGTACGGCCGGGATTGGTGCGGGGTTGCGTGCTGGGCCGCCGTTTTTGGGGCTGAATCAGTGTGGCGCTTCAGCTGAGCTGAGACCGGCCGGCCCCACCGACGTCAGGGCGCCTCTGTGTGTGGCTGCATACGTGCTCCCCCACCAAAGTACGGATAGCTTATCCATCCCCTGAGCCGGGCTGGGCATTTTCTGATGTGATTTCAGTCTTTCAGATCTCATCTTATCCGCCATTTCTAGATCTCGCTCAGAACAACTTGCTGAGAAGAACAAGATTACGCACGTATAATTCCACCCGGATTTAATTTGTACTGTTACAATCTACTGTAACTCCTCTGTTTTTTCCCGTTTCTTATATGGTAACACGTTAAACGTAATCTTAACTCGAGGGGCACGGATCGGCAGCAGTTGTGTTCGTCCCAGTTGCAGGGTAGCAAAGCAGCCCTTAAATCAAGCGGTGTCTATAGAAGTTTCTCCCCCTTTTCACTGTTTTGGTGGCTGCTGCCGTTGAGTCGATCCTTGTTTGGAACGCGGGAACTACTGACTGAAGCACTAGCACTGGATACAGTACTTAATTACCTGTCCAATGATTTAAGTGCCCCCATGATTAAGTTACAACGAAGAAATCAGGTGCATCCATCTTTGTCAGAATCGAGCAAAAGTGAATAGCAAACCGGCAGGCAGTTTAGCAGCTTTCATTTGGAAACTAGTTCTTTCAGACGTCAATCAAGTGTAATCTTTTGACCGTAGCTTTTGAGCAGTGGAGAAATGCGGTGATAAGCTATACAGGGAAGGTGACGTGGTGATGTATCATTTCAGTGTCATACTGCGGCCCTTTGTATAGTGTATACCAATAATTTATTTATTCTGCGTGATCCACCCTTGACGCATACTTATATGTGCTAGGTGTATACCGATTTGTAATACGGATTGTTAAAGTATAAATGAATTATCTATTTTTTTCATCAATTTAAGCTTTGGGGTGAATCGATCGGTGCATGCAACTCAATATAGTATCAGAGCCAAAAGATCTTGAGTTCAAGACCCGGCTGGCGCAATTAAAAAAATAATTGCAGCTCATTTCTATTCCACGTCTTAGACCTAAGCGAGCCTACACGTGAGCAGGAGTGTTGAAGTATAAGTGAATTGTCCGTTTTTTGATGCATGCAACTCAATACAATAAATGATGTTCTCGATCGATGTAGGATAGGTTTTCATCATAGATTCCTTGTTTCTTTTTCTTTTCTTTTCTTTGGCAACAGTGTTTATAATTGATCTCAAGAGGAAGAAGATACAGAATTGAAGACACGGAAATTAACGCATATCACTGTGCTCGTCTACGTTTGCATGACTAATAGAGGATCCGCTCGCCTTCTCACGGGGGAAAACAGAAGGAATCCATGGAAGAGAGCGAGCTAGTAATTTTGAGTATCGACGTCCACCAATGCATGGAGACCCTGACAAATTAAAACGTGGTAGTAACTTAGTAGCTAGAAGCATCAGTGGTTTGTCAATTATCGGAACCTAATCATGCGGGTAGGTTCGACATTTCTGTGACTGCTGCTACCAAAAGGGTCAAAAGAGAATCAAACGGTACGTACGTTTGACACGCCACCTGGACATCATGGGCACATGTCAACAGGTCAAGCCATTGCTAGCTACTGCATGTGCAGAACACACACACAGTTCGCTGGTTTCAAGTTTAAAACTTACAAATGTCTACTTTAAACAGTACTGTAACTACATGTTGATGCTGTAATCTGTGACTGTAGGAGCAGTACAAACCGGGCACGCGTGGAAAGGCTAAGAGGACGAAGCAGCGGGGTGGGGAGTGATCTGATGTACGGCCGAGATTGGTGCGGGGTGCGTGCTGGGCCGCCGGTTTTGGGGCGGAATCAGTGTGGCGCTTCGGCTGAGCTGAGACCGGCCGGCCCCACCGACGTGCTCCCCACCAAAGTACGGATAGCTTATCCATCCCCTGAGCCGGGCTGGGCATTTTCTATTTTTCTGATGTGATTTCAGTCTTTCAGATCTCATCTCATCCGCCATTTCTAGATCTCGCTTAGCACAACTTGCTGAGAAGAACAAGATTACGTACGTATAACCCCACCCGGATTTAATTTGTATTGTTACAATGTAACTCCTCTGTTTTTCCCGTTTGTTATATGCTAACACGTTAAACGTAATCTTAACTCGAGGGGCACGGATCGGCAGCAGTTGTGTTCGTCCCAGTTGCAGGGTAGCAAAGCAGCCCTTAAATCAAGCGGTGTCTATAGAAGTTTCTCCCCCTTTTCACTGTTTTGGTGGCTGCTGCCGTTGAGTCGATCCTTGTTTGGAACGCGGGAACTACTGCCTGAAGCACTGGTACTGGATACAGTACTTAATTACCTGTCCAATGATTTGAGTGCCCCGTTATTAAGTTACAACGAACAAATCAGGTCCATCCATCTTTGTCAGAATCGAGCAAAAGTGAATAGCAAACCGGCAGGCAGTTTAGCAGCTTTCATTTGGAAACTGATAGTTCTTTCATGTCAATCAAGTGTAATCTTTTGACCGTAGAAGGTGACGTCGTGATGTATTATTTCAGTGTCATACTGCTGCATGTTGTTTAGTGTATACCAATAATTTATTTATTCTGCGTGATCCACGCTTACGCATACTTGTATGTGCTAGTATACCGATTTGTAATACAGATAAATGATGTTCTCAATCGATGCAGGATAGGTTTTCATCGTAGATTTATTGTTTCTTTTTCTTTTCTTTTTGGCAAGAGGGTGTTAATAATTGATCTCAAGAGGAGGAAGATACAGAATTGAAGGCGTGGAAATTAAGAATTGAGTGAACGCAGAGTAGTACTCAATATTTCCCACTTTCTCTAAGCACAGGCATATGTAGCACTAGTAGTTTGTTCGGTCGGAGTGTCGGACATGGATGACGATACAGTATTGCTCAAGGCCTGAAGAAGGCCGGGTGCGGGCGGGCGGCGCCCTGGAAGGAGGTGTTCTTGAGGTGCTCGGGGGCGGTCTCGAACGAGTGCTTCCTCGCCAGCGACAGGATCGTCTTGTCGGCGACGACGAAGTAGGCCATCCCAGCCGCCGTGCAGATGATGAGCGCCTGGCCGGTGGGGTTGATGTTCGCTTTCGCCCACGGCAGCATCCTCACGCTCGCCAACTGAACAATTAACAGAGCATGCATGCAGCAAGAGGTCAATTAGCACCCCACCATGTAACAGCAAACATGAGCATTCTTAAATCTGTTTGTAAGTGTAGGTAGGTTGCTCACGGTTGGGACTGCAGATGCAACTGTGGCGACGACCGCCGCCTTAGCTCCGGCGAGCGTTGCCTCTGCAATAGTTTTCCTCGCTATTGTTACTGTAAGAACCAACAACTACTACTACTACTACAGATATTGACAGGATGCATAAGTGAATTAAGAAATCTTTTACCTCTGGAACAGCGTTTCGCGAGGGCGAGCTTATGGTCCAGGTAGGCACGAGTGACTGTCGACATCTTGTACCGATGGAATTGGCTACTAGTTAGCTAGAAGCACGATGCGCTGAGGAGGATCAGTAAGGTTGTGTGAGTGAGACGAGGTAGGTTTGCAAGCTAAGGGTCCGTATATTTATAGGCGGCAAGAGATTGGTGGATGTACGAGAAGTGGATGGAGAAAAAGGTCGACGTGTGGGGGGAGAAGACGGAGGCCACGGTTTTGAGCGGAAACCCACGAGCCGGGCAGGCGCAAGCAATGGACCTCTGCCTCCGGAGTTGTCCTCATTTCAAGTCCTGAAAGTTGGTGGGCAACCTGCTGTCCATTTGCTGGGACTCTCTGATAGGCTGATAGCAGCTTACTACTACCGTAGGTTATCTAAAACTGTGGTAGAGAGCCACATGATTTGTTGCCATCCTACCAAATCGTGTGACGAGAAGATATCTAATTAGTTGGGTGGAATAATTATTCTACTTAGCTATAGTAGGCTTGCAAGTAATAGCATGAAATTATCCGTAGCTAGGAAAGGAAATGTGTCTTAAAAAGTTTCTATTAGTCTGTATGTATAATCCAACACAAGATCTATCTGTTTCTGTGTCGACGTGTTCCAAGATTCAAAGCGCTTAACTTGACTTTTGTACTAGTTCTTGCAAGTCAAAACGGTGACTTAATTGGAAGAATTCAGCCCACGCATTAGACATTTGAGTTTGACAGAACGAACATGTTAGCCGATCTATTGCGCGCATAGATTCGGCGAGACCTGTCGCGTGTAGCATGACCGAGCAACCAACCCTGCGGGGGGGACACGAACTGTAGCAGTAAATGGATCAATTATTTAGTAACACTTCAACCCATGATGTATCTGTAGCGTCTACCGTTTTAGCAGAGTCGTAGTTTATGCTTGCCCTCAGTTTTGCAGGGAATCCATGGATCGATCTACTCAACCCCATGTGTCGCACGGTCGCCGTCAGTTATCAAGTTTTGCTCGGAAGCGCACACAAGTCCGCCGGGCCGGCCGGCGCTCCTAGTTTTCGGGCGAAACCGGTTCAGTCAGCAACGTCACTCTCTCTCTCTCTCTTTTTAGTATGGGATTTCTCCATCCAAACAGTCTTAAAGAAGAAAAACACCCTACTCGTGAGATGATCAACAGGAGTCAGCACTCAAACCGTAGCGACTAAAAACCTAAAGCTCTCCTCTGCCAACTGAGCCTCAGCTCAGTCCTCAAACTAACCCCCTACACATCCACCAACCCCTCCCCCCACACACACACCCAAACTGCACCAGGTGAGAGTTATGACTCAAACATCGGATGAACTACTTAGCAACTTCAAGTCTTAGCAAAGTAAGCTAGCTCACCTCCTCACTTCACTCGATCTCTTCCCATTCTCCAGCTAGTCCTCGAACTGTGAAACTCACGGCATGACACCGTCATCTTCTTCTTCTTCTCTGTCTAGTTCTGAAAACCGTAACGTTGATCTGAAACCACGAGTAGACGTAGCCCCCAGTTTTTGCTCTGGCTGATGACTTGATATGTATGGGTGCTCCTGGTTTCCTGGTGCGTCCAGTGTTCTATCATCTCCATCTGCGGGCTCTGTCCTCTTCCCTTCCCCCACAAAAGCGGATTAGGAATTCTTGCTTGCGCTTTGCAGCCAGCCGTGCCTGCAGGTCCATAGTATGCGGCGATTTTTTTTTTTGAAATAATATTATTTTAAGAGAAATTTACAAAAATAATTAGTTAATTTTTTTTTATACAAAACTAGACTATTATCACAATTTGAAATGACAAGATTGTTCTATTGCCATTCCAAATGGCGAGATAAAAGAATGATGACAAAGACTAGAACACTATGAAGAGGTTTCTGTCGTCATTTCAACTAGCGATAGAAACTTTAACTTCTTTTTTTACTATTTATTTTTGATAACATATTTTGTGGATAAATCATAATTTCGTATGCGGCTATGCGCCACATCTTGGCTCTTTACTATATTTGCTGTTAATCTTAGCCGTTGGTGCTTAGATCAACGGTCCTCCAGCATAGTGTTTGGAGGCTGGGAAAGTGTTTGCTATGTGAAGAATGTTTCCGACTTGTTGATTAAACATTTAAACGCCCTTTTGGCGAATACTACCAGTAACAATGAAATCATCTTATAGCAGAGTACTGAGGTATATATTACGAATAAATTTAAATAAGCGGATTTGTTTCCTAATGACCTTTTTCCCAGAATAAAAACTTTTAATTTCATTTTCTTTTTCATGTACTAATTTACGAGTTTTTGGAAACTCTGTTCTCTCTCTCTGTGTCGAAATGTTATCACTGTTTTAAGAGCAAGAGCAGGTACATGGCTACATGCACATGAAACACACTTCCACATTACTGTTATTCATTTGAGCTCGAAAGATACATGATATACTACATCAAAGTGCTTGCAAGCAGAGAAGTACAGTACACCACTTTCTGAAAGCAAGGCTTTCACCATACTCGGTAGAGTGCAGTTGTGTTGTAAACTGACACTGAATTACACTGATTAATAGCTCAAGGCCTGAAGAAGGCCGGATGGGGACGAGCAGCGCCCTGGAAGGAGGTGTTCTTTAGGTGCGGAGGGGCGCTCTCGAACGAGTGCTTCCTGGCCAGCGACAGGATCGTCTTGTCGGCGACGATGAAGTATGCCATGCCGGCAACTGCAGGCAATTGCAAGCAAAGCAGGTCAAGCAAAATCGTACAGATCGATGCAATGGAACGTGTTTGTGTGAAGAAGCTAGATATAGTCGCGTAGATTAGATTGTAGTAGTACCAGTGGAGATGATGAGGGCTTGCCCGGTGGGGTTGAGGTTTGCCTTTGCCCATGGCAACATCCTCACGCTCGCCAACTGAATCACACAGCAAGAATATGTAGGTAAGATATCCGCATGCATTTGCTCGCGTGAACCCAAATGCTATTCATGAATGGGTTGATGGTCTGCAACTCACAGTGGGGATTGCAGCTGCGACAGTGGCTACGGCTGCTGCTTTGGCTCCCGCCATGGTCGCCTCTGCGGTTTGAATTCGAGGACACAAACATAAGAACAGTTCGGCACGGACAGAACAAAATTAAACTGTAATGCAAAGAAGTAGGAGCATTTGCCTGATTGTTACCTCTTGAGCAGCGCTTTGCGACGGCGAGCCTCTGGTCGAGGTAGGCACGAGTCACCGTCGACATCCTGATCGAGATGGAACTGAAAGTCTGAAGCTGCTAACCGATCGAAGGAGAGGTGAGTAGTAAAGTGTGTGCGAGAGAGATGAGATGGGCTTGCAGTGCAAGGGGCTCTGGAATTTATAGGCAACAAGAAGCGGATGATCATATCAGTGGACCGTGAAAGGCTGGAAGACAATAAAGTGGGAAGCAGATTCTTTAGCAACAAAAAGAAATGAATAATTGATTATCCGCAAAAAATAAATTTCAAGATTTACCGCTATATATAAGTATAATATGTGATCCCACCACAGTGACAAATCATAGGTAATACCGGGCTGGAGTTACCGGTAAGAGGAGAAAGTGGATTAGTTGGTGGGCAGCGTGAGTAGCATCATAAGTCATGTGTGTGCACTCTGCAGTCTGCAGACAGTGTGCTCTCCGTTTTGGCTCCCAGTTTGTGTGCGCGCTCCCAGTTTTCGGCGTCGGCACAGCTCCAATTCCGCGAGCGGTTTCGGCTTCGACCGTTTGGCGTTGCCCCCCAAAAGAAGGGATAAAGCCGCAGTTTATCGTGCTGAAATGCAAGCGCAGCAGAGCTTGGAGCCCACTGACCACACGCGGCGCGTGGAAAGCCGCGGTCTATCTCGCAGAATGCTGGGCCGACGCGGGGCATCCCCGTGACGGCCGAACTGAATCCCCTGGGAGGCGCCGAGACGTGGGCTGCCGGCCCACTATTCCCCATTTCGCCCATTGCATTTCGCCCGTGAAAGCTACTCATATCTGGCACGCCCGCTGAAAGCTGCTCGGGCCGAATTAGAAAACCAAATCTGAAAGAGTGTGCGCGTTGCAGCATTCCACGGAACGGACCACGGGACCAGAACTCCGGCTTTACAAGGTGAAGTTTCGCTTTTCACAGACAGTCAGATTCCTCTGAAGAAACAATCAACCAAAGTCATGCATACAGATTAATTACAGATGTTGATGGCAGCTGCACATATGTGGATGGAATGCTATATAATCTTCTACGGTGCGTGCGTCTTCAGAATCAGTCAATGGTTCAGCCGAAAGTAACCAAATCTCTTCTTCGTGTACCGAGTGTGTGAAACCGAAACCGGCCACTCGTGCAACTGCCGCCGCCGCTGAAGCTGCCACTCCTCGGACGATGCTGGAGAGGCGATGCACGAGGCAAACTCCCTCTTCTTACACGTTGCCGCGCGCGCCAGAGCATGCGGAGCAAACGACGACGCTATCGCCCAGACAAGTAGGAGAGCGCGAACGAGTCGCTCTGCACCGACGACGCGGCCTGCAGCTGCATCCCGCCGCCGCTGCCGCCCGAGCCCGGGGGCGCCAGCCCGAACGGCCCGCCGCGAGCGTGGTCGAGCGCCAGCAGGTCGACCACGATCATGTCCGACGGCGGCGGGGCCTCCACGGCCGCCGCGGCGCCGCCCCTCCCCTCCAGCATCTCCACCACGCGCGCCATGCTCGGCCGCGCCCCGGCCTTCTCCTGTGCGCACCACAGCGCCACGTGCACCGCCCTCCTCACCGCCGCCTCGTCCAGAGCCTCCCCGCCGGAATCGAGGAGCCGCCTGTCCACGACCTCCATCACGCGCCCCTCCCTCGCCTTATCCGCCGCGATCTTAGGGAGGTACGACCACCGCCGCGACCCGTCCGGTCCCTGCTCCGCCTGCAGGTTCCGCCGCCCGCCGACCATCTCCAGTAGCACCATCCCGTAGCTGTACACGTCGGACTTCTCCGTGATGCCGACGCCGAGGAGCCACTCCGGGGCTAGGTATCCCGTCGTGCCGCGCACCGTCGTCACAACCCGGCTCTGCTCCTTCCCCATCAGCTTCGATAGCCCGAAGTCCGACAGGAGCCCCCGGAACCGGTCGTCCAGGAGGATGTTCTCCGGCTTCACGTCCAGGTGCAGCACCTTGGAGCGGCAGTCGTGGTGCAGGTAGGCCAGCGCCTTCGCGACGTCGACGGCGACCTGGTACCGCTGCGCCCACGGCAGGCACCGGCGGTCGGCGCCGGCGTGTGGGAAGATCCACTTGTGGAGGGAGCCGTGCTCCATGTACTCGTAGACGAGGAAGCGGGGGCCGCGCGGGACGAGGCAGAAGCCGAGGAGGCGCACCAGGTTGACGTGCTGCACGCTTGCGATGGCCGACACCTCCGACTTGAACTCCTTGTCCACGTGCTCCGCGCCGTCGATCCGCTTCACCGCCACGGCCGTGCCGTCGTCGAGAATGCCCTTGAACACCGTCCCCGACGAGCCGCGCCCGGCCACGCACTGGAAGTTGTCCGTGGCCGCGGCCAGCGCCTCGAAGGAGAACTTGCTCGGCAGCCCGGCGACCTTGCGGAAGAAGCTGTACTCCACGCGCAGCTCCTCGCCGTCCAGCGACGGCCGCCTCGCCATGCGCTCGGCCCGCCTCCGCGCGCTCAGCATGTGGTGCAGCAGCGTCACAACGGTCGCCGCCAGGACGGACGACAAGATGACGGCGGTGGAGAGGTAGAACGGCCTCGAGAGGTGGAAGCAGAGGTAGAGGGTGAGCTCAAGGGCCACGAGCACGGCGCCGGCCGCGCCGGCGAGGATCTTGGCCTTCTTGCTCTCCATTGATCATGCAACCACCGGCCGGCCGGCGACGTCGATCACTTGCACCGTCTCTCTGATCATGATCCGTTCTTGCGCTTTGTCGTGTTCCGAGTTTTGACTCGATGCTTAGTAAATATACGCGAGAGAACACATACTCAAATCTTCAGAACGATCGACAACGACATTTCAGCTAACATTTCGTGCATTCATCTTGTCTTGCGAATAGTAAACTGCTGACCTGATCAAAAAGGATAGGATAGGGTAGGCAGTATAACAAGAACGGTTCAAATCAAGAATGGATTGAATCCAATGCAAATGATATATCACGAATCCGTCCTGAATTTCGTGCTCAGAGAAGAAACGATGCGCACTTACATGGTCAAGTGAAGGAAAGAGTTCAGTGATTCAACGCCTCGAGTGACATCAGTGTATAGTGAGGTGTCTGGTGTTGGCGTCTGCGGTTTGGCCAGATCCAGGGCTGATTGGTTGAACGTTTCACCCATCAAGAACACGATCCACGTTAGCGTTGGGAAACTGAAGATTACAGAGAAGCTAAAACTTGACGGTTTCATCAAACTCGACAACTACAGTGGCTCGGAGGGGGGATGGATCATCAAAGTGTAGCCTTCATTTGTGGAAGTAGATTGAACAGACCAAGGTGTGAGCAGGGATTAAAATCCCGGCCGGTAACCGCTGGTTACCGCTTACGGAGGGGGGCCGGGATACGGGATCCC
Organism: Ampelocalamus luodianensis; assembly: GCA_036346255.1. Classification (NCBI taxonomy): domain Eukaryota; kingdom Viridiplantae; phylum Streptophyta; class Magnoliopsida; order Poales; family Poaceae; genus Ampelocalamus; species Ampelocalamus luodianensis. The sequence goes on along the minus strand of CM070627.1, from coordinate 57,641,921 downwards.
GGCCGGTAATCCCGGGCTGTTCAAATTCAAATTTGAATGATTTTTAATCAAATTTGAACGAATTTCATCCAAGAAAAAACCGGTTTGACCGGTAACCGGACCAGTAACCGGCCGGTTACCGGTACCGGCGGCTGGCCGGGATGCAACCCGGTACCGGGTTTCCGATCCTTGGGTGTGAGCAATGTTCAGATAACAAATCATCCAGCAACAAAATGGTTCAGGTGGCTACTGAACATGGAATCATCACAAATAAGCCTACACACCACTGTTTAATGAATCACATTATTTGCACGTCCAATTATCTGAAAAGAGAAAAAATATGTTTCCAAAGCTCTCTGCTGTTCCAAGTCATGAGAGTTGAGAACATCAAACTGGTTGGCATGGATATGGAACTCTATAAGCAAAACAGCTGAAGTTTTTCCATAGTTTCAAAGCATTTCGAAAAAAAGGCGTCGGCACCAGTGCTCCATTACTGGAGATGCTCTCTCCAACCTTAATGATGGTGGTGGTGGTGGTCGTCATCATGTCCATCAGGGTTTCCTCCTCCTCCTATCACCTCAAGCTGTGAAAATAAAGTTGGGAGTTCAAAGCTTAGCAAACATGGAGGCAACATACAACATGCACGATTTAGCATCTCACGCCAAAATTGCTCTCAAAAGGCAAGCATCTTATGTCAACAGAAGATGCCAACATACCGTGAAATACTGAGTGCAGACCGGGCATTCATGCGGCTTGCCTTTCTCCAACCAAAACCGTTGTCATGCTCGTCCTCTGCAAATAGCCAAACATTGAAATTTGCAATTTGTCAATTAGATTGGTGCTGGGTTGATGAATATTTCTAGATAAGACGCAGGAGAGGACTGAATTTTGGAAGCTTCTTTATTGTTGACAAAGGGGGGATTTAGTATGCACAGGTGACGTACCTCCACCACCAGGGCAACCAACAATCCTTTTGTTGTAGTATGACTGAATGACAGCTGGAGCTTCCTATGGATGGAACAACATGGACACATACTGGTTCAGTTGGACCACACAAGATTGAAATGAACTAAACTGAACACATGCAAAAGGTACAGATGAGCCAAATCACAGCTAAACATAACACTCCACTAAGCGATTAATCAACAGGCCAAAACAAAATGGAAGTAATGCCCATTAATGAGCTGATAACATCATCAAATCCCAACTGATGTCAGTCGAGGGACAAAAACAGTATGGACAAACCAGTGTGACAAAACAAAAGGGAATGAGTTGAAGAAACAACAATATGCATGGACATCTAAACAACACTCATCCCAACTGAGGCTAATCTGCCTTAGAGATATGAGGGGAAAGCCAAGAACTTTTTAGAAAACTAGATTCTTTTTCCCCTGGAGATATAGTAGTCTGGCGCATATAAGAAACTATAATTCAACTTCAAGATCAAAGTTACTATTATTGATCATGAAATAGCCAACAGGCTCAACACTGTTGGTTCAACTATAATTCTCCGTAACAGTTAGATTCACATTGACGGGGGAACAGATTCGAAAAAATATAATTAGCAGGGTTTTCCAAATAAAATTACATCGAAAATATGCAAAAGAAAGCCATAATATGAAATTGCAAACCAACAACAAAAAGATAACTACTAATAAAAAGAAAAAGAATCAAAAGACGAATCAACTAAAAAAAAATCAAAATCAAGATGCCTGCAAGTACTAGATATTCAATAGGTGTGCCAGAATTAGTGGCTGGAAATTCAGAATGTCACAACAGTCCCTAAATTTATTTTAACATTCCAAACAAAATTGATCTACTAAGCCAGTACAAAAGACAACAAAAAATCCAACCTTTGCTAAGCAAGTGCATGCAACAAGGTTAATAAAATAGCTATCTAGCAAATTCTAAATGCCAAAGTACAAAGTTTTCACAACCTAGAAGATTACAAGTGCCCAGAAAGTTGAAGCAAATGACAAGATCACAAGAATGGTACATGGATAGCAATGAATACAAAGTTGGGATGCAGCCTACAACCTCAGTTGCTAACTTGATCACCAATCAGTATGAACAATGAACATGGTTAGTAAAGCGTCACCTAATAGTCGCTTAAGCGGCAAGGTGGTCAAGGAGGTCACCACCACAGCCTCGCCTTGCCAGGTAAGGCGGGGAGGCCAGGAAGGACAGGGAGGTCGGGAGGGAGGCGGAATCCGACGGCGGAAGAGGAGGAATCCGGCACCGCCGCAACGGCGGAGGTGGAGGCGACGTGGATCCGGTATCGGGGAGGTGGAGGCAAGCTCGACGTGGCCAGCGGTTAGCCCCATGTCGCCGTCGCCATCCACATCGCCTTCCTTTGCTCCCTCTCCATGTCGCCGTCGTGGTCGCCATCGCCCTTCTGCTCCCTCTCTGTCTTGCTATTGCTATGTGTGTGATGTGCTGTGCTGTGCTGCGTTGTGTGTTGTGCTGTGTGGCTGTGTGTTGTGCTGTGTGGTGTGCGTCTCAAGTGCTTTGGCGGTAAAAAGGTGGTGAGTCGCCTCGCATTATCGCTTTAATAACCATGACAGTGAACACAAACATAATTGTCTAGGTTGGACTTAATTCATCATAAATGAATTTTGCCTTATATTTATGCACACAAAACTTTCATAGCTCGATGAAAAGAACCAACGGCAGAACTCACATTCATCTGTAGTTGTGATATAGTCACATTCAATAAACAAAATACCGGCTGTCCGGCTTTGACCAGCCTTTTGTTTCCCCAGCATCTAAAAGACTAAGTCTAGTGCATCACTCTTCCTCACTTCAGTGTTTGTTCCACAAACAAGTTTCTGACTTCATGTGAGGGCAAAATGCCATTCTAAAAGAGAGCATTGCGTCCATAATCGCAAGTCCAAGGACTAAAGATCAACATTTCAGTACACACTACATCCTAAACAATCAATTCAACAGTCCAATCGCACACGGATCAAACAAACGATAGCAGATGACGTCAAATGGAAAGCGCTTACCTTGGTGCCAAAGGGCCCGACGGGAGCGTCCATATCAAACCTCTTCTTCCCCTGAAAAGAAAAACGAACGAAAGCCAACAAAAATTATCATTTTAACCAATAAAATAAACCGAAACGAGAAACAAAGACGAGGCGAGGCGGCCATACGGGGGAGAGACCTGCGCTGTGTGTATTTTGATGCAGAGGTCGGGAGAGTTTTCTCTTCCATTATCTAAAAAATATGGGGGAGAGACCTGGAGCTCGGCCTCGATCTCCTCGCGCTCGAGCCCCGTGGCGATCGGCATCACGTCCTCCACCCTTGTCCTCACATGCGCTGCATCTGAGAATACACAGCTCTCCTATCAAAACGGGGGAGAACGATCGGGGGGCTGGTTAGCGTTTGGGAGGGACGTTACCGAGGGTAGAGAAGAAGAGAGGGGATGGCGGCGCGCGGCGGATGCCACCCGCGGAGGCGGCGGAAGCTCCTGCGATCGCAGGGGAGCGGTGGGCGAGGGCGGAGCCGTGGAGGAGGAGGAGGGAAGTGGCGCGCTTCCACATGACGGGCGGCGGAGGTGGGCGCAGCCGCGACACGGGCGGACGGTACACAAGATGGAGAGGGTGGTTAGAAAGGCTTCGGCCAACTTGGGTGTTTTCTGCCTACAGAGAGGGTGTAATTTTTTGCAACCAAGCAGCGTCTAAAATAATCCTTTCGAAAAGAAGTGTATAGATTATAGGGTAGTGTAAATGTGTAATGTTCTTTTTAGATAAAACTATTGTTTGATAGTAAAATGTAATTATTATTTCAGTGTGTACGTTGGGAGTATTATTTAGACAATAGTTTGATAAGTGATCAATTTGCAAACTAAAAGTAGTTATAGTTCAAATGGCATACGGTGTGATTTGATGAACCAAAGGAACAAGATTCGTACTTTCTATAGTTGTTTTTCTAGTTGGTTTACTTGTATTTTCAAGCCAATAGTTTGGTTTCATAATTTCTAGAATATCCTACCAACCAACAAGTGGATTGATGGACATTGAAAGTTTCTCTATCTGACTCAAAATACCGTCACAAAGCTATAGCTTCAGTCCAGGTTTTACCAAAAGATCACATTTAACATCCCAATTTTCTCAGTTTCAACACTTTTTTAGTAGTTTAGTCCCTTGAAAAATTTCACCAAAATTTATTAAAATTTAATAAATCTTAAATGGGACTTTTAGAGTCAAAACAATTTAATGTGACTAATTAAACACCATTTAATTCCAAAATTATTTTATTGGAGTTCTTTGTGCTTGGAAGTATTTTCAATATTTTTTGGGGGAATTTTTTCGAGTTAATTTGCTATTTTTAATTTATCATTTGGATATTTTGATATTTTATAATAGAAAATCTATTTAAAATATCAGAAAATCAATTGGGCTGAATTTCCTATTCACACGGCCCATTCTTTCTCTTTCCAGCCCAAACCGCAGCCCAGCCATCTTTTCTCTCTCCCGTCATTCGCCCGCCCCTAGTCCCACTTGCCACCTCGCTGCGTCATAAGCGATGCGGTTTCACCCAAGCCACAATTATTGACGTGTGGAACCCACCGATTCACTATTCATCATCTTCGTCTCGTGCACGCACTAGACTACGCCGCCGTGTCGCCCTCGAACTCTCCCTTAGCCCCGCCGCTACAAGCTTTTTAAAGCCTTGTGCGTGTGTGTCAAAATGATCGCCTTAGCCCTAGCCGTCCATCCTCTGAAGCCCATAGCCCTAGATCGCCGTCGTCGCGCTGGAATTTCATATCTAACCCAAGCATCGCCGCCGCCAGTGAGCTCCTATCATCGTCTACACCATTGGTTTTCGCCTTGGCGTGTTCTACATCGTGCGCCCATTCTCGTCGTCGTAGTGTCGTCTCGCCGTTAAAGCCCGCGTCATCGCTCCGTTTCACTGTCGCCGACGACGACCATTGGTCCTCGCGCATGACCCGATCGCATCACCTGGTCCTTGCGATCCTTGTGCGTGCACCCAAAACCTCGCGAGCACCCCACCGTTGTTTAGCCATCAACCCGAGTCACCACTATCAACCGTACCACCGTTGAACTCTTTGCTAACCCTCGTTGTCGCATCGGAGCCGTTGGATGAGATCGCCAGAGCATCAACATGTCGACGATGACCTCCTTTCACTGTCGGTCGCCGCCATTCGCTATTGCTGTCTCGAGCCGTAGCAGCCATCGATCTTGTCGACGTGGCCACCTACGTGTGAGCCCTGTCACTACCACATGTGCGCCATGTCAACATCCCAGCCGCGTCAGCGCCACTCGTACCCAAACTCTAAACCTAAACCTAGGTGAACCCAGTCTACCGTGAGCCGTGTCTGTGACATGTTGACCCTACATGTCAGTCCACTATTCTACGAACCCGTGAGCCATAGAACAGTAGATTAGAATGCATGGGCCCGATCCATAGACCGAGGATCCCACCTATCAATCTTTGTTTCCTATTTTTGGGGTTTTCTTTTAATTTTGAAATTCATTGCTGACGTCATGTTGATACAATATGTCAGGAATTTTCTTTAGAAAGAAAATTCCAAAAAAACCGATATAGTGTTTTCTTTCTCTTTTTCGTATATTTAAATCTTTCGAGAGCTCGTTTTTGTCATATGAACTCTGATTGAATCTATTCAAGTTTCTAAATTTAATTCCTACCTTCATTTGATTTTTATTTAATTTTTGGAGTTTATCGTTGCTTTATTTTATATGTATTTGGGTTTTCTCTCTTGTTTGCCAGTAGACGTTGATTCTTCAGGAGCTTCCAAGGAAGGAGGAGTTCGGTCAAGTTCAAGACCAGTACCAAGACTTGTTTCAAGACAAGCTATATCTTTGATCATGTTGAATCCAGTTTCCAAAATTACTTTGATTCGAACTATTGCATGTTATTTCAAATATTTAATTCTTTAAATGCTTTGGAATTAGCTACACACCTACTTGATTATACCCACCTTGCTCATTGTATTACCTTGATCTTTTGTCACTCTAACTTGGTTAATTATTAGTTATTATTATAGCATCAATGTGAGTTGATTAGACACGAATAGTTTGCTTAGCCATGCAACATGCTATTAATATCATTTTGAGTTGTAAATCTAAACTAGACTAAGTGATTATGGGACAACTTTGTGGAAAGCTGTGTGCAGTATGTTGTCACTCGTTGATAGCATGTGTTACACGTAACCAACATGATGAAAAAAGATTTAGACCGAGACAAGTGGATGAAATTGTAATATGGTAGAGCTGTGTGCTATAATATGAATGTGGTAATTGGTAGTAGTTTGACAGTTTTGCATTAATCAATTAACGATTTAATTTTATACGATATTGAACTGAGTCATAACTGTACGACCACATGTTTGGTATGAGACATGTTTAACTTAGTAAGTTATAGAGTTTTGATAATTGATTACTCAGGCATATAGGTTAGACTGTGTGCTAGGGTGGAGATGTGATTATATCTCTGTGGTAAGTCATATTTATGAACGGTTAGCTGTGTCCAGGTCTAACAGTGTACGACAGACCAATGACCTGTGTGGGGATTTGGTGCCGACAGTATGCACAACGGAAGGATCAATTATTAAGATGAAGTTTCAAAAATATATTTATTATGATTAATACTAATATATTTATTATAATTGATGCTAACTACACTAGTACACAACCTTCGCGGAGTGTTCCGGGCGAATCCGGATAGCCACACCGAGGATCTGCGACCATCTGCGACTTCGATCACGAAAATCAAAGCACAATCCGAGGACGGAGACACATGGTCACCACTCCTTTAAAAATCGCAGCTCCATAAACCCTAGCAGGCCAGCAGCCCTCCTCCCCAAGCATACAAAACCCCCTCGTCCGCTCTCCCTCCCTCCCGCCTCCACACCTCTTTCCACATGGCGTCCCTCCCGAACGGCGGCGGCGCCGCCTCCTCAGCTGCTGGAGGCGCGGGCGTGGTGGACAAGGAAGTCGACTTCGCCAACTACTTCTGCACCTACTCCTACATCTACCACCAGAAGGAGATGCTCTGCGACCGCGTCCGCATGGACGCCTACCACTCCGCCATCTTCCGCAACGCTGCCCACTTCCGCGGCAAGGTGAGAATGACCCCTCTCCGCCTCCACAACCCCTGCAAAATTTGATCTTTGCTGCAATTTTGGGCTCCGATTTGATGGATTTGGTGGATCAATCAGGTGGTTCTTGATGTGGGCACCGGGAGCGGCATCCTTGCCATCTGGAGCGCCCAAGCCGGCGCCAGGAAGGTGTACGCCGTCGAGGCGACCAATATGGCGGAGCACGCCCGCGAGCTCGCCCGCGCCAACGGTGTCGCGGACATCGTCGAGGTGATACAGGGGTCCATGGAGGACGTTGTACTGCCGGAGAAAGGTGAGTCTTGATTTTTCGATTTGATTCTTCTTAGTTTAAGAGTCGATGGTAAAGGGAAAAAATTGGTGTATTGAGTATCATCTCATGAACAACACAACCTAAGATTTTATCATCTCAAAAGGAAAAAAGTTCAAATCTTTAATCAAAATATGGAATATATGATGTATTGAGTATTGATTACTTTGTTTCTGTCTATTCTTTGGAACGGCAGTGGATGCCATTATATCAGAGTGGATGGGCTACTTTCTACTGAGAGAGTCAATGTTTGATTCCGTCATTTGTGCACGAGACCGTTGGTTGAAGCCGGACGGTGTAATGTAAGTGAAGTGAAGGATGTATATATATACTTCTATCTGTGCTAATATAGACAACAGGGGTTTTGAATTTAGGATTCACTCTTTTGGTTATGCCAAAAGTGAACATTTATTGTTACATACAAGTTAGATTAACAACTATGCGATCTGAAATCTTTTGGTTTTGAAAGATGGCAATACCCTTTTGATTCTGTTGTTGGCGCAATCAAAACACAGATGCACCTAATGTAAGATAATTTTTTTGGCAGGTATCCTAGCCATGCTCGGATGTGGCTGGCACCAATAAGAAGTGGTTTAGGTGACAAAAAAATGGAAGATCTTGATATCGCTATGAGTGACTGGAATCTATTTGTTGAGGATACTGAGTCTTATTATGGGGTCAACATGAATGTTTTGACAAAGTCATATCGTGAAGAACATGAAAAATACTATCTCAAGGTATGTCTGAATCAATACAATTGGCAGCATGTTTGTCGTACCCGGAAAATTAATTCCGAATCTTATGTGTTTACCGTGCTAGTTCCATGATCAGTAGCTAGCACATACATATTATACCGTTGCATCACATCCATACACAGGTAAATAAAACATAGTAGCACATAATATTAAACAGTTGTACATAGGTCTATATGACCAAGTTTATACAAATGGGGCGTCTGACAACATAGTTCACATAAAGTACTTGCAGCGGAAATAAACGATAAGTAAAAGATAACAGACCCATATGATATGCCTCAGCCCACAGGCAACCGACTGGGGTTAAAGCCTTAGAACTCAGTGTCATCTTCACCAGCACCTACGGCATAAAAGTAACCAATTGAGAGGTCTTCTTCCACTTGCTCTGATAGTGTTCAACAAGCAATTGTGAGTACAAAATTGTACTCCGCAAGACTTTAAACAACAATAATAATACATGCAAGCTGAGACAAGGGTAGTAGCTGTCCTAACTAGATTCCTTTGCATAAAGTGAGCTTTTATTTGAAATAGACATAATATTTTCTAAAGAGCAAGTTATAAGAACATGTGACATTGATAATAAATGATGAATAATATACGTACATGACTCAAGTGACTTTTTTGCCACAACATTTTCATATTGACAGTTCTTTGCCAAAACATTTCTCGCATGGATTCCTACCATCCCCTTCCCAAAACCATTTGAAAACCACAAAATCTAACCAAGTGTGGTATTACCAATAGGGGTGTCGATTGAAGCCGAATTATCCGGCATCCGAATTCGGTTGGTAGCGAATATGATTTAGATTTTCCCATCCGATTAACAATTTCTCCTCTATTCGTGTTCGCATAAAAAATTTGGATACAAATATGGTATGGACTTTTGCCATCCGAAATGTTATTTTATCTGCACTATTCGTATTCGAATTTGATAAAATAATGTTCATATTTATTGCAGCATGGCTAATTAATTGGATGAATATTTTTCGTTTAATATGAATTCTTGTTTTTAGGTGAAATAGATAAACTAGAATGATTAGGTGTGCTATGTACGAGGATAAAGTATCATAAATATCTTGCAATTACGTAAGTTACGAGGATATCTGAATCCGACTAAATTGAGTAGGTATTCGATTTGTATTCGTTACAACATTCGATTTGTATTCGTTTAGAGAATATGAATACAAATATGGGAAGACCACTATTCGATTTGTATTCGATCCGTTGACACCCCTAATTACCAACCGATGTCCATAACCCAGGACACAAGTATTTGAATAGATTAGAGATCTCACTCAGCGGAGCATGTACAACTTTACCCACACGATATAACCAACTCATTGTGTCAGCGCAATTTCACTCATCAAGATAGTGTACGACTGAGAGGTTATAACGAGGCCTTCACAAATATCTCGCTCTAAAAATAAACCACCTTCTGAGCTAACTCCTCAAGATATGGACGTCCTTTACCATAATCAAGAGGGCCCATAGTTGTGTAGGTAAGCCTTGCGCAACAACGCGAGAGCCCCTTCGAACATGGAGATAAGTTACCATGCCCGCACGACCAACAAGTAAACCTATTGTTTACCACCTGCGGTTTAAAGCTAGATCATGACAAATTATTTAGCCAATTCCTTCCCATTTAGGAACATGTGGTTGCATTGATTGCTTGTATCAACAGCACTAAAGTTCGGTCCTTAATGAACCAGGTGAGACTACCACAAACCGAGATCTCGTGCAAGCTTGCACCGGTCTCAACAAACCACTTGCCCAAGTCTAAAACCATTTTTATTTTCACATTTTCAACCAACTTACCAAAGGTAACCCCTATGTCCATAGTTTGCTAAACATTTCCCAAAGTATCCAAAATTGAGTTTTACCCATCTCTACCATTTTCTACCAATATTAATCTATGCATGGCTAAGCATAAGACACATATATTACACTAAAATTTCCACCATTAATTACGGTAGCAGTGGATAGTATTTCTATGGTCCACGATGAATCGAGTTCATGGATGCGACCACAACATGGTGGGTCCCGTATGTCAGTGACTCGTTAGCACTAACTAACGTCATTAGCGCTAATCTAACCTTAACCACGCGGCTAAGCACTTGACAGGTGGAGTCCATCGGTCATTGACACCAGAACAGGGGAGGCGGCCGAGCTCGACGGCGAGCTTGCGCGCGGTGACGGCGCTGGAGTGGAGCAAGCGCGCGGAATGGAAAGTTGGGAGCGGCGCGCCCTAGCGGTGGTGGCACGAGGACCTATGGTTGTTGGAACAGGAAACACGGCGAGTAGACGCGGTGAAGCTAGCTATTGCTACGGCGACGATGGCAAAACTTATGGACTCAAGCCAAAAGATGGAGTGCACAAGCATCCGGGGCTCACCAGGAATGTAGCGGTGCGGTCGGTTGCGGCGTTGGAGTTTTGGAACGGCGAGGTGATGGTGAATAGTGACGACGAAGAAGAGCTAGAAGCACACGATGAGATTCAGTGAGCAAGGGGATGCTAAAAAAGACCACAATGAGGCTTAAGACTCACTGGAGAGGGAATTGTCAAGGGACGACGGCGGTGACATCTCCCCATGGTGTGAACAGGCAGAGACGGGGGCGCACGGTGAGGTTCAGAGAAACGAGGCGAAGCTAAAACCGACCACGAGCAAGGTTGAAGCTCACTAGAGGCGGAGGAAGACAGTGGCGACGGTGATAGCTGGAGACAAAGAAGTCGACCCGGATCTAGCACTACAGTACACTGCACGAACCAAGAAATCGCTTGAAGGCTTAAGTTTCGTAGAGAATGGCACAAAGCGACGTAGACCGAAGGGTAAGATCTCATCAGAAAGGGCAACGACCACGACGGTGTGCAGCAGAGCCCGCGCACCGGAGCCAAAAACGACAACGACGTTCCGTGCAGCTTAGTGGAGGAAACTTGTGGGAAATGGGCAAAATAGAGACACCATGTTTGGGAGAGGAGAGTGACACGCTTAGGCGGGGCTTAAATAGCGAGATGGGGGCGCATCGCTTGTTGATTTCTTACGATCGAGCTCAAGAAATCACATGAATCGCAATCCACGGTGTTTCTCACACGCCAATGGCTACCGGAAGGGAGAGGAGATAGGTAGGGGCTTCTATAAAGGAGCTCGAGGCATGCAGAGGAGTCTGCTTTAGCAAGGCGGCGTGTGCTATTACTGTAGTGGCTGCAGTGCCCAGGAGCTCGTTTCCAATGGTGAGTGGCGGTGGTGGACGACGACTGCAGGCAGGTCTTGCGCGTCAATGACTAAGATTGGCGCGAGAGAGAGATGGCGCATTCCACGAAAGGCGTCTTCACGCGAGGAAGGCGGAAAACAAAGAGGGGAGAGGCGGCGTGTGGGCCAGCGTTGGGCCGAAGCAACACCTGGGCCTGGTTGAGGCTACTGTTACGGCCTGAGAAGGATTTTTGAATTTTAAAACTTTTCCAAAATGATTTAATACAAGAAATCACATTTGAGATCAAAAAATTATCAAACTTGGTTAAAAAATTTTGAAATTTTTGGGAGAGGCACTTTGGAGTATTTAGAACCAGAATAAATTATTTCCGTGTTTTTATCAAGTTTTATGTAATTTCGAAAATGCATTTTCAGCAGCTGAAAATTAGGAAAAAGCTTTAATTAACGCAGTTTTTTTTGAAAAAGCACAAAATTTCAGAGATGAGGTTTTGAACATAAATATATAGTAATTTTGAAATTTTGAGACGTTACAATGTTTGAGTTGTTCTTTTGGATTGCATGTGCTATGCGGAAAATTGCAGTGTGAACAAAATCTTGTAACCATATTTGTTAGCTTTCAGTAGCTACCAAGAATTCACTCACGATAAAGGTCAAGATGCATAAATTATGTTTTCAGATTAATGCCAAAAATATTCTGGATGGTACTAAGAGCTTAGATTATTTGCGCAAGTATTTCTCTAATCATTCATGACTGCAGACTGCAGTCTTGGGATGTAAATTTCAGGTTTTTGAAGTTTATGACTTGTTTACTATATGCAATATAGGATCAATGAATAATCTTTCATGGATTTGTTCCTAAGTGCTGTATATATATGTGTTTATGTGCCTTTTCTAGGGAAAAAAAAACCCGGTCGGTTACCGGCGGTAACCGGACTTACCGGTGGGAACCGGGATTCCAAATACCGGCCAGAAAACTTCAACTTCAAATTCAAAATTCCGGCGGTTACATCCCAAATTCAAATATCTTTGGATGAATTTTGACTGAGTTTTTCCGAATTCGGTTCTGCCTGTAATCAGCATCTTGCGCCCGCTGGATTTGACCCGTAGCGTATTCGATCCTGGCCTTTTCCCTCAAGCTTAATGTGCATATGGTTGTATTCTTCTGCAGTCTTCAATATGGAATAATCTTCACCCAAACCAAGTTATAGGGCAAGCTGCTGTCATTAAGGAAATTGATTGCTTGACAGCAACGGTTGATGAGATTCGAGAAGTTAGAGCACAAGTTACATTGGCAATCAGCCAGGATAGAACAAGATTAGCAGCATTAGCTGGATGGTTTGATGTCCATTTTCGGGTATGTCAAACTGAATTGTTACTCAAATTCATTTCATGAGTTCTGACAGATTACATTTTACTCAAATGGCAGATGCTCACTTTTCTCTGTAATGCATTTTAGGGTAGCAAGCAAAACCCTGCGGTTCAGGAAGTTGAGTTAAGTACTGCTCCAGATGAGAACGGTGGTACTCACTGGGGCCAGCAGGTTGGTTCCCTGGATTATAAATCAGTTTTTTTGTCATTGTAGATATTTGTTACCAGCTATAGCTTTAGTTTTAAAATGATAAATTCTTTGTTCTTCAACTTGTGATTGCTGACACATAAAAGAGGAATTGTAAATTCGAGACTCAATTTAAGTGAAATATGTTTATTTTAATGACACCAGTCTACATATGAAATTTTATCCGAAATAATATATTCTTTCAATTGATTATGTCATTATGGAAATGCATACCATTTCATAGACCCCTTAGGGTTCTGGCACAATTCAACAGGACATTTGCTCTCTTTTTCCCCTTTCAAGGTATTCTTGCTGACTCCACCTCTGAGAGTAAATGAAGGGGACACTGTTAAAGTGTCTTTCTCGATGGTTCGCTCAAAAGAGAATCACAGGCTTATGGATATGGAATTCACCTATGAATTGCATGAGTCATCTGGCAAGCAGCTCCCAGCAATCACAACCAAGATTTACTTAGAGTAGAGCAAGGTTTGGTCCGCACAACTACTATATGTTTTTGAATTTCGCTGATCCAATTGTTTCAATGCAAAATACATAGGCAGTCATGGGGTATTGAAAGTCATTCGGATACTCGTCCATGAAGCATGCTGCATTTCATTGCCTTGCTTAATACTAGTATTCAACCTAATCTGGTCCATTTTGTGTTTATATTTTGACAGAACACTGACTAGATCTGATTCGGTTGATGAAATGTGGGGTACCGGTTACCGTGCGTCCTCGTGTCCCTGTCTCTAAAACCTTGTCCGTAATTCGGGCAACTGTAGTCCCTGGTGTGTTTGATTTTCATATTATGGCCTAATGGCCACCATGTGTAATACTATGCAGAATGTGTACAATGAGGCCATGAGGCGTGATGAAGTGCCAGAGATTTTGTTGTATCAGTAAGTAATTTATTATTTGATTGGCCAAGTAATGGGAGCTATTGCTTCTCCATGTTGATGTTTCATTCTTGTCATCGTCTACCTGACGTGTGTTATTGGCGATGTTGATCCTTGTTCGGGTGTGTAAGAACATGCAATGCCGAAGTGGAAGATTAGTTGCTGAAATCATGAACCATTTTTCTCTCAAATTTTGTTGCTCAACTGCTTTTCCCGATGCCTTTTATTTGCCGGAAATCTATTTCCGGTTTGAAAAGACGTAGTATAGTATAGGTAGACCGAGCTCAGGCGCGTAATGTATTTCTTCCTCTCAAGCTTGTGCTCAGTAGGGTAGTGGAGTGGGAAGGATAGTTGCTTGTGCTCAGTAGGGTAGTGGAGTGGGAAGGATAGTTTGTGCTGCAGGCATCAGCATGAGCAGCGTGAGTCCTGCAGTCCTGCTCCTGCAGGCCAACGTGAGGGTGCGGCGTCGTGCCGTGTGTGCCGCCGCGAAAGGCATCCTGGAGTGGGGATGCAGCGGCCGGTGCGCGAGCGTTTGCTCCGCGTGGAGCTCATCGGCACGTCGCTGCGGTCGCACAGCGGCAGAGGCGCGTGAGGCGTCGTGCCTGCGGTGCGGAGTCGTTGGCCTGCCGCATTGCCACCTCGCAGCCGCACACCGATCCGTGAGATGAGACGGCCACGCGGGCTGCCGTGCCGTCTGCCGATGTCCACCACGGTTGTGGGCCGCCGAGTCGTCAGACGGCGTGGCAGCGCGGCGCGCCTACAATTTAGTGGCGACTGCATCTGCATCGTAACGTAAGTGTCAGAACCGATTCGTCCGTTCTTTCCACAGACCACATTCCATACCCAATTTTGTTATTCCATTCCATTAAAAAAGGATTCAATTCAATACACGCAGCTCTCCCCAAACCATACAAACATTTAAGTAATATATACATACGTAAGTACTTCCTGTAGATGCTTGATTGCGTTACATGATCATCAAAACAGGGTTCGTAGTATGTACATCCCCCCAAGAGCGTATATAACTGTAGAATTATAAAAAGCATCTGGAGCACAAAACACCGCAGGTTGCCCGCCGATCTACTGAGTAGTGCACACAGGCACCTCCCATGGCAATCTCAGCCTCCTCTATATGAAACAACATGGTGGCTGTGTTCTTTTCTTACTTCATCAGCAGAAGTGCGTCTCTATGTCGCCCAAGGAGGGTCAATGCGGTTGCCGCTATGTGATGAGCAGTTAGGCCAGCCATGTCGAGTTGCTCAGCGGTTGAAGCGTGCTCTATGTACCTGTCTGGCAGTACAATGGGTCGCCACTGCAAGTCAAAAGCAAGATGATATCATTTGGGATTAGCATGCCGAAATAACAGGAATTTATGGAACAGAGGGCCTCCAACTGAAATTTCTACAACTGAAGAAAGAAAGAAAACCAAAGGGTGCGACTATCATGAGTGAAGCTCCATTGCAAGAATGCAGAATGAGTTTCATGCTAGGCACTTAATTAGCAAGACAATAACTAGCAAAGCTAACTTAAGTGGTGAGGATTAAATCCATACCTTTATTCTGCCATCAAGTAAACCATCGAGTGAAATAAATTGGGAGACATGTGAGCCAAAGCCACCAACAGTCCCTTCTTCCACTGTGATAAGAAAATTGTGCCGCTGGCATAACATTCTGATTAGATCAATGTCAAGTGGCTTGCAAAATCTCGCATTAGCAACAGTTGCTTGGATGCCAAAGTTGGATAGGAGAGATCGAGCTATCAAGCATCTCTGGACCACCTCACCATAGCCAAGAAAAGCTATCTCTTTCCCCTCGGCAAGAATCTCTCCTTTACCAATCTGAAACAGAGTACAAAAACTATTAGAAGCATTTTTTAAACTTAAAGCTGGCATGTCACCAGTGATAATGCAATAAGGTTGAGCGGCATAAGGGCATTGTCAGTTTATTACTACTTACGAGGCAATTGAAACAACTTAACTTTTAGGCACATATGAGTTCTGTCCAGCATTAGTGTAACTGCACTTGAAGTTGTATTATATGCAAGTGATGTCTACTTAAGATCAAAAAATAAATTGAAGTAATGCTACCTCAAGTGGATTTCCGTATGTTAAAGTGCCACTAGTCCCAACAATGGCACCCCTAGGATACCGGAAGCAAATGGGTCTGTCCTCAATCACTGCAGCTGTCGCCACCATGTCAATAAGTTCATCCTCATTAGATGGTGACATGACAATCATGTTTGGCAAGCATGACATGAATGTAATATCAAATGGTCCTGAATTAGTTGGGCCCTCAGATCCCACCAGACCTGCACTTGTGATCGCAAAGCGAACTGGTATCTTTTGCATGTCCACATCTTCAACTATCTGGCATACATGTGAGCTTTATCAAATGTAATATACTTGCATTAAAGCAGCCTTGCAGATTAAGTGGATTAGCTAAGTCTGTACCCACTATTTATCATTTGAAGAATTTTCCAGTAGATGAAATATGGGTTACTAAGCCTAATAATGAAGTTACTACTGTTACAACTGTAAAAAAGTGTTATTACAGTACAATAATTGCATCAACCATGTAATTAAATTGTAGCATGCTGCATAAGGCAAGCAGGGAGCGGATAGGAGGGAACAGGGGGGTGGGGGAAGGGGAGTTGAGCTAGCAAAAGGCACCTGATCATATGCTCTCTGGAGAAATGTGGATGGAATTACGCAGAAAGGCTTTAAACCTCCGCAAGCCAAACCAGCGGAAAAGGTAACAGCATGTTGCTCAGCAATCCCCACATCAAAAAATCTGTCTGGGAATCTAGACTGAAATAAACGGAGTGATCGATCTATTCCCATGCCTCCATGAACCACCACAACACGCTTGTCATTCTCTGCTTCTGCTATTAGTGCTTCTACAAAGCAGTCATTATATGTCCTAGAAAGGCCGTTTTCTAAAAATTTAAAAAGATCTTGGCTTGAATCTGAAGGCCCTGTTATCAGTCAAAAAAATAATTAATTAAAGATTCATCTGCCTGTAACTTTGTTTATATAGCTTGACTATTCAAAGACATGTAGTAGGATCTCAAATGACAATAATGCCATAGTTGACCAGTACATAACACTTTTAGTTATATTTCACTAGTATGCGGCACCTTAAAGAAACCCCTAAAGGTTGTGTCCGACACTGATCCTACAGGCGAGAGATCATTTACACATTTCAATTGAAATACTAATCATGAGTTCTATCATTTTATAAACAGGTACGGCTTTGGCATGCATATTGTCGCTTAACATGAATCCTTGTCATACATTGTTTCTTTCTTCCCATATATGGTGCTTCACTTGTCACAGTGTGCTTGTAACAGAGCAAGAGATATACAAAATATAAAATACAGTTTGTACTGCTTCACTGGTTAGCAAATAGCAAGCAAGAAAAACAGCATGCACGTTATCATAGGATTGGACAAAAAATTGTTAATTGCACACCTTCCTCGTTTGGAGTTATATCACTTTTAAAATTTCCACCTGAGTCCTTTTCGTTCTCAGTAATTACATGCACAAGTACTGGGCCAGTTGAATCTAGAGTGGCAACCTCCTTAAGTACACAGATGAGATCATCAATATTATGCCCATCGATAGGCCCAATATAATACAATCCAAGTTCTTCAAAAAGAGTTGCTCCATGAGGGCCTATCATACCACGAGCATACTCATCAACTTTGGCAGCAAATTCATGCATCCCTTTACCAAACCATTTGGAAAACCCCTAGGAAGAAAACAAAATCCAAATATCAAAACGGGAAACTCCAGATAGTGTAAGACTATTGCCATTAAGAAAGTAGAAAGATTTACAGCCCCCATGCCAAAAGTTCTTGGAAGCTCTTCATCCCTACTGTACAATGATAAGTCCATTACCATTTACCAAGCTTTATAGCATTAAGTTGAAAGTAATTATAATTACATTTGTCAATCCCAGTTTTTTTAAATAAAAAAAAGCAGCATTGGAATGGTCAGCTACAAAGTATACCATAATCAAGAAATATAATCAAGAAATAAAAGGACAGAGTTTAATAGACTATGGGCATGTTAACAAGTTTAATGAAATATCTAATGGCATTTAACCAGTTTAATCAAGTATATAATACACTATGTCTTGTACAGGAACATAAATTTATTACCTTTGCAGCCTCCCTAAACTTCCTAAATCCTTTGCTGGATTGAATCTTGCTAAGAGCACTAGAAAATGCATTAACAGACATCTTTGGCTGGCCATCTGCTTTAGGAAGTAAGGTGTGCCGGCTGTCATTTAAAATAACCACCATGTTAGAATCAAGGAAACCAGCATGACCCATTGCCTCGTATACCTGACCAGCCATAGTTGTCCAATTACTTATAACTGTTACTATTCGATTTTTCCTCCCACTTATGTCCCTTGCGACCGCCATCCCTGACAAGAGATCATTCTCAAGCTATAGAAAGAAAAGAAATTTATTCGACATAAAAGAAGAGAACACCAGGAGATTCATGATTGAGTGTAGGAACAGAACTTGGATTTAATAGGCTGTGCAAACTTTTATAACGATTATCCAATCAACTCGAAGCATAATATACTTTGAGGATTTCACGTGCCTCACTGCTGATCTCACACACAAGGGATAGAAAGTTGAGTACTATACATTACAACTTATAGACTTTTTATTATATTTTTAATTGAAGCTCTCTTGGCACTGCATATATATCTTGCATTGAAAAGCAAGATGCACTGATTTTGAATTTTTCAAGTAGCCAAACCATAGATAAAATGTATGAAAACGAACAGAAATAAAAAAAAATGCTAAGCATTGTACAAATCCCACATGCAATGCGATAGCAGGATAGGTCTCCCAATAAAATAGATACTACTTGATGTGCAACACATGAATGCACTAACAAAGCAAATATTGTACCAAGGCCGGCAGAAAGACTATTGCATCCATGTCCAGCACCAAACGGATCATACTCGCTCTCGAAACGAGATGTGAAACCTGAAAGGCCGTTTTTTTGTTTAATAGTATGAAAGAGAGTGCGCCTTCCAGTGAGAATCTTGTGTGCATATGCCTGTTGATGAGACTCTTATTGAGCACAAAAGATAGAGAATTTCTGATTGTATGAAATGGTAATTCAGTAGCTATCTATTGAAAGCATAGTCGTAGTACAAAGTCAATAGAGAGATCTCATACATGCTGACCAGCATCCCATAGTATCTTATCCATAGGGGCATTGAAGACATAATGTATAGAAATAGTCAGCTCCACGACTGAATGACCAGTGCTACATGGCTGGCATTTTCTGGACATTATGAAAGATATCTCTGATCGAACTTCATTAGCTAGCTGCTTTAGCTCCTGTTTTTTGGAAATGGAACAGTCAAAATTTTCTCAAATCATAATATCGTTAGAGAGTATGCTTAAGATAGTATGACTGACGACCTTACTAGATAGATTTTTCAAATGAATGGGTGCATCAATCGTGTCCAGGATTGGAGTGGGATCCTTCTCCCAGAAAAAATCATCGACCTCTGGTAATGCAGACACTCTTTGAATCAAGCCCTATACAAGAAAGAAGAGTTAAATTATGTGATTATAAATGCCACGATTTTTCAGGCACCAATGTGTCAAATGATATCTGTGACTAAAGCCCACACAATGAACTTCACTTTTCTATCTAATTCGGGACTAAACATATACTCTGAACTCAATTTTTTTCTTCTGATTTATGTGTTGCAGCTCTGGAAAAGGAACATACCCTTAATGGTAAAGCAGATGCCAGTGTTTGGAATGGCTTCAAATCTGATCTATTGCATCTCAAATACTGACGAGAGTGGAAACGGTAACTTGTTGAGTACAAAAGGGCAGATTCCTCACAAACCAAATTACCAGTAGGTGGAGAATGCAAAAATGCTGTACCCATCCCGGACATTAGCTGATGCCCGATAACCTGCAATTTATCAATTAGCTTATTAGCATGAGATGGTTCCTCAATCGAAAAAAAAAACACTTACGAGTGGACACCTAAATTCAATCCTAATCATGATCCTCATATATGTTCTAGATGAGCACACAAACAAGTATCAGTCCTTGGAATGACAATACGTCAAGAATCAATGATAAGAGCAGCAGTAGATACCTATGCAAAATATTAAATTCACTTAACCAAGGACAGCTAAAATCAAGAAATTTGACTTCTCCCCCAAAATTCAACACCTGACAATTAGCCTACATAAAAAACTAAAACACACAGAGACAAAACAAAGAAAAAGAACTGCTGCTACCTCAAATCCAACCTCCTCTGCTCCTCAAATCGACCGATGCCGCCGCCGCCGCCGCTCCTCGAGCGGGATCGACGGCGAGGGAGTTGGAGGCGGCTCGGCCTGCGTGGGTGCCTATGCCTTGCTTGCGAGTAGCAGCAACCCTAGCTTCGGTTTGGGATGCGGAGTGGTGAGCTGTACTGTCATGGCCGAGATTAGTTACGCATTAATACAAAACAGAAAAGGGGAGGATCAATTAGAGAGGATGTTAGTTAAATTAATCCCGTCTCCTATTGCTCACTCCGTGTGATTAAAGCGGTAACTGTATGCGCGGGTTTCCTGGAAATTACGAGTTTGCCCCTAGGCTTATCGATACAGTACACAGGTGAAGACTTCGATTTTGCAGAGGTGGTGGATAGCGCGGCGCTGGAGGGAGAAAAAAATGGCGGCTTCCGCTTCCGCTCTCCGTCTCCTCCCCTCGCCGGCGGCAGCCGTGAATCCTCAGCAACGGCGGCTGCGCTCGGTGAGCCCCTCGACACGAAATTCCCCGATACCTTCTTCCTCTTCCTCTTCCCCCTACTGTTCTACACTCGCTGGATGCTTGCTCATTTGTTTCTTGAGTTTCTTCCATTTCTGTGTGTATGTATGGAAAGCGAGGTGTTTGATGTTTCCCTGGGTCAGATTTGGTAGTTTGAGCCTTGTGCATGGTAGTTTCTGTCACGCGTACGCAGTGCTCGAGCAAATGCCCAAGAGGATTTGAGAGTGTGTGCGTGTGTCACGCTCACACTGAGCTTATGAAGCTCCAACTGATATCGTGTGCTGGAAAAAGTTTCGCCTTTTCTTTTTGTTTTTGACAACCTCTGTTTGCTTGAAAAGTTAGATGGGCTAGTGATTGCACCGTGGTTTTTGTGATTCAGTGGGCATATAATGGAACCTGAATTGGAGACATGACATGCATTGCTAGCTAAGTTTACATTTCAGTGTAAACATAATAATATATTCTGAGATTATGTACTGTTTGCAATCTTTATGCCTGATGTTTATTGCAGAGAGTGCAAAGGCCGGGTTGTCTACCTCGAAGATTTTCGAAAGTTGTGTCTTACTACAGTCTCACAACTCCACCATACAAACTTGTAAGTACAGTCATCTTGTCGATATTGTTCTCAATATATTTGCGTTCTGTTGTTAAAGATGTTAAAAAATGTAGCTTTTAGCATGTTTTTGTGTTGTCCAGGATGCTCTGGAACCTTATATGAGCAAGAGGACGGTTGAACTTCACTGGGGTAAGCATCATCTAGATTATGTGGATGGCTTGAATAAGCAGCTTGCTACCAGCCCGATGTATGGCTACACTCTGGAGGAACTGATAAAAGAAGCGTACAACAACGGCAACCCATTACCAGAGTATAACAACGCGGCCCAGGTACTTTGATGCCTCTTTTATGGAATTTCGTTTTATGTCATGTGCTTTCCATTACTTGGGTTTTTTTTCTCCCACACTGAGATTTCACCCTGATAGCTTCAGTGGACATGAGTAACATATAGGTGAGACAATGATACAGCAGTGTGCTTATTACAATTCTGACTCTCTATCTTCTGATATGCAGGTCTGGAACCATCACTTCTTCTGGGAATCAATGCAGCCAGATGGTGGTGGCTCACCTGAGGGTGGTGTGCTGCAGCAGATTGAGAAGGATTTTGGCTCGTTTACTAATTTCAGGGAAGAGTTTATTCGCTCAGCCTCATCACTATTGGGGTCTGGTTGGGTTTGGCTTGTCTGTAAGTTTCCCTTTTCATCTTCTTTGAAGTACAGGCACTATTGTTCCAGCGCTGCCTTTCTGATCTGCTGTTTATAAACATATCTTCTGAAATCTGATTCATACTCTGTTGAATGGTTACTTGTTGCAGTGAACAGAAAAGAGAGAAAACTTTCAGTAGTTCATACACGAAATGCCATCTGCCCACTTGCCTTTGGTGACATTGTATGCTTACTCAACCATTTTTTGTTGTGTGTGTGTGTGTGTGTGTGTGTCCCATGCCGAAATGTTTAGAGTAACATCCCCAGTTTAAACCTTTGTGATGACATTCCATGTCCTCTTCTCTTGCAGCCAATCATCAGCCTAGACTTGTGGGAGGTAAGGAAATTGACTCTGTTTATATCCTACCTTGTGCCAAATACTGACATTTCTCCTTTTCTGTTCAGCATGCTTACTACTTAGATTACAAGGTTGTGGTACTCTCTAGCTCTCTTTTTTATGCTCATTACCTATGTTTAAAATTTAACAAATTTGTACTAATATATCAGAAAAACATCTGTGGTTCTTCCTTTTTAATGATTCAGGATGACAGGCGAATGTATGTTACGAACTTTATGGACCACCTTGTCTCTTGGCATACTGTCACTCTACGCATGATGCGTGCTGAGGCTTTTGTGAACCTTGGTGAACCAAATATCCCAGTGGCTTGAGATGTTATGGATATGACATGATGATCTATGCATATGTTATCATCATGAGGTAAGAATTCAGTTGTCATATGCGCATCTTAATCACATAATACACCATTCAACTCCCTGGGTGTGGGATGGTATATACATAATCAAACAAGGGCATCATTCAGTTTTCTAATGCATTGTTTTTCCAAGTATGAGGTAACACCTTCAGTAGTAGCAGTACCAGAATTCATTCTATTAGAGTACTAGGAACATTGATAAATCATGTAATGTTCCTTCTCGTGGAACAACAAGTCTTCTTTAAAAAGCTGGCAGGAAATCAAATATTGGGATTTAGGCTCAGGCACATGCAGCTGGGAATAGCAGGGTGCAGGTGATTTGACGCTGTTTATTTGGCTGTGCTAGGAAGTAGGAAGCATGCAGCTTGGAGGCTGAAGCAGTAAACGTAGTGCAATTTGGTTGCGTCCTGAGTCTGAGATTGGAGAGGGGTATGTGGGGTTAGCGAAGGCCGAAGAGTCCTTTGCTTGGGTGGGGATTGGGTTGTTTCTTTTCTTTTTATGGAGTGCAGTTGCTTAGGTGTCTGAACTGGAGGGAGTTTTGAGTTTACATTACAATGAGTATGGCCAGCCCAGGATTCATTTGTCCACCTTTACAGTTATGGTCGGCCAAGAGCCCTTGCTTAAAACTTATGCTGAATCACTTAACTTTGTTCTTATGCACAAACCAGCACCACCAATAAGGATACATATCAGATAAATAGCATTTAACTACATTAAGAAAAAGTTAAAAAATTATATTGTTCCTTAACTTTTACTTCTGCACGTAGTAAGAACTCTCATGGAGGTTCTATGTTCTTTTAAAGTAGGAAAAAGTCCAATTTACAACCTTGAACTCTGGCCTTGGTTCGATTTTCCACCCTGAACTCTGAAACTGTTCGAATAGGGACCTCGAACTTACGAAATTGTCCACTGTACCCCCTGGACCCAAACCACTCCGGTTTATGCTGACATAGCATCCTACCTAGCAGGCAAGGCTTTGCTGACATAGCACATTGGTCAACAACAATTAAAAATAACAAAATAGCTAGGCCCACATATCAGTCTCTACACCCTCTTCTTCTTCCTCTCTCTCTCCCTTCCCATCTCCTGGTCCCCTTCCCATGGGGAGGGCCGGCGACACTGACGAGGCAACCTCGAAAATGGGTTGCTAGAGTTAGGAGGTGTCTAGTGGAGATGATGGCGTGGATCACGGGGCTCCATGGTGTGCTCACGATGGCGCTCGGCGCCCGGGGCTGAGGAAGAAAAGGGATGACTGCACTGGAGGGGAAAAGGTGCGCATGAGCAAGACAAGAGTGAGAGGAATTCGCTGGAGTGGTTGGTAGGGGCAGAGAAGCTTTGAGGTGGGCCAGCGACGGAAGCCGTGGGTGGCGAGGCGGTTCCACACGGCGGCGCTCGTGGAGGAAGGGAGAGACCGAATTGGGGGTAAGGGAAGATAGAGGATGCTGGGGCGATGCTCTGGTGCGGGTTAATTGTAAGGAGGCTCATTGGGTGATGTTTGGTGGCGGTGGCGGTGGCGGCGGATTTTGGCCGGAGGCGAGGAAGAAGGTGGCGGCGCTGCGTTATAGTGGATGGAAGGTGAAATTAATTGAGGGCTTTTGTTCATGGTGTCGGGGAACACAAAATGACACGAAGGATTTGTGGGGAGACTCACGGATTTGACGGGAACGACGAGCTTGAGTCCAGCGGCAATGGCGACGGCGGCTCTATTCCCTTCACGATTAGGTGAAGAGGGGAAGAGGAGGGTGTAGCGCGGCCAACTGAGGGGTTTTTGGTGACGCAGCCCCCGCGAGGTCCTTGTTCCAATTGCGCCGCCGCCTCCTGCTTTGCAGCCTGGAACAGCCCTTGCGGCTTAGCCGGCGGTTGCCTCGGACGTGTCCCTGTACGTTGGAGACCTTGAGGCGAGCGTGGTGGAGCAGCAGCTCTACGCAGTCTTCTACCAAGTCGTGCCTGTCGTGTCCTTCCTCGTCTGCCCGTGTCATCGTGGGGGAGCGGCTGGTTCGGGCTTGAGAGAGAGGTGGAGAAAGAGATAGAGAAAGGAGGAAGAAGGGCTTGCCGGCTGACATGTGGCCCCCACCTGACTCAGCTCGCAACTAATGGATTGGTTGCCACATTGGCGAGAATGATCTACACGTCACGTGAAAACCTAGGTGGGAAGGGCGAAAGAGGTAAAGTGAATGGTTTTGAGAGTTCGATGTTGTAAAGTAAACGGTTTCATAGTTCAGGGTTGAAAATAGAACCGATGCCAGAGTTCAGGGTTGAAAAGTGAATATTTTCCTTTAAAGTAATATGAAGGTTTTATCTTTGTTTATTTGTACTTGTACCAGGTAATATTCCTTTTTTTACCAAGGTTTAACAAGGACTCTGAACCATGGATTATCGCTTACACGCGATTACCGCTACGGAGGGCCGGATACGGATCGGCCGGTAATCCGGACTTTTCAAATTCAAATTCAAATTCGAATGATTTTTAATCAAATTTGAACAATTTCATCCGAAAACCGGTTTGACTGTAAGACCGTTTACCGTACGGCGGCTGGGATCCATCCGGGAGGTTTCCAATCCTTGCTCTGAACCTGCCGCTGAATTGATATCCTGTGAATTTTTTTGCCATAATTATGTACACGTTGATGCTATATTCTGGCAAAAAGGAATATTGTCATTAAAGCATGCACTGGACCTATTGTTTTCATGTCCTGCACTGAGTTATTTGATGCAATACGATGTTCTTGCACCCATTATATGTCAGCATTATCATCAGGGCCTACTTCCACGATTCTTCTGAACATATCAAGTGGTCCACTTGTCGTCCCTTTGTCATCATTTTTTTTTAGAACCAGTTTGTCACCGTAAATAAAAACAATTTTATTTGTTTTGAGATCTATTGTGTTGTTTGATGTATAGCAGGAGCAGGTTATGCTACAATTGTTTTTATCCGTTTTTTCATCCATTTGTCAGCAACGCTGAGGAAATTTCGGACCAGACTCTACCCGGTGGGGCTGAGAGTTGCAAAGACAGCATGAGAGATACTTATATCATACCTCCTCATGTCATGCACGGTGAACTAGTGGCAATCTGCCTGAAGATAAACAGCTGGGTTTTTATCATCGTCCTCGACTATTTCTACAAGGAATTCGTCATCCAATTTCAAGTTCTGCAGCAAAGTCGCCTTTGGCACTTCAGAGCATGTAGACAGAGTATGGGCTTTCGATCTAACTACTGCTTGAAGCCACGGCACTTTTTTGTAAACGTTTACGCTTCAGAACAAGCTCCCATGATGCTCTTCGAATAGTCCTAAGTTTCCACGACTCATAGTCATAGTTTCGTCTTTCTGTTGTAACAGAATTCAGTCATTGTGCATCGAGGCATGCCTGAAGGATTTTTTTGGGGTCTTGTTCAGAAGTCATTCACTGCACTGGAGCTGTCTACAGTTTTTTTTTGGAAGAATAACTGTCTACAGGTTAAGAAATACAAGTGAGAATTTTTGGCAGAAAGTAGGGTAGACTCTCGGAACTGGAATGAAGTGCTTAGCAAGCAGAAGCTCCAAGCCTTCATGACAGTCTAGCTTGTTCAGGACACTGTTTGATCTGGCATAGCTTGCTGCACTTAGTTTTTGCCCAAAAGAAGATCACTAGTACATTTTCAATAGAACTTTTTGATTCTCCTGGTGCTCTACAACTGCAATGACGACGGCTTAGCTCCTGCAGCAGCAGAGGCAGTAAACATTGGATTCATGTGCATGATTAAATTGAGCTAAGCTAACCAGTAATCTGACCAAGTTTCCACATATAAAAAGCTAAACCCAGACTTTCTTTCCTCCACCATGTACATGTTGCTCATTCCTTGTTCAACACTGAATTAAACGATGCGATGCTGTTATCGCGTCCATCATAAGGCATCGTTGCTTAGGCCTATTAGCCTTTTTCCGGTTCTTTCGAACGTATCAAATGGTCCCCGTGCAACCGTAGATGACTTTAACTTTCCAGATCCTCGACAAGTGCTGCTTGATACCTTTCTCGTGTTTCATGCACTACGCAGCCATGTTGGTGGAAATTCTGGGTCAGATTCTTCAGAAAAGCTGTGAACCGCGTAGAATAGCAGGAGAGATACCTCTGCAGCTCTGCTGATACGCCATGGTTTCTGTAATTCTGTTTCATCTTCTTGAAGCTAAAAGGGTAAAAAAAAAGGTATTATTATTGACGGTTTGTAGAAGGAAAATGAGCGTCCAATACTTCAATTTGAAGCTACGCAAGAAAGCTGCTTTTTACACTTCGAAGCAGATAAGAGTTTGGGCCGGCTATCCATGCATGTAACTGAATTTTTGCTCACAGCCATGATGCCTTTTGCAATTCAGAACGAGCTTCGAAGACATTGTCATTGATCTACCTGTTGTAACAGTATTCTGTTTCTCTGTGACAAGACAATCGAAACTTAATAGCATTTATAAGGTGACTTACTCTTTCTTAAGTATAAATCGTATTTTTGAACTATCAGACCAAAATCAGAATCAAACACAAGCATCTCAAAGCTAACCCAAAAGCTTCCTTGTGCGCGCCGGCCGCACCGGCGAGTTCTTCTTCTTCCCGGACTAGAACTGCTCTGCTGTAGCAGAATTCAGCCATAGTGATTCGTGAACCAGCACATGGCCGCTGACACTTTTGACTTGTTCTAAATCCAGGCATTACTACACTGCAGAAGTCTGCAACCGACCACTGGTAACGTCTTCTATCATAAAGGTTGCTGCCTGCACCAACTCCAAATGATAAATCATTTTGCATAGTCCATGCTGATTGCCTGATTGGTATGGCAGGTTAACCTGCTCAACCTGTCACTGCACCAGTCACAACAGTAGTAACTAGTAGGGGATATCTAGTGCACCAATAATAGTTGCATATATCAACGCTGCAAGAAATAATTCAGAGCGACTCTGAAAATAATTGTTACTTCAAGATAGTTACGCACAGCCACTAACAAGCATGTTCCCTTGAACTTTGTTTTCCCCCCTAAAGAACTGGTTTTGTTCGCACGCTTAGTATCCCCTAAGATAATTTTTTAAGGTGAAATGGCGCGGTGGTTTCAGAACCAGAATCGGATGCTAATATGCTATACCAACTCAAACCGCGATTACAATAATCCTGTTCAGAACATAAATGTTCGATCTGACAAAGTTTTCATGTACTACACGCTTATTATTTTTGCACAACCAAAGGAGTCCACTAAATCTCGGGTAAGAGATGGAGGCCGATCTCCATCTTCATCTTGTTTCCGTAGGTGCTCAAGGCTTGGCATGGCGGCCTAGTTGCAGCAGCAGCAGAGGCATTCGAGGCAGCACTCGCAGGTCTCGTAGCAGCAGAAGCAGCACAGGGCGGTGAACATGCTGTGATCAGATGCACAAACATAAGAGAATAGTTAGTGAACAACTAGATCAGGATTGTAGCAAAAATGAAATTCCCACAAAGGCACTCCCTTTGGCAAAGAACACAAGATGGTGTTAACTAATATTGCGTCGTTTACTACGGTTTCATGTGCAAACTTAGACTGATAATAGCAGAAGCAACTGTAAGAACGATACGCTAGACTCGAAGTAATTTCATTAGCTTTTGCCAGTCTGTTGACTTATGGTCTCTGGAGATGTATGCTGTGCTTCGATCTCCTAGATCTACAATTCTACCACTTAAAACTACAACCAATCAAGCATGAAAACTGCAGAATTTAAATGGAAAGCAACATGTTGCTCAGGCAAACAAAAACAAAATGGAAGAGTGGAAAATAAAGAGGAAGAACAGGACAAGGAGGCATGTCAGCTGCAAGAAAGTTTTCAGATCTTGCAAAAGAGAAGAAGAACAAGATCGGAAACAAAACCCTCACCATGCATAGAGGCAGCCCTTCTCCTCATGGCGCCTCTGCACATGGTCAAAGTAGGACATCTCCTGTGCCATTGGAGCGGTGTACATCTTCACTATATGCTTCTAAGTTCCAACTGGCTGACTGGTGGAGAAGGTATGGAGGGTTTCTTCTCTTCTCCTCTCTCTTTGTGGCTTGTAGGAATAGGATTGCGAGGAGTGGATGTTATTTATAGACGGGAAAGAATAAAGCTGTCCGTAGTCTACCCTACCACTGCCTATGCGTACGAAGGACAATTAGTAACAGTGATTGATAGAACTCGATGGAGTGCAACCCTGGCACGATGGGCCGGACCGGCATGAACAGTGCTGGACCAGGCACAACATGTTGCCGGCACAGCCCACCTGGCCCGCGTGTGGAGGTTCCGAGGCGAGGCGGCGGCCGGCGAGGGATGGAGGACCGGAGCTGGAGGAGGGATTGAGGAAGCTAGCCAGTGGGGGAGAGAGGGAGGGAGGGGAGGATTGGAGAGGAGGAGGGCATCGCCGGCGGCTGGCACGGAGGGAGGAGAAGCCGAGAAGGTGGCGCTGCTCGGGAGGGAGGATCGGAGGAGAAGCCGAGAAGGTGGCGCTGCTCGGGAGGGAGGATCGGAGAAGGCGAGGCGGCGCGGCCGCGGCGAGTTCGGGGCACACGGGGAGGAGGACGGGGCGGGGCGGCCGCGGCGGGCTCAGGGCGCACAGGGAGGAGGAGGAGGAGGGCAGGGTGGCGCGAGGAGGGCGCGGAGGATGAGGGCAAGGGCGAGGCAGCCGCCGACTCTGGGAGGAGGCGAGGCGAGGCGAGGGAGTGGCAGCCGGCGGGCGCAAACGCGCAGCGTGGTAGACCAGCAGCGTAGCCATAGGGGTAGGGCACAATGCTAGTGTGCTCGCGGGCCAGAACGATACGGTGGGCCGTGCTTGGCACGGCACGGCCCGACAGCATTATAGTTGACCCGTTTGGCCCATTTAGCCCATAACGTTCGGATTTTTGAAATTCCGACTTTTTTTTTGTTTGGGGCTTTAAAAGTAGCGAAAAATAGAAAATCCCAAAAAAAAATCTATAAATAGGCAACATACCCCTCCCATTTAGCACTCATCCATTCCTCGATCTCTCTTTCAAATTCTGTTGTGCAAATTTAAATTCATTGTGAGATAATTTGACAAAATTAAAAAAAAAACTATACCAATTCTTGGGAAATTCAAATTCCGACAGCAAGTCATCAAAAGAGGTACAATACTTTTTTTTTGCATATTTTTATTGTTATTATTTGTTATGCTAAGCTAACAATAATAATAACGTTTGTTTCGATTTCGTAGTTGTCGTAATGGAAAATTACGATATCTTCACTCTCAGTGAGTACGGAATTTCATCGGAGGATGTTGCATCCATGGAGGAGGTCGTGGCTGCCTCAAACCAACCAGAAGTGCAAGACAGAGTTCCGTCATCAGGCTCTATAGTAGCATCCGGAGTCTGAGAGCATTTTGATAGGACAACCAAGCCAGACACACAAGGAAATGAGGTACCATATGTTGTTTGCAAAAATTGTTATCAAGAATTATCTGCAAAGTCTACTAGAAGGACGAGGCACTTGCAAAGACATGCTACAAGATGTTCTTAGATGCAAAGTCCTATATGCATTTGCATTCATTTTAGATTCTAGAGGTAAAATTGAAGCATTTACTAATGTTCTTGATCTTAGTGATGCTACAGGGCTAAACTATTCTAACTATTTTGCAGAAGTTCGTTCTCGATTACACGAAATTTACCAAAGATATGAAAATAAGTTACAGGAGTCCGCTTGCAATGACCTCTAGTAGCCATCACCTCAAGTAGCAAGACAAATACGTGGGACGCGATCTTCGATGGTTCTTCCTCCAGGTCCAGGTCTTCTTATTCTACAGCGCCACCTGCTCAACCAAGAACAACCCCAATGAATGGGGAACTATCCACCTATCTGGACAACGATATGGTAGATTTCAACTCAGAAGACTTGAATTTTTGCAATGGTGGCCTGCCCATAAGTTAACATATCATGTGCTATCCATACTTACACGTGATGTGTTAACTGTTCTTGTCTTGACGGTTTCCTTCGAGTCTGTTTTCAGTCTTTCTGGAAGAATATTGGAGAAGAGAAGAACACGTCTCACGAGTGAGATGGTGGAGATACTTCTAACCGTGAAGGATTGAGAACATGCTAACTCGCGAACTCAACACTTCGTGGAAAATACAGAGTTGTCGGACATGTTTGAAAATATGTACCTCGATAATGACACCGAGAACAAGAGAAGCGTAGCATGGATTATGCACTTTCCACATAACGCAAAATGTCATCAAACATTTATCTAATCATAGGAACAGTGCATCAAATCTTCTTGCAGACTTCAGTGCTTGCATGTACGACTACGAGGATAAGGCAACATTTGAAGAGGCTTTTGACACCATGAGAGGTAAGGCATATAAACAAACTTGGTTTGATAGTATCTACAAGGTAAGAGAGAAGTGGGCTGAATGTTATATGAGATATGTTTTCACCTTGGGAATGTGAAGCACACAACTAAGCGAGAGCTTAAACGACGACATGAAGTGATGAAACACCACTTAAAATCGGATTATGATATTATCCGGTTTTTCAACCATTTTGAAAGGGATCTGCAAGGAAAACAAGTCAATGAGATGAATTCAGCGTATGGGCCCAGGGAGAAACAACCTAGAATAAAAAATGAGAACACCCATGTTGGTGCAAGCAAGGAAGGTTACACTCCAGTCAAATTTGAGTGCTTTCAAAAAGAATGAGAGATCTGCAGCAGCGTGCACTACAGTATTGGATGGGAACTATGAATACGCAGGAACGATTGACAGTCTTTGTGAAGATCCAACCTTCGAAGAGGAATGCAAAGTTATTGGTAATCTATTGGAACAAACAACTTCATGCAGTTGTGGGCAATTCGAGAGAATATGAATATTGTGTGCCCATGCTCTAAAAGTTCTTGATTTGATGAATATTAAGTTACTGCCGACGCATTATATTTTGAAGAGATGGACTAGGGAAGCACTGTGTGGAACTATTCAGGACAGTCGGGGAAGGAATGTTGTTGAAAATCCGAACAAAGAGAATGATTTCCATGGTTATGGGTGCATCAAGACTTATACTGAACTGTTGACGGTACTCTTCTTGTGCAACTGTGCTTAGCTAGCATATTCAGTAATGCATTGCTGTTCTATGCTAAGTATTGCTGTTCTATGCTAAGTAATGCTCTTAACATGCAGAAGATATATTTTGATCATCTCATGACTTGACTTGGAGATTAAAGTTTGGAAAATACTAGTAGCTTCTTGCTTAAGCTTTTATTTTCAACCCCCTATACTATATTTTTTTAGACTCTCTCATGCTACAAAGTATCTACATCAATTTTCCCATTGGTGAATAGAGTTGTTTGAGAGTACTACAAACTTAATGTCTTGGTAAAATTCAGTAGTGTTCTTGCATAGTATGGAGAAATTCAATTAAATTTCAGTTGGGCTAAATTTTTTATGGACTTAGATGTAGAAATTCTTGTCACAAATGCATTAGCTTTATCATTGATGTACATATGAGAAGAAAAAATATCTCAACTACTTGTCCTTCTGATGCATCGATGTTGTAGACTTGCTTGTGCTGACACCAGCATGTTGTAGCGTGGAGGAGGCTTCAGTGTGCTGCCGATTTCGCTGCTGCTCTGCTTTCCAATTGTCGTGGCCGCCGGCTGCTCTGCACCGCCTGCATCCTTGTTGGCTTGCTGCTCTGCTTTCCAATGGTGTGGTCGCCGGCTGTTCTGCATCACCTACATCCTCGAGCCGCTCGCGCCCTAGCTCCTCGCGGTGCATCGCTGCCATGGCCTTGTAGACAGGCAATCGCGTTGCCGCAGTGCGGCGCTTGTCACTGAAGCTATGCGCTCAGAGTTGTGAAGAATGTGGAGCCAAGGAGGTGCATTGGATTGGATTGGACGGTAGATGGCCTTGACAACGTTATGCCGTGACGTGCATCCACAACGTCAGACGATTCGGTTCCAACCCCTCCAAACCACCAACCATAAAGCAAAAAATAGCTAATCAAGCGCGTCATATGAATGAGGTCATGAGAGGAATGGCCCATGGCCATGGGTGTGTGCTTCAGGAACAAGATCCTCTCTTGCAATTTGTCTCTCCACTAAATTATGCCTGCAAGGTCAGCAACTCTCTCTAGCTAGTATCACATCACGCTTCGCAAAAAAATAAAATTATTTGATGGCTCCAAATATCTTGTCTTGTCGATCCCCTCCATAATCCGAACCGAAGACATCTATGAATAGTGTGATATATGCAGATGCTTTGCTAGAATAATACTAGTTTGATGGAGTTGGTAAATTAATGAATTGTGTGCGGTGTTAAGGTGTTCAGATCTGCGTGTGTGCTGTTGCAACTTTCAAGTGCATCATCTGTCAGGACTCAGGATAATTCCTCCTAATTCTTTTGCAAATTAGAATCGCATGTAACAAGCCATAAGGAAGATTAATGTAAAAGGACTAGGGAAGTAAAATCTGAAAGTTTCATTATCCTGACCATTGCAAAGTCTAAACTTTACCCCTTTCAGCTTCAGGGAATATAAACCATGTCATAAATAATTGAGTAAATTTCATGAAACCTCATGTTTTAGGGCAAAGTAACACAAAACCTCAAATTTTACTCTCTTTTTCAAGAAACACAGTCCAATACATCGTATTTATTTAGTATATACATACATTGATGGCCCCACAGTACACCACTCCCTCTATACACACATTGGTGGGCGGCCGAGGAGGAGGCAACACGACAACTAACTACAAGGTGGCAGGCGGATTTGGCCCCATCCCGACTGGGTCCATGTCTGGTGGCCTCCTTGTAAGATCCGGCTAGGGCGAGAGCGAGGCCGGTTTCGTCGTCGGCAACAGCTCCTACACCGGCGAGCCTGCCCCGGTCCCGTGTGAGCCCTCCCTGGCCGCAATGAGCCCAGACATGTCTCGGGACTTCAGCGCTGCTATGTTCCCAGACGTCACCTTCTCGTCGGGCTCCGGCTACCAGTAGCACGGCTGGCCGTGCCGCTGTAGCCGATCGCGGCACCACCTCTTCCTTGGTTGACGGTGTCGCCGTCGTTGCCTCTACCGTCACCGGTTGGAGAGAGAGGTGAGGGAGGGTGACAATGAGAGAGGAGAGAGGGGCGTATAGGGGTGTGCTGCAATCTGAGAGGCCCGCCTTGTGTATACTTAAAAATACCATATATTTTTACGAATTTGCTATTTCTAAGTCAACTGAATTTTTTTAAGTTGAAGTTAATTGTTGTGACCGTTGAATTAGTGCAGAGTTTGATGTGCTATATGATTGGATTTTGATCTTATAGATAAAAAATATAACTTTTGTTTAAGAAAAATCTTACGAATAAACAATCCCTTATTTTTATTAGGTACCAGTATACTGTACAAATTTTGGAGCAAAATGGACGGATCGGTGGTGTATCCGGGGTTTTCTAAAACTTTTGCTTTAAAACCCAGGGTTTCTTGAAAAAATTTACAAAACCTGAGGTTTTGTATTATCTTTGCCTCAAAACCTACGGTCTTGCAAAATTTACGATAAATAATTACAGTGGCGGAGAAATCGATCATTCTGCAAGGAAGCGACAGGCCGGAATTCCACAAGGACTGGCCATCCATTCCGTACTTATTCCACAGAAGGATTCAAGAACCAAGGGATTCCTCAAACAACTGGACAAGTGTTTGAATCCCATTTCCCATACAATTCCCTTTATAAATCTACATGGACCATGGTGAATTTCCATCCGAACCATGGGTACTAGTACTTGTTATATTGAGAGTATGTGACTGAATAAAAAGGTGAGAAAAGGAATCTGACCATGCATAGAGGCAGCCCTTGTCTTCATGGCGCTTCTGGCAGTGATCATAGTAAGACATGTCCTGCGGCGGCGGAGGGTTGTACATCTTCGCTTCTTCTCTTCTCCGCGGCTTCTGACGCCTCGGGTGACGAAGCAACCGAGAGCTTCGCTGATACTACCTCAATTCTCTTCTCCCTTGCAGAGTTGTACTTAGCATTGGATGCAAATGGGCGTATTTATTGAGCGGCAAGGGCCGACATTTGTCAATGCCAAGTGTATCTACCTAACTACCTTGGAAGCATCCTTGCATTGCATCATATGGTGACAAATGGTGAGATATTATTTATATTTCTATTTGTGCAGTCATGACTTAGTTTCCTTCGAACCGAAGGTTTCTAAATTGTCATTTATTTATTTCCTTTTGAATTGGTTCTGCATGGTCATATTTGATTGGCAAACTAAAGATCAAAACAACTGGCACAACAGGTCAGAAAATGCATGTATTTTAAATGCAGTAAAGAAGAAGCAGGAGTACTAGTCCATTCATAGTCAATCTTTAGTTCACATTCTCACCTAACCTTGTATGCTGATGATGTCATTTGGATGGAACCACTTAACCAGTGCTCTATATCTGCTCAGTATCATGGGATCATTTGTGAAATTTGAGGATGTAGTATACTATTTGCCAATGAGACATCTCAGGGAGTTGAAGACTTGCCTGGACAAGATGACATCATTTATCAATTATCGTGTTGCTTGGGCTGTGTGGCGATTTTGATGCATGAGCAAATGCGATCTGGCCTTTTGATATATTTTTTGTTGCTTTGTGGACTTGATGGATCGGATGAAACCTCTAAGATATTCATATCTGAGTGTCTTCCAATATCAAAATGGAAGAAAAATTAAGCAGAAAGCTAGACAGTTTTGTAAATTAATTGAGCATTTATTTCCATGCTTCCAGTTGGTATTTGCTTAGTGGGTAAGAGATGAGAAGGCTAAGGAGTGAGTATGCAGGGTACGACTAGAATTACAAGTGGAACGCCTCTTACGTCCTATTCTTTGTGTGGATTTTCATTTGCTGGCTAGTCGATGTCCAATGTTCTATCCTGAAATTTGTCAGCATCGATAGGGACAGGATTCATTTCTGACCAACGTGGTATGCATCCCAAAGTAAAATATATAGTATGTACATTGAACAAAATGGACGCATACCGCGGCCTTACTTAGCATCGATTAATTGCGAGAAGAATGACTAAGAATGCTGCAATCGACAACAACCGCCACATAAAGACGCCAGGCTGGGATGTCAGCCCAGACGCTCGAAAACGAATGCTTGGCTCCCAGGCGAGCGATCGTCTACCTCCTCGCTCGGTTTCTTCCTCCTTGTGGCACATCGCTTCGCTCTACTCCCGTCGTAGGAGGTCGCTCAGCTCTGCCGCCGCCTCCCCCTTCCGCCCCCGCCCCCCCCCCCCATTCTTTCCCTTCAAGCTCAAACCGCACCCGCGGCGTCACCATGCCCGCTCGCCCGCCGCGCCCACCATGCCGTTCCAGACAATCCGGCAAACTCCATTCACTCTATTTTGTTGTTCCACGACACCACGAGCAAAAGCCCTTGGTAAATTTTGAGCTTCCACCAGTGGAAGACCGCGCCACTGCCGTCTTCCTCGGTCCCAGCTGAAACTGACGGCTGCCGCCACATCAGCCATCCTTCATTCGGTGAGTTTCTCCCCAATTCTTCCCTACCCAAGCGTCCCCTCGCGCCCCCCTTCCTTTCCCCGTCATCCTTTTGGCCTCCCCCTTGGTCGGCCAGCCCCACCGCGGGAAGCTTGTCGCGCCGCCCATGGCGTACGACGCCGGCCTGCCTTCGGCCCCCTCAGCCTTCACCGACCGCTTGGGTGAGGTTCCACAACACCTGTTGTGCTCATGCTCATCCCTTTTCATCCCCTTTTCCCCTCTGGCACTGCCACCACTTGTCTGACCGCAGGGCGCCACCGTCGACCCGCTTGGTGGGTGCCTATCCGTGATGTCACCACCCACGCGCTCGCCTCGATGCCCCCAACCCATTTTTAACCTCTCCAGTCGTCAACGACGACTCCCCATTAGCGTCGAGCCACCTCCACCGAGCGAGCCGAAAGAACAGGAGGTGAGGAGGAAGGAATGGTGTTTCATGGTTTTACGTTTCCTCAGAGCATCTATAATAGATTGTTTTTAGTTTGTTATTAAGAAGAGATAGAGTACTCAATCTAATAAAAAATAAGTATTCTACTAGATTGTTTTTTGAGTTTGTATCTAATATTTTAATTTCTACCCACAAAAGCTTTTAGGTAATAAGCAAGTCTCCAATAACTATTTTGTTGTTTATTGTGTCTTGGTATTAACAACTTGTTTGTTTCTTTATCTAGAAACAAACTTACATTCTCTCCTTTATATCATCTAAATGTTGATATGTCTATCCGTTAGTAACAAGGGATATGATACGGCAAGCATGAAATGAATCATACTACTACTCGGACATGAAAAGAATCATACTACTACTCGACACGGCAATCAACTAGCCTCTAGATAATACAATCCTCACCAGCCTAAGAAATTGTAAACACAAATCAAGCAGGGATCTTCATCCAAGAAGTAAGCACCTGAGATTTGTGTTCTTGCCATCGCACTGCCATTGGCCTGTATATATATAGTAGCAACAGCACATGAATCCGTTTTTGATGCTACGATCCACTGTCTCTGCAAGAACCGAAAGACCGTCGGCGCTGGCACCCACGGAGGAAGTGGCCAGGGCAGGGCTTCTTCGCCCGCGTGCACACGATGTACCAGAAGCAGGAGGGAATCAGAACGAGTGTCCGCGCGGCAGCGCACGCCAATGCAGGGATGAGCACGGCGGTGGCAGAGAAGCTGATGGGGCTGCTGCTCTGGTTCGACGCCTTGCGCGAGATGAACGTGTTTCCGAAGCGGGTGGTTACCAGAGTGATCAAACAACACCAACCCGATCTACATGTCCGCTATCAGAAGTATGAGGTCCAGTCGAGGCATTCTGGCGAGGGCCACGGCGCCGGCGGTGAGGGAGGTTGGGGAAGCAGAAGTATGGAGATGGAGTTGTTGGGAAGAGAAGGGGTTTTATTTGGGTTGTTTTGAGATTCGTGCTATTGCTAGGTGGCATCATCTAAGAAGGGGCCTCTAGAGGTAGGCTTCAAGGCCATCTCTCGTATAATTTCCTTCCGCTCCGGTGTGGATCTGTGGGCTGGGCCCTGTGAGCCACTTTCATGGGCCTCACTCCCGCATCTTACAGATGGTTCCTCGTGTTCCCGAGCAGGTGTGGCATACTGACATACGTTCCAGCTGCGACATTGCTGCATCATACGCACAACATGCATTATATTTGAGTGACGACGCAACACCGTTGTTGTTTAGTTGCTCTCTTCTCTCCTATGCAGGTTTGCACACAAGGTTTGTCCGATGCACAGGAACAAGACAAAGCTTCTTCCTCGGAACTGCCGAAGTTACCTGCTGATGCGTAGGGTTCCTGGTGTATTTCTCCAAGGCTTCAGAACCTTTCCTTGTCTGAACAAGAGTCCAACTCGGCACTGTATTTTTCTGACAAGACTTGGCAGTTGGCATGCATTGTTGTGGCTTTTAGCATGGTGTGATCTCCAATGCTCGCCTTTCACTTGATTAGATGTATTATGCGGGCATTTAGGACATTATTCATAGTTATGCCCGGCCGGGATGCCAAGTCAGGTTCGATCTAGTATAGTAGACTTTTCTATCTACGCTCTCTCCAGCCGTGAAAAATTATGCTAGTACCACGTACCAGGCACCATGGGTAAAATACTCTACGTACGAAACCTCTCTGGTTAAATTAAAGAAATTGTCCACTTGATCCTCTGAAGTATCACACTTTGAACACTTAACTCTTTGAACTAAAAAACTAGTCTTTTTGATAACCTCACGTTGCAAACCAGTACACTTAACCCCAGAGCTGTTTTGCTCGATGGTATTACTTGCGTCACACTGAGTCAGCTCGATTTCACCACCGTGGAGATTGCGTGGCTATTTAATTCTAATTCACACTCCCATTCTCTCCCCCTATCTTCTCCACTGATGGCTGCAATCGGCGCCGGGTGGGGGCACAATAGCAAGCGAGCGGCGGTGACGGCGGTGAGTGTTGTGGTGATAGGGAGGACACGCCGGCGCAGCAGGCGGGCAACGACGGCCGGAGGTCGGAGCAAGTGGCGGAGGCCAGACCCGTTGGATCTGCTCCATCTTCACGCCGTCGCTGCGAGTACCAGAGGAGGAGGCACACCGTGGCCAAATCCGCTCTCCCTCGTGGCCATTCGTTTTCCATCTTCTCCGCGGGCTTGAGCACCTCGACGAAGCGGGGCTCAACTCTTTGCGCCCAGATCGAGCAAGGATGACGACGCCCCAGCCGTTGCTGCCGACAGCTCGCGCCTGGTGTCCTTCCTAGCCGTCACCTCGCTAGGCCCAGGCCGCGTGCTCACGCTATGCAGCTGCCACCATCGGCCCTGGCCCCACCGTCCTCATCCATGACCCGGAGCCCAACGCACGACCACACCCAACAATACCCCTCCTTTGACTCCCCAACCCCACCTCCCCCGAGCGGCAGCGCCGACCACAACAAGCACTCCAGTGGGGCCGGGACAAGCGCTTGCGTGGCTGTCGAGCTTTTGCCGCTGTCCTACGCACCGAGCCGCGCCGCGCCCGGAGCCAGGAGGGGAGAGGAGGGGAGAGGAGAGGGGAAGGAAGATAAATGGATGGGGAGAGAGGTGCACATATCTCGATGTATTTTGGATGGTGTAGATAGTGATTTGGAGTGAGTAATCGCCACGTAGTTGCCACGGTAGCGAAAACGGGCTGACTCAGTGCCATGCAAGCAATACCACCGAGCAAAACGGCCCTAGAGATTAAGTGCATTGGTTTTACAATATGAGAGTGTTAAATGATCGATTTTTTAGTTTAGGGGGTTGAGTATCCGCAGTGCGATACTTTATGAGGTCAAATAGGCATTTTTCTTAAATTAATTAGGGCATTGCTATAGGTACTACACACCCGAGGCCGGTCGGAAGAGGAGGCGGCGGGTGGAGGCGCACGAGCCGGGCAGAGCAGGAGGTAGGTGGAGATGCTCGGAGGCGGCCGGACGGGCGTCGCGCGCGGGGCCACGGTCAGCGGAGGCGCGGGCAGCCGACCGATGAAAAACGTCGTACCCAAAGCATTTCCGAATTAATTAATTCAGATTTCAATCATCACACGGTAAGACGTGGGGCACGATCGACAATAGCATTTACCTTCTTGTCCCTGGAAAACGACAGCAGCATTACTTACTTTGTCGTGCAGAGCTAGGCAGGCCATATGCAGTAGTATAGCATTAACGATGAAAAACAGGAAAGTGTCGGTAAAAGAGTGCCATATGCATGCGAGTTAGGCGGAGCACATGTAAACGTACAGTAGTATAGCATTAACGATGAAAAACAGGAAAGTGTTGGTAAAAGAGTGCCATATGCATGCGTTCAGTATGCAGTACTATTTCTAACTCAAAAGTCAAAAGTAAATAAATCGACTGGTAACACAGGAGTACTCCAGTTATGACTCGCGAGTATTCTATGGACAAAGCAGGAAGATGAACATGGAGCAGGAACAGAAAATCAAAGATGCAAATTTTCATGCCAGCTCCATATGGATTCGGCGGTCATGGGACTTTGTTGGTACTTGACCGCTCAACTAAATTGATCACCAGCTAGATCTACGTAGTTTGACTATAGCTTTTCATGAGTAGTAGTAGTAGTACGCCAATCTGGACTGTTTTTCGTTGGCACTCGTAAATTCTTGCTAGCCTTCCTAGTTGGACCATAGTTGTGTATTCCGTGCCGTCCGGTCGGTCCAGCATGACCTCTATATATGCAAGACCAATGACCATCCTCTCTAGTACTCTAGTCCCTAGTTCATGAAGCAATTGTCCAACAAGTCACGCTGGACCTTTTCTCTTTTTCCATAGCAAGAATTGATCGGCGCAAACATGAACAATTCAAACATGATGGGTGCCTCCAAGTTCTAACGATTTCAGTATGGCAGAAATGACATGAATTGACTTCATAGCAGCACTGGAGTTAACGACAAAAGGACGAGATGTACGATCTGGATTACAGCTCACTACAGCTTGACACCGTCAATGAAAATGTACCGAGCTTGACAATGAAGACAGTGACAATCCGTATGCCTCAGAATGACACGAAAGATACAGTAGTAGCTAGGCAGGAGTAGAAGCACTGGAGTAGTAGTATTCTTTTAAGGCAGAAGAAGGTGAAGTACTACCTCCGTTTTCGAATACTGACTCCGTTTTCGAATATGATCAAAATTTCCTTCCACAGATACTCGATATTTTACGGTTCTCGCAATAAACTTTCCTAAACTACTCCTATCAACACTTGTCATGTTCCACCATTTTCTTCCTCGTTTTGCGTGCTTTTGATACTTATTGGAGGGTATTATGGTAATGTGTTACCTTAAGTACAATCGTCTTACTACGCGTGAATTGGCGAAAGGTATCAGGTACTCTGTATGAAAACGGAGGGAGTAGTTGGGCCTGAAAGCCATGCACGTGGCCACTGGCCACGGACAGAGCGCCTCCTCTTCTCGAAGGCTCGGGGCTACCGCAATTTCCCAGATGCCCCTCTGAATCCACGCGACTCCGAAACTTTCAGCATCGGCAGGCAGGCGTGTGGTGTGCCCTGTGAATATTGCGGTGGTCAGCTCATGGCAGCCGGCCCGGTCAAGCGAGCCGCGCGCGCTGCCCAACTGACTATCATTTCGGAACAGCAAAAGGCCGCCGGGTCTGAATGAGCTGGGATCGTGACTGACATGAGACCCGTGTGCAGTGCGGCGGACTTGACTTGTACGAGGTAGCCGAAGCTGAGTGGCATACGGCATTGGAGAGGAATAAAGAAACGCGGGCCTCCCTGATTCCGTGAAGAATATGTGTGCGCCATGTCTTGATGATATATCACATATCTCATAACGTAAGAGGTATCTTGCGCAACTGAGAGTATGTATGTGTAGTATACGAGTATATAAGACCATATAGGTGGTATTTACACACTTTCAGAGGTGGTATGTATAATTTTTAGACATACTCATTTTTATGTGCGAATATGAAGGTATTTACAAAATATGCTAAAAACTTGATCTCTCTTGCAAAATTTTTGCGTGGTTCACATTGGAGTATCTTATAATTAGTATATGAGTATACCCAAAGTGATAATGGAGTATGTCAAGTTCTTTTAGGTGGTATATCAAATGTGGGAGTAACTACTCCCGGGAGTAGAAAGTATTTTTCATACACACACACACGCTAAAAGCCAAAGCTCGGAACAATAACATTACTAACAGAAGTACGTAGGAATCATCATCATCACTTGACTAATTTCTAGGAAGCAAGACCTAGCCATATCAAGTGATTTCACCGCGACTTACAAAGAATCGCTCAGGCGAAGGTGGCGGTAGAGTCTGACGTGAAGAAGACGACGTGAAGTGGATGATAGATGAAGAAGGAAGCTGTGAGCAGTTGCGCAGACGTTTCCCCAAAACCTAATTTGTCCCAACTCGTGCAGGATCACAAGGGACATTAGCTTTGAAGACACTGCTCTCCTCACATCGGTGCACGCTGACGAAGGGATGGAGTAGATAAGGCGGCGCAACACATAGGAGGACATATTAAAAATTCTAAGGCTAATATGTTTCGTTTGCTCTGAATAGAGACGCCCTGATCCTCATATGGAATCAGTAGCAAGAATAGAAATTGCTGTAATTTCATCACAAGAACGTTTTGGAAACCGATTAATCACAATTAACGTGTGCTATAAAAGCCCCGCATAATCAATGTAATTCAAACATTCAGTTTTCCTATATGTCTAGATGTCATTCATGTTTTTGAGGTGCAAAAAGAAGCAGCAGCCCCACGCCCAACCGGACACGAAATCGCCGGACCATTCAAGTGCGCGTCACTGGCGGGTGATGGCGAGGTGAGGCGAGCGAGTGCGAGCTCGTGTTCTTTTTGCTCGCTTCAACTAGGTAAGACCAACTCCATCCTATAAGTTGGTTTCCTCCTACGTAGACTAGTAATATGGTACTAAACTTTTCACCTTCCAGCATACATGAGTGGACCTTTGGGATTTCCTTAGGATTTATGAAGAATATTATTTAGGCCAAGCCAATAAACTCCAACAGTAGCATCACACAAAAATCCAAATCAGATAAATAACATCTCAATGTAACTTGACTGCTAAATATCATCTAAAAGGCTAAAAAAAAATGGAAAACAATACTCTAAGGGAACACTCCATCACAATTTTTTTTCCTTTCAAAAAGACATAATTTCCCCCTTATCCCCTAAATCCGATGTCTCCTCTTGAGCTCTTTCTCTGGTTGCGCCGTGCCTCCTCCGGTCGCGCCGTCGCATGTGGAAGCCACGCCACCATAGGAAGCTACGTACGTCAGCTTGGATACACGGTAAGATGTGGGGCACGATCTAGCACAACAGCGCGCGCGCGGGTTGGAGACCGACGACAACACAGACCGACGGTGGCGACGTGCTTGGAGATTGGCGGTGGCGGCGTCACAGCTCGGGGAAGCGGCTCGTCTTGGCCAGAGAAAAGGGAGAAAGAGTGAAGCCGGAGAAGAGAGAGGCGGCACAGCTTGGATACTAGAGGCGGCGCGACATGGCTTGGGGAAGCGGCGCAGCTCGGCTGGAGAAGAGGGAGAGAGAGTGAAGTCATAGAAGAGATGGGGGATGCAAGAGAGAGGACAAAAACATCATTTTACCCACGGGTATTATTTTCGTAATTTTTAGTTGTTTGTGGTGTCATCTACGAATGCAATGTGATTTCTCTAAATCCGACCATTAGGATGTCACTTATCTGATTTTCTTTTTTCACCGATGGGTGCTTTCTGACATGGATGTGTATGTGGAAATTATAGTTTTTCAGCAAAAAAAAAAAAATTGCAACACGTGGACGTGTGGCATACATAGACGCACATGACACTTGTTAGGTGTATTTGGAGCCACGTTCATGTATCTAACAAGTTTAGATAAGGTGTTCGACAGCTAGTGACCGATGCGTGGCACCGCTGTCCTAGAAGAGCGTGGCGAGGGCCACGATCTTTAATAATTATTTTTTATATGATTAGACTAGTAAAAAATTATTATATTATAAAAATATTTCTCATGACATATCTAATGACATTATTCTCTTATGACTAATCTAAATAGTATTTTATATATTATTAGTCAAAGTTAGAAAAAATTGATGACACGTTTTTAAAACATCGTGCATGCCAAATTTAGGGCATGAGGAATGACACTATTATTGCTAAATAGCATGCAATGGATACTTGGATAGGACAGGATAGGGTAGGGAGGTGAAGGAAGGATGAGATCGAAAGACATGTTTTTATACAAAATTTTTCAGGAAAACAGTCTTTCCGCATCAGCAATGGAACGTATGAAGAAACCTTTTTCTAAAAAAAATGTATATACAGATGTATGAAACATAAGGGTGCAAATCAAGTTGAAGTTATCTATTCAAGGTGACGATTAAGCTCGATCGAATCTATTCACTCAACGACATCATCTGATTTAATTGTTAATCACTAACAGTTAGTGACTAAGTTATTCTCATGAGCTGTCTAACTTTTCTTCAAGAAACCTCGGTTTATCACCTCCCACCATTTTTTTTGCTGGCCGAACTGATTCGAGGATTGATTTCGTGTAGAACCATCGGACAGCATACTCCCCTCCCACAACTATTTTTGCAAAACAATCCTACTGCATTTTTTATTCAAAAACCTCTCTCTCTTCCTCCCACGGATCCCGCCCCACCTCTCTCCGTCACCTCCTCCCCCAGCCGTGCCGTCACCTCCACACACCGACCGCCATCGTGTCGTGCCATCCTCTGCCGCGACGACACCCAAATCCGACATCTTCGGCCTTGAAAACGATGTATCTGACCTCGCCGGTGGACGACAGAGACGAGGACGATAATGGGGAGCTCGGCAACGGGCGTGGCTTCCCGTGTCCGACGAATCTGAGAGAGAGGAGTAGGAGGAGGACGACGGTGACGACGCGACTAGGGGAGGGGGTTGACGAATCCCCACCAATGGGAGAGGAGAGATAGGGGAGGAGAGGGGAAAAAAGGGAAAAGATGTTTTTTTTTGTGTGCAAAATAGGCGAGTTAGGGACACGAATGTTGGAGCATTTCAACGGTAGCACATTGCAGGCATGTACGAGATAAAACCGCATTTGAAGAATCCGGCAACTTGGCCCACCGGAGCGTTGCCCTGGACTCTGACCAAACCGCACCGAGGGGCATTTCCGTCCTTTCACACACCGTATAAACATACGCTCTGGCTCCACCACCGCATACGAGCCCTGTGAGCCGTACGTGCGTCACGCCTGTGTATATATGCACGCCTGCGCCGGAGTCCGGAGACACTATCCGCTGTGCTTCGTGGCCGCCTCAGGAAAAAAACATCTCTCTCTCTCTCTGGTGTGAGGTGGCGAGCGCGAGAAGCGGAGGCCACAAGTCTAATCCGTCCGTATCTAAT
Source organism: Ampelocalamus luodianensis (assembly GCA_036346255.1). NCBI lineage: Eukaryota > Viridiplantae > Streptophyta > Magnoliopsida > Poales > Poaceae > Ampelocalamus > Ampelocalamus luodianensis. The sequence goes on along the minus strand of CM070627.1, from coordinate 57,596,958 downwards.
CCGCTCGAGCGGAGTGTGGCCGTGGCGAGGAGGGGAGGGTGGGAGCGAGCGACTGGGACGGGGGCTTGATCTGGGCTCGTTCCGTGGAGTATACGGTGAGTTCCCGGCGATCTGGCGGCGAGTCGTTTTGCGTAATATTGTTGGGGATCTTGTCGTGAGTTTCTTTTGGCTGCATTTTGGTTTTACGCTGGCTTGTTGGTGTTTCGTTGGTAGATCTGGCGGTTTCTAGGTGAATTTTATGCTGGGGAATTTTTCGACGCGAGAACGGGTTTTGTCTTTTCTTTTGGTGTAAATTTGGTTTTGATAGGGGGGCTCGTGTAGAGAAGTTTGGATTCGGGGCCGTTTTTACTTGGCAATGTAGGCTTTGTCTTTTTACATTTTTTTTTGCGTGGAATGGAGGTGAATAGGGTTCGAGGAATGGAGAAGTTCGGATTTTGGGTGGATTGCGTTGAATGTGCTCCTGCTCTTGGCCTCTTGCCTATATTTTGCTTAGTTCGATTGGGAAAATGACCCAAATAACAAGAATATTTGGGTCTCTTTTGGGTTTCCTGTTTGCTGAGCATTTTTTTCTTCTTTTGCGTCTTTGAGCAGAGGCGTTTGATGATCGTCCCAAAATTCGGTCTTATCCCAACATGAAATGTTTTTTATTGGAGCATTGCCCCTTTCGCCAAATTGATTCAAATGGAGCTCAAATAGCATCAAAATATTTTTTTAATCAAATACCTTCGGAATTTGGTGGACTCTTCTTTGACACTGGCCTTGTTTTGCCCCAAAGGAGACAAATTTTAGCAGCTAGATCCGGTGGTTCATCTCTCAAGTTTCCAGATAGCTGTTTATTAACTCGGATTCTCAAACTCAAATATGGAAAATTTGATTTGCTTCTTTCTATAGCTAGCTCGATTCTGCATGTCAAATCTGGAAACTTTGATCACATTATGTTCGTTATCCTTTTGAATTCTTTTACGAGTTTTCTACATTTCATGCTTTCTTGATTGATGCCATGGGAACTAGAAAAAAAATGCTACTGTGAATATATATTCTCCTATAAAGCTCATCCTTTCGTGGATTTTCCTTCAGGTTGGCCCTTCTAGTGTGTGATTTCGAGCAAATTTGGATCTTGAAGTGCGGTTCAATCATGGCTGGGTCCCTTGCCGCCTCAGCGTTCTTCCCTGGCCCAGGGTCTTCCCCGGCTGCATCGGCCAGAAGCTCCAAGAACACAACTGGTGAATTACCGGAGAATTTGAGTGTCCGTGGCATTGTCGCAAAGCCTAACCCGCCTCCCGGGGCCATGCAAGTGAAGGCGCAGGCCCAAGCCCTTCCCAAGGTTAATGGCACCAAGGTTAACCTCAAGACTACAAGCTCAGACAAGGAGGAGACAGTGACTTACAGTGCTCCGAAGACATTCTACAACCAACTGCCGGATTGGAGCATGCTTCTTGCAGCTGTCACGACCATCTTCCTGGCCGCAGAGAAGCAGTGGACACTGCTTGACTGGAAGCCGAAGAAACCTGACATGCTTGCTGACACATTTGGCTTCGGTAGAATCATCCAGGACGGGCTGGTCTTTAGGCAAAACTTCTTGATTCGGTCCTATGAGATTGGTGCTGATCGTACAGCTACTATAGAGACATTAATGAATCATTTACAGGTGACACAATGACTCTATGCAGCTTTTGTTTTTCTTCCTTATTTTCTCTTTTCACTATTGATGCATTTTGTTCCTGTGAGGCTTACGGTAAGTATTGCAGGAAACGGCTCTTAACCATGTGAAGACTGCTGGCCTCCTTGGAGATGGTTTTGGTGCGACGCCGGAGATGAGCAAACGAAACTTGATCTGGGTTGTCAGCAAGATTCAGCTTCTTGTTGAGCGATACCCCTCATGGTACTTTTCTGCAAACCATAATTGTCCATGTCATTTTCTTGGCAAGCCCCTCTTTTTCTTTGCTTTCAATTCAATTCATAACCGTACCATCTCTTGTGCATTATTTATAGAGTCGTATATTTTCTTCCGTTGGCACATTCAGTTTCACAATTTAATGTTAGATGTGGCGAGAAGAGTCATATTTATGTTAGTTTCACGGTGTAATGTTATATTTATTTACTATATACCATAATATTCTATGGATTGTAGAATATTTCAATTCATAGACGCACATTTGGTGGCTGTTAGGTCCATCACGAAGAATTCATAGCCAAATTGGTCTTATGTACTACGAAAAAAATCCTAGTATCTTTACCGAAGATCTAAGTAAGTAGTAAGCTCTCTAATAGTAAACAGAATGCACCACTATAATAGTGCACACTGCCCACCTTTAGTACAAGCAGCACAAAAGTCAAATTTTTTTAAAAAAACTTTTGACACTTCAGGGCCTATGTTTGCCAACTTTTTGATCCCTTGCCTCGGTAGTCGGCAGTGGCCAAAAGAACAAGGACTCAAAGATTGGTTCTGCAGTTTAAGGATTCGGTGTTACTTAATACTCTCGGAAGAAAATGAAAAAAAATATGTGAGCAATCAAATGATCCTCTAGCAATCAAAATCACTTGCTTAGTGCTTATTGTGTTAATAGTGTATCATCCTACATGAAAACAACTCTCCCTGCTAAGTTTCTGTATCTATAGGTCTACACAGATGAGTAAGCTTATTACTTACTTTTCCTCTGCATTTAACTGCTCATAGCGTGGACACTTTCACGTGTGCCCTGTGCAACACCTTAAAATGGAGCATTACACTCAATCTTAACAACAATAGGTTTTTTTAGATGAATAGCAGTAGGCGTTTTTTTCCATAATATAATATACAGTGAACAAGATACAGGGAGTTCATTTGTTTGATAAGACAATATTAATGGACTAAAGCTGCTCAATTAATTGGTGTCTCTGTCAGGGTTCACTATTTCGGTTTGAATATTATTTCGTTTGGGGGCGAAATGGACGAAATTTAATTTCGGTAATTTTCGGCCAAATGGGTTGATCAAATTTGAATTTTGAAATTTAAAAATTTCCAAAACGTAAAAAGAATCCAGCGCCGAGGCTGGGATTCTAACCCAGACCACCCAGCCTGCACAAGCGCTGGCATACCACTGGACTAGCTGTGGCCTTGTGTTCTATTCACTCCTTTTTGTGTATTTAACCCTCAAAATTCAAACCAAACGAATTTTTTTGAACGAAACCAATTTCTTTCGGATGGGGCGAAATGGACAAAATTTCGGCGAAATTTCGCCGAAATTGTGAACCCTGGTCTCTGTGCTTCCTTTGATCTATACATTAAAAGAGGTCGTACAGATGGTACACCTCAAGAGATCAGAAAGTTGCCTTTATTGATGGAGTAAATGATTTCGTCGTAAGCAATAAAGGCTGTGGGCTGCCAAAGGAAGAAGTCCCTGACCTAGATCGGTGGACTGGTCTTGATCTGATACTACAGTTAATCTTCCATTTCAATAACTGTCAGTTCAAAACCATAACTAGGTACTATTTACTGTTGTTTGCTCAACTGACTAGAGGTCCAAGTCTAAGTTTGCCTAGTTGGAGAAAAGGAAAAGTGATTTAAATTTGCATTTTTTGACGTATTGTAGTTCAGATATAGTTGCAAACAATTGTTTATAGGCTGAAAAAATGACAAAGTTTTTCACCCTGCTATAATTTTAGGAGAGATATGGTTCAAGTTGACACATGGGTAGCTGCTGCTGGCAAAAACGGCATGCGTCGAGATTGGCATGTTCGTGACTACAATTCTGGCCAAACAATCTTGAGAGCTACAAGGTTTGGATTCCATCTGTTGGCATGCTGCATTTCTCTTTTTGATTCATGCTGTTTGGTAGTATCTTTAAAGTCGTTGATTGTGCTTCCCTTTTGACACTTGTTTGCAGTGTTTGGGTGATGATGAATAAGCAGACTAGAAGACTTTCAAAAATGCCAGATGAAGTTAGAGCTGAAATAGGTCCATACTTCAACGACCGTTCTGCTATAACAGAGGAGCAAGGGGAAAAGTTGGCTAAGCCAGGGAACAAGTTTGATGGCGCTGCTACCAAACAGTTTGTAAGAAAGGGGCTTACTGTAAGTCAGTTAGATATTCATAGTTATCATAATTCATTTGGCTTATTGTTCTCATGTATAAGATTTCTCATGGAAACTCCTTTATTTGCAACAGCCTAAGTGGGGTGACCTTGATGTCAACCAGCATGTGAACAATGTGAAGTATATTGGGTGGATTCTTGAGGTAATTTATTCCCCCCTTTTTTCACTGTTTAGACAGATGACGGCTTCTATCCTGCCTGATACATGAGCTTTGAATCAGAAGTTTCATCTATCTATATTATTCTGTGGCATCAGGTCCGGTGGTTTGTGAAGTAGACATTATTAGTCTGCCGAGCTGCTTAACTCTTCTATAATGATAAGCTGTAAAAGATTCCTGAGTTCTTTATTCTTCTTTTTTTCAGAGTGCTCCAATTTCTATACTAGAAAAGCATGAGCTTGCAAGCATGACACTGGATTACAGGAAGGAGTGCGGTCGTGACAGTGTGCTGCAGTCGCTTACTACCGTCTCAGGTGAACGCAGCGATGGTAACCTAGACTCTGCCATCCAGTGCGACCATCTGCTTCAGCTGGAGTCCGGAGCTGATATCGTGAAGGCTCACACAGAGTGGCGATCGAAGCGAGCACAGGGCGAGGGAAACATGGGGTTGTTCCCAGCTGAGAGCGCATGAATGCTTCTGAAGTTAATCCGGCAAGCATGGGTTCCTATGGAAGTGCAAATTCTAAGCTTGGCTAGTAACACAGGACACGCTTGATGTTAGGAAATTTGGCGCGCAGGGGATAAGCTTCATAACCCAACCTGGGTTTTGTGCTTCACACATTCAGATTTCAGAGACTTGAATGCGCATGGTGGCATCTTGTTCATACGTCCAAGCGGTTTGGGAGAAAATGCTCCCATTGGGAACTGGGAAGCCTTGGCAGGATGAGGAACTCTACTGGTGGTACTGAAGTGATTTGAAGGTTGGGTTAGGACAGAGAAAATGGTGGAGTTGCGAATTTGCGATTATGGAACATGAGTGACGCCAGGTTTATTAGACAGAGGACGGAGTTGTGTTTGTGATGCTGATTGCTGAACAAAATGCAGAAGCTGGATTGTTTTTGGCCTGTGTTTGGATTGAGGCCGGAGCAAAGATTTACAATAGATATAGATAAATAAATGTACTAATTTAGCCCAGATGGGTGTGTGGAGGCGATCCCTTGTAACAGTCTAATTTGTACATTCTTACCATCTTATTAATTGAATCGCAGCTCTCCTGCGTTTTCGTAAAAAAGAAAGGCTTAATGTGTTACGTAAGCTTCAAAATTTTGTCTGTCAAATGATTCATTATTGTTTCTGTGTCCAATGATTCAAATGACCTTACTGTGTTACCTAAGCTTCAAAATTTTGTCTGTCAAATGATTCATTATTGTTTCTGTGTCCAATGATTCAAATGATTTTACTTTAAGCTTCCTGTGCTAACCCAAGCTTCTTCATTCTTTTCTGTCTTCTTTGCCAAAATTCTTCTCTCTCTCTCTCTCTCTCTCTCTCTCTCTCTGCTCAATTGTTCTGGATACAGGCTGTGGGTATGGGAAGTTGTTTGAAGCATGTAATTGACTCTCTAACAAGCTTCTCGAAGTTTCTCTGGTTGGATCCCTTCTTAGAAGATTCTCTCTTGACCTGTCATTAGCACGACAGCTTTGAGCTTGCCCCTCCTTTTTTTGGGCAAGGAATTAGGTCGACCTGTAAAGTGACTCGCAAAACGCTAGGGTTGGAGTAACGTACAGCGACGTGCAAACTACGATGCCTTATTTACCTGTAATCTTAGAACACTAAGGTCCCGTTTGGGACTCATGGAAATTTCTAAATCCCTACAAAAATCGAACTATCTCAGGAGGCAATGGCCAAGCAGTTAAACTCCGCGGAATCAACGCAAAAGATACTTTACTGTTTTGGCGGCTGTATTCCAAGTTATAACGGATGTGACGATGTGGCAGTTTCAATTAATCATAGAAATATTCCTAGGCTTTGGCAGCTTCAGCTTAAAAAAGGACAGCATATATATAGAGAGAGACCACAGTTCATCTTGTTTCGTGACGGCCGGAGATAAAAATCGCATGCATGCAGCATCACACGTTTGGTATTGGTAAGATAGGATCGATCATGGAAATACAACAAACAAGGCTAAATAAAACATAGCATGCGTGCATATAGAAGTATAGGAGAGTTGAGCTGCCTTTACGCATGAAGCAAAGCAAAGCAGCCGCCGGGGATCGGAGCTGGCTCGGCGTTAGGTGTCATGCATGACAGTCAGCAAACCAACCGTCTGCATGGCTGCATTTGGTGTTGATTCGTCCGTTGGCGATCGCGATGGGGCCCCGTGCCAGCCCAACCCCAACCACGTGTCGTAGTCGCACGGCAACCGCGCGCCGTTGCCTCCAAGATGGACTTATTTCGCGTCATCCAGCGAAGGATAACGCGGCACTGCACTGCACTGCACGGTGCGCGCCCGTGCCGGCCGGTCTCGCACCTAACCGACGGACGGACGGCGGCGTGGCAGCAGCGCAGACGCCACGCGACGTGCGCCGCTGTTGCCGCCGCGGGAGCCTTGGTTGATGGGGACTTGGGGTTCGTTAAATCTTCGTGTGTGCTTTGATGGATCACGACCTGAGTTTATGGCCTGCCTGGTGCCGGCCCCGTCCCTTTTCGGTGGATCGATGGATGGATCGCTGGCTAGTCCTAGATCGGTAGATCGTGATGGGGACAGGGTATTAAGTCGTGGCATCCATTCAATGATCCGTCGTACGATCGGATCGGGCGCTGCTGCTGCTCAAGTGGTAGATACCACTGCGCGGTTGGTTTGGTGGATGGATCTGTACAGGAATGGCCGGTTTGCGTATTCATGCCGATGCCCTGGTGCTTGCAGGGGTCGTGGGGTATATCTGCAGCTTTTCGTGTGCCGTGTTCATGACGGTGGAGACGGGATGTCATGTCAGGATGTATGGGTAGATTACGTACGGTGTGTACAGTTCCTGTATCAATAAGGCTACGAGATATGAGCAGTACTTTGTTATAAAAAAAAATGATGTACATACGCACCGCACAGAACTTCTGTTACCTAAAATAGTCGGTAAAAAAATACTTATGCGTAGCGTGTGTTTCACTGCTTCTGTTCTTTTTAATTTGCTGTTTTGGACAATACACCATTTTGACTATTATTTTGTTTCTAATTATATGTTAATAAAAATTATTAAAAGTATAATGAGATGAGAGTATTCTTTATGATAAATCTAGCAGTATCATTTTCACGTGATAAATTCAAATACTTTGTATATATTAATGATCAAAGATTTGAAAAGTTAAGTGCAGGTATTCTAAAACGACGTCGAATGCACGACAATTCTATTATTTACTAATTCACCACTCATAATCAACCGTGCGGACACACTGACTCTGCAGTTATACACAGATAAATTCACAAATCCGCGAGAGCAGAACAGCAGAAGCAACTTCAACGACGGATCTAGAACGAAATAGACCGGGATCACTATACTACAGAGTCACTGATCTTAAACAACAGTGTACATATATACGTAGCTGAGTTTTTATGGGACAAAATAACTTTAGATCCGATGTCCCGTGCACTATGTAGCTCTAACTCTATGCGGATCCGCCCTCAGCTCGACATGCGTATGGCGCGGCGCACCAGTGGCCTCGCAATGGCAGCGGCGCACCAGTGGGTTCGCTCAAAATGGTTTAATCAATGATGCACTTAAGCTGTACAAGAAGATGCTATTGTCGTATATACACCCAAGCGAGACAGTTGTTTCTAGCCTCACGAGCTGTTTTTCACATCATTCTATGATGGTTCATGGTCAGCAGTTTCAAGCCACAACTATCAAGCTTGGACTCGAGTTATGTTTGTTAATTCAAAATTCACTCATCAGCTTATATTGCAAATGTGGCGAAATGATTACAGCCCAAAGTATTTTTGATCGGATGGCTAAGAGAGATGTGGTGACATGGAATACAATCATTCATGGATACGCATTCAATAGTCTTGGTCAAAATGCTGTTGAAATGTTTGAGAATATGAAAAAGGCACAAGTTGATCCTGATGACATCACATTTCTTGGTGTGCTATCTGCATGTAATCACATGAGCCTTTTGGAGGAAGCAAAACATTTCTGCCATGTGATGACATTTGATCATGGAATTGTACCTAATATAATGCACTATGCTTGCACGGTCGATCTATTTTGTAGGAGGGGCATGTTTGAGGCGGCCGAAGGATTAGTTAAGTCAATGCCATTTGAACCCGATTCAGCAATATGGACTTCTCTCTTAAGCAGTTGCAGATTGAGTGGCAATGGTAAGTTAACAGAGCATGCGGCAAGTCAATTAATTGCCACCAATCCTTCTAGTAAAATGCCTAATCTGCACCTCATCAGTGTGCATGGACACTGCCACTGCGAAAGAAGTTGGTTATAGCTGGATTTAGCATCCCATCATGATTCATTGATGTGTATCGCTGGTATTTAGAACATTATTCATGGGCAGGCGTGCAGCCCTTGATATTTTCTGCATAAATTTTCGACTAAACAGGTAAAATTTTAGCAAATAAGTTGATGGATCCCCTTTGAGATGACTACTTTTGTTTACAGCCTGTGATGGGTTAACCCAGGCATATTGATGAGGGATGGAACAAGCGTGAAACATGTTCGTTGGCTAAAAATTCGGTTGTATATTCCAGCTTGAGATTTCCCCCATACAGCAGCAATGACATCACACAAACTGGAGGTATTGTCGCTATTGTTATGCTTGTTCCATGGTTGCACATTCTGCAACGAAGCTTCTGAAGTCTGAAAACATCTGCTGTCACTGTTTGAAAGTAAACTACCCTGCAAACAATTTTTTGGCTGATAGGTATCAGGTAAGCATCCTGCTGGATTACGTATCAATCAATTAAACAGGGCATGAGAAACACCATTTCTAGTTGAATGAGAACATTTTAACAGGAATTGCCATCTTGTTCTCCAGAATTCTTTAGTGCTCAATTGAAAACAGCACGGCCTTGTATGCTTATAGATTCATTTTTTGTTGCTCTTCAGGAAGACAATGACGACATGAACTTCGCCATCAGGTTGTACAGTTTGATCAGCAGGGACAGTGTTCAGCAAAGGTGCGGATGAATCACTTTCAGCAGGCCAAAACAGTTTCAGTTCCTTCGGCTTCCTATAAAGTGTTGATCCCTGCTGCATGTCGGATCAGTGGTGAGTGTTGAACGTGACCCAGACAATATGGTATGCCAAGAGAAAAATTAGACCGAGTAGTGGATTGATTCACTAGTTCCCTTCGAATCTTACTCGTGGGTTACATTTTAGCAGCTTCCTTTCTCTCATGGAATATTAAGGATTTCAACAACTCAAAGAAAATTGTTTTGCCCTCCATAAAATGAATCATACATACTACAATGTAGCGTATAACGTGCAGTTTTCAGCCAACAAGCAACTTGGTCAATATATTACCTGTGGCATCATTCTCGTGTTTTGGCCTTGCAATAATCACGTAGTTACTAGAACAAAGGGAATAACACATGAAGAAGCATTGCAAAACAACAGACGCAACGCAGACCGCTGTATATCAGCGAGGGGGGAATCAAAGAAATAAAGGTTCGAACTCACGTAACAATACAGCATAGCAGATACAGAATTTGCCTATCCAAATTAATCACTTTCTCCTAGTACTACTAATTTGTTCAGCCGGCTAAATGATGTATTCCATCGGGTGCATGCTAAAGCTAGGGGCATTTCCCTAGGAATGGCAGCTCAGGGCAGAGAATCCCATCATATGTTGCATATATCTGACACCGTATATCGATGTAAGCACAACAAGAATAAATGGGCGTAGGTGCAATGTTGTGGTTTTTCTTTTGACATTCACCTCCACCTTGCACCTCCCAATCTGATTACCTCTTCAGTTCCGGAATCCCTGTGAGCTCTATCATCACCGGCATCATCCTTTGTATTTGTTGCGTCACCATATAAATCCTTCAACTTGGCCAAATTGGATGGTTCTGGTGCTTTACCAAATGGGCTAGAGCGATGTTTGTCACCGTCGGTTCTGCCACGGTTTGGACTCCTGCTCCTGCTCCTGCTTCTATGGGCGCTTGAACGCCCATTTTGATCAGAGTCCCTGTCCCTCCTTTCACGACCTCGCCTCTCAACATCCCTATCTGAATAGCTCGACCGGTAGTGATCACGGTCTCTGTTATCACGGGTGCGCCGATCATGCTCACTGTCCTTGTACCTACCACGATCACGATCTGAACAGTCCCACTCAGAATCATGACCACGCTCACGACTCCGACTTCGGCGCTTCTTGGGTGAAGATCTTGCATGATCACCATCATAACTCCTTTCCCTATCCCGTACAGAAGGCAATGTCTTGCGGACTGGTGACGAGTCCCTTGTGGATGCACGGTGTGGAGCACGCTGACCAAAAGAGACGGATAAAGAAGCCTTTACTGAAGGAGGCCGTCGGGCGGTGTCATCTGAACCAAGGCGACTAGAATCCCCTGTCATCCCTGACTGCTTTGTTGGGAGCTTCATCTTCTCAAGATGGCCAGTGACCTGTCGCAAAATTGGGAGAGGCACTCGTGGAAGAATACTGTCGAAGTAGTACTGCAAAGAAACAGTAAATGGCATGAAAAATTAGTTTTGCCATACATGCGAATAATATTTCACAATTGAAGCTATCAGAATAATAGCTCAAAAATGAAACACTAAACAATAGCATCAGAGTTGTCAGCAAAATCAGAATGATAAATGAATATAATTGTGAGGTTAATATGGTTTGTTATGTTTCTCAGTAATATGCAGCTCTAACATCAGTTATGAAGACAAACTGTGACAATAGAAAATAAATTGGAACATTTTTTTTCCCAAAAACAAACTAGTCAATTGTTTTGTGATTGTTTTCAGCCAATTGAGTCAAACATCATTCTGTATAGGCTGGACCTGTAAACAGAATTAAAGGACCCATCCACTGAAGAGAACAACAGCCGAACAAACCAACGAACCACAATTCACCACTGTTTCAGTTCACCCAGAAAACATGCATCTCAATTTGCTACCAGTTTTCTGCTAACTTGCATGGACAATGAAATCTATGAACTATTGGACTTTAGTCCGTTAGCCCATAGCTAAATCTGGAGGAATTTCCAATTACAATATCACAGAAGCCTCTGACTGGTGATAAATTGTGTGTGTGGAACTGCCTGCCAGAACTTGGGCATTGCACACCCTTTTCATTTTACTAGCAACCCTAAACAAACTCAAGAACTTCCAATTGTAAGCTGCATGCTTATTACACATTGGACTTCCTTTTCTTTTTGATAGGGAGATGGAACTTTTTTCTTGATAAAATACACCCGTAGACATTATTGAAAGCATAAAGCATGCACGGAAAAGAAAACAATAGCATCTCTTGCCAAAAAGAAACAAATATGTGACATAGTCCTCAACAAATTAAAACAGAGTAAAGCATCAAGATAGCATAAATCATTTTCATGTGCTATGAATCCTTCAACCATCCAGTTTAAACATAGGAAATACTAGCGGAAAAAAGGGAAAAGAACATTTGAGTAACATATCATGACAAACCTTATACAAACTGGTTACTGGTGGAAGAGATGATGTCTCCTCTTAAAGCAACTCCACAATTGAAATTTCCCCTCAGTATGCCAAATCAACAGGTGAGTGATTCAACAAACACTAATTGCATTTAGGTTCAGAAAATAGTATGTTAATGATGTATGCCCTTGGATGTGATTGGGTAACTAAAGGACACCGTAATAGCAGCTTTACAATACTGTTCTGTTTAATGGCAGAAATGGGAGGGAAGTTCAAGAGATATACCTGACCAAGGAGGAGATCACGCACATAAACACCCATAGAAGTCATTTTACGATTGGATCCAGGGGAAAACTCCTGAAAGGAAAGACATATTATGTATATGTGAGTTATGGTAAATTGGAAAGAACTGCAAAGGGATTAACCATTTAATCATAAAGAAGCATAAATGTCTTGCAACTATAAACACAGAAAAGTTAGCATGTTAAGGAGTGAAAAACCATTTGCGCAGATAGATCCACATGTCTAAGCATTGGGTTCATACATGTGCAGTTGTGCACATCGTTATGTTTCAAAGAAGCAAGTGCTAGTAGTCTAGTACAGGAATGGTGGATTCCAGAGAACTATCAATTTGGCCTTTCTGATCACACACTTCCATCAGCTCACCATCTGGGCTTCCTTTATATCATTTTTTTAAAAACTTCGCTTCTATGCTTGGTCCACAAAGGAATAAAATAGAGGAACCATCTTTTGCACTACCTTTCATATTTTTAGTAATTATTTCTGGTTTGCACAAACATTGCCCTTAACAAATAGCAGGTGCATAATAAGAACAGAAGATCTCTGTTTATCTTTTACAAGTTTATCATACCACTTTGTTGGAAGCAATACAGAGGTTTGCTAAATACTTCAATGCATAACAAAGAACATATGGGGGGAACTAGCAATTGTCCTCTTTACTGCTTAAATTTATTGTCAAACAAATGCAAAAGAAGAAGAGAACTAACGCAAGAGACAATACCTCATCATCTTTAATGTAAGGTTCATACCAAGTCCATAATGTCTTTGGTTCTGCAACATATCGCAGGTAGAGAAATCCAATCTGAAATATAAATGATTATTATCGATTTATTGTCTCAGAGCTAAAATTAAATTTTTTATAAGCTAAACATTCCTAGTTCTCTAAAAGCTAGTGCCATGCAAAAATGGAAATGTTTGTTTCTTCCGTGGAGATTCAACTACCTATCAAGGATCTATCAGGATTCCAACAAAGATTTCCAAGTCTTCGCACTATATTTACCGGGGAAAATTTACCTAACAATACACTGAGACTCATTTTCAATCACACTGTCTACACACATACAACTAAATTCAGTGCTTTAGTAAATTCTCTTTAGTAATTCCCCTATATTGCCGTCTGCATGCAATATGCGATCGTGAAACACAGAAACAGAAATAAACATTGGGAAAACCAACAAACCGTAGACTTACAGCTCTGATGTAAGGAGAATCAGGGTGCTTCAGCAGCCCGTGCATCTGCTTCACGGTGAGCTTAATGGTAAAGAACTTGTACAGGAGGCAGAACGCGGAGGAGGGCCCCCGGCAGTTGCCGGTCATCCATGGCTCAACGTGGTCAACCTGGTTGTAGATCTCGTCGATAACCTCGTGGTACGTCTTGAGCCTGTAGAGCTCCTTGAAGTAGTCCGAGGAGAGGATGTTCACGGACAGCACCTTCTCCATCAGCACATCGATGGGCCTACCAGATGACTGTATCTCCATTTCCCCTCTGAAATTAACATCATACAGAATCAATCCAAAGCATATTTGAGATCTCCTAAATCTTTGTTAATATATATGTATCACTATTTGATACTAAGACAAGGGCAGTAAAATTATAGGGCATCTCTAAGAAAGAAATTGTCAGTGTTTCGACAAAAGATCAAGAATTTCTAATTCGAACTAAATTTGTTGCAGGCCAGCAATAAGGGAGAGCAAAACACAAAAAGATTCCACCTTTTTCGCATCAAGATCCAAACTTTCACCGTGGAATCGAATAGTTACCTCTTTCCTTCTCACCAGAACGCGGGCGAGGCCACGGGCGCGCGCGGGAGACCACGGCGGCGACGCGATCGAGATGGGGTCTCGGAGTAATCGTATCGGATTGGGGATTTGGGAGAGGAGAGAGAGCAAGAGGCGGAGAGGAAGCCCGTGGGTCGTGGTTGGGTTAAAGCGGCGAGGTTACAGGGGCAACTCTACCGAGTAAACAGCCATATCTCAGCCGTCCGTTATACGATCCACGGATTATATCACGCCACGTAATATCAATATGTTCGCGGAGGAGGTTATCGCCGTTAATACTCTGTCTGGCAGGGGTAGAAACGTAAACTTACCTTTTGCTCTCCTCCCACTCCTCCATGCGGTCCTGCCTCTTCCCTCTTCAGAGACGGGAGCCCTAAACAGTAGCAGAGCTAAAACTTTTCTAAAGCCTGGGCAAGCTGCCACGCCCCAAGTCCGGCAGCGAAACGGACCAGCTTGGGCTGCGTTGGTGGGCCGTGGGCCAGGAGGCAAGAGGAAGGATTGAGTCAGGACTTGGGGAGTACAAAGGGCAGCAGCAACTCCAGGAGAGGGGATCGAAGAACAGACTAATGGCAGCAGCCAGGCTCTCCACCTCCCCCAACTCCATTCCTCCCAGTCCCCCATTTGCTCTCTTCTGATTTCCCAGTCTACTTCTGATTCTTAGCTTTGATTGCTTCTTCCCGTCTCGATTATATTTCCTCAAATTGTATCCCCAAGAACTGATGTTTTGAGTTGGTATTGGATCATCTTGTTATTGTTCCGAGTGTGCATCAGAGTTCTTCCAATAGGGATTGTAACAATTGGTATCAGAGCCATCGGTTCTTGGGAGTTCTTGTGCTGAGATGGCGTGGGAAGGGATTGGTGGTAGTAGCATTTGGGACCGTGGCGGATTCGAGCGATGGCGGTGTCGGTGGAGGCGCGCCACATGCTCGCGAAATGCCGAGCCACCAAGGCAACCCGAGCGGTGTTCTTCGCATCACCGTGAGCCATGTGCTCTATCCGTGTGGAGGAGGTGCTACACCGATCCTTGAGGTGTATGGCGTGGAGAAGATGATCGTGTTTGAGAGAAGCAACCATGTGGAGGCCACGGTACAACTCCGATCTCGGCAAGAAGCGGCGAGCCCGAGATGCCTTCCATGGTCGGTGCATCTACGAGGGCCGTTGCTTCCTTGATATCCTCGCTGGAGCACCGACACGAACTTGGCGTCCTCACGACGGCTCGACGCGACGCGAGGCCTCGCGATGCCCGAGGTCATCGTCGCAGATGCACGTACATCACCATTGGGCGCACACCTGCTGGCGCCGACGAGCCCATGTCCGAGCCGTCTCTTCGCCTTCACCGGATCGGGATCGGAAGCCATGTCCGATGGCGAGAAGCGACGATGCTTGAGAATGGTGACCGAGTTGAATGAGAAGTCGCGCAACAAGCTCGGGCGGTCTCGCCTTCCCAACCTTGTGCGATGCCGGACGGCGTCCATCGCCGCCATCGGGGACCACTCGGGCCTCATCGCCACCCCATTTGCAGACACCACTCCTACTGTTAAGATGCCAGCCAGGTGTTTGACGGTATGTCACTATGACGACATCCTCCTCACTGGCACCACTGTCAACGCCCCTTCAGTCATGGTCGTGCAACTGGACATTTCTGCAAATGGTGAAAGGGAAACTGGAGATTTGATATCAAAAGCTATGGAAAAAGTTGGAAGGGACGGATTCATTACTATTGTTGATGGCAAAACATTGGATAATGAGCTTGAAGCAGTTCAGGGAATGAAGATGTCTAGAGGCTACATATCTTCTTACTTGGTGACTGATCAGAAGACTCAGAAGTGTGAGATGGAAAATCCTCTCATTCTTATTCATGACAAGAAAATATCAAACATGATTTCACTTCTTCCAGTATTGGAAATTTCCATCAAGAATCGTAAACCTCTGGTCATTGTTGATGAGGATGTAGAGGGAGAAGCTCTATCAATGCTTGTACTGAACAAGCATCGCTCTGGACTCAAGGACAATGACAGAGCAATAGTTAGCATTGAGGATCAACAATTTCTATGGGATCCTGGTGGCTCCGAGCTCATAAACAAAGTTCTGTTTGCTAACAAGGTCTTGAAGTTTACTCAATCAGGAAAGATGAAAAGACGCATCCTAGTGATAATGGATTTTGCTCTCTACCTTGTTGATCCTGATGCTGATGTATTGAAGAGGAGGATAGCACTTGCAGCTGTCGATAGGCTATGTATAAGCAATCTCAGTGATAATTTCTTTGCAATCATTGTGCCGCTGGAGTATGATTGTTTAATGGCCAGCACTAGAAAGAAGGAAATAGTTGATGTTATAGTTAAGGCTATTAAGAGCACATCTGAGTATGAACATGAGGTGGCTTCCTCTAACAGGTTTGAGTACCATGTCATTGCCGAACCGAGGAGAGTGAACTCTCGAGCCGATTCAAATATCAATCAAAAGTCGATTCAAGAACGACCTGCGCATATAATGATTCATGCAATCTGTGTTCAAGGTGATTTCAGTCTGGGAGTGTCCTGGTTGCCGACAGTTATCCAGCTTACTCGCTCAGTTAATCAAGATCATTGCTGGCTTGACACTACTGGAAGAACTCTACTATATCCACTGACTACCATGATCAATGAAGAGGCCGAAATATCTGAGGTCACTGAGGCTATTCAGTGGTCTGGAAAGAACCAGCAGCAAAATTCTAATTCAGCAACTCCATTGCAGCAGGTGGCATTAACACTCTCAGTCACCTGGAATTACTTGAGAGACTCAATGAGTACTTACTTGTCCCAGCCTAACCCTGTCATTGCTCAATGGGAAGGGAAAGATCATCTACGGGATCATGAGGATTCTTCTGATTTTTTCCCAATGTCAGTTAACTATCAAGAACGCCTTTCAGCTGTTGGAAGAACTAGTGGTGGTTTCTTCAAACGAGAAGGAAGGGCAAAAGACTATGAGGTTTTAGTATGCAGATTGATTGACAGGCCCTTACGCCCTACTATGCCCAAGGGCTTTTACTATGAAACTCAGATTCTATCCTGGGTTTTCAGTTATGATGGTATTCATTCCCCCGATTACTTGGCTGTCACAGCTGCTGGTATAGCCGTGGTACTCTCTGAAGTTCCAAATAAACAAACAATTGCTGGAGTAAGAATCGGTATGCTTAATGATCAGTTTGTTGTTAACCCAACCATTGAACAAATGGGGACTCAGAGTTGGATTTAATGATGGTGGGACCAACGATTGCCATATTGATGATAGAGAGCTATCGTGATTTTCTCACCGAGGAGAAGTCGCCTGTGTTGTGGAAAGCAGGCGGTGGCAATTCGAGAAATCGCAAAGCAATTGATGTTCTTGTCCAGAACTGTGGAAAGAAGAAAATGGTCGATGCTATTGATTTACTGCTCCCTGAACTCTACATGCATGTTGAAGATATTTCTGGAGTTATGAAGAAGTACTTGGACAAGAGTGGTTTGCAGAAATATCTAGACCAGCTTGGCTTCAATATTGTTGGATATGGTTGTACAACCTGCATAGGAAATTCCGGAGAACTTGATGAATCCGTATCAACTGCCATTTCTGAAAATGATATTTTCACTGCTGTTGTGTTGTCTGGAAACAGGAATTTTGAAGGACGTGTACACCCATTAACCAGAGCAAATTACCTTGCTTCTCCTCCATTGGTTGTGGCTTATGCCCTCACTGTCACGGTTAATATTGATTATGAGAATGAACTAATAGGCATCTCTAAAGATGGGAAAGAGCTTTACTCCAGGGATATTTGGCCTACCACTAAAGAGATCGCTGAGGTTCTTAAGTCAAGCGTGCTTCCTGACATGTTTAAGAGCACATACGAGGTAATCACCAAAGGAAATCCTATGTGGAATGAGCTGTCAGTATCATCAAGCACTCTCTACCATGGGATCCTGGTGGTGTTGAGTTTTCCGCAGGGCATTCATTACAACGGCTTGGGGTCAAGCCGCATTTCGAGGAGGGAGGAATGTCACGGACCAGCTTGGGCTGCGTTGGTGGGCCGTGGGCCCAGGAGGCAAGAGGAAGGATTGAGTCAGGACTTGGGGAGTACAAAGGGCAGCAGCAACTTCAGGAGAGGGGATCGAAGAACAGACTAATGGCAGCAACCAGGCTCTCCACCTCCCCCAACTCCATTCCTCCCAGTCCCCCATTTGCTCTCTTCTGATTTCCCAGTCTACTTCTGATTCTTAGCTTTGATTGCTTCTTCCCGTCTCGATTATATTTTCTCAAATTGTATCCCCAAGAACTGATGTTTTGAGTTGGTATTGGATCATCTTGTTATTGTTCCGAGTGTGCATCAGAGTTCTTCCAATAGGGATTGTAACAAAGTGCCCGGGCTGGAGGGGCGTTGACTTCGCTAGTGACCCTAAACCCTTCGGGACAGAGATATTTGAGGTACAAAAGATCGCTTCCGTACGCTAATATTACCAAATTTCTTGCTCTCCTTAATTATTAGCCTCCTATAACTGGTTTTTGATTCGTCTGCTCTGCCTATCCTCGCTAATTTTCAGGCATGAATTCCATTTGCATGACTTTACATTCCACTTCCTTCGTTGAATTATTCACAGAAGAAGTGCAATTTCCACAGTTTAGCTCCAGAAATGAGTGATCTGGTGGTGTTTGATATATATAAAAAAGATTTTTTTTAAAAAAATATGAGCTCGTCAAGTGTGAGTAGTCTAATAGCATTTTTTTAACGGGATTAGTGTGACTCCCCGTGTCATTACCCTAGGGGTAATAACACTTAGGCACACGGATAACTATTCGTTTGCTCAGTAGAACACTGCTCCAACGAATAGTAAGCCTTCACCAGAGTTACGCAGCAGAACAATAAGATAGAAACTGTCCTTTATCTCAACAGTTAGCTACGCAGGGCTAAGGTCTTAATACAAGTTTTATACAAATACCCAAGGGAACTTTCCGCTTCTCTTGTCCTTACTGGAAGTCACAGGTAACCTACTCGTCCCACATGCCAAAATAGCTCCCAACTCACCCCGGGTCCTCTTAGTCAAAGCCTTCTCCTCCAGCTGTTGCTTCTGTACCTGCAAGTCCTTTGTCCCACACGGGATAGTTCCCGGTCGGACTAGGATCTACAAAGGAGAATACTAACAAGATTGAGTACACGAATGTACTCAGCAAGCATTAATAGCAAAAGATGCACAGGATGCACTATCTCTGTTCAGTATCACAATTTCTAAATCATCTCACTTTAGAAAAATAGATCTCGACAATTAAGTGGCAAGTTTTAATACTGAAAACTCTACTAGTCACTCGGAGAGACGATAGACCCCCTGTGGTTCCCGTAGACTCCAATCCTGGAGACTGGCATGAATTCATGATTTAGCACTGCGCAGGCTTTGTACCACTTTACCCATAGCTATTCTGAACTCTCCGTGAACAGGGTCCACCGCATTGCCTTAGATGCGGGTTCGAGATCATAATACAGAACGTTTTCCAGGTTACGTGATTAATTTCTCCACCCATCACCTTCCGTCAGTGCAGATTTAGTCACGGTGCTGACCTCATCATACACCGAGTTCTGGTGAGGTTGGTTGAGGCAGCTTCTATCCTGCACTCAACACTCCACCTTAGCGCTATAGCGCCTTGGATCCCCCACTTCCGGACTTTCCCCCACCGGTCCTGGGTTCCTCCATCACAATCACTCACATCTATTACTTACCCGATGTGGAGAGCATAGTCACGTAACAAGGTAGCATTTTCTACCCGCCGAAACGGGAAAATGGTTGGCACTGAATGTACGGCATCTGACCGAGCAAGAGTTTTGTTGGTCCTTATATTATAACCATATGTAAAAAGGGGCCCACCTCTTACCTCATCGTCATCGTCGCTTTCCCCTGCCAGGGCCCCCTTTTACCCACCTAGTAAGTCTCATTCCTTTTTCCAATCATCTTAATCATCTCATCTCAATCATTTTCTTTAGGTTTTGATAAACCATTTTGATGCAATATTTATAATAGTGCAAGATAGAGTATATTTTTAAAGTAACTATATTCATGTTCAAGAGGAACACTTGCCTTCGTGGATGTAGGAAAGGTTGGTGTCGATGAATTTCTGGTCAACTGCTCCTGTCAGTGCTGGTTCGTCTTCTGTAGCAATGTGGAAGCACGAATAATAATATAATTAAATACATAGTTGGTTTTTGAGGTGATACTGAGGATACAAAAGTTAATGGCCTTCTACATGTTAGCACAAATTAATTTAAATAAAGCTTTTGAGACCTTGGCTAAGTTAGCACTCCCCATTATAGCCGCTCTACGGCCTACTCAACGGATTTTAGCAATTAAACCATAGATTGGTCCTAAGTTGGATTAACTTGACAAGGCCCAAGCTAAAACGCTCATTCGCGAGACTAGGCAGCCAACCAATAACTTGATCGAAGACTAAAGCTATTGAAACAAACATTAATCGCAACTATTATCTAGAATCTATTCGCCTAATAAAATTTTCCTAAACCCAACTCCTATCATAATCCCTAAACCTAAACTCTAATTTACCCTAACCTCAGTCTCTCTCTCTCTCCCTTAACCCGGCCGACACAGGCCCCCCTATTCCCTTTGCTTCTTCCCCAATCCCTCCAATCCCTAAATCCTCTCTTTCACTCCCTTCTTAGCGCCGCCGCCCGGCTTCCTGCCTCTCCTCCGGCCGCCGGCTCCGGTTCCCGGCGTCACTCCGCCTCTCCACGGCGCCCTCGGCTCCCCGCGCTGTCGGCTCGCCTGGCTCCCTGTGGCCCCTTCTGTGCCGCTGCGGCCCGCGCCTCCCTTGCGCACCTGGCTCCTCCCGGCGCGGCCTGAAGGCCAGCGCCGACTCCGGTCTCGCCTCCTCCTCGTGGCTCGGCCTGGCCCAGCGGCTTGGCCTCCGGCCATCGCCGGCTCCTCCTGGGCTCCGAGCACCGCCCGTGCCTAGCTCATTCCCCCCATGTCCCTTATTTTCTAAGTATTTCTTGTTACACTTAGGTTTTACTGATATTGGTTGATGATGCTCATGTATGCATGCAGATGGTGAGGGGGTGGTTCATATCCTGATGCTTATTGCTTGGTGTATGCACCTGGCTACAAGCCGAAGGTGCTGGGGGTGGGCTACTGGTGGTGGTGATGCCTATGCTACCGTGGTTGCGCCATACTAAGGTGATACTACTACCCCGTTCTCCCTCTCTCTACTCCCCCTCTTGCTCTGCGATGATAATGGACTGAGGCATATCTTGCTACTGTGGAATGAACAATGTGTATGTGTATGAATGAATAACAAGATGGTTGAGGAGGAAAGGTTGGACATGGTTTACCTAAAGGGTTGGGGGTTGGGTCGATTTTGGGGTCGTGGCCGACATGGTCGAGGTGTGGCTGAGCTGGGGTTGCCGGCAGTGGGGGTAGTTGTCCTCCGGCTGGTCCCGGTGTGGCCCTCGGTGGTTGCTTGCGGTTCAACCGCTGTCGCCGGCGTCGCCCGTGCTCCTCGGTGCTTCTGGTCCTCTTGGTTCTTGTTGGATCCGCGTCGTTCCTGCTGGTCCTGCTGGTCGGTGGTGGTTCGAGGTCGTCGCTGACGCCGTTCTTGTTCTTGCTCCTTTGGTCTTCCTCTACTCCCTTTTGCTCCCCTTCTCCAGTTGCTCTCTCTGAGGGTGGTTCTTGGTGATGGCAGTGGTGGTGTGTCTTGTTCTTGGTTGGGATGAACTGGGACCTTGTGCAGGCTTTTGGCTTAGCAGTGATCTTGCTTGGCTTGGTTTTGGCTTTGGTTTGGGGGTGGCAGTGGGCTTGCTTGCTTGAGCTCTTGCTCTTGGTTGAAGAGAAGGAATGGGGTTGGCTTTGCTTTGCCTGCTTGGGTGATGCCTTCGGCTGAGAAGAAAAGAGATGGGGAGAGTGAGGCTTTGTGGGAAGAAATGAGAGGAAGAGAGGCTTATGCAGGGGGATGCATTGCTGGGGGAGGGGCAATCGGTTGCCCTTATCCCTTGCATGTGAAATTCATTTACCATTTCTCTTTTACCATGTCCTATCCAATTTGCACTCACTGTGAACTATATGGGATAAAAGCTATTAGTCCAAGTGGTGATTTAGCTTTGTGCCCTCTGTGGCGCTGCCCTTGGCTATGACCAAGATGCTGGTGAGGCTTTGCTTGGTTCCTTTGGCTTGATCCATGGATGAGTAGGAAGCTCCCATGAGCTTGATTGTTTTCTACTGGGTGGGTCTTCTTGCCTTTTCTGCTGAGGAGAAAAGAGATGAGGAATGGCTTATGAGATGAACGCTGCAGCTGGAAAGATTCATGTGGGTGTGACTTGCTTGGCTTTCTTGGTGCTGATTTCGATGCACCCGGTGATGCTTTGGCTGAGGGTGGGGTTTAATGGGATGAGCATTGTGGGATTGAATGGCGGTTGCTACAATTGCAAATAGTGAGTGTTGGATTCTAATAACGCCGGATGAGGAGACCCACGGAAGTGACAGATACCGAATGACCTCGGGTGGTCAGGATATCTTGACGATCAAGGAGCCGACTAACTCCGGTTGGTCTGGGTATCTTGATGGTCAAGGGACCGACTACTGAGGTTGCTTTGGGTAGTCTACTGCACTTTGGGAAAATCTAACGGCCATCCTAAATTCTATTGCTCACAAAGGGAAGCTGCTCTCAGTGGTACTAATCGCTTTTCTTTGTTTTGGTTGTCTCCGGAGGTGAAGATCTGGACAGGCGGGAAGTGATTGGATGAAAGACAAGGGGGGCTTCGGCGGGATGTATGCAAGGGTCAGGCTTTGACTGAGTTGGGATTGTGCAGCTCGCTATGCATAGAAGGAAATGCCAAGATGCATATGGTGCTGTCTAAACACATGATGCAATATGCTTGCAAACTAATTGATGTAAAATGCTCTTATAAACAATGTTATTATAGACTTATTAATCTACTGATAAGGGAAAATGCAACTTAGTTATGACCCTGATTCTGCTATTGCACTGGTGAATGCAAATGACTATTGTACTAAATGATGAGATTGAATGAATGATGCAATGATGGTTCTACTGACTATTTATGAAATGCTCGCGAAATGAAACCCAACTAATTCAACGAGCTAATGACAAATTAGTTGCTTAATAACGATCTTAACACTACCGTTAGCTTACTGCTAAGCCAAGATTAATTACCGCTAAATACCGATTACTGCTACGCGATTAGATCTAAAAACGCGGATCCTCACAATTATTCTAATAGCATTGGAGGATGACACGATTTATTTTGTTAAACGCTGTATTTTTCTAGCACTTTAGCATCCATAGCTTTATGGTGTTCGTGAAATATCTTGAGTTTGTTCTTTGCTTTGTCTTCACGGGGGCTTAGCTTTGGGAAATTTTACGGTATATTCTACCAGTAGTATATGGTGGTAGTATAAATGGAATCTGATTATTTATTTGTTAAGGGTATAATAGACTTTTCTTTGTATTTATAATTTTTTCGTGAGTGTATTATGAACTTTTTCAATTAGAGTTGAAAATATTACTCTTATGCCATGTGATCCTCACATAAACAATTACAAATCTACCCCTTTGGGATTATACTTCTCATACTACTAAGTGTAGTATAAGGCCCTGTTTGGTAGAGCTTCAGACTCTCATTTTTCAGATTCTACTCCTGATTCTTCTCTGAGAATCTGGAGCTGTCTGTTGAAAGCGTTTGGCTGGCAGGTTGGCTCAAAAACCATATGAGGGAGGATTACAGGCTAATAGACCATGTTACCCCTGGTTGTAATACTTCAATTGTATTTGTGTCTTTCTTCTATATATTTGTACACAAATTATAGAATTTTCCCCTCAAATTTGTTTTAGACCATATGAATGTATTTGTGTCTTTCTCCTATATATTTGGACATGTACAATAGTGTTGTAAGACAGTCGACCAAACGTTGCTAGTCATTTCAAAGTTTCAATCGACACAAACTTGAGCCCTGGCTGGAATTTTATTTAAGGTGATATATATGATGTAGTCTTCCTTCTTAAAAGGATCCAAAAGTCCCAGTAAGGCAGCTAGAAGAGATGCAAGCTTATCCATATGCACACTTTGTACCAAAAGCTTTTCATCTCTTGCCCACTGGATGAACTGAAAGATTGTGTAGGAAGAAAATAACAAATGGCCCGGATTTGTGGATTTCACCTCATTTACTAATCTTTATTTGAAACAACATGAAAGACCTACATGGCTACATACATTATTTGACAGCAGGTCCTACACATAACAGAATCACAATATTCACCATCAAAATTCCATATATATATATATATATATATATATAAACCTGAAATGTTATTGGACCATCCAACCAACAAAAATAATTGCAACCATAAGGAGCACTTTATTAGGATCATTCTTGTGCAGCGCATCATCGGCATTGCAGAGACAAGTCACTGCAATGGAACTACATGCAATAGTAAAAAGGTTAGAAATGATATACACGCCATAAAGTTATAGCAAACTTCTACTAATTGATCTAGTGCAATCTCG
This sequence comes from Ampelocalamus luodianensis, assembly GCA_036346255.1. Classification (NCBI taxonomy): domain Eukaryota; kingdom Viridiplantae; phylum Streptophyta; class Magnoliopsida; order Poales; family Poaceae; genus Ampelocalamus; species Ampelocalamus luodianensis. The sequence goes on along the minus strand of CM070627.1, from coordinate 57,572,705 downwards.
TCAACTCTTCCACCTTCTTGGACAGCTCCTCAACTGAAACTCCAATTACCTTGGAGACCTCTTCCATCTTGCTTTTGTTAAGGTCAAGGAATGACTCGATCAGGTTACCATCCAGGAAATTTCGGGCCTCTGTTGTCTTCTTATCGTTGTGGAATGATCGCCATTGCTCATGGCTGAGGGTTCCAACACCCTTTATGAACTTCACAAGAGTGGACTGGAGCTTCTCAAGAAACACATATTGGTCATGTGCTACAAACTAAGGGCGGCAATGCCATGATGTGTGAAATTAGTAGGAATGAAAGGGCTCTGTACAATAAATAAGTCATCTGCAAAATGGAGTAGTTTCAAATATAAGTATCATAATATAGCTTGTTTTTGCCAAATCAGTTGTGAAATGAGGGAAGAATATACTGAAAATTCTCCACATTACTCAAAGATTTATATAACCAATACTAAAATTTACTAGTCAACTGAAACTTTCTAAAATAACACTTAGTCTTGAAGTAACACCATGCAGGAAATTATAAAATGATAGTAATAACGACTAACATTGAAGCCTAATGTTGACACAAAACAAAAGGTAATGCTCCAGACTACAAGCCTTACTTCTAAAATAGATCTCCAGGGTAGAGGTCATCTTCAGTACAAGGACCCTGCAAAGTTACAGGCACAAGTGAAAATAAAGTAATATTCCTCGTGCCAAAGTTGTACACTAAGCATGCTAACAAGAGTATCATCAATAGTTGAGTGAAGCTATTGATGAACCCGTACATCGATTCGGAATTGGGAGTTGGACATCAGAAAGACCAGCTAAAATTTGTTGGTTTCATATTGGCAAAGAGAAGAATTCGAGTTCTTCTATACTAGCATCAAACAATATTATATATTTGCTATACTATACTAGAAGCATGACAAAATTTGCTATACTACCAGTTCAGGTTCAGGTAAGCATGAAAAAAATTATCAAGCATCCCACCAGATCAGGTTCACTATATGGAAGCATGAAAAATTTTACAGCAGCGTCATCAATCATCATCAATTCTCCAATTACAAATTCATCCAAATCAATCATCAATCACAGAAGCATGATTTAGCATCCTTCAATCACAAATTCACAGAAGCATGAAAAAAATTTCAATCACTGAACCAACAATCACATAAGCTTGATATCATCCTTCAATCACATATTCATCCAAATCAATCATTAATCACATAAGCATAATTTAGCATCCTTCAATCTCAAATTCACAGAAGCATGAAAAAATTCATCAATCACTTACATCACAGAAGCATAAAAAAATTCATCAATCATTTACATCATAGGAAGGGGACTAAGGGAGAAGTAGGGAGGGCAAGGGGGTGCACCGGATGATGGCCTCTAGGGTTTTCGGCGTCGGTGGCGGCGCAGTGGTGGATCGGCGGGAGTGCACCCGGGGCCAGCCTCTAGGGTTTTCGAGGTGGGCAGCGCTCGTGTGCTCGCGGCGGCAAAGTCCAATGCCTGCGGCGGAGCAGTTGAGGACTGGAGTCGGGTAGTCGAGGACCGGAGGCAGCACAGTCGATGACCAGAGGCGACGCAGTCGAGGCTCAAGGCGATTTGTCGCCTTGTCGCGAGAGCACCGGGAGGAAGTGAGGGGAAAGGCGAAGGGGTATGTGAGCGGGGGGTCGCGCGGTGGGATTTTTGGGGGTAGTTGGATGGCATTTGTGGGTAAATTCTTCAATTTTCAAAGGGTATTTTTGTTTCTAAAAGTTGGATTTTCACGAGAATCTGCGGGAAGGCCGCTCCTCGTTGCTAGTTCATTTTCGAGACAGCTTCTCGTGAGAATCAGAATCTCGTCATTTTGAGAAGTTGGGTGTTTGGCATGGCTCCATGAGATTCGATTGAGAAGCTGGGAGTAGGAACTGTACCAAACAGTCCATAACTAAACTATAACTAATTTGAACCCTTGGATCAAAAGAATAGACAGTCTGTATTAAATTAAGTGTACCGTAAAAGAAGCAGATGGTTCGTATTAAATAAAGTGTACCGTACTAAATCATAACTAATGCTACTTGATTGGACTGGAAAGCTGGTAAATGGACAAATGGCCATCAGTGGTGATCATATGCGTTTTGCGAACAGTTAACAATAGAAGGATGTGCTTTGTTTGAGTAAATTCATGATAGAATTCTTTCCCTATCTAGTGTCCACCATATAGAAGTTTTTCTATTTACGATTCATCCAAGCTTGCCATGTTCCCTTGTTGCAACTTTCAAATTGCAATGAAGGTTGGTTACTAAGGATAGCATACTAAATTTAAACTTGAATGGCTGAACCAAATGAATGCAATTAAAGAACCTGCATTACTTGTTGCTAGGCATGTGTAGATTTTTTCTCCCCTGCATTTGCATCACCATTATTGTTATAATCAGTCTGAATTCATTTGAAATATGAGTAGGGTACACTTCAAATGATAAAGGCAAGCATTCCACTGTACACATGGGAAGTTTAGATCAGCTCCGTGCATGCCCTTGTGAGGATCCCCAATGCTTTCTTGAGGTTGAATATTTTAAAGATGATGAGCTCATTGATTCTTCTGGCCATTTGGAGCGAACAATACCTACAGAGGCGCCTATTGCTTCTTATTGTGTTGACAAGGATGCCATCTCTGTTCCATATGCTGGGCAGTCATTCCAAAGTAACGATGAGGCTCTGGAGTACTATAGCAATTTTGTGAGGGATAATGGTTTCTTGGTCAGGCGAGAGCGGTCAAAGGGAAACCTTGACCACCCAATGGGGATGTACAAAAGGGAACTTTTTTGCCATTGGGCAAGCCCTCCTTTACCCATCAAGCTAGGAGAGGCTAAACGAAGGAAGTGAAAACCATTCTGATGCAAGTGTGAAGCCCAGATGGTGATCAAGAAGAATGTTTCACGAGAAGTGACCAGATGGGTGGTTGTTAATTTTAGTAACATGAACAACCACGAGTTGGGCGAGGACGAGCGCTTGCTCGGTTGTTTCGCTCGCACGTGTGCGAGCGGCCGGTCCTGGCTTCGAGCCCAGGAGCCTCACTAATAAATGGGATTTTTAGTTGAATAGTACACACACTTGCAAGTATTTTCAAGCACATGCTCACGCTTCATGAGGTCTGCGCGATCTCCGCTCTAGCTACGTGTGTTAAGGACGTATGTGTGTGCGTGGGCATGCGTGTGGTGTGTGTGTGGTGTGTGTATGCGTCCGGCATGTACTCTAAAAAAACCACGAGTTGGGCAGCAATGAAATACACACAGTGTTCTCCTGGCCATCGGTACATTTCGCAAGTTGACCATGACCAAATCTTAGCTCTTGCCAAGAGTGGGTGCAATGTTAGTCTTATAATGAGAGCACTTGAGATTGAATTTTGTGTGAAGCCTAGCCACATGTCAGTGAGACATGGAGTAAAAAATATCATGAAATGCACATCTTTATAGTGACAAATCATCAATAATTCCTTTATTGAATACTTACTTTTTCTTTGCTAAAGACAAATTGTCAGCATCATCACAGAAAACCAAATATACAATTGCAGGTTTTTTATATTATGGCTGGTACTTTGAGGGTTGCTCTCTCTCTCTCTACGTGTATGTGTGAGAGACACTAAACTTAATGTGGAGATCATGTGAATATGATCCTAATCTTAGTGTGTTGAACAATTGATAATAGTGTCGAGGTGTTTGGAGAAACCATCATTTTTGACAAAGTCCTACTGCTTGTGAGGCATAGGCGGTCTGACCGGCCATGGGTGGTGGTCAAACCAACCGTGAGTAAGTTGTAGTGCCGGCGGTTAGACCGACTTGATGAGCGGTCTGACCGGCCCTGTGGACTGACCGGTGCGGTCAAGTTTTTCCAAAGAGAGTGCAGATTTCCAAGGAGGAAATTTGGCTAAGTCCCTATGTTGGGTGGTTAGACTAGCCGGGGGGCGGTCAGACCGGTCATGGGTGGCAGTCTGACCGGTTTTGCCCTGTTCACTAGCCCAGCTTGGCGGCGATGTTCGTAAGTTAGGTCAATTTCATGGATTTTAGTATATATGTGTTTCATGATACATGTTTTGACTAACGTGGGTCAAGTTGCAAAGAACTTGTTCTCAGAATCGATTTCTTGATCTATTGTTGTGCAGGAGGCTTGAAGGTCAACGACGATCAACAGCGAGGATAATCGGGACTAGGCTTGGAGAGCTGAGATCCAGAACGATCGAAGATGTCGGGTGAAGTCAGTGGACTCAAGCATGACACAAAATGGACAAGTATGACCGAACGGGAGTTCGTTGCGGCGGGTTGCACCAAGCGACGTAGGGTCGGTGCAAGTGCTATGATGGTTTTGGTGGGAGCCGGATGGGAGAGACTTGCCGACATGAAGATAACCGTTGATCAACCTACACGTGGCGAAGTATGAGATTGCTTAATAAAGATTGGACTTGGTCTTTTAGAGAAGGATCGAGAAGAGGTATTTTGGTAACTTCACCAAAATATCACCTTGGTGACCTTTGGCTAAACCGTAGTGCAAGACGGCGCAAGGGGAGGCGGTTTAGGTCAAATGCAGATAAAGATCACGAAGAAACGGATTCAGGAAGCTCGGTTCATTTTTTGCTTTGAGAAACGTGCATGAGTATAGACCCGTTTGTTTGTGAGCTTAACGGGTGCCCGTTATGACCTTCTCTCTCAGTCTAGCATCCATTATAAAAAGGAATGTCCAGATGTGGAGTTCCTAAATCCTTCCAAGAGAAAAACCCTAATTTATGTTTTGGGGATTTTGAAGTAGTTGAGACTAGGGTTTGTAAGAGGTGGATTGATTGTGTGCTCAAGTGTTGAGCTTTTGTCTTCCATAGTGGAGTGGCTGTAAACCAACATCTATCTCAAATAAATCCAAACAAGATTCTTCCAAGATGAGCCTATTCTTGTTCTTGCTTTCTCTTTAGTGACTTCTGGTTTTTGATTATCCTTTTTTTCTTTGGTTTCTTGCGGTGATCTTGCTTACTGTGATATGTGTGAATGCATCTAGAATTATCTTGATTATCTTTTACTTACGAGCAAATTTTGTGATCAAATATTGATTTTCCTATGTTCTTATGCCCTCCTTCCCTTATCTTTGAAATTCATAGAACTTTCACTTTGATCTTTTCGATCTTTGATTGGAATAAGTTCCTGACCTTCTTGATGAGCTCTGGTTGAAATTTGAGGGGATTTGGATCATCGGATCAAAAGTTGAGCCGATTTAGGATTTTGGTTTCATGCTAATTTCACTATCCATCGGGCTGGAGGTCATACCACCACTAGTGAGAGGTCTGACCGCTAGGCCAACGGTTAGACCGCCTAACCTGAGAGGTCTGACCACTTGACTCACTTTGATTTGATTTTTTGGTATTTTTGGTTGTTGTGCTTCGGGGTTTTGATTGGATTCAATACAAGACTTTCGCTGTGCTTGTTCGTTGATCTTCGTTGCTTTCATAGCTATTGAAGAGAAAATTGAGTTGAATCTTATCAAGGTGAAAAGGAGGCAGAGGTGCCTATTCGCCCCATCTAGTCGTCGTTTCGGTCCAACACTTAATCATGCGAACAGAGAACTCATAAAAAGCAGGAAACAATCCTTGAGCAAGAAATAAAATTACTTAGTCATGCAAACAGAAAGTATAGATGAGGCAACGATCCTAAAAAATAAAATAGAAACCGACAGGCACACGAACATTGACACTTTCACCTGGAGGACATACGTGTAAGTTGCCACCGCGAGGCCGACCGCCGCAGGGACAACACGACGTCGATGAGCATAAAGGTGCGGAGCCTCGCCCTCACCCCCGGCTCCAAGTTCTGTAGTTGATCACCGGTCGCCGCGACGCAGTACTTCACTATGCAGATGAGGTAGGTGTTGCCGAAGGTTGCCGGCATGAGAAAGAAGTGAAGAAGCCTGACCATCTGGTAGTGGGAGAAGTTGACGATGCACCGGCTCGGCTTCAGCAACGATAGCGCGAGTCCTAGGCCGAACAAAAATAGTCCAACCTACACTACTATGATTTGGAACAACTCTCCGATGGCATCCTTGAAAGTGGTCATTGATTGGATCGATCTATCTGCGCACGTAACAGTAGCGAGACGCTATCAATTAACTACTGTACTCACAAATCAAATTGCAAATGGAGTATGAAGTTTGTAATGATGCAGCTAGCTCTGCAAATATTACCAGCTATCTCGAACGGGTGTGCTTCCGAACTGCTGTCGACGATGTTGCTGCGGATGTATGCCTAATGTGTCATGTGGAGGTACGCGACAAGCCACATGATGCAGGTGGCGCCGAAGATGGCGAAGACGAGAGGCCGAGCGGACTCTGCGGCAACAACGCGTGCCCCGACCTGCACGATGACAATCTAGAATAAAATCTATAATAGCTCTTCCACGACGTCGTTAAAAGGAGGAGAAGATAAAAACAGATATACTCCACATGCATTGATGCCAATACAGTATGTTATAGATGGGGACAGAACTACCATTTATGTCAAAATATTGCACATCACTCGCAAAAAATACAAGCGGGGGCCATGACCCCATATGATCTAAAATTTGTTATTATAACTTTTTGTGTTTTTTTTGTGTTGATACTATTTGCTATTATACCTTATGACCCAAAATCTAGTTTCTAGCTCTAATACTCACTATCGCTATATAAGGTTAATATTATTCATTATATGATATGTTATCGTATAAATTAAACTGAGGCCGATATATCATGAAAAATTTGCATCCACTTAATAGTGTAATTCATTTCGTAGTTCAATAGATGTTTTGAGAATGCATCTGAATATAACAACTTGTTTTCTCTTCATTCATAAGTGATTTTCTAGAAAATATCACTTCAATGGTACATGCTGGTGAGACATGGATAGCACATATGAATATTGCTTGTATTAAGGGGTACTATAACTTGTGCACAATAGGGAACTTAATGTTTTACTAAGTAACACCTTTTTAAGATGTTATTAAGCAATACTATTACAATACTGCAATGTAAAATACTTATGTGCCTATTGTGTGACAAAGTTTATGATTCTAACACTTATTACCAAGTAAACATCTAGATACTACAAACTGCTCTCTAAGATATCTACTTCCAGATATTTTTCACTTTTTAACATGAAATTAAATATCTAATTCTTGTAAACTAAATATTTCTAGGGACTTCTTTGATAGAAGCCCGCATTACTTTTGTTTTCAACCTTGATGGGAACTAGTTTGTTTACAATATCACACAAGCAGTGATGCCTCGCCTCGTTGCCAATAAGACACAATAGTTTGAAGATAAGAGATATCTTATTAGCTTAGAGCATCTCCAATGCTCCATTGTGGATGGTTGCTCTAGCCATCCACGTAGGAGAGAGATGCCACATCAGTAGGGATGATAGTTATAACTATTTTTGTAGGCCTAGGTTAGAGAGGCAAAATTGCATAAACCCACCTAAAAGTAAGTCAGAGTTTGCTTTTTTCCTCTACCAATTAAGTGCTCGTGCGTTGCTATGAAACATTCTCATGAATATAATAATTTATCAATTAAAGTAGATATAATATATCTCAATTTGTCAAGGCACGCGGAGCAGAGCAGAAGAGCGGGGGCGACGAGGAGAAAGTAAGACCCATCTAGTTCCGACCGACGGAAGCGATGACGGGGGAGGGGTGAAGGCGCACGAAGCAGAGCAGAAGAGCGGGACTGGAGGCGAGGGCAGAGAGGAGGAGGAAACGCAGGCGGCATCGTAGGCGATGTCGGTAGAGGAGGAGTAGGGAACGCACGATGCGAGTGGATAGTTTGTTGATAACGTGGCCCACATGTCAGTAGAGAGGGACAGAGGGGAGGGTGGGGACGACGGATGACCACCAACTCTAATTTTTAAGTAGTAGAGAAAACTTTTTTATATAATTTTATGGCACACTTTCCCAAGTGGCGGCCTAGGTGTGGCGCGTCATGGACACCACATGCCCATACCGCTGACGCTTTCTACTTCGCAAGGCCCGTGCGCACATGGAAATGAGTCCGACGTGAGCGGATCGTGCAGGTAGGCTGGGGCGCGCGGTCAGCTGTGCGGAGTATACCACAACGCCGTGTTGTCCCCCAACTATGAATTAATCTGGTAAATTATTTTTTGCTCGAACCCGATTAGATCTGTTAATTGCTAATTAGGGTTCTATATCTGTTCAATCGATATCTATGATTAATTACTACTAATCGTCGCAATTAGATCGAATATGCACTGTTCATCGATTACTATCCATACGTGAGAAAAGTTTTTTTGCACCAACCACCACGCTGTCGCCCCAAAGCCGAGCTGCTGCCGCCATGCACCGCTAGCCGCCCTTGTGCGCCACTACCGTGCACCGTCGACCACCATCGTGCGTAGCCACCCCACACCGCCGACTCTGCTAGTCGCCGATGTGCACTGGCCCAGACGCGCCCATGCGCCGCCGTGCTAGCCGCGGCCGCTACTTCGTTGTCGCCTCGCTAGCCATCGACCGCGCGCCGGCTGTGCACCGTTGCATGTCGCCCAGCCCAGTGCGCCTTCTACGCGCCACCCGCCGGCCACTGCCTGTGAGAACCGGGCGATTTAGCTTGTAATACTTAGCCATCTAATTGGTCCTGGCATTACAAACCAAATATCTTGACTCTCATAGTATTATGTACCTCCCAGGAGCGATACATATTCCCCTTCACAAAATATAGCATCCATTCTATACATAAGTTATTACAATACCAAGTCTTTATAATTTACAACATAAACAACATACCACTTAGACTACATACAAATGGCCAAACGGCAAAACACAAGATAGAGTACTAATATTGCAGCGAAAACATATGCCATAAGATGGCGATAAATAAAAGCCGACTGGTTTGCCCTTACCCACAAGGCGACCGACCGGATCGCCAAGCTAGTCGTCAATTTCATAGGCAGTCTCACATTAATCAACCCCTTGGGGGTCAATGTCGAACCCGGGAGCGAAGGATCCCGAATTCTCTGTGTTTATACACTAGTCCAGGATTTCTAGTGTACACAGTCAAACAAAAGTGATAGCAAAATCATATCACGCACTTTATTAATACTAATTTCTGAGTTTATTACAAAAAGGGCCTGAGGCCAAATAGAAAAGGGATAACACAGCGGAAATAAAATAGTGGTAGACCACACGACTTGCCACAGGCAATCGTTTGGGGGGTGTAGCCTATTCGTCCAGATCCTCACCGTCCTGATAGAGGTCTTCTCCTGAATAAAGATTATTCAGCAAGAGTAAGCACAACTTCCGTGCTTGCAAGTTACACCCAATATTGAAAGTTGATGCATGCATAAGGTAAACAAAGGATAATGGCAGGGTTGTTTTGCATAAACAGCATTTTCAGGTTAAATACCAATAATAATTTTCTAAGGCCAGTTTTAATAATATAACTAAATCAATGATTAAAAAGACAATGAATAGTGGATAACCTCCATTAAATGAATGGTGAAGGATACCCTCCTATCACTTAGCTAACCGCCCAAATTTTACCATAGGATTATCCATCCTAAAATCATCTGTGGAAAAAATTTTATAAACAAAAAACAAGTCTAACTTAGAGTGGCTTTGCTAGCATATCCATGACCGCGGACGCGGCTATTCGAATAGTTTCTACTCTGCAGAGTTTGTACAGCTTTACCCACACGAGATAATATGCTTTTAATGTCGGCCAAAGCACGCTTCCGAAGGCGTGTGACTAAGCAATTATCATGAGGCCGTTACAATGCAATGCCTTAATGTATTTGTGTCGCTAAGGTTTCGCTACCATTGGACTAACCATCCTCCGGAAGCCCCCTCTTGCGTCCGGTGGGACTAATGTCTAACCAACACCCACACATACAACATAGCACAAATAAAACAAAGACACCACAAATTATTTAGCCAAATCCTGCCCATACAAGACATGTGGTGGTACGGTAAGGCGTAGCAAAATACGCTCAAAGACCGGTCCTTAACTGACTTGGGCGTCTTTCCATTAAAACCCTGGGCCTTAATCCTAACCAGATTAGGCCCGTGCAAGAACCTGCACCCACCATCCATCCATCCCGCCCAAGTCCAAACCCATTTTATTTTATTTGGAGTGAAAACCTCTTCATAAGCCTTTCGTGGTAAAACAATACCATAGAATCAGATTTAAAATCAATTTGTAAATGATTTGGCTAAACCTTCCCAAATCTGATCTAAGCATAGCTAAGCATATGAAATTTTTACCTAAGGGTGTCAAGGTATTCATATTTAATAATCAAATTGGCCATACCATGGAAGTTGGAATAACTATATACAAAAACAGGACGTTCTGACATTTATATAAACATATGCATGCAATAGTAATTTAAAAACAGGAATTAAATAATTTAAAATACTGGGAATAATATGATCAATAGTGTAACTTACCTTCGTTGAAGTCTTGAAACTCTAAATCGTCAGAAGGATCTAACTCTCCGGAGTCGTCGAGGTCTATACGCGAAAATACGACAAATTAACTTCAAATTCAAATAAATTCAAAAACTCAGCTAAAAAAAATCCAAATTGAAATATTTTGGTTTAAATATCTAGATCATGATTTTAGACAAATTTTGCAACTTGAATCACCCAATTTGGAGTTCAGATGCAAAAGATATGAATTTTTGAAGTTTTAAACCTAAATCTGGAATTTAATTGAATTTCCCGAATTATTTTTTCTAAAGGAAATCTATTTATTGCTGATGCCAGCGATGAATTTCCGGGAATTAAAGGAAATTAAATTTATTTCCTGACGAGTGGGGCCCACGTGTAATAGACACAGTCCACGTGAACCAAGCCTACGACTTTTGGCTCGGAAGGATGGGGTGGACGCGGCTGTGCGTGGCACCACGCAGGCAAATCTGGCGACGTGGCGCCCATGTGGCGGTGAGCTGGCGCGTACATGGCAAGGCCACGTAGGACCGAGCCTGGCGGAGCTCCGGTGAGGGACCTCGCCGGCGTTTTACGCTGCGGCGAGACCAATGGTTGTGCGCAAAATGTAGAGGAGAGCAGTGCGGACTCGTGGGTTACCAAAACGGCGGCGGAGCGGGACGGGAAGGTCGTCGGCGACGGAGTCCTGCGGCGGCGGCGTGCGGTCGTCGACGAAGAAGGGGATCCCGAGGTTCACCGGCGAAGTGGGTGGCGGCAGCAGCTTCGCAAGAACGGGGCGATGACGATGGTGCTGACGGCGGGGACGGAGGAGTGCTGGTGGCGCCGAAAACGGAGAAGATCCGAAGGGTTTCACCGGCGGGGAACTTCGAAATTAGGGCGCTATGACGACGGAGGGGCTACGGGGGTGGCGGCTATGAACTGTGGAGGTCAAGGCGATCCCAGCGGTCCTATTTATAGGCGTGGCGTGGCGGAGCCGAGGGCGCAAGAAGGTCCCGCTGTGTGTGCGCGGAGGAAAATCGGGGATTCGCGGCGAGAGAAAGGAAAGAAAGGGCCGTGATGGACGCGGCGATGATCAGGTGTTTAAATGCGAGTGTATTCACAGGGTTTAGATTGGGATCCTCCGAGAATGGAAGGTTTTTGAATCCTTTCCATGGCGGACGGTGCGGCGAGAAAGGAAAGCGAAGGAGGAAGAAAGGAAAGGAAGACGACGACGGAGGCACGTCCGATTTTGATCGGATGGTTGAAAATAAATTGGCGAAACGGTAAGTCAAAGTTGGGTGCAGCCGTTGGATTTTAATCCAGCGGTCACGATAGATCGAGGGGAGGTGCGAGTGGGTGGTTTAAGTGACTGATGCACGAGGGCCATTGGATTTAGATCTGACGGTGCAAGATCATCGGGGTGTTCGGTCGTCCGAATGTCGCGTTGGATATTGGCCGTTGGATTTTGATCCAACGGCTGGCAACGGTCGATGCGGCACGCGTGTGGAAGAGAGGAGGGACTGACAGGTGGGTCCCGCTGTCAGTGAGAGGGGGTGGCGCGGGTGGAGCGGGCCGAGTGGGCTGCATGCGCGCGGGAAAGAGGCTGGGTCGAGTGGGTTTCGGCCCATTGGCTGTTTAGGATTTTCTTTTGATTTTCGATTTTAAATAATTGCTGATAATTCAATTAGGCTTTAGAATATAGCAAATTAAGTCCAAAAATTTTGAGAAAATTCACAGAAATTATTTGGAGCATTTAGGACTTAAATAAAATATTTCCCACTATTTTGTGGTAATATATTTTGCAAATAAATTTTGTTTAGCTTCAAACTGATTAAGTAAAAGCTTTTGAAAATTCAAAAAAATCCACAAAAATAATTAAACTTTATTTTCAACTGAAATTTGAAATTTGGGTTGTTACAGTCAATCTCCTCTGCAGCAAATAAGCAATGCAACTGAGTACAAAATTGTACTCGCAAGACTTATGATTAACAAACCTATAGTTAGCTACATGCAAGCTTATTCAATGGAGAAGGCTGTAGGGCTCATTTTCAGCACAAAGTGACATTTCATTTGCAATAGAGTAATAGATTGAAGGCAGTTTAACAAATCTATTTTTATTTGTTTAAATAATAGTGACACAACATATATAAACATAAACAACATCCTAGAGGTGACTAACCCAACAGTCACCACAACATAGCACGAATTACCCATTCGTACCACCCTAATTCAAGTTTTATCGAAAATATTGAGTCTAACTCTTGTAGAGACCTAACCAAGCGTGTTCATAACCAAGAACATGGCTATTCAAATAGATTAAACCCTGTAGGGGTGTACAACTTTACCCACATGTCAGACCACCTTTTTACCAAGCTATGAAGCACACTTCCTTAGGTATACCAGCACGGCTAAGTCCCACGAGATATTTTCTAATATTATGTATTAACTACGAATCGCCCGTATGGATGGGAACCCATGCGTTGTCGAAGTCATCGGCCTTAGAATAGTATCGATGCTCCTCGGTGTGGAGAACCTTGACAGGAACCCACCCCCGCACACCCAACACACATAACATTTTTTTAACATAACACACACAACCTCCTACGACTCGGAGCTAACACACGCCAAAGTACTGAGTCAAGAGGGGTTCCATATGTCCCTCATGTGGATGCACGCAAAGTGCTTGGGTCAGTGTCCAAGATGTTCGGTCCTTAATTGACTTGGACACATACCAGCACACCCGATAACCACACCATTCACACCATTTGCCCAAGTCTAAATCGTTTTATTTTTAATTTTATTTTTCCAAATAAGATAGCACATGGTGCTGTACATAACATAATAACATGGTTCATGTGATCAAGGTTATCGATAAAGTCGACAACCGCCTAATCTACTGGAAGCTAAGCCTGGCTAAGGACATCGAATAAGTATAAATAGACAATTTAACATCCATCGGGCTCTAATTCACCAGCGAAATTATTAACTTAGGCTAGTGGCAGGAGATGAACGATTTTAGGGAATTCATGCAATAGGATTAGCTATCTCTAATCGACGAAATTAACTTGACAAATAACGCATGCATACCTACAGTTGCAAACAAGATAATAGTTTAGAATATAATAGGATCAACGTGCATCAAAGGAGGGCTGCTTGCCTTGCTGAAGAAAATCCACTTGCTGCTGAGGATTACTCTCGTACTCAACCGAATTGTCGAAACCTATCGAACGTACGAGAAGAACCAATAAGAACGAATAAACCAAAAATTCAATTTCATTCAACATGCATAAAACTCACATAGCAAGTAGAGTATGATTTTAGATGAATTTAGAAACAAAAATTATTTTATTTGGAGTTAAGACGAATTTTCTAAGAATTTTTTTCAATTTAAAAGAATTTTTACTGTTCTAAAACCAAAATTTTCTGTGGTAGTGACAAGTTTAAAACCTAATCCATGTTAAAGTACAAAAAGAATGAAACCAACAAAATTGATTTCATTCAATTTGGAGTTAAAATGAATTAGTTATGAATTTTTGAAGTTAATTGAATTAACAGTGCAAAAGTTAATTCAATTCGAAAGTTCTAAAAGCATTAATTACTTTTGATACACAACTAGAGCTAGCCCTAGCCATTGACTGGTGGGGTCTACTAACAGTGCTTTGTACACAGGTGGATTCTGAGCACTTAATGGCCTCGGGCCCACACGAGTATGATTTCAAGTTATGTTAAAAGTAATATCACGAAACATATTGCTCATAAATTCTTCCATCCTCATGAACTCCAGAAGAATGATGAGGTGAAGATCCCGTAAACTAGATCTTGTGAAAATATAGCTGATTTATTCACTAAGTCTCTGCCTATGTCCAGTTTGCAATGATGCTTTCGTAGTATTGGAATGAAGCGGCTTGGAGAGTTGCAGGAATCAGGAGGAGAATCTCTTGAATCATAATCCACTTAAGGTTCTAAAGTTTTACCTTAATCCCAAAGATTAACTTAAAGGTAAAGAAGTTGCACTCATTTCTCCTTAGTGAGTTTCCCGGAAGGTTTCTTACATAAAGATTTTTAACGAGTCAATGATACAATACAGTTTAAAGATGCAATGTACTCTTTTCTCCGATCTTTTTTTCACTGGGTTTTTGATAAAGTTTTTAATGAGACATGTGCATGACACGGTATTTGTCCAATGAGAAGTGTTAAGAAACTCTGGATTAAGAGTTGATGAGCTTAATACCGAAACTACCTCTTGTGGGTTTAAATCTTTAAATAGAAGCTACTGGTACTCAGAAAGAGATCGATAAATAAATAGATAAAGATATTGCCCATATTATATCATCATCTTTTTCTCTCTCTCTCGTTTAACTACGACTACTACTTCTTCAACAGGTTTTTCCCTTGTGTCCAGTACGTGAATCAAGACGAGATGTTGCAAGCCAGCGAGGCACAGCTTGAAGAAAACCCAAACAGCTTTAGCCCGGATGCACCGAGACGTGGCGCACTAGTCCTCCGATAGGTGCCGTAAGATGTACCCACTCCACCCACATACCGCCATGTATTGAACGGTCCATTTCTGCAACGTGGAGATCGAGGGCTATGAAGAATCGGTGCAATTGGGATTGAAACAAAATAAGCCCGGAAGTTACAAAACGAAAAGCAACGTGATTCTCGAGGAAAAGGAAAACAAACGGAACCTTGCTCTGAGAGGGAGAAAGAAAGGAGCATTGCTCTGCGATTACGATAGCATGATGGTAATCAGCACACAAGAATACAATGTTCGTCAAAAGAACGATCATGGAGAGCGAGACCACACATTCCCTTCTCCTTTGATAGCGCAAGCCAAATGCAGAAATGCTGTTCGAGAGCCTAGTCCTTGTCAGCTGTCATGCCATTCTTCGTAGCACAGAAAGAGAGAGTACTGGTCGGTCCTCGGTCGGTCACTCACTCTGCTGTCAAGAAATATGAAACATTATGCGTGAGCATGATCACTCGCGAGCAACTTTCTGAACTGATGTTCTTATCTTCTGCTAGACTGAGAGTCTTTCTTCGTATGCTTATGTGGTGTTTTGTTCTTATCTTCAGACGATTGCGATGGCATCAAAAGCGTGTAGATGAGCCATACCTGAGAACATGCTCATAGTATGGTGGTAAGACCTCCGGGTGTGAGGCTATCAACCAGCGCTTGAATCCTGGTTCTCACAAAAAAAAACCCTCGCTATGTGTTCTCCGTGATCGTTGTACGATCGCTATACGGTAACATACGGGTAAGAGTCGGCTTTTAAGGCTTTTTCTAAATTTTATTAAAATGCCTTCGGGATGTCTCCCTTGGGTCTAGTAAATGAGCCATAGCTGAACTAAAAAATTTCAGAAACAAGAGGAATCTGAAGAGTGGACTACAAGACCAATTTTCATCGATTACTTTTGGAGCAACTTACAACTACAACTACATGCTGATTACATTCTTCAAAAACTCTCCTCGGAAGAGATCAGCATCGGCGTTATTTCGCATCTGTCCTATCAGTCTCCCTAAACACAAGAACACGCGAACAAAGGGGCCTTCTTCTTCTTCTTCTTCTTCTTCTTCTTCTATGCGTCTATCTTATCTTAGCCTCCTCCGAGAAGCACTTCTTCTACTGCTTCTGCTGGTCAGAGTACTGCTGCTCGATCTATGGGGGCCTCCTATGCGGCAGCTGCCTACATGTAGCACATCCCCTCGTCAGGGCTGTGCTTTGTATGGCGCCGCCGAGACGGCCTCCGCGATGCTGAAGAACAGGCGGTCCGACCGGAACATCTCGCCTACCACGGAGTTGTACATCCTCTCGGTGACGGATCCTACCGGGTTGGCGAGGACCAGCTGAAAAATCCATGAGACGATCATGTTACACACTGAACATTTGATAACTCACTGTTGATTACCGGCCGATAATCAACCGAAAATTGGGATTATCGATTATATCGGACCCTGGTAAAAGTTCAAACAGGCCAAAACCGGTCCTAAAAATTGGATTTGCTTGAATTTGATTTTTTTATTTAAAATCTGAGAAAAATTTGAAAATTTCGGCCAAAATTTTTCGATTTTCAGCAAAACCGGTCCGATACCCTCCAAATTTGAAACCGGTTACCCAAAGCATTTACAAGAACATTTACTGTTATTTATGTATGTACCTCGATGTTTCTTCTGTTCAGGACTCTCTTCAGCTCTGCCAGTGCATCTAGGCCACTCGTGTCGATAGCTGCCACAGCTGCAAGATGATTGATTTGTCTCTGATTAGCTGAATCGATCTCCTTTTGTTTTTACTGATTAAGAGTTTTTAATTTCCAAGATTTGCACTCACCGCTCATGTCCAGGATGATGCATCGGATGGAATTCTGCTTCGACTTGTGGGCCCTCTCCTCTTCCTCCCGGAGATATCTCATGACCCTGGACGTATGTGCAGCATATCAATTAGAACACAAAACTGGTAATAATTTAACATTACAGCATCCAAACTGCATGTACGTACCTTTCGACAAGGTACATCGAATTGGCGAAGTAGATCGCTGACTCGACGCCGACGATGAGGAAATAAGGCACCCTCATGGCCTCCCTGTACTGAACCATGCTCCGGTAGCTCTGCGTGCCGGGAATGACCCCCTTGATCACCATGTTGGGTCGTGTGACTTGCAGCAGGATCTTGAACAACGAGATACCAACCTGAACAGCAAAAACGTTACCATGTTTGATTAATCACATAAACACTATCTATTAGGTAAGACTAAGTACAGAAGTGTGTGTGTATGTGTTTATGTAGCTGGATACTTACAGCAATGGCAAGGCCCATCTGTACGGAGACGAGGAGGACGCCGAAGAAGGCTGCCATGCAGGCGAGGAAGTCGAGCTTGTCGACCTTCCACAGCTTGGCCGCGCCCTGGAAGTCGATGAGCCCGATCACCGCCGTGATGATGATCGCCGACAGGATCACGTTGGGCGTGTAGTGGAAGAGCGGCATCAGGAACAGCAGCGTCACCAGTACGGCCGCCGCCATCACGATGTTCGACACCGCCGTCTTGCACCCGGCGCTGTAGTTCACCGCCGACCTTGAGAACGATCCTGTAAATTTCATCATTGTGAGCCATGGTGATCTACCATTGATCCTTCCATTAACCAGTTAATTCAGAGGTGGTGGTGTCATTGACTAACCTGTGGTGACATAGCAAGAGGCACATGAGCCAGCCATGTTCATGACCCCAATGGCCATCATCTCCTTGTTACCATCAACCTGATAGTTGTTGATGGATGCAAATGTCCTGCCTACTGCAATCCCCTCCTGCAAATTCAGGTAAAATTTTCATATTCAGATCAAATTCACAGTGTTGCAATTCAAGTAGGAAGAAGATAACTCATGTAGTATGTTTGCATGTGTCTTACAGTTAGGGACAAGATGCCTGTCATGATTCCTGTCTTCATTGCCAGGGCTAAGTAGGAGCCACTGAAGGTCAGCATGTTCACTGACGGTGGGTTCACTCCCTTGGGGAGGTTTCCAATCTGTGTATAAAAATTATTTACAGATGGATTAGTGGTTTGAGGCTTCCAATGTGAAGTAGCAACTGGTTCAGAAAGACCATAGAAAAAGCTACTTACAATGCTGATGCCGTGAGCTTTACATATGAATGAGATGATGGTGGAGATGATTACTGAGGCCAGGGGAGCAGCTGCAGATACCCAGAAAAGCTTTGGATTCCTCGCACTCTGCAAAAGAACAAGGAATAAAATGTGCGTTTGATCAGTCCATCCGTTTTTTTTTTGTTATTGTTTGCATTCTTACACCAAAACAAAGAGAAGACTGTACATTGCAAACTGAAGAATTAGCGGCTAAGAATTTAACTAGGATAGCTGTTTGCCCCCATAAATTTAGTAGATTTTGAGTCATATATGAAACTTTTTAGGTGGAAAAGCTGTTAATTTACGTGGCCCTATCTTTTGATTTTTTGTCTTCTGAAATGTCCCAGGACCGTGGAACAGCGTCATTTTTAAGCAAATCTGATGCAAAAATTCGTCCCCACACAGGAAAAGAAAGATGGCATTATAGGCACTTTTCTCATAGGAAAATCACCGCGCACCCTGGCCCACATGTCATAGAGAGTTTTGCGCAATGGCACATCATTTACAGTTTGTGGGGGTGTTTATCAATCAATCTCTCCAGATAGGAAAGAAGGAAATATCATCACAACGATGAGCATGTGACCAACTTGCTTAACAGGTCGGTAATTGTACATGACCAAACTGGAACAACTCAAACTAGTTAAACGTGGCTTAATAGCATATGTTTTTTACGCTTGAATATTGTTTACTAGTGAAAGAATACTTTTCTGCAAGAGAAAGGGAAAGGAATACTACTTCAACCTATCTTAACAATTATACAACCTTAAAGTACACGTGGTCACGCGCCAACCAGCACTTTTTGGCACCATGTTTCAGTCCATTATTCAGATATCTTGGTAGATGAGTTAGGCCTAGGGAAGAACTAAGCTTTTTCTTGGCATACCAAATGTTTAGTTAAGCCAATTAAGTCTAAAGCATTTTTTAGAATAGTCTAAAGCACTATTAGCTTAGACAAACTAAAACAGTTTCAAAAGGTTCTAATTTATTGAACCAAGCTAGACATGTTTTTTTCTTATAGAATATTTCTTTTCCTATTATGATAGTATTTTTTAAGATATTATTTTAAGTGTACTTCTGGTACATTTATCTGTTATTCTAACAAAACAAAAATTAAAGTAAAGTAAGAGATTCGAATTCTGCGAAATTAAATCGAACGCATGTAATTTCTCTGGAGAAAAAAAAATCCATGCATTATGATGTACGTCCCAGTAAGCAGGAGCTAGCTTAAGTTCACCCACCATTAATTATTAGTCATTAGTAAAACTGTGTGGGGTGAAATTTCTTGTTAGTGGCAAGCACCCTTTGGGCCCCTCCATGAACTCAAGGTTACCTTTATGGTTTTAATCACCACCTTTCCTTTTCGCAATCCTATCTTTCCTACTCGCTAAGCTACCTGTCTGTAACCATGGTCAAATAATTGTAAATAGTTTTGCCGACTAATTAACTGACAATAACTATGTCTACCTTCAGAGAAAAGAGAGAGAGAGAGAGATGCATATCAGCATGTGTATCCATTTTGTCTGATTTACAACGGTTCAAGTCTCGATCAGGTCACATTTTGTGCGTGCGGCTATTGTGGCTCCAGCTGATTTCTCTCTTGCTACTATTTTGGCGCCTAGACATCCCTGCAACTCTTTCCATTAATAGTAATAGTATTTACTTACTTAATTATCTTCTCTCTCTCTCTCTCTCTCTCTCTCTCTCTCTCTCTCTCTCTCTCTCTCTCTGTTTTTATGAGGGTTAATAGTGATTGGAAGCACAAGATGAAGCAGGTAGCTTACGATCTGGCGTGTGGCGAGGAGGATGGCGAGGAAGGCGATGCCCATGACGATGGTCTGCCACGCCCACTCGTCGTGGCGCATGACGACGGAGTGCATGACCTGGATGAAGCCCATCTGGGAGGTGAAGTGGGTGATGCCGAGCAGGCCCTTGAGCTGCTGCAGCGACACGATGATCGCCGCGCCGCCCATGAACCCCGTCAGCGTCGCCTTGGACAGGAAGTCCACGATGAACCCCAGCCTATTTATATATGCGGCAGATCATGCAATCGATTATTTAATTATACATCTTGTAATTAATTAGTTGAGTTGTAACCATGCATGAATGCATATGTAAGCTGGCTGATCAATGGAACAGTACAACAAGACGATCGATATGTGTACCTGAGGAAGCCGAGGGATGCCTGGAAGACGCCGGCGAAGAAGGTGGCGGTGAAGGCGAGCTGCAGGTAGAGGATGGGCTGGCTGTCCGGCGAGACGGACTCCCTGAGCATGGACCCCATCACCAGCGAAGCGATCGACACCGGCCCCACCGCCAGGTCTCTCGAGCTCCCCAGCAGCGAGTAGATCAACGGCGGCACAAAGCTAGAATCTGCACGCCGTATGCATATCAATTTTCATCGATCAGACATTGATAACAATTAATCCTAATTACTACCAGTAATTTCCTCTAATTAATTGTAGCGCATGCATGCATCCACGAGATGATGAGCAGTGTGCAACTCACATAGGCCAATGATTGGCGGCAGGTTCGCGAGCTTGGCATAGCTGATTCCCTGCAGGCCAGGAAAGAAGCGTCAGTTATACGTTGCCTAGCTATATTTTGCCGTGTTCCAGAAACAAACGTGCTAAAAGTAGCTAAGGAATTGAATTGAAGCCAAAGAGAGGGAGAAGCAGGGGAGGCAGGGCAGGGCAGAGCATGTTCGTCTGTACCTGCGGGATGGCGAGGCTGGCAATGGTGAGGCCGGCGATGACGTCGGAGCGGAGGAGGCGGAGGCTGTAGTCGGAGCCCCACTGGAAGATGGGGAAGAAGTACTGCAGCGCGAGCACCAGCCTCCGGGCGAAGGACTGGTTCTTGAACTGGTGCAGCGGGTCGTCGGGGAAGAACACCTCCGCGAGCCTCTGCTTCAGCGCCTGCGCCGTCGTCCGCCGCTCCGGCACCGACACCTTGTGCAGCTCCACCAACATGCTCCCCGCCGGCACCTCATCATGCTTCTGATTCTGCAGCGCGGGCGCCTCGATCGTGGGCGGCGCGGCGGCGACCGGGGGCGCCTCGACGTCGTACGAGAGGCTGTCCACCTTGTTGTTGACCACCATGGCGAGACGGACGGTGATCGACGACGGCGAAGGCAGCACCGGGCGCGGGTGTTATGACCTTGGCTGTCCTCCCTGCCACGACGGGAGCTGCAGGGGAGGAGACAATTGAGGAAGGTGATTGCCTTCTTCTTGCTTGGTGGATTAGATGGAGGGGAAGGAGGCCGCCTTTTATAGGGGACGAACAAAATGGCGGGAGAACGCGCGGGGAGGGCAAAGCCGCGGGTTCGGACTGGAGACCTCTGTTTTATGAATATTAGATTTTTGTAGAGATTAATGAATTGATTACGTGTGAGTTGCCAAAAAAATTGTTATTTTTCAGTTACTTGTTCCCACCTTTAGATTTGAGATTGTTTACGTGTGAGTTGCCTGAAAATTTGTTATTTTTCAGTCACTTATTCCCACCTTTAGATTTTCATCTAACGACACGAAAAAACATTACAAGAAAAATACAAAAAAAAAATCTAAACTACACAAAAGTAAATCTAGATGAACCATACAAAAATAAATAGAACTAAAAGTTACAGTAGAGTTGTGCTAAAATTACACATCACTTAGTACTGCAATTTTAAGCTTAGTACTGTGTACTGTAAGTGACGATGGATAAGAAAATTTTGAGCAACTGAAAATTAGCAAATCCGAGATATTAATATGCCATATGATTGGATGTTAATTAAATAGATAAAAAATATAACTTGCGCTTAAAAAAATTAAGCCATCTTATAAATAGATAACCCATTTACGTGCGCCTATTAATGGGTTGTGTAATTAGCCATGCAGGTTTCGGATTAGAGACACATGGGAAAGTTCACTCTTCGGATTAGGGCTAACTAATTAAGGACTGATTAATCGTTCGGTTGTGTCGCTAATTGTCCTTATTGAGAAGGGGTTACATGATTTCAATCAAGTGTGTTTAGGCAAATGACACTATTTAGAGCATCTTCTAGTCAAACCAAGATTTTTGCAGTATCCCACAAGCAAATGCCACAATCTTATAATATTCTGCGGCAAATTTTGCCTTCTTTTAAATTTAGCGACAACGTTGTGTACGTACCTATGTGGCCATACTATGTGGAGGACATGATTTATTCATGTTGAGTTGTTCCAAGGTTTTATAGAAACCAGTATTTAGGCCAACTAACCGATTGATCAGTGTAATTGCGGTTTGGCGTAGTATAGTATAACTTTACACAATTCTAAATTTTATATTTTATATTTTACAATCTAGATTTGAATTTAGAATATTTGATTTCATATTTAATTAGCAAATTTTATTTTGAGATATCTCTCCTTATGTGGGAAAGAGAGGATTGAAAGGTGGGCCCATCGAGCAAATTTACACTCTCAACCTTTGAATTAAACGTAGTGCTGCTATTTTTTTTTTTAAAAAAAATTACACCTATTTTTAAAATTAATATATCTCTAAACCAACTATTAAATCTAAGCCTTTAAAATTAGGGTACGCCAAATTAAGGGTTTGATGTTTTTAGATATTTTCAAATTAATATAACTATAAGACAACTATCGAGTCTTTTTTTTTGATGTCAGTGATTTCCTCATCCGGAATGCCTTAAAGAAGAAGAGCACCTAATCTCGCGAAGCGACCACGGGAGCCAACGCTCAAGCCGTGGCAGGCTGAGAGCCTAAAGCTCCCCTCATTTTTGCCAGTTGAGCCCCAGCTGATCCCTCAAATAAACCCAACACACCCTACCCCACACCCCCCCAACACACGCGCACACACACACACGGGTGAGCACCAAGCGCCGAATCGGGGATTCGACCCTGGGCGGGCAGCTCGGAGCCCCGCCGAGCTAACCAAGCGAGCTCGCTTGCTTTCTCACAACTATCGAGTCTGAGCCTATAAAAGTAGGGTCCACCAATGTAAGGGCTTGATGGTTTTTTTTTGAGAATTTATAGCATTTTTTTCTTAGCAGCTATAAAAGACTAATAATAGATAGATGTTTCTCTGGAAACTAGACAGCGCCCAACTGCTACTTGGTGTTCGACTAATTAACAAGGAAATAGTATAGAGCAAAATATAGGGGAAAAACAGAGCAAAATATAGGGGGAAAACAAACTGGCGTATGTCTTATTTGGAATGTATGAATTTCACAGGAACTAGTTCAATCTCCATTGGAATCCGGGAAATTTCTCATGTTCCAAAGATGGCCTTAGTGAGAACTTACATAAATCAACTAGCGATGAAAACGAACGGAAACGGACGGAAAAACCCCATTTCTACTTCCATTTCTATATTTGTTGGCGGAAACGGGATCGGGTTGGAAAATGCGGGTTCAAACGGAATCGGGATATGCGGGTGCGAAGCGAACCAATACACGGAAACTCAACGAAGCGGACGAAGCCGGAACTTAAGCCGAATACCGCTCATCTTTATACTCACAATCACAATCACACACATCTTTGACGATGAAAAACAGTAGTAAACGAATTCGGATATTCAAGCGCAAGTGAAAATAGTTTAGGATTTCTTGTCACACACTAACACTGATAACTTGTGACACTTAGTTCGGATGACATCTAACAAATTAAAATGAGCTGGCATGAACATAGCACAGTACATCACATAATAACATGGCATATTTTTCCAGATGTTCATCAGTCCATCACAGCTCTGCAGCATCATCCATCTCGTCAGGATCACTTTCACTGCCATCTTCCTGCATATAGTTTGGTCATAATTTATTGTTAAATGTTGTAAATATAAGGCTGCTACAATGTACAACGCATACGGCATACCTCATCATTTAGGGGGGCACTTGGGGTCTAGAAGTGGAGAGTGGAGACCTAGGTTTTCTTAGATGGGCTAGTGTTGGGCCTCTAGGAGTTGGGGGGACCGGGGGACAAAGATTGGGCCTGCCTAGAATCGGGTAAATTTCGGTAAAAATACGAAATATTCGACCAAATACGAATTCCATAAAGCGGACGGAAAACGCCGTTTCTACATCCGTCCGCGTTCGACAACTTCCGTCGAATTCGAACGAATCGGATATTTCAAAATCGAAGCGGACGGGTCAAATGTAGAAAAATGGACGGTTCGGACCGGGAAAATTTCCGTCCGTTTTCAACGCTAAAATCAACTGATGCATGCATGTACATACGCATGCATAATATTATACATGCTCAATGTTCTCTTCTCTCGTGTTGGTCGCTCTTCTTCGACGTTGGCCAACTCAACGTTGTGGCTTCCTCACTAACCGTGACAACCTCCCATCTTCACTGATGTTAGCATGTCTACTTTAGTCGTTGTCTAACGATATGAAAAATCTTTTCGCCATCACCAACGACAACATTCCCCTCACCAGTGATGACACACTCCTAGCTACCTGATAGCCCCATATCGATCATAGTTCATCTTCAATGTAAATCTGCATCTCCTCTCTATCAGGGATTTCCCATCATCGAACTTCGTTAGCTACTAACTTCTTTAATAACACCGATGCTCACCACTTATCATCGTGACCCTTGGCTTCTCCATATCGTCCATAGCTTGTCTTCAATGCAAGGCTTCATCTCTTCTCTGCCAGGGTTTTTCCATCATTAAGCTTCTTTAACCATTAACTTCTTCAACAACGCCGATACTTACCACTTGTCATCGCGGCCCTTGGCTCATTCAACACTGAACTTTCTTTTTAATGGCTCTGGTGAGTAGCACGACATTATCCTCGTTGAACGACTAAGATAAGCAACACGAAATTGTCCTTATCTCCATCGTCGCTACCTCGGCTCTTCGTTTCCCCGTGAGTCAATATCTCTTGTGGGACAAATCAATGTTATTGCAATCTTTTGTGGTCTTCTCCCGCACTATTTGTGTTATCCTTGTTATAACCTATATTTTTATTTAAATTCAGTTATTTTTTACATTTATTTCATAGGAAGGAACAATAGAAACACGTGACCTTGAGTGCGAACGTGGTGGCTTCTTTTGTATCTCCTTCGATATCATTCATGTCATTCTTGTTATAACTTTTATTTTTTATTAAAATCTTATACAAATCAAATAGTTAAATTTATTTAATTTATTCCGAATTTTAGTTATTTAGAGATTTAGCTTTGGATTTCGTATGAAAATCAAACTGTAAATTTTCTTTTATTTTTTATTCCGAACTTTGGTTTTTTCTTGGAATTCGTATCCGAACCCAATTGCTATTTTTTATTGTGAATTAAAGTTATTTAGAGATTTTACCTTAGAATTCGTATTAAAATCAAATTGCTAATTTTATTTTATTTTTATTCTAAATTTCATTTTTTTTGTTGGGTTCCATTTAAAAATCTAATTGCCAGTCATTGTTTAATTTTTATTCTGAATTATATTGGAATTCGTATCGAAATCAAATTGCTAATTTTATTTTATTTTATTTTTATTCCAAATTTTTTTTGTTGGACTTCGTATACAAATCTAATTGCAATTTTATGTTTATTTCAAATTCTGAATTATAATTATTTAGAGATTTTACTTAGGAATTTATACGGAAATGAACTTGCTAATTTTATTTTATTTTTATTCCGAATTTTTATTTTATTGTACTTGACATGGACTCTTTTACTTAGGAATTCGTATAGAAATCAAATTGCTGATTTTATTTCATTTTTTATTACAAATTTCAGTTTTAGTGGAGCACATCTCCCACCCCTAATTGCTTTTGAGAAAGGGCTATGTGGAGTATTCAACAAAGCAACCCAACAAACACACTCATTGTTCAAATCTCAATAATCTATTGGAAATTGGATGCTAAAATTATTAGCAGATCGAATCATCCATGTGAACTTGAGATTCTCTTGAAAGTAAGCTCTGCCACAATGAGAAATTCAATTGTGCCGGACCTTTAATTAGAAGCTATTTTGTAATGTAATAGGCTTATTGCCGCATGCATGGTGCCAATGATATCTCAACCGCTAAGGCTTAAGTTGACGTTGCGGTTGCTTATAATCTGCAGTTTGCTTTTACCCTTTTTGCGTATATTAGCTAATTGGTAACATCTTTCAAGAGCTATAACAGAAACATTTACTAGAATTTCTGAAAAAATTCGCAGCACATCAAAGCATAATACCGTAACACACTGAAATTAGCTCTAAACTGAAGAGTCCACACTTTTCACCGTGCAAGGCAAGGTTAATATACAACCGAGACACTGCACCAAAGGAGAGTGATCGAGTACAACGCATGCACATTCTTGACACATGTTAAGCTAGTAGCTTCTGAACTATCAGTTGTGACAGGAGCACCAAGAGCCATGATAACAACAGCTATATTTCAATGATAAGGTAAAGCCTACCACTTACAACATAGAGTGGAATTCCCACCTATCCATGGAGTCCATAGCCTAGCTTCCTTCCAAAGGGGGCCTATGGAGTAGGAAGCCCTAAATTTTCTTGCAAATGTTGAGGAACATTTTCAACGCAGAGCAGAAACTCAAGTGGATCACCATGTGAATCCATATATAGAACCTATTGCTGCCCCTAATTGTGGCGAAGATGTGATATTAGAGGCCAATTTGGCAACATGGAACTGTCGGCAAGCAGTGCACCTTCAAATAGATAGAAGTGGAGCAACCAAAACTAGCAAATGCTGATAGAGTTGTAGGTGATTTCCATGTTTTCTCTGTCAAAAATTTGTCATTCTGACTTATCACGTGTGTTATTTTCTGGCCGGTGTGTGTAGGTGCTGAACAAACGGTCTCTTCTTGGTGTAGAACAAAGTAGCTGTCGAGTTACCTACAATAAGGTTGATGGAAAATACTCCCCAAGGTAACCGAAATGAGTAGGTATATAATCACAGGTGAAACGCCTGTATCTTTGCCTTATATGGTCATGTGGATCTGTGCCTACGAGATTGGATCTCAAAGAAAAACACGCCGCTACTCAATTTTCACGTGTGAGCTCCGTGGAGGTTCCTGTGCTGGCATGAGCTGAGACTTGTGTTGCCAACAGAAAACATACTAGCGTACTACCCGTTGCAATTCAGTTGTCTCTCTCTACGGAAAAATAACTCGTACGCACAGTGAAGCTGTAAGGCCTGCAAGCCATCCATGCAGTGCAGGGCACACCATGCGTGGTGATTACACGTCTGGCTTTTCACCGTGCTACCTCTGAACCACCCAGCCCAAATCTCTTCGTTCTTCAACCAGATCACACCAGGAGTTGCGCAGAAAAGATGGCCGTAGCCCTTCCGACTCTGCTCCTCCACCATCTCATCTCTTATTGTCAACCATTCCATCGATCCATCTCACTCTCACTCCAAGGTGAAAAGTATGGGGGATGGAAGAGGTTTGGTGCGTCAATAATCTGCCCTGCCACTACGGACCGGGTGATACGATGAGGTCAACGGTGATGGACGCATGCAGAGCCTGGTGCTTGTGTACTTCACAATTTGCCGCTGGATCGATCCACCGGCTACTGTGCACCGA